>VDFB02075321.1:137676411-138107636 GCA_007258455.2 Sequoia sempervirens | reverse complement strand
ACTATGTTAGAGTGGTTATCAAAATATTTGTCATCTATGAATGTTTTGTATAGACCTATAGGTGCATGTGGGGTTCATCCACAATAATCTCTCTCAATTTTTTTTGACTTGAGATCATTTGACAATGCCAATAATAGATTCATTCTTGCAAAAATTATCCTTTATGTTCAACAAAACCTTTCTAGGAGCCATATTTTTGTTCTTTGCCTTGTGGGGCCAAATTGACTATGTGAACACATTGGTGTGTATGGGTGAATGCTAGGAGAGGCCGCGTTTTCACCAAAGTGCCCCAATCATTCTAGACTATAGGTCTTCGATAGACTCTGTTAGAATACTCTAGTGGATGTATTCTTTTAAAACTATGATTAGTGTTCAACACAACCTTGATAGGAGCCATATTTTTTATTCTTGGGGTGAATTGACCACACCAACATGTTAGGGTGGGCAATTAAATTCTAGGGGAGGCTCCATTTGACACTCTAGGTCTCCTAATCCTTCTAGACTAGATCATTTTAACATAGTCTCTTAAGAGATATTAACGCAAAAACTCTCAAACTTTGACAAAGTGAGTTTTAGAATCAGTGGCACTTATGAATGTTTCATCTATACTTATAGGTGGATATGGGGTCCCTCCATAATAACCTTTGTATAATTTTCTTAACTAGAAACCATTTCATCTTGCCATCGATGTATGCATTCTTGCAAAGCACATTAGTGGCATTTAGTTGAATGGTGCCACGAGCCATATTGTTTTTTCTTCATCTCTTATGGTTGAACCAATTACACCAAAATATTAGGGTGGTCGGGTGAATGCTAGAGGAGGCTCCATTTCTCACATAAGGTGTCCCAAATGTTATGAACTACAAGATTCTAATAAAGTCTCTTAAGAGACTTAAGATCTATTGACTTACCAAACTTTGAGGGAGCAATTATCATCATTGATTCCTTCAAGAATTTGTAGTAAAACTTGAATTGGGCTTCTTTAAAATTTACAATATGACTTAGTTGACTTTGAAATAGATCATCACAAACAAAATAAAAATGACTACCATGTGAATGTTGGCAATGGCTTCTCAAGAGTTGATACCGATGTATGATTCTAACTTAATACCCTAACAAGACCACAACCCTAAGACTTGAGATTACAACATTAAAATACAATCTCAAAAGGACAATGAGAACCTTTCAGTATGATATAATATTGATAAAATATTTGGATAGTCATTTATGTCTTTTCTAACCTTATTAATAATATTAAAATGTTCTCAAAAACATTTCAACTTGACAATCCTTCTGGGACAACAAGGTGACATTATATGTATAATTTTTTACCCTTAAACAATAATTTTTCAACACATCCTAGGGTTTGATGGTCTTCAAACATATATGTGGATGCATCCTAGGGTTTGATATATCATGCAAGGGTCTTCCTTAAGCTTCAACACCCTGTTAAATTAGAAAATATTCATTCCTAGGTGCCTAAAATAGCTAATACTAACTCATTGACTATTTCTTCAACATGTGGAAATTCCTTATGGGTATTAGACATGAAAGATGGGGTTTAATAGTTGTCTACAAATTGTTATGACTTTAACATATAAAATGCTAACCTTCTTTAACAAAAAATTACCTTTCCTAACATCATTTACCTTTGAAAAGTTGGTATCTATAAATAGGCACAATTATTATAGAGGGAAAATATAGGTTCTAATATAAAGAATGACAAGGAAAATGACTCCTTCTAGGCCCTAACAAGACATTTAGATGAATTTTTTTAATTTACAAAGGAATGAAACATGAACATCATCCTTTACAATAAACCAATAATTACTAATTTATCTTCCAAAATTAATACTTAACAAGTTTCATGTGAAATGTGTGAACCTCCTCATGCTTGAAAACTTGATAAAAAATCATTTGCACTAAAGACCTCATGAAACATTGAACCATGAAGGAATCGTTAAGATAACTATTACCATTATAAAATGAGACAAGACCATCAAAATATCTCCTTACAATCCAATAAATTAGGTAAAGGAATAAAGCACTTGAACCCAAACAAACTCCTCAATCAAAATCAAACCAAAACCTTATTCATAGATAGGTATGTGTGGGGACCATTTTCAAGATTTTGGGAATATTTTTGCCTCAGAGACAGTGTTTCCACCTATCATCAGTGATGTTTGGACTCTTGATGAACCTTTTTCTAAGAATGGGAAACATGTTATAAATATTTAATGTTGTCATACACAAGAATCAATATTAGTTAACCATGATACATAGACAAAAATGATAATAATTTGATGCATCATTTAATAAAAACCATTACATCTCTATGAAATATGTGTCATTATAACCATGAAATAAATTCCATTGAACTCAATGACATATATCACTATACCCTTAATGCAAAAGTCATGCAACAATTATTTTTAAGAGTTAATATCAATCAATCATGGTGCATGATACAACCTTCAAATAAAATCCATACAACTTAATGACATAAGAATTATTAGAATCTTCATGTAAAATCTATAAAATCATCATGCTAAATTTAATGTCACTTAATCATAATGCATCGACAGGCACACTTGGCATACCACAAGTGTTTGAATCAACCTTAAAAAAATGATACAAGAAAATGACATATATGCCATAAAAACCTTCAAACTAAACCCATATAATGTAATGAAATATTTTTCATTATGTCCATATAAAATCCATCATCATGCACAAGAATTAATGTTGGTAACAATGATGCATGAATAATAATACTATGCACATAGTCATAGGAGTTTGATGTGCACTAGCCATGATGAATTCATGACGCATGTATGATATTATGTCATATACATCATTCAACCCTTATGCACACCATATACCTATGCCATATATTTCATTAAACCCTTATATACACCATGTACATATGAGAGAGATAGTGATAGAGAGAGGGAGACATATGGAAAGATAGAGAGATAGAATATGCACAAACCATTAAAACCATTTAGGCTACAAATACACATAAAATATTTATATCTATTAGTCTCAATAAGGTCATGAGGGCACACAAAATGTCATAAAAATGCCATACAATGCCAATATTATCTCTCAAACTACAAACTAGCATCAATACATATAGCCATACAAATTACATTATCAACGTGCCATGCAAAGATATACAAAGTGTCTTTTTCTATGTACTAAATGCTATTTCTCAAAAATTTGGCCTTTCTTTTCTTGACTAGAAATTAAACCTTGATTCCTTGTATTAGTTGTGATCAAGTGTGTCATTACGATCTCTTGTGCCCCTCACTATTTGTAGCTCAACCTATATATTTAAATTATAAAATTAGATACTATATCAAACTTTGTAACTAAACACATTATTTTTAAATGATATGAAAATAATAAACACACTTACAACATATTGGTACTCTAGTTGTTCTTGCCTATGATGGTCAACATCATCAAGAGAGGTTTTTCCTTGGATAGGAGTGTTTACATGAATCTATAACATAACAAATAAATATTTATCAATTTCTCCCAAATACCTAATGATGTCAATTGAGAGAAAATATTCATAGTTAAACATATATGTTCATACTTATACCTATGTTAGAGACACTGATGATGAAATTAGAGTAGTAACAACAACATCCAAATTTTCCCATATACCAAGAAGTGTGAAAACTGAAGTCCTCAACTAAACAAATAATAATAGATTAAACTCAAAAACTCAAATACACATAAACAATATATTTAAATTTTGTAAAAAACAAAATTTAAAACGTTTTATAGTGTACCTCAGTGAATCCAATGTCACAGCCATCCCTATGAACATGCATGGCATATGGTGATGTAATGTATACCTATTCAACAAAATTTACATTTTCAAATATTCAACATTATTTTGAATATAAACTATTAATTTATTTTGATATATTGAAATTTTACCTTTGAAATGGATACAACTTTACAACTTGTTGGTGGAAATGTTGATGTCATACCACCATATGGCATTACACCTTGAAATGTATAAGATATGTATTTTTTACTCAATTATATATTTAAAAATCTCTTTACATTTAAATTTTTTAAGTGTAAAACATAAAATGTTATAAATTCAAATGAAAATACTTGTATGTGATTAGGAAACAAATAATTTAGTAACTCATCATTCATCACCACATTTTTTGATGAAACACATCATACTACTAAATCACCCTCTATGCTCCCAAAATATCTAAGATGGCAATGAGTGTACTTTTGGGAGGTGGGACCCTTTGCACCCTCTAGATTACTCTCTTCTAGGGCATAGATTATAATAGTTAAAGCATATGTGAGAGATAGGAGCACCAAAACTAGATGGTTGTGTTTAATAATTTGTTCAAGCAAAAGACTGGGATATTTGCATGCCATATTCTATAAGTGTGTCCATGAGTCTAGAAATTGCATGGAGAGTTTGCACCTCCATAGTCTCCTTAATGACTAATGGAGCCATCACATAATAAATATTTTTGTGTTAGTTGTCTTTGTTGAAAAATTTCTACCTGATGAGCTCCCATTCTATTTTTGGCATAACCTCCACCTCTACTCTAAAATTTTATGAAGAAAAAACTTACAATAAAGTTTTTAGAGAAAATATAGTGGCACCTCATGGTTATTATATGAAGGTTGGTAAGACCATCCACCACCTATCCCAAAAAGTGTTTTTTATATTTCATTATGACTACACCAATGTATTGAAAATATCTTCAAAGTCACAAAAAGGGGTGCAATGGTTCTAGGATTAGTAAAAAGAGCAAAAATTTGTCCATTGTTATGTGTTTTTATTTCACTTCATTATAGGGTAATTTTTTTGTATGAAATTGATGACAATAATCTTTATAATGTTGAAAATGAAGGTAATATTGTAGCTTAAAACTTTTAAAACTATGAGATTGTAGATCTAATTAAGTGTTCTTTGTGACAATTTTTTGTGTATGATTAATCTGTTTAGATGAATTTTACCAATTGTAGAAAGAGACAAACGATTGATATACTTCCTTGCCTTCAACAATCCTTCTTCACAACTTGCAATAAACTCTCATGGAACTCTCATACACTTGCTTCAATTAATAGACAATAATATGAGCATGTAAACTCATAAGAGTTGCACAATACAAGAGCATAAAGCTCCTCACAAAAATCTATGCCTAGATTGGGCAAGTAGAGTTCCACAATGTAATCTGAAGTCAAAGCAAAGTCTTCCTCAATTTAGGTGCCCTAAACTGAACACTTAACTGAACTTTGGTCAAGAAGATATCATGCAAACTTCACCTCAAAGTTGGTGCCCAAGAATAGGCCCACTTGACTGAGCCTTGTAAATATCTTCTCATATAAAAGGTGTTAACTGAAAGATGTCAACTTGGGCACCCAAGGTGGTCCCAAGTCAATCTTAGTTAACTGAAACATATATCTCACACAATTCATGCAAATATTATGCATTATTAATCATCCCCACTTAACTTAAAGTATCCACCTGTTATCTGTCATGCAACTGAAGTCATTAGTCATGCAACTCAAGTCAACTAGCATTCAACTCAAAATAACTACATGCAACTAAAGATAACTGAACCATAACTGGATTGAACTGAACTAAACTGACAGTGAACTGATACTGAACTTATAGTGCCACTCCACTCATGCATATCAATCCCTAATTTGTAGGATCAAAACATGCATTACTGAAGTGTTGTCAATCCTCCAAACAAATAATTGAAGCAAGGTGGGTTCCACCTTCCATGTGGGCACCCCATGTGCTCCTATCTTGTAGGAGCTCTTCTTGGACATCCCCACATGTTCCTATCATTTAGGAATAATCATAAATGTCAATTTACATGTTCATTTCATTTGAATTTAATCTCTTTCTAATCCTAGTGTTGGGGAACACTTTCCAATGACTTAGGAGATACATGAAATATGATTAAGATTGCAATTAGATGGCATCCTATTCCCAACATATAAATCTTCGATTAATTTATTTAATTTTTCATCGAGTCAACATTGTTAATCATTGCTTACTCAATCACTTGCTTCATTGTTGGAAGTGATTGTTAAATGTAACTAGGAAGGTGGTTGAGTAAATAATACACACATCAAATTTTTCATTAAGATGTTAATACACTTTTGGTATAATTTCATTGTTGTCTCCGTTACGTCTTGATTGTAAGTTGCCAATTTCAGTTTCTTACAATGGTCTCACACCAACTTGTGTAATCTTAAATTTTTAGTTTTTCAATTTTGTCCATGTAATTTTAATTGTGTGATAAGTATTATTACTATAATGAACTATGTTCACACAACTAAGTATAATATGACTTATTAATAGGATCTCCTATAAAGTATGGTAATGATGTTTATTTATTTTCATGTATAATATATATTTTGCTATTTATTTGAGTGTCTTAGGTTAAACTTTATGTATCCACTTTTTGTTGTACACGATATGTTGTAATAATATAAAAATAATTGTGATAATAAAAATTAAACATTTAAATATACTCAATAAACAATTCAATGCATCTATCAATGTGTATAACATAGAAAAAATACATTTTTATAATTTGTTTTAATTTCTAAGAATAATATATTTTTGATGTGGCTTATATAATGTTTCTTTGAAAAAATTATATTGTTATTGGAAAGGTACAAGCTTTAACGAGACAATTATAAATTAATTCTTACTAGCAATACTTATTGTGTTACTATTGAATATCTTTGGAGATCACTGATGTTAATAAATTAAAATAGCTATGAAATTGTTTATTTCTTATCAAATCATTCAAAATCTATTAAGTTATTATACCCATATATATATATTTTAAATTAGTAACAATACTATTAAATGATCAATATACACAAATAACTTGCACATTGTATCTTTCTTATCAAATCATCCAATTTTTTTTAAAATTATTAATATCCATAAAATTCTTGAAAATTAGCGACAATGCTTAAAGATACTATTAAATGATCAATAAACATGAATACTTATAACTTTATTAATGAAACATTATATAAAATTATTTATAAAATTAAAAATTAAATACTTAACTAAATTATAAATATTCATGCTTATTCTTATGTAAAGTCTATATAGTAAATAAAATAATTCTAAAGTAACATAAAATAACTTTCAAGTAAATAAAATAGTTAAAACACATTTAAGATATTTATATTGGTAGAGTATATATTACGAACAAAGATCTATTTAAGATATCTATTGATTAAATTACAACTAACATACCTATCTTTAGAATAATTTATGTAAGATGTGTGAGGTCCTTATTTTTCACTAGATTTGTGATTTAAGTGGATTAGATGTTAGAATGATATCTCTCAATATCTTACATAGATTTTCTATGCTAGAATACTATAATATTATATAATAATATAAATTAATTTTAACTATATATAATGTGACACATTATAATATTAAAAAAATCTATATTTGATTTGTTTTATTTATATTAATTTTAACATGCATAAATTATATAATTGTGGAAAATGTGACATAGGAACAACCAATTCTATCATAGTGTTGAGGTCTATATGCCATCAGGCTCAATCAAAGCTATATAAACCAACCTTATAGTGCCTATCAATTCCTCTACCTCCAAAAAGACACAAACATTGATATTATGTCTATATTGATGTGGCACCCATAAGTAGTTGAAAGGAACAAGTCATCCAATACCATTCAGATTGGATGGGCCATAATCACCACTTTGACCTTAAATTATATTTTAAACCTCAAATAAAAAATCTCTCTAGTGAAAGAAATTTGCATTTCTTGGCAAATATTTCACTATAGAATCCATTATGCACCAACTTGTAGGCATTCTATAAGGATGACAAAGAGCTCTTTAAAAACCTTTGTTTCATTACACACCATAGTTTGTTTTCCTCATCATTACATGAGAGAGTATAAAGAGATCAATTTTGTATTTTGCACTATTAGAAAGATAATCTTGTACTTATGGTGGTAAGGGATCATCGTTAAAGAAAGAGGGGAGGCAACACATCCAACAAGATAAGTTATCACCTACAAGATGCTTCGTGTCATGATCAGTGCTAAAATTGACTAGTGTATTTGTATGGAAGTTCCCTTCCCTACAATTGTGTTTAATTGTAAAGGCCTAAAGTTTGTTAAGCAAGTGCTAAATTTGATTTAAAATTCTATCGATTTTTCAATTATGAGCCCCATTTTTTCTTATTGCATATATGATAATATGAGAATCGTTTATATACAATTTTTTCTATGCTAAAATGAGAGCATGTTTGTAGGCCTATTAGGAGTGCCATGGCCTTAGCTTCGTTATTTGTTTTTGTTTCAAGCTCTTCAAAGTGACACCAATCAAATGTCTTTCATGATATCTCAAAATACAACTTGCCTCATAAATACCTAAATTGTCCTTAAAAACCTTGTTGAAGTTTAGTTTGCTCCATTCAAAATGACAATCCTATTAATATCTTACCATAAATTTTATAAGAATAAACTCGATTATCTCTATAAACAAAAACTTATATGTTATATTTTATTTTTAATAAAATAAATTAATTTTTTAAACGATATTTTTAATAATTTATTAATCATATAATTTAAAAATTACCGTTGTAGAACGCCTCTAAGCATAACTATTTTGTAATAAGCCAAATGACAAAAGAAGCAACTAAAAAGGCGCAATGAATAGGTATTTCATGCAAGGAAAGAATACGGGAACTTCGGAAGAAAATTCCAAAGCACCTTTTTCTATTGGACAAACTATGCTCATAAACCAATAATTAAAAATCCATTCTACTGAAATTTCAAATCGGAGTGACGAACCCTAAGAGTTCTCGGACTTCGAGGCAATACAAGTGTTGACGAAAGGCGCTCAAGTTAGGGGACATGTAAAGGTGCAGATTCATTTCAGGGAGCTTGAAGTGCATTACAGAGAGTTTGGAGTGCATGTATACCGTCACGTACCAAAAATTCTGACAGGAAACTTGATCCCCTCCAGGCAATAATCTTCAAATTTGTACTCCACATATCTCACATGATTAAAAACAGAAAAAATTGGAAACAGAATTGCATGTCTTCTAATCCAATTTAGAAACAGAAAAACCCGGTGTTCTTGATATTTGGGTGTGTAGACAAGACGTAATTTTATAGCAATTGGCCTAAAAACTACTGGTATCAATAGTAGTCCTACTTAGGTTTCTCTAGTTCGCAACTTCATGGGGTTATTTATCATTGTGCGGCTTTACATTGTAATTTTCTTTAGTTTATATGACAGAAGTAGCTGCATTCAGAAACTATTTGAATCAGAGTGATTAGTGGACTATTGAAATGAAGGTTTTTCAAACGCTCAAGAAGAAATATGAAGTCCGCAGAGCACCCAATTGAGCATTCCAGGTACCAAATCCCAAAATCTCACAAATCATATATGCACACTGCATTGGAACTTCTGTTTATAGAATTTACATTTCGTTTGTTCTCTAAAATTATAGACGTTGATCCCTCATGTTCACACTGGGACTCCTAAAGCTCATAAATCTGATTAATTGAGGTTTAATGATTAATCAGAATATGATATTTTATGTATATTTGAAAAATCCCTGTTTAAATTTATATGGCAATCCCATTCTGCATTTTCCAAGATTATCTTGTAGTTATTTTTCTGTCATTTTAGTTTTGATTTTATGATGTTACTTCTAATACTTTGACATTTAATGGTTTATTGCTTGTAGTATAAGTGTATTTTTTCTTTTGAAGTCGATTATATGCTTGGTGTTTGAAAAAACCATATGTATGTGTGTGTTTGCTGACAATGTCATGAATTTTTTGGGAGGGAAAATCCCTTTTTTGGCCCCTGCTTTTCCCTCTTCTTGTTCATTTTCTTTCACTTGGGAACGAGTTTGCCCATTGTCTTTTTCATTATTTTTGATTTTTCATATTTTTTGGACGTTAGAAAAATCCCTTTTATGAAGGGACCGGAGAAAAGACTTCACTCAAATTTATATATGCACATTGAATGCTGCATTGTTGTTGATTTAGAAACTACACTTTAGATACTGCATTATTGTGGGTGGCATGTTCATTTCATTTTGAAGCTTGGTCCTTGTGGTGGCAAGTCATCCAAGCGTTCATATATTTCAAATAGTAAAAAGGTATATGACCTTTTTGTAAGACACCCTTGATTTTGCCATAAATTGAGGTTTATTTACATGTCTCTCAAGTGTACGCTGTGACCTTATTAGTAAATTGTCTATAATACAGTAGGTGAACATTGAAAGTATTTACTGGTTTTGATTCCCTCTACATTTTTCTATTACACACAAAGCTTTAACGCATAGAAAGTTGAGTTCATGACTTTTTTTTTCATTTTTGAAATATTAGTATAGGATTTGAATATAGTCTCATGTCTGTGTGTTTTCTGTAAATCACTAGTTAAATTTTCAGCTTCTTTGGGGCTTGTTTTGTGTTCATCATTGCAGGCTGTTGAGCTTATGCCTTCCAAAGAATTGAATGCTTTAGAGGTGATGTAGAGTTGTTAAAGCCAGGATGGTCTGGGAATGGTTCAATTCCATTGCTTTTTCAAAAGAGTACAATGTTCAAGTATGTGGTACCTTGAGTACAGCTCTTATTTGATACAGTACATGTTTTGTTGGTGGATACATGAAATGTTGTAAAAGAGGGAAGGGAGTGCAAGGAATGTACATCTTGTGGTTGACACTTGACATGATCACTTCATCGTGCTTGAACTTTGATTCTTTTTCCTGTGTGATCGAATTTTTAAAAACAATTTTACTATGATATGTGGTTAAGCTAATCAATCTAAAGATTTCCATTAATTTTTTTGTTGCAAATAACTGAGTTACTGCATAAGGGAAGGCAATAATTGGAATGGGCGAGAATCCTAAATGAAGCAAAAGAGAATACTATGTTCTTTTAAGTGTACAGTTTAATTTTCTTCCTATGATGAGACAGGCGCATGAACTTGCACATTTGTTAAATATTGCCACATGTGGTATTTTATTTTATTAGATGTTGTAAGCAGTGATACGGGCTTATTGTTTATTGATTATTCTTAAACATCGTGCTAATCCCTATATACATATTTCCTCCTTCAGAAGATTCCTTGTGCATCCTATATAATCTTTGTGTATACATAATGCACATTTGCACCTATTGCTTGTGTTCTTTCTCATTGTTACAATTGTATTCTTATCAATTTTATATGCAGGTTGGTCATATTTGGAGGTCCTTCCACTAGAAGTTCTCTTCTAAGCACCCATATCTTTTGGGATCAATTTATCAACAAATAGAATATTCAAAATTGCAATTATAGCTCCCTCATATTCTGCATCTTCTTCACTATTTGATTATTATTGGTTTAAATGCCTTCCATATGAAACTCTCACATGTTTTTTTTATGTGCCAAATATAATGTAATTCTTGTTAAAATCATGAAATTTCCATAGTCTATAATGTTAGTTAGCCAATATTTCTGGATTTGACTGTGTAGAATTTTTATCACCAATGTTTCGGATCAAACTCCATGATCCATCATCAGGGCATGGTTTCTCTTCTCTGGCTATCATACCCCAATGATGGATCATGGAGTTTGATCCAAAATGTTGGTGATAAAAATTCTACACAGTCAAATCCAGTAATTCTTGTTTGAAATCAGAACACAATGAAGAACAATGAAGGAACAGATTATGCAAATTGGTTGTGGTGAAATCAGAATGTAATGGTTAAAAATCACAACAGGCAGAGTTATTGGTTACCACATTGAAAATATCTCCAACAATGCAAGGGATAGAAAACAGAAGTGGATAGGGAAGGGAATCAGAGATGGAGATGAATGAGTGCCTAGAAAAAAATATGGGATAATTATGAAGAAAAACAAATAAATGTTATAGACTGGAGAAAAGAAAGACATTTAGGGGGGCTAGCATTGAAGAAGGCTGGGAAATAGTCCTGAAAGTTAAGAAAAGGGAATAGTTAATTAATGTTAAATTTTCAGACCATGTAAGTAGATCATGCACTCAGAAATTAAACATTAAACACTAGGAAACTAAAACTTGATATCTCCTATCAAAACTGCTGATTCTGAATACAAGAATCTACGAACACATCTCACTGAAAAGCAAACAGTGACCACATAGTATTGAACAATCAAACCTGCAATAGTCTTCTCATCAAATCTGAAGGGAAACAGATTGCACTAGTACAAAACTGGAATTAATAACTCACTCACACTCCTGCCTTTCTTTAATAGATGAAGAAGGATAGGAACTGGAAGTTTCCCCTACCTTTCATGTGTCTGGATCTGTTTCTGCTGAAGTTTGCCACTGCTGAGAAGAACATGGACTGAAAAACCAGGTAACAACTCTAAAAGTCAGCAGAAGAGGACACTTGTTGGCAGAAGGGGTTGTATTGGATGTGTTATCTCTAATTTTTAACTTGTTAAAAATTGGGATAACCTGTTAAAATTTTGAATAAAATTGAAAATTTTCTCTACTAAGGCACATTTTACGAGGTGTAGACGTTGGAAAATTTCAGTTTTAGATACATGGTCCCCTTGGACATCCATTCTTCTTTGTTCTTGATCGTTTTCGTGAGTTTTTGAGTCATTTTCCTTACGTTTTTGGCCAATTTCGGGTTTTTATGGCATCACTGCAAGTAGGAGATTTAGTTTCTTATTGCAAGTCAATAATAGGAACTTTTTATCTCTATTGCAAGTCATTTTGTTTTTAAATTTTTCATTTTAAGTCATTTGTAGGAACTTTTTGTATAATTTACAAGTATAGGAACTTTTAGAGCACATTACAACTTACTTTTTAAAAGTCACTTGCAATATGTCTTTAAAATCCCGATTTTACTTAAGTTACTTGTTTTGAGTCCAAAAAAGTCCGATTTTGATTTTAAGTCACTTGTTATTCACTTTAAAACTAAGTTGCCGAATCGGGTACGGATACGCGGATGCGGGTACGGGTACGGTACGCGGATACGGCAATTTTTTTTTTTTTGGTGTGGGTACGTTTGGGTACGTCCGTACATAAAACATATAAAAATCATAAATATAGACATAGATATAGATATAAATTTATATTTATTATTTTAAAAAGTAAATTAGATTTATATTTATTATTTTAAAATGTAAATTTTAAAGTTTTAAATTTAAAAATTTAATTATATTAAAATACTAAAATAAATTTAATTTTTTTATATATAATAAAATTATAAAATTATAAATGTAAAAACATTAAATTGTGTAATATTAAATATTATTACAATAAAAATTTGTTTAAACTTAATACTAAATAAATAAACTAAAATTATGTATTAATAATTTAATATATTATAATATATATAATAAATTTATATTTTATAAAAACAACATTATTAAAAATTTAAATATTATATTATTTAATAATTTATTAATATTATCATATTATCATATAAAGTATAAAACAATATAAAAATTAAAAATAAAAACTAATAACTATTATAAAATATTAAAATATAAACTACAGTATACACTAAAATTAAACTGAAGTTTTAATTTTTACGGAGCTGAGAAATACTGCAATACCTAGAAATGGCGGACCTGGAAATGGCGGGCGGACAAAAACAGCAGACAAAATCGGGAGAGGAAAATGTGAGGAAAGACACAATAAATGGCGGAAAATCTCCTTCAACGGCGGTTTCCTGCGCGACCAATCTCCTTGCGGCTTGCCTGTGTCTGAATGGCGGACGGAATAGGGTTGAAAACGACCAAGAAAATTGCCGCAGCGAAAAAAAAACGCCACGTCACGAAAAAACGGCGTGATTCGAGGAAAAATCGTGCAGGAAAGTGGAAACGTTTTTCAAAACAAAAATCCGAACCCAGTTCGAATCCGTAGGGTTTCCAACACGAATCCGTTTGGAAACGTATCCGTACCCGGAATCGGCAGGGTAAAGGGCCGATTCCGGTAACATAGCTTTAAAAGGCTCAATTAGAGTCTTTTGATGAGAATAAACTTGCAATGGTCCCTTAAAAGTCCGATTTGGATCTTTTCATTTAAGTTTACTTGTAATGTGCTTTTAGAAGTCCGATTTCACTTGGTGCGAACTTGCAATTGATTCAAAAAGATCTGATTCAAGTTTAGATCATTTGAAATCATTTCATTGCTTGTTCTGAGTCATGAAATTTCTGACGCCATTAATGGAGGAGGTCGTTTGTGTTTGATTTTGCTTCTTCTCCTCTTTTCATGGTGGATTCTTAAGTGTTTTGCTGCAATAAGAAGACTCCCAGCTGTGACAAATCATTCAAACTTCTTTGGCTGCGTTTTTGCAAGGCGTCTAGGGTTTCTTCTTCTTTTTAGTTTGCAATCTCTTATTGTAGGTATGTTCTCCTTTCTTTTATGGTTTCTTTTTATTTTAGTGTGTTTGTATCATGTAGTTTCTTGATTTGATGGCGCCATTATTTGGTGTTTGAAATTCGTCTCATAATAAAAACGTTTTTGTTGAAAAACGTCATTCTTTTCATTGAAAATGTGTTTCCATTTTTTTCCATTCAAAACGCCTCTATTTCATAAAAAACGTCATTCATTCATGTCAAACGTGCCTTGCTACAAAACGCGTTTTTCTTCATACATCATTCATTTCCATTCTCTCATCCATTCGTCATATCCCTTCACCTTTCATTTTATTCACCGTTCATTCACATTCATTCATTTCATTTACATGTCAACCACTTCTCCATAATCTCATTGCCATTTTCTGCATAATAAAAAAGATGCCCTTGGCTGAAAATCGGGTTTTCATAATCTGATTACAAGTAGGAGATTTTGACCAAGGTTACAAGCTGAAATAATAACTTGCAGTTGTCCTTCACTTTTCCTACTTTGCACTTTTCACTTGCAATATGTTCCAAAAATCCCTATTTTTCACTTTACTTGTAGCCATCCTCTAAAATCCCGAAATACTTCTCAAGTACCTAAAATTCAGACTTTTTAATCTTGACTGCAAATGCAAGTTGAAAGTTTTGACTTGTAATTTTCAAAGATGCAATCTAACTTTTCCATTTGTCATGAAAAGCACATGTCCCTTTCACTTGCAATCAGCCTTCCAAGATCCGAAATGAGTTATAATCCTCATTTTCTACCCTTATACAGCAAGAACACCACTCTGAGTTTTTGAGTCTTCACCATGTCTACACATGTTGATGTTGATGATGTCTTAATTTTATGGAGTTTTCATCGCAGCTTTGCAGATTCTTGTTCAATGACAAAGGAACCAGCTTCTCCACCAAATAAAAAGATGAAGTACAAGTATGATAAATATCAGAATGAGATTTCTCCATCTCATGTGGTCTCAAACATCGAAGAAATTAGAGATACGGAGATTGGACATGTTGACATGTTTGAGTTTCTTAAGAGAGTTGAGAAATCGACTTCGCATGATATGCAGTTGTTGCTGAGAAGTCATATCCATTTGGTTTCCTCTTTTCCTGTTGCTAGCCTAGAGCCAGAGTTTGTCCTTGCATGTGCAACTCGCTTTGACAGAGAATCCAAAACTATCAGAGATGATGATGGTAACGTGGTCATTAGGCTTGATCCAGAAACCATTAACAAAATTTTTAGAGTTCCAGATGCGCCTATGTATTTAGATATTTCAATAAAGAGTGCTCTTGATCACTATGAGCAAAAGAAAGCAGGTTGTATACAACATATCAACACTAAATGGCTTTTAAAGTGTCGAACTTGTTTGTCTTGGTGGCCCAAGCTATACCGATCTGAATTCAAGGAAGAGATTAATGATATAATCACACTTTTGAGCAAGATAATGGGATTGAAATTTTCTAATGTTTTTGAGAAGTGGATGTACAAATTCATAGTGGTGATAAGGAAGGCGCAACACCCAATCTTTTGGGGTGAGATAATCAGTGATAGTTTATGTGAGCAGCTTGCACAAGTTCCTACTACGCTCACGTTCTACATGAACTCCTATCTGGTCTACATAGCAGCCTCATTGAGACAATTTCCAGGCCTTTCCACCAAAGGAGATAGATCACTAGTCCTAGTTTGGGAGTATTATGAACAGCTACCTTTGAGACCAAGTAGAATTCATTACAAGAGAGTCCAAGATGCATTCTTTGGTCATTTCATGTGTCTATTTGACAAAACCTTACAAAACAACAGAGTATCTGAGGCTGCTTGGAAGAAGGTGAATGAATATGGTTGTCTTTTTCTCCAGTTTCCCACCTTTACCTACATGAGAGTTGGCTGTTTTGAAGATCAGCCATACATGCTTCCAAGATATCTGACAGACAAAATCATTTTGATGGAGCTTGCAAGGCAGTTGATGACAGTACATGCACGACAAGCTGTACAACATAAAGCTGGAGTAAGCATCTCTTCTCATAGCCCATTGTAGATTGGGAGATACTCTTTGACAACTACTTCAAAGGCAAAGGCAATGGAAACTGCTTAAGAATATAGGTGTGAAAGTCATAAAAATCCGAGCTACTGATGATGATGATTCAGCTGGACCTGTTGGACTGAAATAAGAAGTTAGAGACAAATCTAAGGAAGGTGCTTCTTCCTCAGGAACCAGAATCAAATTGAAGGTTAGCCGAGCTGTAGAGAAACCTTTAGAGAAGACAACATTGAAGGGGAAGGAATTTAGAGAGACTCAGATACAAATCATTGATTAGCAAGAAGGAAATGTTCTTGAATCTCCTACTGTTCTAAGTGTGATGTCTCCTCATATTGATGCTGCACTAGTATCTATATTGTCTCCTATTTCTCAAATTGATAGTGATGTTGATTCTTTCTCAACGGTTTTTGTTTCTTCTATTGCACCTACAAAAGTGGCTCATCATACTTCAATTACATTAGCATTGAATACTTCTATGAATGATATGCATAACAGTTTGGAGAATGTTCTCGATGCAAATCCAATGTATCCTATGATATCAAAGATGGTACTTCCAGAGATAGATACATCAGCAGCAAGTTTTGATTGTTTTATGGCTGATGCTAATCACAATATGCCATCTGAACAAACTCTTGTTGCAATTCAAACTGAGGCTTCACCTAGGATAACCACTATGGCACATAAAGAGTCTGTTTCTACACAAACCACGGTTGCTGTTTCAGATGTGAATACATTGGATCTTCCTCCATGGTTGAGTTCAATCACTCTAAAGTGGAAGAAACAGGCTATATCTCTTGATGTGTTTGATTTCCAACAACTGAGGAAGTCTAAGCCAAAGGTTGCAAAGAAAGCCAAAATGGTTTCACGGGTGGTTGTAGACAGCAATAAAATGAAATATGCAGAAGTAGCTGAACCTCTTTCAGACAAACCACAAGAAAAGATGCAGGTGTCTGATTACAAATTCACTAGGATAGAGTTGGGAAAACAGACTCACGCCAATTTGATGCAAGATGCTCAAAGTTCAGTAACAGTCTTGGCACAAAGTTATGATGAACACTTGGCCAAGAAAGAAAAACCGAAAGAGGAAAATGCACATCTTATTTCAGTTATTCAAAAGATTACCAAATCTTTAGAAATGGTTGATTCATTGTCTTCCTCTATTTCTGAAGAATCTATTAAACAAGTTGAAAAAGCTGGACAAAAAGCAAGGGCAGTTGATTCTTGGGTTGATCAATTGATAAATCAAAGTACTCAAGTGATTAAAAAGGTTCTTGATGTGATGGTTAATATAAAGATAGTAAAGCTGAAACTACACCAAGCTTCTAACACTTTCAAACAAAGTTTGGAATCTATGGAAAGTGATTTGAAGAGTTGGTATGTTTTGAATGAAGAACATTTGGAAATCTTATGTGCCAATGCAATAATACCAAACAGAGAAATGTATATTGAGACTGAAGAGCTCCTGTTAAATAAAACATTGGTATTCAAAGAGCTCATTTCAGATATATAGGCTACTCAAGAGATAGTGATTGAAACAGAACAGGATATCATTTCAAGCTTTGAAAAGGAGTCTTGCAAGCTAGAAGATCAAGATGGTGAGGTACTGCCTGAAGATGCTATACTTTCAACATTAACAACAAAATTTCATCAAGAGTTAGAAGTTGAAACCTTCACCCTGCAGTCCATTAGTAGATTTGTAGATCATCATACATTGCTTAATAAGATGCAAATTGCATTGGAAGAGCATTGATTGTCAATCATCAGATGTTTTGACACCATCATCAAAATAGTTGCTGTTGCCAAGAACACCCAAGGGCCAAATCTTGATGAATTGCATAATTCCATTCATAAATTTCAATGTTTCAAGGATGGTCATGGAAATAATTAAAGTATTGTTTTATTTTCAATTTTGTTCCTTTGGACAAATTACATGTAAAGCCAAAAATTGTAATTACATGTAATCAAATTACAAGTCAAGATAAATTAGGACTGTAATTTGGAATAAGTCAATTGCAAGTAGTTGGTGGTTGAGAGAATTTCTCAAGTTAGTTGGGATCCTCCCACCTTTTTCTTATGACTTCTCTCCTATAAATACTTGAGGGTGTCTTTTGTAATCTTTTATCTTTTTGGCAATAGAGAGAACTCTGCAAAAATTTACAACAAAAAAGACTTTGTGCTTTGTGTATGTAACTCTCATTTTCAAGCAATACAAAGAAAGGATATAAGGTTTCAAACTTTGTGTTGAATCTTATTGAATATTATTACTGTGTTCTTATGTCATAGTAGTATATTTTCCGAGTTTTTCTTGAAAAATTGTGTGACTATTGTGATAAGACTTTGGTCTGATTTCTTGGAGTCTTTGTGCTATAAGTTTGAAAGATTAAATTAGCTTAATTTGTGATTAGGAGTTGAGAAGAATTATAAGTCTTTGTACATGTGATAATTCCCATATTAAGTGATTCGTGGAAGCATTATACTTATAGATTTTGTGCTGTTATATGTTGCAACTTGTTTTTAAATTATCTTTTTAAAAGGGTAGATAGGATCTCAGATTCTCAAGACTTTGTGCTTGGAGATTGTTTTCCCATCCCGGAGGAGGTGACGGAAGTCTTTGTGCTTTCAGGAAACTTCATTTCCTCTTTCTCAATTTTATTGTAGGCTGTTGTAAGAGTTTTTCTAAAAGTTATTGTTACTTTTCTGTGAAGAGAAAAGAATATAATCTTTCCTGAAACAAGAGGAAAGGTTATTGTTCCATCCATTTTAGTTTTAGTTAGTAAAAAGGGGGAGCCTTCCCTAAATTAGGAGAGTATTACACTCATGTACTGTGGCTGAAGTCATAATTTTGCATATCCCTAAGGTATACAAAATTTTCAACCAATAGAATGAGTAGGTAGATGGAAGGTAATTGTGCTCTGATATTTTCTGGTTGACCACAAACCAACAGTTACATAGGTCACAGTTCCCAGGAAAAGAACAAGCACAAATACGAATGTCTACAGGCTGGAGCTCAGAAAATGGCCATAAGTTGGTGTTCAGAAAATGGCTACTGGCCCAACAATATCAATGGCACTTGGTATACACCTTGGCATACAATAAAAAGTTATAATTTTGAATATGAAAGATGTCCAAGTATGATACCATGAATATTTGTAGGTGTAGATGATGTCTTGAAAGGCACAAGCCTAAGGATGTATGGTTCACAAGAAATAGATTGTATTTGTAATTTTGTACACAACATAGTAACAGTGATAGAGAATTGCTGGACTCCAGGGCCTAAACCATAGCCTTCTTGATTCATCCAAATGCATAACAGATTTACCAGAAAAAAGGACACAGACAATAGTAAGGATGACGTTATCAGCTCCAAGGTCCATGTGTCAACAAACAGTCCTGAAAATACATTCAACCATTCAAGCAACTGTGATAAGGACAAGTAACATTTGAGCTTCATCCAGGACTGCACAATGCTCACAAGTCGTAGGAAAAATCATCTATCTCAGTTATCTTTGATAGTTCCCAGAGCTTCAATGCTAAGTCTGGAGTAACAATAGGAGTATTACAGAGTATTATAACAGTTCCAGGTCTAGAAACCACGATCAAAACCACACATATAAAATAAAATGGTTCTGTACATCTTGTTAAATCTATGTGATGAAGAGGCAGTTGTGTGATTGCATGTGAGAATGATGAAAATGGAATTATCAGTGTAAAGGACTGTCTCCCCTGAGGGTGCTCTTTCAGCTGTCTTGCAAAATTAGAAGAAATATTTCTCACAAGGTCTAGCACTCGGAAATCACTACTTTGCATTTTGCTTTTCTTTAAAAAAGCAACGAAATACCTATTTGAACCTAAAATATTCCAAGAGCAGTAAGAATACTGCACTCTGCCAATGACAATCACTATGAAATCATTTGCCAAAGAAAAATCTACTGCTGTATACATACACACTCTCTCTCACATGCATTCTGTTCCCCAAAGAAAAATCTCTCTGTTTGCTTTTGATACATGTGTATATGCCTATATATATCAAATCAGGTAACATGTCCTGAGATCCCTATCCTGTTTTTAATATTTAAAAGTTGCAACTACCTTCCAAATTTAGCTACTAGAAAATGCAGCTTTTCTCAAGATCTACAAAACACCCCATAAATCTTGAGGACTTCTAAAATAGAGCTTTGAAATTGTCAACATTTCAGGGAAAAGTGGTACTTATCAAAAAGATAAACTTGACCAGAAATCTCAATGGTAATTTTTTCAATTAGAAATTTGTAATGTTATTCAATCTTGCATGCTAAAAGATCAAAAGGAAGTAATATATTCTCTTACACTACTGAAGCAAGACTAAGATTGAGCCTCTAGGTAGAGGGTAATTTTGTCTGATTATAGAATTTGTCTTTGATATTTGAAACACATGGACCAATGCAATTGCTTCATTGTAAGGAAAAAGTCTGGACTCATTAATAATTTTGTTACTTGCATATGCAGTGTGGATCAACCTTGAATCAGCTATTGTCTACTTCTAGTGCTTCCACAAGCCTGGCAACATGTCGTTTAGCAGGACATGTGTGTGAATCTTTAGATGTGGTATGAACTGCTGCCAACCCTACAACAGATATGGCAGCAAATCTTGTGCACTTTGTTGGACATAAGGTTCAGAAAGGAGAGTGTCTCTATGACATCAGCTATCGTCATAATGTTTATCTAAGGTCAAATTCTGTCCCTAGCATGTTCAATTTACTTCATGCTGTTTTGTTTAATGTGATCAACTTTTCATGTACTATAAATTCAAGTATGAAGTCTGAATAGATTATTTGGGTTTTGTGAGAGAATGGTGTAATGCTTTTTGGAATAATTGAAACAAACAGGGAATACTAGAAAGTTTTTCTTGCAAGATGTTTTATTGTAGTTGCTAGATTTCTGTTTTTGGAAGTTATTAAGTATGAAGTTTGAACATATTATTTATGTTTTGTGGGAGGATGGTATAATGATTTTTGGAATAATAAAAAAAAAACAAGGAACACTGAAAAGTTTTTCTTGCAAGTTGTTTTTATCATAGTTGCTGTATTTCCATTTTGCGAAGTTATTTACCCAAAAAGCGTGTATCTGCTGCAGGACCTTGTTGAAAGCTAATCCTAGTCTTAAGAATCCAGATAGTCTTGGTGTGGGGAGTATAATCAAGATACCTCGTGTAGAGAATGCTAGCCAATGCATGTCTCATCTGAGATATCAAATGCACATACAAGGTTCATCTTCTACAAAACCAGTCACTTCAGTTGCTACAGAGCCAGAGTCATCAACACTGAGCAAGATTTTTTGGTTAGCACGTCTAGTTTTTTTCAAAAAGAGAAAGCATAGGGTCATAGAAGGCGATTCTTTGGAAGCTATAGCTGATAAGTACGATACCACTGTTTCTACTCTGAAGAAGCTGAATAATTTGGATGATGATGTCATCTATACAGGCAGGTTGGGTTTTATACAAACTACATTTTCTGTGGGTTTGATAGTATGGTATTTTATTGATTCTGAGGAGTTATACAATGTGTTTTAAGGGTTGTTTGCTTTCCTACAAGTGTCATCTTTGAGCACTTTGATAGTTAGAAACTTGAAAGTTTGACAGCACAAAACCTCATCTTGCAAGACATTCACTCGCATGATTGGAGGGACACCTTAATGATGCTTAACTCTGAGGCATAAAGAATGCTGTTGAATAATCTAAAATACTTCCGAGGATTCTATATTTAACTATCAGCTTTATTTATTCGGTTTTGGATTGTTGCAGTGTTCTGGAAGTAGGTGACCAGGATTTGTATAGAAAGCATCAATTTCCAATTGCGAAGAAAGCAGCTTTTCATGAACGGAATGCTATACTTGAGCATGGACCAGTAAACACTCCTCAGTTAGTCTCAGGGACTTTAGCAGAACTTCCATTATTTTGTTTATATCCACTTCTTCAAACAGCAAAAGGTCTTAAGCCTCCCCTTCCAGAACTGATAACAATAAAAGTTAAATCAGGTGACACATTGGCACACATTTCTTGTCAGCATGGGTATGTGCCTTATATCATTTTAGTGTTAAATTTGTTTACTTATTCATGCTTGATCATGCTATTTACAAATGTTAATCTGCTGCCTATTTCAATTGGGACATATGTTGACACAGCCTTCCTTTTATATGATTATTGCCATAATTTTAATAACTTTAAAACTACTAAGTAATGTTTTAAGGTCATTTATATGGTAGATTTATATTAGTCGGGCAATTTCCCAAAATATATAAATAGAGAAGCAGAAGTTTACTTAGCTTTGATTGCCATCATTACTTCTTTAAACATTTTAAACAACTTACCATTATTGTTTCTAATAAATATTAGCATATCAGTCTACAAAACAAGTCTAATGGGCTACAATTACAAGCAACATAACATGCCTTGGATATACATGGTAAACTTATCCTGATAACTTAGTTCTCATTAATTTTAATGAGCTTGAACAACAGTGACTAAATTTACATGTTTACCCTTTAGCAAGTAGACACGGTTTTTCTGTTTTAATATGTAATTGACATCTGCAAAGGAAAAGCAAAATTTCTTAATCAGAAGTGAAATTATTTGATGGCATTTCATAATGTTGTCTTGGTCCTTTACATAACTCCTTGAAACTGATTTGCAATTCTAGATTCTATCAGACATTCCTTATGCAAATTCAACAAAATGACATCAGAAACTAATATAAAAACTCATCACTTCATATCTGCTTATATACCTGGTATTGACCATAATTTACCAAAACATTTAGTTGTATTAGTTAAAGATTTGCCTGTGTTAAATATCACATAATTCCAGGAATTTTAGATGCTGTCTCAGTAAAAAACTGTAAACAAGGGCGTTCTAGTGCATTGTATATTCTTATCTAAGATTTGTATCATTTTGTGATGATACCATGTCAATTGCTACAAACATGGAAAGTATATGGCTAACCCAATAACAAACATTTTGTAAGGGGACTAGAGTAGGCTAAAACAAGCATCTTATTAATTTGTAAGGATATTATATGTCTAAGGTTTAATATTGAATTCATAATGAATCTGGCAATGTATTGATGATGAGCATGCAATGCAGCTTGGGTAGTAAAATCTTGTGCTATGAATATATAGGCAGGTAAAGAATGCGTGTTGAGCTACCAAGGAATTAACAACTCCCAAAGAAACTAGAGCAAGACCTAATTGAAAAGTGAAGAGAATTATTGATTGTTTTGTAAAGACCCTTATGCTCGTGTCCTAATAAGCCTCCTGGAGGAATATGTGCTTCTAAAATATCTTTTATACTGTGTCCAATCCCAAAGTTGGTTCTATAAATATGACTAGCAATGAACAAGATAAATGAAATATTTAAATGATGATGAGCAATATCAGTTAGCTACAAACTTTGAATTTGTGGGTGGAATCCTCTGAGAAGAGTTAACTCTGATGTTGAGGAACATGCCAGAAGTAATGGGGTAAATGTTTCTTTTTTCTTTATTTGACTGCAAATCTTAAATTGGTGCTGTAGGAAAAGGTTTTACTTTTAATATTTTTGAGCAGAGGCTTCTGGAAGTTGATGCCTTCATTGCTTTTATATATCCTCTTGCAGTTGGTCTATGCTATCGGGAGAATGCTGGGGAGATACTATGGAAGATCAAGGGCAAGGATAGCTGAGGATCTTAAATGAAATCAACTTAAACACATTTGGTTTAACTTTTTAATATATCTGCACCTCAAGAATCATACAATAACTTCTATAATTTGATTTAAGGGTCAAATAAAGAACATAATTCACAGAAATATTTCTCATTTGGCTCAGTGAAAGTTGAATAGCTCAATAAATTTTATCATATTCAACTTGGTATTCATATAAGCAACTTCTAATATAAGTTTTGCAAAATATTGACTCTCACGATTTACCATTGAATGAGTGTCTTTTTGGGCATAGTGAAGCCTTGTAAATTTGTTACCATGCAAGTGCTCATTTATTTGAGGAACTTGATTTATACAATTGCCTGCACTGTTGATAAAAATGAGATCACCTTAAACCAAAATATGAATTAGTGGAACAATAGGAGAAAGACACAGCAGGAAGAAAGGCACAAGGCCCATGTAGGGAGTACCAACATGCCTTGAGCAAATTAACTCTTCCTACTTTTGATTGTAGTAGGAAAAGCACGACACGTGCCTAGATACACAAACTTGATACATTTTTTGACATTAAAACCCATGCCAAAAGAAGAGGCAATTAAATTAGCAACCTTACATTTGGAGGGACCAACATATGATTGGTGGCATCATGGTTTGGTAACACAAAACCATGTTTGATTTTGTTGTATGATGAGTTCAGCAGCAAATTGATTGCTAGATTTGATTGGAATGATGAGTTCCCAAAAGTTGCTGTTATGGTTCCTAATATGTTGAAGAAGAGAGTTGTAATGCTGTTCATAGAGGGTTTGAATACAAACTTGAGAGGTTTGGTGAAGGCTTTCAAGCCTAGTACTCTACATGATGCTATTCAAATGGCACTTGATCTTGAGACTACACCTCCTACGCATCAGCCCCAAAAGAAGAGTTTCAAGGATAATAAACCAGTCTTTAAACCTGACTGGCAAACTCTCAATCAGCCTAGTCATAGGCCACCTAAGATGGAATTTGAAACAAGGAATGAGCTGCATAGGAAAAAGTTATGCTTGTCTTGCAAAAAACCATGAGAACCCAGTCACAGGTGCCTTGGGAAAGGCAAAGTGCATTACATAGAGGTCATCTCCGATATTGATGAGGAGGTTGTAGGCACTAGTTTGGAAAGTGAACATGAGGAGTGGCCATTAGAGCACGATTATGCTACTCCAAGAGATATGGCGCATGAAACTATTGCTTCATTATCAAGAGTTCCTAAGTATTATCCTTTTAGAGTGAGAGGAGTCCTGAATGGACAATGGGTTACTTGTCTAGTTGATAGCGGTGCGACTGATAATTTCATTGATGAGGATCTAGTGATGAAGAGAGGATTGCAGGTTGAGGATTTTCCAAGATTCAATGTCATGATGGTTGATGGATTCAAAATAAGTTCTACTAGAAAGGTTCCTCAATTGAGCATTTAGTTGAGTGACTATATAGTCACTGATGATTTTTATGTGATTGGGATTGGTGAGACCAATGTTGTCCTGGGAATCCAATAGTTGCATTCACTTGGTAGATACAGTCAGGACTTTCAGGCAATGGAGTTGGAATTGATATGTTAGATGGGAAAAAGATGGTGTTGAGAGCTTTGGTGGATGGTGCATTGAAAGTTGTAACAACAACAAAAATGGATGTTTTGTGTAGACATGGTGAGGTTGTAGGGGCAACCCAATATTTTGTGTCTTCTAAATCTTCTTCTAGTGATGACAAGCAATACCAGGTGGATGGCATTAGTGAGAATCATTGTCTTGTTGATATTCTAGATTTTATAGCCAAGTATGAGATAGCGTTTGGCAATCCAAGGTACACACAAGGCATGACATTCCATGATGGAGTTTTTATTCCTTGCTTCTTGAGGACAACACTAACTTATCACATTGGAAGAACACAAGGTATGTAAAGGTTTTGTTATCTTGGATCTGGCGAGAATGTTGAGTTTGCATTGGAGACATATTATTGAGGGGTTATCAAATGAGACATTAATGGATTCCAACTTTGAACCAGTTATTCTTCATTCATTTTTAATTGGTGATCAACTATATTGTAGTGTCCCACCCCAATCTGCTGTTTTGTTTTTTTCGTTTTGCTTTCTGATTTTTTTGTGTTTTGCTTGCCAAGAAATGCATAAAAGCAAATAACTATGATAAACTTATTTAAATAGAAATTGCATTAAACAAATTACAACCCAGATCAAGATTCAACATTTAAAACACAATGGAAGCATACCCATTTGCTGCTATGAAAAGTTGCAGGTCTGATAATACAAAACCAGCAAGTTGGTGCATACAAAATCATCCACAATTCGTTAATCCCTATCTTCTCCTCTGCAAAATCGATGTGTAGCAGTTCCTAATCCCAAGACGCCTCCATTGGTGGTGAGAACAAGTCAAAAACCTAGGTGTTGGCCTTGGAGAAGTCACATGCCTCCCTTATGACAGATACTACCCTCCTTTAATGGTATGGCCTGCTTGGGGGTTCCAACAATGGCCCTTTACTCTCACAAAAACTTGCAGTATCACCTCTAATCTGTTGTCTATCTTTCACTTCAAACCCTTCAGTAAATTTGCTCATATAATATCTATAGATTGTAAAAATTAAATACCAACATAACCCTTGAATGGGGTTATCAACATTCAACCTTGGGATGTCTTTCAATCTTGCAGTTGAAGATCCCCGTGAGGGATTTCATCCTCACAAAGTCAAGTAATCAGTCCAACCAGAAAAACCCTTCTCAATATTCTCTCAAGCATGAAAAAACAAAGAGCACACAAAAGTGCTTTTATACTTCCACCAAATCCCACGCCCAAGTTGTTTTTTTAATTTATTTTATTTAATTAACTTTTATCCCCTTATGTCTTTCTTAAGTTGTGTTGGTTGGAAATTTTGTATTCTCGTGAAAGCGTACAAAATTGAGATTTCAACCACAGCACGTGAGTTTGAACTCTCCTAATTAAGGGAAGGCTCCCCCTTTAACTAAATAAAACTAAATGGATGGGACAGCAATCGTTCCTCTTGTTTCAGGAAAGATTACGTTCTTCTCTCTTCACAGAAAAGACACAGTAAATGTTACTAAACTTATTACAACAGCTATGCAGTGAAATTAAGAGAAAGGAAATAAAGTTTCCTGAAAGCACAAAGACTTCCGTTATTTCCTCCGGGACGGGAAAACAATTCGATAAGCACAAAGTCTTGAAGAATGAAATCCTATCAACCTTTTTCAGAACGATTACTTTATGGAAATATACAAGATAAAACAGCTCAAAGACTGTAATTACAATGTATCTTTAAACTACTCTAAATGAGAAATACTTATGAGCACAAAGACTTATAATTCTTCTCTATTTCTAACACTAACTATGAATTCAATTCTCACATTTACAGCACAAAGTCTGCAAATATTTAAATCAAATCTCTTTTCAGCAATCTTCAACAATTCTCAAGTAATCACAATATAATAAAACAAGGATTCAGCTCAAAGTCTGAAATTCCAGCTTCTTGATATCACTTGAAAATTCACAATATTTCACTATAAAGCTCAAAGACTTTATGAGTACAAAATTCTGCAGAGTTTTCTTGCTTGCTAAAAAGATAAAAGATTACAATAGACCCCTCAAGTATTTATAGGAGGAAGGTCTGGAGAAAAAGGTGGGAGGATCTCAACAAACTTGAGAAAATCTCTCAACCGATAACTAATTGTGATTGACTTATTCAAAATTACAATTCAAATTGTGATTTGTCTTGTAAGATTTTACATGTAATTACATTTTCGAAAATTGCAAGGAAAGAACACTTGCAATTGCAAAATTTGTCTTTACATATATATTGTCGAAAGTAAAATTACATAAAACAATCTAAAACTTAATTTGTTTCATTCCTATCTTTGAAAGATAAGAATTTGCTGATGATGGTCTTCAACTCGTTCGGATCTGGACCCAATGTGTTCTTGGCTACTGCAACTGTCTTCAAAATTATATCAAAGTATCTGATAGTTGCCAATCTATGCTCTTCATAAGTATTTTGCATTTTCTCAAGGATTGTTTGATGATTGATAAGCTTTTGAATCGAATCCAAAGAAAACTGCTCTGATTCCATTTGTTGACGAAGATTGGCTGCCATATCTGAAGTAACTGAATCAGCTTCAAGTAATTCATCCTCTTGATTTAAAACCGTACATGAGATCTTCTCAAAATTTGAAAGAATATCCTGCTGAACTTCATCATTCATTTCTAAGGTGGCCTGGATATCTTTGGTAAGATCTTGAATGACCAATGATCTATTTGTCATAAGTTCCTCAAATTCTATGTACTTTTCTCTGTTTGGCAAGATAGAATTGTTGCATAGAATTTGTAACTTAACCTGATCTATCTCATGCCAGATTTTTAAATCCTTCTCAAGTGATTCCAAACTCTACTTGAAGGCTTCTAAAGTTTGATTCAGTTTTATCTTTGCTATTCTGACATTCTTGAGAACTTGCAACGTCTTCTCAATCATTGGAATACTTTGCTCAATTAGCTGAGTTATCCATGAATCAATTGCCTTGGCCTTTTGCGCAATTCTTTCTAATTGTCTAACCGATTCATTTGGAGGAGCTGTAGATAGAGAATCAACTGCCTCTGATGATCCTGTAATCCTTTGAATGACTGCAACTAGCTGAGCATTGTCTTTCTTGAGCTTTTCCTTTTTAGCTAAGAGTTCGTTATAGCTTTATGTCAGAATTGTCACTGAACTCTGAGCATCCTGCATCATATTAGCGTGAGTCTGCTTACCCAATTCCACCCTTGTGAATCTGTAGTCAGATACCTGCATCTCTTCATGTGGTTTATCAACTAGAGGCTCTGCAATTTCAGCATATTTCATCCTGTTACTGTCAACAAAAACCTGTGAGACTGTTTTAGCTTTCTTTGCAATCACTGGTTTTTGTTTCTTCAATTTTCGGAAATCAAAAATATCAGGAGACACTGCTTGTTTCTTTCTCTTAGGAGCAATTGAATTTAGCCATGGAGGAAGATCCAGGGTTGTTACATCTGAAATGGCAACTGCGGTCTCAGTAGAAATAGCCTCAGTTTGAGATACAACAGAAATTCTTGAAGGTGCCTCAGTTTGTACAGCAACAATGTTTTGCTCAGAAGACAAATTGCAACTAGGATTGGCCATGAAACAATCAAAGTTCATTACAGACGTATCAATTTCTGGAAGAGTTGTTTCTGACATAGCTGAAAAGATTGAATTGATATCAAAAATACTCTTGAAGTTACTAGGCAAGTTCATCATGGGAGCATTTGTTACAGATGAAGGCTGATGACAAGTCTCTTGTGGTGGAATAGAAGGAACAAAAACGGTAGAAAAGGAATCAACATCACTGTCGATAGGAGACAAAGGGGATATAGCTGATTCTGGTATTGGAGCCTCAATGTGAGGAGTTATCTCACTTAGGATAGTAGAGGTCTCATGAACCTCGTCTTCTTCTTGCTGATCTAATACCTGAATCTGCATTTCGTTGACTTCCTTACCCTTTAATGTTTCTCTATCCAATGGTTGTTCAGGAGCTCTGCTTACTTTCAGCTTGATTCTGGTACTTGAAGAGGAAGCTCCTTCCTTAGATTGTTCTCTGATTTCTGATTTCAATCCTCTAGGGCCAGCTGGGTCATCTTCAGCTCTAACTCTGATTTTGATGGTCTTGACACCTATGCTTTTGAGCCAAGAGTTGGTGTTCGCCAAGACTGATTGGAATCTATCAAAGATAGAGACGGATTCCCTTTGAGACCATTGAATTGCAGGAATGGGAGCATTAGCAACTCCCTGTTCTTCGTACTCAGGATCCAAAATTTGCTTATCATCAATTACTCCCTCTGGAATTAAAGTTAGATTCAAATCAATGATTTGCTCCAAAGTTAGCCTGCAATAATCCATTTTGTATACATCCTTTTCTGTACGGAGGTCTGCCCAAATGTCTTCAATGCGGTGAACATGAGTGAAGACTCTTTTTATTTTATCTTTCATCCTCCTGTAATCAAAATCCACTCTAGCTTGGAATCTTTTCAATGTTATCTCCTGAAGTTCAGTTTCCATTGCTTTGGCTCTTGAAGAGGTTGTCAAAGAATACCTGCCAATTACCAATGGATTATGTGAAGAAATACCAATTCCAGATTTGTGTTGTATAACTTGACGTGAATGAACTGACATCAATTGCCTTCCCAGCTCCATCAGAATGATCTTATCAGTTGGATATCTTGGGAGCATATAAGGTTGGTCTTCAAAGCAGCCAACTCTCATATAGGTGAATGTTGGAAATTGAAGGAACAAGCAGCCATATTGATTTACCTTATTCCAAGCTGCATCTGATACCCTGTTATTTACTAACTCTTTGTCAAACAAACACATAAAATAACCAAAGAAGGCATCTTGTACCCTTCTATAATGCGCTCGACTTGGAATAAAAGTCAGCTGGTCATAATATTTCCATACAGGCACCAATGATCTGTCACCTTCAGGAGATAAGCCTGGAAAATGTCTCAAGGAAGCTGCTATGTAGACCAAATATGAATTCATATAGAAGGTCAGAGTGGTAGGAACCTGTGCAAGCTGTTCGCACAAACAGTCACTGATTATTTCTCCCCAGAAAATTGGATGTTGTGCTTTTCTAATGACAACCATGAACTTATACATCCAACTTTCAAACATGTTAGAAACTTTCAACCCTGCAATTCTGCTCAAAAGAGTGATCATGTCGTTAACTTCTTCTATAAAATCAGACCGATACAACTTGGGCATACGGGTCGCACAAGGTCGTGATTTTAGAAGCCATTTAGAGTTGATGTGTTTAATACAATCATTCTTTTTCTGCTCAAAATGTTTGTGAGCACTCTTCAATGAAATCTCTGAATAAGTGGTTGCATCAGGTACTCTGAAAACTCTATTGATTGTCTCAGCATCAAGTCTGATAACTACGTTGCCATCATCATCCTTAATTGTCCTGGATTGTCTATCAAAGCGTGCTGCACATGCAAGGACGAATTCTGGTTCAAGGGCAGCAACAGGAAAAGAAGCGACGAGATGGATATGACTTCTCAGCAACTTTTGCATGTCAGAAGAAGTGGATTTTTCAGCCCTTTTAAGAAATTCAGACATATCAACATGCCCTATTTCTGTATCTTTGATCTCATCGATATTTGAGACAACGTGAGATGGAGAGATCTCATTCTGATATTTGTCGAACTTATACTTCATCTTTTTGCCTGCTGGAGAAGTTGGTTCATCCGTCATTGAACAGGAATCTGCAAGACTGCGGTGAAAATCCCATAAGGTCAGCACATCATCAGCATCAACGTGAGTGGACATGGCGGAACGCAAACCCTAGAACAATGAAATGGACTTTGAAAGAAAAATGGAAGGTGAATGAAGATGAATTCAAAATGGATGAAAAGGTGGAATGAAAAACGGCATGTGTCTCTTTGAAACAGCAAAACAAAGATCTCAAAACTTGGATTTGGAATTTCGTCCAAAAAGGTCAACTTTTGTGCTTTTTAAGGCAATTCGGGTTTTTGAGACGTTTGAACAATTTCGGAACTTTTTGACACTTTAGCAATTTCTGCCTTTTGCAATTTCGGGATTTTTCTGAGTTTTGACAATTTTCACAAAGGCAATCGGGATTTTTATGAAATTTAACAATTTTCAAACCTTGCAATTTTAAAAATTGTTATTTTAATTACAAATCCCGAAATTGTATCTTTAGGCTAAAAATCCGAAATGAACATTTATTTTGTGAAAAATAATGATGGATATATGAAGTGGCGAAATGAAGTGAAAGGAATGAGCATGATATGTGAAATTTTATTGCTGAAAATGAACGGTGAAATGGAAGAAATGCGTTCTAATCATGTAAAGCATTTTTTAAAAGGAAAATGCATTATGTATGGTAGTGTGGAGGTATGTGAAATGAAATGGAAAAATTACAATGAAATGGAGAAGACGTGTAAATGTAGATGAGAAAAACGCATCTCTACATGAAGGCGAATGGAGATAATATGGAGATATATGGGTGGAGATGGCGAATGAAATGGAGGAATAAATGGCAGTGAGAGTGAATAACGTTTTTAAAATAAGAAAACGCGTTTTTGAGCAAAGGCGAATTTAGGTGGAAATATGAGATTATACATGAGGTTTAGGATGGAAATATGGAGGATACATGCTGGGCGAATGAAATGGTAAATAAAATGAAGAAAAACGGAGGGATATGAATGTGTATTATGAAAACGCGTTTCTAAATGAAGACGGATTTTTGCTAAGAAAAACGCATTTCTAAATGAAAATAACCAGTAAGAAAAACGCGTTTCCATGAAACAATGATAGATACTTATGAATACACATAAACGACCATAAGAAAAACGAAAAACAGAAAGAAAAACGCGTAAGAATAAAAAACGCGTTTTAAAACAATCATAAAAACGTAAAACGTGGATTAGATAATGATAAAAACGCATATAAATGACAGTAAAACATTGAAAAGGAAGATGGAAAATGCGAATCCTACCTGGAGACAAGTTGTAATACGCGAAAATGCAGAGACAAAAACCCTAGACGCGTTGAAAACGACAGAGACTCGATTATTTACTGGTAAAAGTCCGAATTTGAAGCATCAAGGTCGACCAAATCTCCATAAAATGAGGAAATAAATGCAAAGAACAATTCAACCAGCTTGAATCTAAGAAAAATCGGACTTTTTAGAAGATTTGACAATGTAAAATAACATCAAAATCATGAATCGGGTTTTTAAGAGGTCTTTACATGTCTTTTTTACAAAATCGGGTTTTTTATGCACTTAAGCAATTTTGCTTTTTACCAATTCGCACTTTTCTGACCAAAAAGCAATTTTCATTTTAACAAAATTGAACACTTATGAAAAATTCGGACTTTTTATGTCATTTAAGCAAAATCGGGTTTTTATGGCACTTTAACAATTTTGCTTTTTTGTCAAAATAAAAGGACTTCAACAAAAATCGGGCTTTTATGATAACTTAAACAATTTCGGGTTTTTCAAACACTTTAGCAATTTTTCCTTAGAGTCTAAATTTCCCTATTTGCTGAGTTGCTCAGAAAACCCGAATTTGGCCAAAAAGACATTAAAAACAAGTCAGAAATTGACGAAAACGGAAACGTAAAGGGGAAAAAGAATAGCCCAAAGGTTAATCAACCTAAAACAGAGATTTTCCACCCTTTGCACCTCATAATGCGTGCCTTGGAGAAGAGAAATCTCAAGTTTTAAGAAAATTTTGATTGGTTACCTAAATTTTTAAAACGAGTTAAAAATTTAGGATAACAGCTGGCTCCGACTGGGGAACTGCCTTCGAAAACGAAGGTAGTAGAATCCAGAATCTGTAAGTGCCTTAGGATTCATTGGGCTACGGAGTCACTAAATAAAACGCAAAAATAAAAGACTCAAAAGATTAAAAAGAGTAAAAATTAAAAAGACTAAAAAGCTAAAAGACTCAAACCTTATGTACAAAAACTAATCTAAAACTCTACTGAAAGTAGTGTTTTAGATGCTGCCCACTGTAAGGAAGTGGGAACGGAGTGCCATCTTGATACGCCAGCAAGAAACTATTCTCACCAATTGCTTGATGAATTACAAAAGGACCACGCCAAAGAGAATCAAATTTCCCATGCATTCCTTTTGGTTCCCTCCTCTTATCCCAAAGCAAGACGTGATCACCAACTTGAAAGACCTTCTGCTTTGCTTTTTTGTCGAAGAGAGCCTTAACTTGCTTCTGATGGTCGTTGATACGATCCACTACTTGTGATCTTTGCTCCTCTAACTGAGAGAGAAACATTATCCGCTTATCAAGAGAACTTTCAAATGTAGCATCTTCTACAGCTTTGATCAACTTGAGGGCTGGAAGTTCCAACGTGATAGGAATCTCTGCATTTACTCCATAGAGCAATTGAAATGGAGACATGCCAATGGCTCGCTTGGGTGTAATGCGATCAGCCCACAAAGCATCATACAACGCTTTATGCCATGATCTTTGATTCTCATCAACAAGCTTTCGGATGATAGTAATCAAATTTTTGTTACTCGATTCAGCTTGACCATTACCTTGCGGGTAATAATCTGAAGAATGGGCCAATATTATACTATAATCAAAACAAAACTGAGTTACCTCATAAGATGAGAAGGAAGATGCATTGTCTGTCACGACCTTATAAGGAACACCGAATCTTGATATGATGTTTTCTTTCAAAAACCTACACACTACCTCAGAAGTAGCATGTTTCACAGGAATAGCTTCGACCCACTTGGTGAAATAATCTGTTGCAGCAAGAACAAAGGTATGTCCAACACTTGAATGAGGGTTAATAACACCAATGAAGTCGATTCCCCACTGCCTAAAAGGCTCTTCTATCACAACTGGTTTTAATGGCTGCGCCATCATTTTTTGCTTACCAACAAATTGCTGACATTGTGTACATTTACGTACCCATTTATATGTGTCTTGGAAAAGCGTAGGCCAATAATACCTAGCCCTCAAGATCTTATGAGCAGTTACTGATGGAGAAAAATGACCACCACAAGCCAAATTGTGAAAAGATTCAAGCAATCTGTCTTGCTGTGCTTTGTCAACACAACGCTGAAAATTACCATCAAGAGTTCTTTTATACAAACCATTATCCCAAAGAATATAATTTGCAGCCTTAAGTTTCAGATTTCTCTTTTCCTTGAAAGAGAGATGAGCTAGGCATTCACCATAAGTCAGAAAATAGGCAATATTAGAATACCACTCATCAGTAGTGCTGACAAACAACACTTTAGGAAGATCTTCATAAGACTCCTCTTCACTTTCTTCTGCACTGCTTTCAGCCATCAGCTGACATAAACCTCTGCCACGAACAAGCTTGGTTGGTTTAATCTCTAAATCATACTCTTGGATTTTAGCAACCCAATTTCCTCTTTTTGTACCAAAATCTTGCTGTGTCAAAATGGATTTGACAGCTGTATCCGGAATTAACACTATCGTATGAGAATTAAGAATATAGAACCTGAAATACTTGACTGCCTTTACAACTGCAAAAGCATTCTTCTCAACCGTAGAATATTTGAGCTCATGAAGCTTTAATGGACAACTCATGAAGGCAATAGGAGATTCAATTCCTTCTGAATTTTGCTGCATCAAAATAGCAGACATGGTATGCTCTGAAGCATAACTGTACATAATGAAATCTTTAGAGTAATCTGGACTAACCAGCACTGGAGCATGGGCAATTGCATTCTTAATTTCAGCAAAAGCAGCTTTACCTTCATCATTCCAACGGAAAACAGCTTTCCCCTTCATCATATCAATGATGTGACGTGTTTTCTCAGCAAAATCTGGAATAAATCTCCTCAAGAAGTTCACTTTGCCAAAGAAAGAGTGGACAACTGTCTTACTAGACGGCAAAGGCAAATTTTGAATAGATCTTACCCTCTCGGGATCAATCTTGATTCCTTCATTTGATACAACATGTCCCAGAAGTTTACCCTCAGTAACCCCAAAGATAGACTTCTTAGGATTAAGAGAAACACCATGCTTGCGGCACCTTTCCAGCACATCTTGTAAATGAAATAAATGATTCTCACGATCTTTTGAGAAGACGGTAAGATCATCCAAATACACCACGATATACCTTCCTAAGATACCACGAAAAGCTAAATCCATTGCTCTTTGAAAGGTTGCTCCTGCATTTATTAATCCAAAAGGCATTCTGCGATATGCAAAAGTACCCCATGGGGTAGTAAAAGCAGTTTTATGTCTATCAGCTTCACTTACCTCAATCTGGTTGTAGCCTGAAAATCCGTCCAGCATAGACATCATTTGAGAACCTGTCACTGTCTGGAGCACTTGATCCATTATAGGCAAAGGATAATTATCCTTTAATGACTGCTGATTAAGATTACGAAAATCCACACAAATACGAATTTCTCCATTCTTCTTGCGTACTGGAACTATATTAGCTATCCAAGTTGAATGATGAATGGGAAAAATAATTTGTGCATCTAGCATCTTCTGGATTTCTGAATAGATAGTGCCAGAAATTTTGGGATTATACTGGCGTTGCTTTTGTTTGAAAGGAGCTGCATCGCTCTTCAAAGGGATTTCATGTTGAACTTGTCCTGACTGAAAAGATTTCAGATCATCATATGAATAAGCCAGCACATCTCTGTACTGCTGTAATAACTGAATAATCTGATTTCTCTCATCTGGAGTACAACTATTACCAATGTTAACCATTTTAGGATCTTCTTCAGATCCAATATTGTACTTGTCATACCCCGTAGGAGAATCTGAATTTACTTGTTGCTGCTTTTTGATATATCGATCATGCTTATCAAAAAGCTTTTCTAGAGATACCAATCCCTTAGGAATTTTATTCCCTTTTAGCTGCAAAATTTCTCCATCTGATTCGGACCAAGTATTTGACATAGAATCTGAAGAAGAAGAAGAATTGCTACCTTCAAAATACAGGTTATTAAAACCATCATCAACTTGTAAAAAGTTAATAATCTGTTTATCATCATTGAAAATCTGCCAATGATCCCAGTTATCTGGAACACTAGGCCTGCAGATTATTTCAACAATATACTTATCTTGATTAAAATCAAGATGAGGAATAAGGAGAGTTGCTGAAACAGCAAGAGAATCTGCTCTGTCATTAAATTCTCTCGGAACAACTGAAATGCTGAAAGCATCAAAATCTTGAATATTCTCCCATACCAAATTACGGTAATGTCGGAGTCTATCATTCCTTGTCTGATAAATATTCCTTACTTGACAAATTATCAACTCAGCATCTCCTTGAGCATGCAGATTTTTAATTCCTCTCTGAAGTGCAACACTCATACCTAGTAAAAGAGCTTCATACTCTGTAGTATTATTAGTATTTGCAAACTGCAATTTAAAAGAATATGGAAAGATTTGACCTTTCGGAGAAATCAGAACCACACCAGCTCCGGATCCATTTGTAGCACAACTGCCATCAAACTCGAGAATCCAAACATCATTAGAATCATCATTAATATAAAGACTGCTGGATTCTCCTACTTCAAAAGTAGAAGAAAGAGTGTTCTCATCTTCCATGGGAGAAGACTGATTTTCTTCTTGAGGAAGAAGTTCAATATCTTTTTCTGTAGTAGAAGATTCAGCATCTTCTATCATACGATCAAGGGGATATTCAGCTAGCGTTGAATCTTCTCCATTATTAGAACTTCCTTCATTTGCTGAAAGAGTTGAAGAATCAACAGAACACCAATCTTCAGCAAACTCAGAAATCTCATCAATATGAAGATAGGAGTTCCCGAAACCAGCTGATTCAAAAAGAATCTGAGCATGAGGATCATCAGATTTTTCCACCGTAAACTTGGTTTCTCTTTCAGGAACAAGTTTCTGCACAACACCTTTCACAGGAATTCTGGCCTCTGTCATATCCATGTTGAGCTCGCCTCCTACATCTTTACAGAAATTACGTCCAAGGAGCATTCCATAAGAAGCTGGGACGTCCGCAACAAGAACAGTCATCTTTATCTTTTTCTCAGGAAAGGCTGCAAAGGCGAATTGTGCATCTTTGATTTGCCCAATGAGAGGCACTTGTTTATTATCCATAGAATAACAATTACCAAAAGTTTTGGTAAGAGTTAATCCAAGGCAATCAGCAACCTTGATTGGCATAACATTATCCGAAGCACCAGAATCTATAATACAGTTACTCAATTTGAAACCATTAATGAGCAAGGAAATATAGAAAGGATCTATCTTTCCTGGAACTGAGGATGGGATGATAACCAAATTATTGGGCAGATTCTTGGGTTCTTGGACAATAGGGCTATTTAAAACAGGACGAGTCTCACTACTTTTAACAAATTTAACCAATCTCTCAAGCTGATCAGGATTGGCTTGAAGATACTCAACCTCAGACATCTGAATCTTAGTCTTTCTAGCATGGTCAATAATATCAAAAGCTTGGAAAGAATTTGCAAGAGACGTAGATGATATATTCTCAACTTGTACTTTAGGATTAGATACATTAGTCTTGGGTTCACTAGAAAGAACAGAAGGAGAATTGCTTACTTGATTTTTTGAAGAATCCTTAGTCAAGGTAGGCAATGGCATTCCCTTCTTAGCAATGGTCACCGGCAACTGAACGTTGTTTTTCACCTTTGCTTCTTCATCCTTTTGAGCCAACCGAGTCTGGGATCTTGTGATAACAGCATATGCTTGACTCTCAACATTTTCATTTTCAGCTGAATCATCATAATGCATGTATCGTATAGTGGAGTCGCCAGCTGCCTCTTCATCTTCTTGATTAAAAACAGCTTCATCTTCCGCTTGGAAATCATTGGAAGATAGTTCTTCTCGATCTATTTCGTAATAACCAACTGCTGTATTCTTCGGAGGTGCTTCAAGTGCAAGCCTCTCAGGAGGAGGAGGCAATTTATTCTGATTTCTGGCAGCATAGTTGGAAGCAGAATTTGGATACGTCCTCCTAGGAATATCCTTGTACGGAGCAGCAAAAGAAGCTTGTGAAACCTGCTTCTTCAAGGCAAGAAGTTCATCAGCCAACTTTTGTACCATAGGATCAGTAGAAGCTGAAGTAGAAGACTCAGAAATAGAATTTCCTTTGAATCGATTAGGATCCTTCTGGATTTTCCCAGCCAAGATTAAATCATCTTCAATTTCTGTAGCAAGGACTTGAGCATGTGCCAAAGTCGTTGGAGTTGCCCTTCTCAACAGAAAACTGACTTCTGGTAGCTGAGTGTTGATAAAGAAACACTTGAGATTTGCTGGAGTGGGCTGTGAATCAGTAGGAATTCTGTTTGCAAGTTTATTAAACTTTGCAATGAATTCACGCATATTCTCATGTGTATCCTTCTTCATTTGAGTCAGTTGGGCCAGCAATGCATGCTCATCTTCGGCGGGCTTGAAACGTTCTTCAAACTTAGTCTTGAGAGTTGCCCAACTAGTGATATCACCAGCCCTCAAATTGTAAAACCAGTCAGCTGCAATTCCTTGTAGAGTTTCCACGAACAAACGTACAGCAACATCTTGATGTTCTACTCCTAGAACACCACAAGCCATTGAGAAAGCTTTGATATGTTCATCGGGGTGCTGTTTACCGTCTCCATAAAACTTAGGCAGATTTTTACGTGAGCCTTGTGGAAGAGCATGAAGAGGTGGAGTAAGATTTAAAGGACCAAAAGCTGCTCCCCATGGACCTTGAGCCATCGCTTGAATAGTAGGAACAACTGAAATCAAAGGCTTGAGGAAAAAGGCTGAAAGTTCACTTGGGATGGGCTTTTTCTTCTTAGATGGAGGGAAGCTAGTAGTTCGTGAAAGGGAAGATATACTAGTGAGCAGCTCAAACCTAGCCTGTTCACCGGGAGATATTTCTTGAGAACTTTGTCCCTTCTTACGACGAACGTAATAACGGATTCCTTCCAGTGTAGAAGCTAAAACAGAAACAAGTAAACAAATTAAGAATACTGGACTTCAAAAGAAAGTGAGAGACTTTCAAATGCGTTCGTATCCCCAGCGGAGTCGCCAAAAACTGTTGGTTGGAAATTTTGTATTCTCGTGAAAGCGTACAAAATTGAGATTTCAACCACAGCACGTGAGTTTGAACTCTCCTAATTAAGGGAAGGCTCCCCCTTTAACTAAATAAAACTAAATGGATGGGACAGCAATCGTTCCTCTTGTTTCAGGAAAGATTACGTTCTTCTCTCTTCACAGAAAAGACACAGTAAATGTTACTAAACTTATTACAACAGCTATGCAGTGAAATTAAGAGAAAGGAAATAAAGTTTCCTGAAAGCACAAAGACTTCCGTTATTTCCTCCGGGACGGGAAAACAATTCGATAAGCACAAAGTCTTGAAGAATGAAATCCTATCAACCTTTTTCAGAACGATTACTTTATGGAAATATACAAGATAAAACAGCTCAAAGACTGTAATTACAATGTATCTTTAAACTACTCTAAATGAGAAATACTTATGAGCACAAAGACTTATAATTCTTCTCTATTTCTAACACTAACTATGAATTCAATTCTCACATTTACAGCACAAAGTCTGCAAATATTTAAATCAAATCTCTTTTCAGCAATCTTCAACAATTCTCAAGTAATCACAATATAATAAAACAAGGATTCAGCTCAAAGTCTGAAATTCCAGCTTCTTGATATCACTTGAAAATTCACAATATTTCACTATAAAGCTCAAAGACTTTATGAGTACAAAATTCTGCAGAGTTTTCTTGCTTGCTAAAAAGATAAAAGATTACAATAGACCCCTCAAGTATTTATAGGAGGAAGGTCTGGAGAAAAAGGTGGGAGGATCTCAACAAACTTGAGAAAATCTCTCAACCGATAACTAATTGCGATTGACTTATTCAAAATTACAATTCAAATTGTGATTTGTCTTGTAAGATTTTACATGTAATTACATTTTCGAAAATTGCAAGGAAAGAACACTTGCAATTGCAAAATTTGTCTTTACATATATATTATCGAAAGTAAAATTACATAAAACAATCTAAAACTTAATTTGTTTCATTCCTATCTTTGAAAGATAAGAATTTGCTGATGATGGTCTTCAACTCGTTCGGATCTGGACCCAATGTGTTCTTGGCTACTGCAACTGTCTTCAAAATTATATCAAAGTATCTGATAGTTGCCAATCTATGCTCTTCATAAGTATTTTGCATTTTCTCAAGGATTGTTTGATGATTGATAAGCTTTTGAATCGAATCCAAAGAAAACTGCTCTGATTCCATTTGTTGACGAAGATTGGCTGCCATATCTGAAGTAACTGAATCAGCTTCAAGTAATTCATCCTCTTGATTTAAAATCGTACATGAGATCTTCTCAAAATTTGAAAGAATATCCTGCTGAACTTCATCATTCATTTCTAAGGTGGCCTGGATATCTTTGGTAAGATCTTGAATGACCAATGATCTATTTGTCATAAGTTCCTCAAATTCTATGTACTTTTCTCTGTTTGGCAAGATAGAATTGTTGCATAGAATTTGTAACTTAACCTGATCTATCTCATGCCAGATTTTTAAATCCTTCTCAAGTGATTCCAAACTCTGCTTGAAGGCTTCTAAAGTTTGATTCAGTTTTATCTTTGCTATTCTGACATTCTTGAGAACTTGCAACGTCTTCTCAATCATTGGAATACTTTGCTCAATTAGCTGAGTTATCCATGAATCAATTGCCTTGGCCTTTTGCGCAATTCTTTCTAATTGTCTAACCGATTCATTTGGAGGAGCTGTAGATAGAGAATCAACTGCCTCTGATGATCCTGTAATCCTTTGAATGACTGCAACTAGCTGAGCATTGTCTTTCTTGAGCTTTTCCTTTTTAGCTAAGAGTTCGTTATAGCTTTGTGTCAGAATTGTCACTGAACTCTGAGCATCCTGCATCATATTAGCGTGAGTCTGCTTACCCAATTCCACCCTTGTGAATCTGTAGTCAGATACCTGCATCTCTTCATGTGGTTTATCAACTAGAGGCTCTGCAATTTCAGCATATTTCATCCTGTTACTGTCAACAAAAACCTGTGAGACTGTTTTAGCTTTCTTTGCAATCACTGGTTTTTGTTTCTTCAATTTTCGGAAATCAAAAATATCAGGAGACACTGCTTGTTTCTTTCTCTTAGGAGCAATTGAATTTAGCCATGGAGGAAGATCCAGGGTTGTCACATCTGAAATGGCAACTGCGGTCTCAGTAGAAATAGCCTCAGTTTGAGATACAACAGAAATTCTTGAAGGTGCCTCAGTTTGTACAGCAACAATGTTTTGCTCAGAAGACAAATTGCAACTAGGATTGGCCATGAAACAATCAAAGTTCATTACAGACGTATCAATTTCTGGAAGAGTTGTTTCTGACATAGCTGAAAAGATTGAATTGATATCAAAAATACTCTTGAAGTTACTAGGCAAGTTCATCATGGGAGCATTTGTTACAGATGAAGGCTGATGACAAGTCTCTTGTGGTGGAATAGAAGGAACAAAAACGGTAGAAAAGGAATCAACATCACTGTCGATAGGAGACAAAGGGGATATAGCTGATTCTGGTATTGGAGCCTCAATGTGAGGAGTTATCTCACTTAGGATAGTAGAGGTCTCATGAACCTCGTCTTCTTGCTGATCTAATACCTGAATCTGCATTTCGTTGACTTCCTTACCCTTTAATGTTTCTCTATCCAATGGTTGTTCAGGAGCTCTGCTTACTTTCAGCTTGATTCTGGTACTTGAAGAGGAAGCTCCTTCCTTAGATTGTTCTCTGATTTCTGATTTCAATCCTCTAGGGCCAGCTGGGTCATCTTCAGCTCTAACTCTGATTTTGATGGTCTTGACACCTATGCTTTTGAGCCAAGAGTTGGTGTTCGCCAAGACTGATTGGAATCTATCAAAGATAGAGACGGATTCCCTTTGAGACCATTGAATTGCAGGAATGGGAGCATTAGCAACTCCCTGTTCTTCGTACTCAGGATCCAAAATTTGCTTATCATCAATTACTCCCTCTGGAATTAAAGTTAGATTCAAATCAATGATTTGCTCCAAAGTTAGCCTGCAATAATCCATTTTGTATACATCCTTTTCTGTACGGAGGTCTGCCCAAATGTCTTCAATGCGGTGAACATGAGTGAAGACTCTTTTTATTTTATCTTTCATCCTCCTGTAATCAAAATCCACTCTAGCTTGGAATCTCTTCAATGTTATCTCCTGAAGTTCAGTTTCCATTGCTTTGGCTCTTGAAGAGGTTGTTAAAGAATACCTGCCGATTACCAATGGATTATGTGAAGAAATACCAATTCCAGACTTGTGTTGTATAACTTGACGTGAATGAACTGACATCAATTGCCTTCCCAGCTCCATCAGAATGATCTTATCAGTTGGATATCTTGGGAGCATATAAGGTTGGTCTTCAAAGCAGCCAACTCTCATATAGGTGAATGTTGGAAATTGAAGGAACAAGCAGCCATATTGATTTACCTTATTCCAAGCTGCATCTGATACCCTGTTATTTACTAACTCTTTGTCAAACAAACACATAAAATAACCAAAGAAGGCATCTTGTACCCTTCTATAATGCGCTCGACTTGGAATAAAAGTCAGCTGGTCATAATATTTCCATACAGGCACCAATGATCTGTCACCTTCAGGAGATAAGCCTGGAAAATGTCTCAAGGAAGCTGCTATGTAGACCAAATATGAATTCATATAGAAGGTCAGAGTGGTAGGAACCTGTGCAAGCTGTTCGCACAAACAGTCACTGATTATTTCTCCCCAGAAAATTGGATGTTGTGCTTTTCTAATGACAACCATGAACTTATACATCCAACTTTCAAACATGTTAGAAACTTTCAACCCTGCAATTCTGCTCAAAAGAGTGATCATGTCGTTAACTTCTTCTATAAAATCAGACCGATACAACTTGGGCATACGGGTCGCACAAGGTCGTGATTTTAGAAGCCATTTAGAGTTGATGTGTTTAATACAATCATTCTTTTTCTGCTCAAAATGTTTGTGAGCACTCTTCAATGAAATCTCTGAATAAGTGGTTGCATCAGGTACTCTGAAAACTCTATTGATTGTCTCAGCATCAAGTCTGATAACTACGTTGCCATCATCATCCTTAATTGTCCTGGATTGTCTATCAAAGCGTGCTGCACATGCAAGGACGAATTCTGGTTCAAGGGCAGCAACAGGAAAAGAAGCGACGAGATGGATATGACTTCTCAGCAACTTTTGCATGTCAGAAGAAGTGGATTTTTCAGCCCTTTTAAGAAATTCAGACATATCAACATGCCCTATTTCTGTATCTTTGATCTCATCGATATTTGAGACAACGTGAGATGGAGAGATCTCATTCTGATATTTGTCGAACTTATACTTCATCTTTTTGCCTGCTGGAGAAGTTGGTTCATCCGTCATTGAACAGGAATCTGCAAGACTGCGGTGAAAATCCCATAAGGTCAGCACATCATCAGCATCAACGTGAGTGGACATGGCGGAACGCAAACCCTAGAACAATGAAATGGACTTTGAAAGAAAAATGGAAGGTGAATGAAGATGAATTCAAAATGGATGAAAAGGTGGAATGAAAAACGGCATGTGTCTCTTTGAAACAGCAAAACAAAGATCTCAAAACTTGGATTTGGAATTTCGTCCAAAAAGGTCAACTTTTGTGCTTTTTAAGGCAATTCGGGTTTTTGAGACGTTTGAACAATTTCGGAACTTTTTGACACTTTAGCAATTTCTGCCTTTTGCAATTTCGGGATTTTTCTGAGTTTTGACAATTTTCACAAAGGCAATCGGGATTTTTATGAAATTTAACAATTTTCAAACCTTGCAATTTTAAAAATTGTTATTTTAATTACAAATCCCGAAATTGTATCTTTAGGCTAAAAATCCGAAATGAACATTTATTTTGTGAAAAATAATGATGGATATATGAAGTGGCGAAATGAAGTGAAAGGAATGAGCATGATATGTGAAATTTTATTGCTGAAAATGAACGGTGAAATGGAAGAAATGCGTTCTAATCATGTAAAGCATTTTTTAAAAGGAAAATGCATTATGTATGGTAGTGTGGAGGTATGTGAAATGAAATGGAAAAATTACAATGAAATGGAGAAGACGTGTAAATGTAGATGAGAAAAACGCATCTCTACATGAAGGCGAATGGAGATAATATGGAGATATATGGGTGGAGATGGCGAATGAAATGGAGGAATAAATGGCAGTGAGAGTGAATAACGTTTTTAAAATAAGAAAACGCGTTTTTGAGCAAAGGCGAATTTAGGTGGAAATATGAGATTATACATGAGGTTTAGGATGGAAATATGGAGGATACATGCTGGGCGAATGAAATGGTAAATAAAATGAAGAAAAACGGAGGGATATGAATGTGTATTATGAAAACGCGTTTCTAAATGAAGACGGATTTTTGCTAAGAAAAACGCATTTCTAAATGAAAATAACCAGTAAGAAAAACGCGTTTCCATGAAACAATGATAGATACTTATGAATACACATAAACGACCATAAGAAAAACGAAAAACAGAAAGAAAAACGCGTAAGAATAAAAAACGCGTTTTAAAACAATCATAAAAACGTAAAACGTGGATTAGATAATGATAAAAACGCATATAAATGACAGTAAAACATTGAAAAGGAAGATGGAAAATGCGAATCCTACCTGGAGACAAGTTGTAATACGCGAAAATGCAGAGACAAAAACCCTAGACGCGTTGAAAACGACAGAGACTCGATTATTTACTGGTAAAAGTCCAAATTTGAAGCATCAAGGTCGACCAAATCTCCATAAAATGAGGAAATAAATGCAAAGAACAATTCAACCAGCTTGAATCTAAGAAAAATCGGACTTTTTAGAAGATTTGACAATGTAAAATAACATCAAAATCATGAATCGGGTTTTTAAGAGGTCTTTACATGTCTTTTTTACAAAATCGGGTTTTTTATGCACTTAAGCAATTTTGCTTTTTACCAATTCGCACTTTTCTGACCAAAAAGCAATTTTCATTTTAACAAAATTGAACACTTATGAAAAATTCGGACTTTTTATGTCATTTAAGCAAAATCGGGTTTTTATGGCACTTTAACAATTTTGCTTTTTTGTCAAAATAAAAGGACTTCAACAAAAATCGGGCTTTTATGATAACTTAAACAATTTCGGGTTTTTCAAACACTTTAGCAATTTTTCCTTAGAGTCTAAATTTCCCTATTTGCTGAGTTGCTCAGAAAACCCGAATTTGGCCAAAAAGACATTAAAAACAAGTCAGAAATTGACGAAAACGGAAACGTAAAGGGGAAAAAGAATAGCCCAAAGGTTAATCAACCTAAAACAGAGATTTTCCACCCTTTGCACCTCGTAATGCGTGCCTTGGAGAAGAGAAATCTCAAGTTTTAAGAAAATTTTGATTGGTTACCTAAATTTTTAAAACGAGTTAAAAATTTAGGATAACAAGTTGGGTGGCCAACTTTATGATATAAAAATATCATTAAAAACCCCTTATAACTCCCTTATCATAAAGTCACTTAAAATATTCAAAAACACTAAAGTTAAATCTTTTAATTTAACTTTAATATTAATGTTATTTAAACTTAAAGCTCTGGACCGTGCTAATTGCCAAGATGGAACCAAGGTAAGTATTCACCAACATTCCCAATATAGAAATACTGCCAATTGACCAACTGACCACCCTATGGCTTACTAAAAATAGTAAGTGTTTGACAAAGTGTCCAAAGAATGCTCTGGAAGGCACACTGCGAAAACCCTGAAATACATTGAGCTGGGAAACACCAATTAAATTCAAATGGCTGACTGACAAGCCACAAACTCCCTCAGAAGGGTCCCCTAACCACCATGTTAGTCTACAGTGACCAAGGTGACAGACTAACCACAACTCCTGTCGACTGCCTAGGAAGGGGACATTACATATTTCATATCCCTAACTTGTCGAGTTGGCATAATTCCATCAAATTGCAGCAAGTGGGAGAATTTTCAGATTTGGTTCAAGGGTTTTCATCCTACACATTGATGTTTAGTGGCTGTCCTATAATACTGAGCATAAAATTTTCAGATCTTGCATTGCAATTGATTACTTGGGTTTGTGTGCGCGGAATTGTTCAACACTTGGAGTTTGAGCGATGATGATTCTAAGGCTTGTGATCTAGGGATTTGCATGATTGTTAGATTGCTTCACAAGGTAGTGCAGGGAGATTGTAAGAAGCCTACCTTAACACAATCAAATTTTTCTCCTTATTGGCTTAGTATTTAGATGTTGACAAAAAGATTAAAATACCAAATGATGAAGTTGTGAGCAAATCAATCCACATATGAGAGTAACATATTCAGGAAATGATGATGGCTTCTTATTGAATCAATATTCTGATTACAAATAGAGTATAGCTTGCAACTTACAATCAGATAATCTGATTTAGTAAATCAGAATTCACACAGTATGCAAAACAGCCAAAATATATATATCAAACCCTAGCCAAGAGATTGAAAGATGAAACCCTAGGTAGTCTTGATGAACTGCCCTTTGATCTTTGACTGAAATAAGGTTGTAGCAGCACTGTTGGTGGTCTGATATGATAGATTAAACTCTGTAGCAGCTGGTATGCAATCTGTATTTGACTGTAGATGGCCCAAAAAAGCTGAAACTCTTCAAAGATTGCAAAAACAGCTCAAAATATGGAATTGTCTAGCTTAGAAAGGTGGAGAATTAACCCAAATTGCCTCCTATGCTTGTAAAAGGTTGAAATATGATTGATGACAAGTCTGAAACTTGATTTCCAGCTACCTGAGATAATCTGGTATGGATTTTCTAGCCAACCCACAAATGCAAACTCCTCAAAACTAAAACCCACTATGCAAAAAAGGTGTTTTGTTCTTTTAAGTCAGAATATGGTTCAATCTCCTTGATTCCTTCTTGGATCAGTATTACCTCACAGGAGTTGAGCAAAGAAGACCTCGAGGGGTCCTCTTCCTTGGCTCTTGTCGCAAGAGAGTCGGAGGGTGCTCCCTGTGATGTCCCGATGCGGGCCCCTATCGGAAGGTGACGTAGGTCTGTCCGAGCGGTTTGCCCAGCCACGTGTCTGGGGTCTTCGACGGGAGTACCTATCCTAGGGATGCCCCCTTAATGCTAAGAGGGGTGCCGTTCACTACCAGTCCGGGCTTTTGGTGCAACGGTAACTACCTTGGTATCAGAGCTGGAGGTCTCGAGGTCGAGACTCGCGGAGCGTGGTGGGCTGTGATGTCCCGATGCGGGCCCCTATCAGAAGGTGACGTAGGTCTGTCCGAGCGGTTTGCCCAGCCACGTGTCTGGGGTCTTCGACGGGAGTACCTATTCTGGGGATGCCCCCTTAATGCTAAGAGGGGTGCTGTTCACTACCAGTCCGGGCTTTTGGTGCAACGGTAACTACCTGATACCACTGTCAGAACTGTGGTGGTTCTCGATTCCAAACCCTAACTGATATTTTGAGGTTTTTTGCAAGTTTTGTGATTTTTGTATTTTTTTTGGGTGTTTTCAGGCAAATAATAAAATATGCGATTTTGCTAAGAAATGCAAATAAATTCTAAATAAATTTAAGAACTCAAAATAAGCCTAGATCTTGAACAATAAAGGTAGGCGCTTCATTATATTTCACTTCCAGATGTTTTACAAGAGCCAGATACGAAGTATGAAGGAAATACAAATTATTTAAATAAGAAAAACCTGGTTTCTTCAATGGCGGCTGCAGCTGATAGAAGAAAGTATGGCCAGAATAAATGAAGGATTCTCTGGGCTCGAAAATCAATGCACACCCTCAGTAGACCAAGGCGCCCAGTGTCCAAACACTAGAAGCTGAGAAATACAGGCGTTCCTTTGGAGATGAGAAGGTACGGCCAAGAAAGTACAGAAAAGTACGGCTGACAGCAGTAAAGGACAAAGTACGGCCTCCAATATATATTGCCAGATCTCTGAATAGATTCCTCTGTTGAAGTCGCCTCAAAAGGAAGATGATTTTCTCTGCTAATCTCTGAATAAATAACTCAATATATCTGTGATCCCTGGATGAAATCACCAAGTGCAAGCTTCAACTGGTATTTCACAGCCTCAGTCTGCCTAATCTCTGAAGAGTTTTCGTTCTCCAGAAACGATCGTCTGCCAGAAACCCTAGGGTTTGCAAACTCCAATGCTCAGAGCAATAAAGACAAAATTGAATAATAATCAGGATAGTTCGATTTTGTCTTGAGAAGGAATATATATCCCTTGAAGAAAATTCGACCCAATCTCCCTTTTAATAAATCATTTAAATAAATGATTTAATTTACACTTTTAACTTAGGAGAAATAATTAATTATTGGTGTCCACTTTTTAATGAATATAAAATACTCATTAAGTCACATTTAATAATTTATTATAAAGTATAATAAATACTTTATAATTAAGCCAAATAATTAAATATTTAAATATTTCAATAAAGTGACTTTATTATAAAGTCAAAATATTAAATATTTAATAATCCATTAAATACTCCTTATTTCTCCGTCTGAACATCAAACTACTGAACTGGGTCGATTCTGAGCTGAATGGCTGAACCAGGTGCCCTGCCCGAAATAGCAGCTGCTCGACTTCCTAACTTTCTAAAAATAGAAAGTTCCCAAAATGCTCATCGGAAGACTTCACAAGGCTCCGAACTCACTGACACAACTGCAAAACTGGAGCTACCAAACACTGAGCAACTGCCCCAGATGATCCTCTGCACACTCCTGTCAGCCTACGAGGATCGAAATGATAGGCTAACCTCGTCACCAGCTGTGCTGACTAGGATGGGGACATGACACTCCCCTTGTTATCCCGCCCTTGCAGGTTTGTCTGCCTTCCCCTTAGAATGATCTAGATTGGGAGAACGATGACCTCTTGGTTGATGAGGACTAGGAGGGCACCTCTTCTTTATCTGTAGATTAGATTCGTGTGTGTTGTGCTCCCCCGCGCTTGTTTTATGTGTTCCTGAAGGACCCTTGTCACCTTTGTCGGTGCTTGGATACAGGAGTGTTTTGTGTTGTAAACTTTTTCTATTTGTTACATCATTCTTCCTCTATAGTGCCTTATTTTTGACAATTGGGGATGATGCAAAGTGTTGGGGGCATTTAGTCCTCCCTTCCATGGTGACCCAATTTTTTATTGTTATTTTTTTTTCACGTGCCCTTCTTCATGATTTGATAGAGTAGGGGGTTGATAACAATTCATTTATATATTATATATTACACCTATCTATCTATATTTATGAGCAACTCTGACCCCATATTATCAGATCCCCTTGTCTCTTGTTTGTTATGTCGTTGTTTGTCCTTTCTTTTTATCTTTCTCTTCTTTTCTTGCTCTGTGATGTTGTGGTACTTTTGTGTTGTCCCTCGCGTGTGCGACAACATTTCCATGATTACATCTTGTCATGTATCGTGGGCCACAACATCACTTTCTTCTCTCTCCTTAGGATGTCACGTGCCTTTGTGTTCAACATGCACCATCCTAAAGGGGGGCTATCATATTGCTTCGATTTTCAAAAGGTGTATTCGGTTGCCAACAAATCCCTTGTTGAAAATCTTTTATTTTTCAAAAACTGTATTCCTCAACCAATACCCCTAGTGAAATTTTTCTTTCATCACAAATTCGTAAAGAAGGAATCTAAAAACTTTCCTTTGAGAAGAGTGCTTTTTTTGATGAAGAAGTCTGAAAACTTGTCCTTGCGGGGGAGTATTCTTCCTTTCGAATTCCTTGATGAAAGAGGTCTTTTGAAAGGATTCCTTGATGCTAGAATCGTTTGCGAAAAATGTCTTTGCCTTTCAAACAGAGTGTCCTTTGAGTGGACCCCTTTTATTTTTGAGGGGTTCCTGAGGGATCCCTTTGAAAGCTTCTCCTTCAGTTGTTGACTGTCTGCGTGACTGTCTATCTGCCTGCGTGGCTTTTTGTTATCTAACATGTTTTGTTTGCGGATTAACATGTTGCTTTGCAGGAGCACCTGTGAAGCTGCTTTTCAATCAAGCTTGCAGGACCGAACATTTGTAAGGGCCCATCAGACTTTGTGGAGCCTCTCACGTTAGGCTTCCCTCAGGATCGAGCACCTGGGGCGCCTCCTTTGCAAGTCCAAGGACTTGTAAAGCTCTTTCATCCTGTAGGATCTCTTTGTTCGACTTTGTAGGACTGAGCACCTGCAGAGCTTTTTGTTCACTTTCTCATAGGTTTGAGGGCTTGTGGCACATTTGTTCAACTCTCCTCAGGACCGAGTATTTGTGGAGCCATCTCCTCTCCCTGAGCATTCAGGTGTGTCAGATTGTGGTTTGCTTCCTTGACGGTTCAGGTATGCTTTCTTTAAACTCTTTTGATCTACTTTATCTTGCATTTGGTAGCACATATGCTCGCTAAAGTGGGGGAAAAATGTAATGGCATGCATTTTCACCCCTTGCAAATTCCACATTTACACCCCTTACCTTAGAAAAATCAAACCCAATGATGCTATTCCACGTCCCCCGTTCGCTCTCCATCCATTTGGCAGCTGTCTGTAGTGTTGGTGGGGGAATTTCTGTCGGGGATGCTAGCGTGGCGGGTGGACGTCTGTGCAGTGTGCTGCCATCTTGACAGGATTCCCGCCTCTGGAATCTGTAGAGGCGTTACACTTCTCCATTAGCGACGAAGCATAACGCCTCTACCCCTTCGACCGACCTTGAACGGCTCCTTTGGCCTCCCTTTCATCTTCAAAACACTATCTCATTCATTCAATTCATCTTCTACACGCTTTTGGATTCTTCTTCACAGTTCTTGAGACTTCACTTGATCTTCTTCACAATTCTTCATACCTCACTTCATTCACAACACTTGTACCACCATTGGAGTTGCAACTTGGTGTCTTGCGAGACTACTTTCTTCGTTGTTGCGGCAACGTCGACTTTTCCAAGCTTGCGAGCTTGCTCCTTCTCTCATTTGCCTTGAGTGCATGTGATTGAAGGTGATATGTTTCTATCTTTCACTTTACTTAGCATCATTGTTTGTTTATGTAGCATATTGTTGTTAGCATTGTTTGGTATTCTTCCTTTCAGTGCTTTCCTTTATCATATTTCTCCTATCGTTGCTATATTGGTTGTCCATGGAGGTGGGAACACCAAAGCGGGGATTGACTACGACAGTGCTCTTCAAACAGCCCCAATATTTTTCCTCTTTGTTGTGTGTAGGTTCGTGTTGAAGTGAAGAGCTCGAGATAATTAACTCGTGGGTAAGAAGGTGCGCTTTCCTCACCCTCTTTTGTCCTTTCGTGATTCAATTAGTTAAAGTATTCTTGTGGTTGTTGTGCTGTTTAGTAGCTTTTACTTTCTGCGTCCGTATCAAACCTTTTTTGTTAAGTAGCTAGTAGGTTCTCTGTAGTTTTGGGTTGTGTATTGCACTTTTTTTTTGTACAGACGCTAACGCCCCATTGAGACGCCAGCGCGGTGCGCTGTCGTTCGTGTCTTGCGCTTCTGTCCTTTGGCAGAGAGTTGTCAAAGGTATAGTCCAAGCTTTGGAAACTTGCTCTCTTAACCTCCTGAAACTCTTGGGTCAGTAGAAAGACAACGGTATTGAGAGTGCTCTTCTTTCTCTACCTTAAATGCTTCGCAATTTCCTAAACCTTTCATCTAGCTTGAGGTAGATTAGAGCAGCCTTCTGTTTGAGGCCCTCTCGTGACCCAGGGTCTTGCGCAGCCGGTCCCCCTCCTCTACATCGGGTTAGGGAGACAAATGTGGAGAAAACTGCATTTAAATGTCATTTCGAGTTCTTGGTGATGCCTTTTGAGTTGACTAATGCATTGGCTACATTTCAGTCATGTATGAATAGGGTATTCATAAAGCAATTTCGAAAGTCCGTTCTTATTTTCTTTGATGAGATTTTGATCTTTAGTAAGTCTTGGGATGAGCGCATGAGGCATCTTGAGGTGTTGAGTATCCTAGAGGAAGAATCATTGTATGCCAAGGAGTTTAAATTTGATTTTGGTATGATTGAACTACTTTACCTTTTCCATATTATTAGCTCTAAGGGTGTTAGAGTAGATGTAGATACGATCAAAGCAGTTATGGATTGGCCACCACCCACAAATCTATTAGAACTCAAAGGATTTTTTGGGTTATGCGGTTTTTATAGGAGGTTTGTAAAGGGCTTCTCATAGGTGGCAGCTCTCCTCACAAATTTGACTAAAAAGGGGGCTTTTGTTTGGTTTGATGTAGCAGAATAATGCTTTGATTGTTTCAAATAGATTGTGTACTTGCCCTAGTGGTAGCTATTCTTGATTTCTCTAAGCCTTTTGAGTTGGAGTGTAATGCTTCTAGAGAGAGGATAGGAGCAATGCTAATGTAGGATAAGCATAGTCAGATGTTGAGGGGTGCCGAGAGGAGTTACTTGGTATATGACAAGAAGATGTTGGCCATTATGCATGCATTGGCCAAGTTCAAATCCTATCTTGGGGGAGGGAGATTCATTGTAAAAACATACCATAATAGCCTCAAGTGCTTCCCAAGTTAGAAGGGTCTTAATGATAAGCAGCAAAATTGGTTGAGTAGGTTGCAGGCTTATGACTTTGACATTGACTATGTCAAAGCTAAGAAAAATATTGTTGCTGATGTGTTGTCCAAGAGACCTTATTTATGCTCCTTAGTTGAGATATCAGCAGATTGGAGAGAGCTGATTATAGTAGAATATGTCAAGGATCCTTGGGTTACAAACATTTTTTTTGGTACCACACAGGATGATAGGTACAAGGTAACTAATGACTTGATCTTCTATAAGGAGAGGATTTATTTGGTACCTAATTTGGGACTTAAAGCAAAATTTTTGAGGACTTTCCATGATGCACCTATGGCTGGACACCTGGGGTTTTTCAAAATATATAGGCAGATTCGAGAGAGGTTTACTTGGAAAGGGCTAAAAAATGAGGTCCTTAAGTATGTCAGGGAGTGTCCCACATGCTGGTAGAACAAAAATGAGCATTCCTATCGAGCTGGGTTGTTGCAGCCCCTTCCTATTCCCAATCAAAAATGGGAATGTATCTCTATGGATTTGATCATCGAGCTGCTGAAGGTTCAAGGCTGAAATATACTGAACGAATTTTTTTCCGATTTTTGAATGCAATTACAACAACATACACCCGTTAGGGTTAGCACTTAAAAACCAAAGCGATGCAAAATTCAACTCTAACCAAGAATGCGCTAGATGACGGCGAGCATATGGTCAGAGGATCTCAATGCAATGCGGAAAAATTAACTCTAACCAAGAATGTGCCCGAGATGGACAAACATATGGTCAGAGGATCCCTACCAACTACAAGTGCTGAAAGTAAACTCAACACCCAGAATGTGCTTTCAATCCTGTTGATGTGATTTTTATGACCGCACCAATCAGCAGAACAAAATAGTCTGAAGGCTATTCCGTTCTCTCTTGATCAAAGTATTCCGTGCGCTAAGATTGCGAGAAAGTTCGCACGTTCAACTCCAAGGTTCCGAATACTTAGAATACCCTCAGTTGGTTTGATGTGAAATGCTGTGTTCTTACGAGGGGACTTACACAATTGTTCAAGATTCTTGCAGTTAACAGCAGATAGATGATTCGAAGGGGATTTTGTACGTATGATTTGGCAATGTAGTATGTTTTCCTAAAGCTAACCAGAAATATGCGGAAAGTAAATGAGTATAGGGCCTAAGAAACTTATATTCTATTCTAAATGCAGGATATGTGGAGCTCAATTTCGACAGACTTCAACCGAATTTCACTTAGCCTCACGTCGGACAGCTTCAGCAAAATTAGTGCAATCTTCAAAGGGATAGCAAGGGATTTTCAAACTACAATTTGACATACATATACCATCAAGACGATGCATGTAAGTATACAAATCACAATCGAAGTTAAACTCAAGATAATTTCCAGTCGACCACGCAAGGCGAACTTATCATCAATAAGCTGCTAGTGGTATGGAATGAAATGAAGCTACCTCAATAAAATGCCACACATCAAAGTAAACTACTTGCATGAAATGAAAATTAAGCTACTTGGATCCGAAAGGAAGAAGAGATCTTGCTAGCTATTCATGACAAAGACGAATTCCACCATCAATGAAAAGATCTATTATCATGAAAGTGTTACACAACAATCTCCACAAAAGTTTTCAAAGGGAAAACTTTCTTTCTTCTCCACACTAAGCTATCAAACAAAAATGCTAACTCTGCTCTACTCTCTAGTCTTCGATCTCTAACTCAATTCTGATTCTAATCTAATGAATTACAAATGAGGGGGACTCCCCCTTTTATAGATAGCCCAGTCCAATGGACGGCTAAGATTACAATCAAAAGAGTGGCTAAGATTAAGCCACCTCAGCCCTAACCCTAAAAACTGCCAGAATGGGGAGTGGTGTAATAAATGAACAAAGATTCCCACTCACTCCCAAAAATAGTAAAGGCAATTAATGCCCACAATCAGTCTTCTAGAAGATCCTCGTCTCAATAGTGCATTCCTATTCTCCTTCTCTCGCTGCAACCTTAACGAACCTCGCTAGTACAATTTCAACTTCCGAATCCTGAAATGGGTGGAACACAATCTAGTTGGAACTTCTAGTACCTGCGGACTGACGTCATGGGTAATAAGATTTTCCAAGGCCAAGGAACTGCTCAATCAAACTGAGAAAGTGGAGGTTCTCAAAGTCACTCGTGAAGTCCTCACCTCTCTCAAAAGAAAGGCACCAGCCTAACAATTTCTCACTAATAACATTAACTTCTATTCGGACTAACCGCCTAGCAATATGGTCATTCTCAAAGTATTCTCAACTCTATCAATATTGGCTATAGCCTGCAGGACTGCTGAATCTACCTGGTGGTGTCGCTGTCAGTTGTTCACGCCCCGCGGATTGTCAAGAATACCATCAGAGAAATCATTTGTGATTCTCTGACGACGCCCGGCTGGTTCAGCAATTGCAATCTTAACATGCCTCAATGCCCAAGACGCCGGTCAACTTTTGCTCGGGAGCAAATGGCATCTCCCCAAGTCTGATCAACTGCCTCCATTTGTGCCAAAATACTAGAAGCCTGCTGAAAAGCAAAATCAAGGTCCTCCATAAACTTTTCTGTCTCAGCACGAACTCCCGTGACCCACTTGTCTGCCTCCTATGCCATCTTTCCTAACTCCAACAAGCCACTGATTGACTCTCTAGGTATCTCAGGTGGAAGCTCTATCACTAGAATTTCCTGCCCACGAGGACGAGACAACTGCTGCACATATCCAATCAAAGCCTTATGCTCTCTTTTCAACTTCTTATACTTTCCTTCCTTTTTGAATAATCTGTCCTTGAGGGCGAGGTAGGAGTTATCACACTCTACAATCTGTGCACCTGTGGGGCGTCCTAAGTCCAAAGTTGTGACCACATAATTCTCAGGTATTGCTTCATCTCGGTCACAATCAACCTGTGGCACGGCAACGTGAAGGGTGCGAAGCCATCCTCATCTGTTGATATCTTCGAAAACTTTCGTGCTCTCTTCTTCTGTGGAGGTGCACTGATCCTGTTTAAGAACTCCATTTCAACTGCTGGATCAATCTCCTCGCCGGGCTTTCTCATTCTATCCTATCCAATCGCACAGAGTATTGTATATCGAAGGTCACTGTTCTTGTGCCTCTATTTCTCGAACTTGTTCAACTCTCTACATCATTCTGGGAGGCTCATCGTCCTCAAGTGGCTGAGAGTCTCCTGAAACCATATCATCATCATCCTCCAAAGCCGCTCTCTAACTCCTGCTGAAACTGAGGGTCAGTGGTAGTCCCCTCATCATCCTGCTGATCAACCCTACTAGGTGCGTTGACACTTTGGCCAACCGACTCTCTCCGTGGAGGCTGATTATTCTCCTGTACTGCTTGCACCTGATTCAATGCATTCCTTTGATCAGCAAACAAGGAAACCTCCTGTATACTTGGAGAATGTGTCTCCAATGGCGTGGGTGATGCAACTCGTGGAGGCTCCGGCTGAATAGGTTCCTGCCGAACTGGCTCTTTCCTTCTGGATTCTGGACCTCGTGTGATCTGCTTCTTCCTACCGGTGGTGGGTCCCGATCTCCCATCAAATTGTAAGTCAAGGCAATTGACCTACTCTTTTAACCTGTTCACTCGTCCAACCCATGCTCTAGTAAATGTCAGGACGGAATAGTGTGTCCAAGTCAGCAACCTCTGGTTTTGACCAATCCGAGAGTGGAAGTGGAGTATCCCTCATTGCTGCATAATCTGGATGTACAACGTCCATATCCTCATTCACCTGGTCTGGAACCGGAACAACTTCACACTCCCCAATCATGGTGATTGGCAACCGAGAAAACATTCTTTTCCTGACCTCAATCTCATCTGATGCGTCAGCCCAATAATCCTCAATATTTGCCTTGTGCTTAAACTCCTCTGACAGTACCCATTTGATGTTATTATGCGGATCATAGTGCTGTCGGCTGGTGTGATAGGAAAAGTGATAAAATTGAAGCTCACTCTTAGCCTCTCTAGCTGCTTGAAATGTAGGACACACTTCATCTGAGTTGCCCATGACAATTGGGAAGTCAATACCTCCCTTCTTCTTCTTCTTTTGAATTTTATCGTAGGCAACCAATTGCCTAGATATCTCTAGCATTAAAATTCTATCGGTTGGGTACTTAGGCAGCCTATATGGATACGATGAAAAACCTTGCAGCCTAATGTAAGAAAACTTCGGAAACTGTATAAACCAGCACCCATACCTTTCAATCAACTCCTGGGCCTCCCTCGAGATTCTGTGATGCAACCGTTCCTGAAGCAATCTCGTGATGTGCATGGTGAAGGCGTCATTGACACGCTTGTAATGAGTAGTACTAGCCAAGTGTAGTTGTGGACAAGCCTCATGGATTTTGAATTGGTGAGAACAACCGAAGGTTCCTTGTAAGAGATCCTTCATACTTCGGCTATACGAGCGGCATGTAGATGATGTAAGAGCTCATATAGAATGTCTTTGTTTTTCTTAGGCTCAGGAGCTGCTCGTGCAAATTGTCACTGATCATCACAGCCCAGTTGACGTAATCCTTCCCTTCCAGCACGAGGTTGATGTAATAAAACATCCATGGCTTGAAAATAAATGACTGTGGGCCACCACTAACTCTGCTCAGCATCATAATGAGGTCACAGTACTCCTGCTTCAAGTCATCCGCAATAATCTGCTTCGGCAGCTTCGTACGTGAAGGCTTGGGATTGATCATCCAGTGAGTATTGATTGTCTCCATGCATCTCTTGAATGCAGAAGCGTACATCCGCTCAGCTTGTTCTCTGGATTTGTAAACCATGTTTCTGTGCACCGGGATTCCGAAAGCTTCACCAATGGCTGAAGGGGTGAGATTAGCGAGCACTTGTCCATCTGGTGACATGATTGACCTGTGATCCTTTTCATAGCAATTGGCGCACTCCATCATTAGCTCCGAACACTGAATGGCTAGTGGGAAACCAACAGCTGCATATAACCCACTTCGAACAATATTGTGCGAAGTGTTCGAAGGTCGATGACTTCCAATCCCCAACATTCTGTTCTTGAAGGTTTCAAGGTTGATGGAGCCCAAGTTGGTGTTTGTCAGCATGCCTAACTTCGAAATGAATTTTGACTCTGGCATAAATGTCTTACTCAGCTTCTTGATCACAGCCTGTCTGGATGCACCATTGTTGTCTTTGCCAGTCGCCCTTGCTTCAGCCATCTGCAGGACAATAAACATTCATCAGCAATCTAACTTAGAAAAATAAATAAAATACCTTGCATGGCTGCCAGTCGACTTTTTAAAATTTGAGAAGTTGCAACATTCTATTCATCTGCAAACCTCAACTTCTCCTTCACAAGATTTTGAACTTCAATCACTTAGAAACAAATTTCCAAGCAAGCTTTAGCGACTTCACTACTTTCAGCAACTTCAATCAGCAACTTGAACTTCTGTAAATTCGTACTTCACACTTGGCAAGTGCACACTTCAATATGGTCTTGAAACTTCTTACTTCAAGGCGTCCTTCTTAGCAATATGATCTTCAAATCGAAATTTCCTCTCTTGCACTGGCAACTTCAAACTTCAGCAACAAATCGAGCTTCAACAACAACTCAAGCAAATTCGCACCTCTTAAACTCTTTGAACTTTCTCACTTCAAGGTGTCCTTCTTAGCTTCAGCAACAGCAAATTCGCACTTCAGCAACAAAGAACTTCCAACGCCTTTCACTCAACAACTCTTAGACTTAGCAAAATTTCGAACTTCTTTAAGCTTCAGCAATCCAGTCCTCAGCAACTCACCGCAATGTCTAACTCAGAGCAAATCGAATTCTCCTCAGCTGTGAAAAAGAAGTGAGAAACTTCTCAATCTTATAGCAAAAATCGAATTCTAGAAGGAGCTAAGTATAGGCAGTGCATTAAATTCCCACTACTCCACTTCAAGAATTCGAATTTCCCTCTCTGGTGTTTCTGACACTTGTTCAAGAATCTCAACCTTCTAGAAGTTCAACTTTGACTGGCATGTTTTGAATTTACTTTCGAAAAATTTAATTTAAATTTCATCTTTTAATTCACCAGCCGGAGCTCTGTCATGTGAATTTGAATTTACTTCTCTTCAGCTCTGGAAAACTCATCATCGAAGAATTCAATCAAAATCACCTAGGCAATTCACTTCAAATTCGTTGTCCGGAGAAATTCGTCTTGAAAACACATTTTATTCACTCTGCCTTAGAGAATTTTAAATTTTCCTTAGAAAAATTTCACAATTTGAGCACTGATTAAATTCTTCACCCAAAAGTGTTGGCGAAGTGCCGAAGACATAGAAATCCATCTATCATCACAAATGTTCAGTACCCAGAAGAGAATTTTCTCCATAACGCTTCGAATCCATGGGTACCCAACGAACGGGTTCATTTAAATTTTTAAATTTTGAACCTTAGAAAAATATTATTCCATCAATTTAAATCCGTTCTTCATCTCCGTGAACATCCTGTTGCTCTGACTCAAGAAATTTGAGTTCATCCTGTATTGCCATCATCTTCTGACTTCATCTCTGAAAAATTTGCTCGCGCTTTAAGAAGAAAATTCACCACCTTGAGCTCTAGGCGTATTTCCTAAGGAAGAAAATACTTTGCCTTAGAAAAAATTTAAATCATCTTGAAAATTTTGCCTTGGGAAAATTCCAACTTCATTCATCCTCCTGTGGTGAGAAAATTCATCAACTTCTCTTATAAAATATTTCTTGAAAGCACATCACACTCAACACGTTTTATTTTATTCATCATCTTGTACTTAGGCGCACATCACAATGCATGAGGAATATTCATCTTATTTTAAAAAAAAAAAAAAATCTTCTACACTTAGCACTTTCAACGCCTTTTTTTTTGTTTTCACTTCATCACCCTAGCATATTTAAATTTCTCCTCTTTGTGCCTTGGGCGCACATTACCCTTGCCAGAATACTTCACTTCCAACGCCTAGGCAACATTACTTTTCACCACCTTGCAATATTTTATAACACTTTATAACACATATCACCTTGGGCGCATATAGGACTTGAAGAGAGATAACAACCACGCCTAGCATCTACCTTGCTTTGACCACGCCTTGGAGTATTTTACTCACCTTTTACCTTGTTTACCACCTTTCATTCACTTTTACAACTTCAACTTGGGCGCATTTTGGCTTGCATGGAGGATGACTCTTCAACTTCTCCGTTTTCGTCTTCACATGTCCTCTTTTGGGCGCATTTCCATGTAGGTGAGGGATGACAATCTTTGACTTGTTGACTTACTTTCATTTTTGGGCGCATTTGAGCATATGTAATGGATGAAACTTCCCACGCCTAGCCTGTGACCCTTTGCCTTCTTAGTTTTTGTCTTGACATGCCTTGTTTTGGGCGCATTTTGCCATAGGAGAAGGATGAAACACGTTGACTCCTTTGACTCATTTGTTTTTGGGCGCATTTGGAGGTGGCTACAGGATGGGTGCATTTAGGGGGTGGCGGCGGATATTCAACACTTAGAAATTTTTTTGCTATCAACTCTCAAGGTGGGCGCATTTGGCCATGCCTACAGGATGAAAAGTGTTGACTTCTTTGACTTTCCTGAACTTTGGCGCATTTCACTATGCTTGGAGGATGGGCGCATTCTGAGGGGTGAGGAGGACGAATTTTTTAACTTAGAATATTTTCAACTCTTACCAGCTTCCTTTGGGCGCATTTGAGCTAGGCAGGAGGATGAAAAGTGTCGACTTTCTTTGACTTTCCTGAACTTTGGCGCATTTTAGCCTATGTGGTGGATGAGCTTTCATACTTAGAAACTTTTTATCATGTCTTCATCAACTTGGGCGCATTTTGCCATGGCTGCAGGATGAAGCTCCAGACTTAGTCACTTTTTCCTCATTTTCACTAGTTTATCCATGCCCTGCTATTTATAGTAAGCCCTTTGATTTTTGCATCTCTGAAACTCAGAATGATTTGAAATTTCAAACGCTGCATCCTCACAACCTTGTTACCCCATTGACACTGCTATTTTTAGCCCATTTCTGAAGGTGATTTGCTATAAATAGCAATTGCTTGCTTCTGATAGCTCCACTGCTCCGATTAACTTGAAATTTGAATGATGTGCTCCTCACCACGTGACTTGCCTGTCTACATAGGCGCATGTAGCTGACTTGCTATTTTTAGCCTGTTTCCAAAATGACTTACTATAAATAGTAAGTTCTCCGTTTGTCTTCAAATTTTACCAGCAGATAGCTTGAAAGGTGCTGATCGCGGTGGTTTACACTGGTTTTCAAAAATTCTGACTTTTTGCACTTCTTTTCGGGTCTCGAAGCTGGAAACCCTAATTTGCTCTGCATGCGTATCAAATGATCTCTGTTTGTCTTCGTTTCTGCTGCATTGCGATTAGCTCATGATTCTGAATTGCTGGGAAGCGGCTGCCGGGATGCACCTGCTAAAAATAGTAAGTTCCTTACTGAGTGATCATCTCCATTTGCATGTCACATCACTGCGTAGCTCTCAAAAAACCCATAAAGAATATGCCGACATGCAAAGAAAACCCTGACATGCAAACCCTAAAAATAGCCTCAGAAGGTTGGACTTTGAAATTTGTCGCCTTGGTTTGCATGTTACACCATCGCGAAGGTCTTGAAAAACCCAGAAGGAATATCCAGACATGCAAAGAAAAACTTTGCATCTAGGCCCCGAAATTTGTCCCGGAAGCTGGACTGCTAAAAATAGAAAGTTGTCCGTTTCAGCTCAAATTTAACTTGTGAGTAGCTTGATGTGTTCTGAATGTGGTGTGACTATCGGAATCTCAAAAATGCTGACGGATTGCCTGTAATTGCACACTTACTAAAAATAGTAAGTACCTCAGAATCTGATGAAACTTTGCTGAGAGCCTGCTGGAAGCATACTGACAACAATGTTAAGCTCTGTTTCCAATTTACTCACTTCGTTCGACCTCGGATTGACCAGGAAAGATGAAACCCTAATTTTTAGACTTGGTCAATTTCACGCTTAGGCTCAATGACGGGCACAATCCTCAAAAGGCAGACATCAGAAAGAGACAGAGAGAGAGAGAGAGAAACCCAAGCCAAAAGACCAGAATGGAGCAAAAATTAGGGGGTCCCCATTTTGAATGGGCGATGTGTGAAAAGGTCACAACAAATCCCGAAGTGGGAATGGAGCTACCATAGGGCGGAGATGCTAAGAAAATACAATGCAAATCAACTGTAAATAGGCGGCAAACCAGCCTCTTCCACTTATTCAGTGGGTATTACAAAGCATGATGAAAATGATGAGAAGAAATGCTAACAGTACTACTGTGCAGCTTACAATATAAGAGTTTTGTCAGTTAAGCACAAGATAAGAATGTTCACAATGCTGCAGCAATGAATAATGCTATCCTTAATACTCTCAATGTCTCCCTTTTCAAGACCTAACTCAAATGACGGATTCTATGCAAGCTGTTATGACAGAACAATGACTGAAATTACTCAACCAGCAACACTGAAACTCAATGAATAGCTCATAACTCACTCATTTCTCACTCAAACTGCATGAAATCTGATGCAAAGTACTCCTATAATGAAGGCGCCCAAGATGATAACATAAAACAGAACCTAAATGCTGATATTTATTTTTGGCACGAATCCCAATGAGAGCACAGAAGGTACGGCTGCAAGGAGGGACGATTTTGGTTTATAAAATTGGAGACTTCATCATAAATTCCCAAACTTCTCTGAGAGGGGCGCCCTTACCTAGAAAATGCATGGGTAAACTACCCAGAACCAAAAGAAAATCACACAATGACTTATGAGATAAAAACCAAATCTACAGCACAAACCAGCAACTCTAGATTTTTTGATTATTTTGCAAATATAAAGATTACAATGAAGAGACAACAGTTACAAAGAAAACTCACTACAAAATCACTCAAAAGCAAGCAAACCTCTCCACTAGGTGCTATCTCACAAGCACAAAGTTGAGCCAAGCTAGGAGGCATTCATTCCTCGAAGCAGTCCAACACCATTTCGGCAACATAACATTACTCAAGATATCAGATAATCCAAATGAAGACCCAAGATCTCCTTTTATAACTTTGTGAAGACTCTCCAGAAGCTTCTAGAAACCCTAACTTTTCAAATTTGAAATAACTCCTTTTCCCTCTGTTGTCCCTCATTTTTGACTTGTTAAAATTTGGGACAACCTATCAAAATTTTGATAAAATTTGAATATTTTCTCTTCTAAGGCACGTTTTACAAGGTGCAAAGGTTAGAAAATTTCAATTTTAGGTCTATAGTCCTTTGGGTTAGCACTTTTTACTCACCCTCGTCCGTTTTCGTGAAATTCTGAGTCATTTTTAGTGTGTTTTTGGTCAATTTCGGGTTTTTGGGGCATCACTGCAAGTAGGGGTTTTGTTTTCCTATTGCAGTTACTTTTTGTTTTAATTTTAAGTTGTAGGAACTTTTTGCTCCTATTGCAGTTACTTTTTGTTTTAATTTTAAGTTGTAGGAACTTTTTGCTCCTATTGCAATTTACTTTTTGTTTTAATTTTAAGTTGTAGGAACTTTTTGCTCCTATTGCAATTTACTTTTTGTTTTAATTTTAAGTTGTAGGAACTTTTTGCTCCTATTGCAGTTACTTTTTGTTTTAATTTTAAGTTGTAGGAACTTTTTGGCAAAAAAGCAAAATTGCTAAATGTCCAAAAAATCCCGAAATTGCTTAAGTGACTCAAAAACCCGAATTTGTTTGAAGTCTTCATTTTTGACAAAAAGCAAAATTGTCATATGGCTTTAAAAACCCGAAATGCAAGTAAAAGGCATTTTTGAAGTTTTACAAGTCATTTTTCAATTGCAATGAGTCTCTAAAAACCCGAAATGCAAGTAAAAGGCATTTTTGAAGTTTTACAAGTCATTTTTCAATTGCAATAAGCATCTAAAAACCCGAAATGAGTTTTGCAAGTGTTTTTGTGAATTTTGTAGCTTGCTTTTGCTCATATGTACCCCGATTGAAGAGATTTTGGCATGAAGAACACTTGGCAAGGTCTGCAACTTTATTAAATTTCCCATTTTTGCTCTACCATTTCCACGTTTTTGCAGATTTAAGTTTGTTCAAGGCACCTAGGGTTTTATTTATTTATTTATTTTCCTTTATTTTGGTTTGTAAACTCTTGTTACGGGTATGTTCTTTGTTTCTTTTTATTTTTCTGTTTTTGTTGCTTTAAATCTTTTGTTCTTGGGTTGCCTTTCTATGGAGATTGAGATTGCATATTATTTAAAAAATGTATGGCTGAAAATGCGTTTTTCCATTTCACAAACCCTTCATTCATGTCTCTTTCATACACCATCATACTTCATTCGCCCTTCATTCACAAAAACGTTTTTCTTTCTCTTTCATTCGCCTTTCCATTTCACTTTTCATTCACTTGCCGTTACCATTTTTCTTCATCATCATTATCATTTTCTACAAAAATGATGCCCTTGGCTGAAAATCGGGTTTTCATAATCTGATTACAAGTAGGAGATTTTGACCAAGGTTACAAGTTAAAATGATAAACTAGCAAAGACCTCTTATTTTTCCTACCTTGCACTTTTAAATTGCAATGGCTTCCCAAAATCCCGATTATACCTTACTTGCTGTCAGCCTTCCAAAACCCGAAATTCACTTGTGAGCCCATTTTTGCATCAAATTATCCCTTCCCTTGTCAGTCTTGTTTACACACATGATTTATCAAACCAATAAATCAAGGCATGGGCATTGTTTTATAACAATTTCATCTTGAATAAGGTGTTGTGGGTTCTTCATCAGTGAACAAAAGAAGAAGAGATACAATAGTAATTCATGGAGCACCTCGAAGGTTAATAATCCTCATGAAACCATCTAGGGACAAAGTGAATCAAGCATGGAAAAAGGACGCAACGAAGAGAAGAACTTCCTAAAGAAATGGCACTACTCCAAGCCTGTGATAAGGTTGAAGTTCGCCAAGGATACAAAGATCATTAAGAATGCAAATTCTCGTTCCAAGTTCGAGATCTCTTCACCAATCCTGAATACTTCAAGTTCTAAAATCCTGAAGCAGCATGAAGATCATCACAGATGAAGGATGATGTAGTTAGAGTCGTGTCTTGGACACTTAAAATAATTTCAATTATGTATTTTACTTTCGACAAAGTATATGTAAAAACAAGTTTTGCAATTGCAAGTGTTATTTCCTTGCATTTTTGTAAAATGTAATTACATGTAATCAAATTACAATAAGATTGTAATTTTGAATAAGTCAATTGCAATTAGTTATCGGTTGAGAGATTTTCTCAAGTTTGTTGAGATCCTCCCACCTTTTTCTCCAGACCTCCCTCCTATAAATACTTGAGGGGGTCTATTGTAATTTTGGGTATCTTTTGGCAATGCAACAAAATTCTGCCAATTTGTGTATGCATTCTAAGACTTTGAGTTTAGATGTAAATCAGATTGCAATCAATAAAGAAAACAAATTGCTTCCAAACTTTGTGTTGGTACAAATTGTGATGTGACGACATTATTTGGAATTGATTGTGAGTTTTGTGGTGTTATACAAGAGGGATTCAAGCTCAATTCTGCAGACTTTGAGCTGCTTATTGCGTTTGGAGTTTTAGATTGGTTTTCAGATTTGATACTGCAAACTTTGAGTTGTTTGTCATGTTTAAAGCTATTATAGAACGCTCAAACAAAGGGGGTAACTTGCAGACTTTGTGTTGCTTTTATTTTCTATTTTGAGCTGCTACATACTGTACTTGGTTACCAGAAAATTATCTAAAAAGGTTGATAGGAGAGTAAGTTGTCAAAGACTTTGTGCTTTCAATTTGTTTTCCCGTCCCGGAGGAGCAACGGAGGACTTTGTGCCTTTATGGAAACTTTGCTTCTTTATTTGTTTACTTCATAAATCATTTATGTTTTCAGCTGTGATTCTTTTCTGAAACAAGAGAAAAGAATAAGTGTCTTTTCTGGAAAAAGAGAAAAAGACAGAGTTTCACCCAAATTTAGAATAGATTTATAGTTAGAGTGTATTTCTGAATTGTTAAAATAGATAAAAAAGGGGGAGCCTTCCCTTTGAAAATAGGAGAGTTTATCTCACGTGCTGTGGCTGAAACCACAATTTTGCATATCCTCAAGGTATACAAAATTTTCAACCAACAGTTTTTGGCGACTCCGCTGGGGATACGATACACATTCGAAAGCCTCACGCTTTCTTTTGAAGTATACTGGTATCCTATTCATTGTAATTTATCAAGTTTTTCAAGCTTTTACCAAGGACATGTAGATGGCTGCTCAAGGTCCTTGGGGAAATGCTTTTGGTCCATTGAATTTAGCTTTACCCCTACATGCTCTTCCTGAAGGCTCACGGAAGAACTTCCCCAAGTTCTTTGGTGATGGACAACAACATCCTGATGAGCACGTTGCTGCTTTCTACAGTGCTTGTGGAGTTCATGGTGTTGAATTCGAAGATGTATCTGTAAGGCTGTTTGTGGAGACTCTCCAAGGTGTTGCTGCAGATTGGTTTTATCATTTGGCACCACATACCATCACAAACTGGGCAACTCTCATAGCTAAGTTTGAAGAAAGGTTCAAGCCTCCTGAAGACGCTCATGCTTTGTTGGCTCAGCTCACCCAGTTGAAGAAGGAATCTCACGTGCCTATGCGCGAGTTCATTGCTCACTTCAACAAGCTGACACGAAGAATTCCAACTGTTGCTCAACCTACAGCTGAGAATTTGAAATGTTTCTTTGTAAATGCTCAAGTACCTGAGGTTGGTTTCTTATTAAGAAGAGAAGCTCCAGCTACTCTTGCAATTGCGCAAACCCTGGCGACAGAAATTGAACACGATCTCATTCTTGCTGGGCAGATAAGGATTGAACCAAGTGGTTCTTCTTCTTTGGATTCATTTTCCTCCAACACAAGGACGAATCCCATGGTGCAAAAGTTGGCAAATGAGTTGCTTGCTCTTAAAAGGCAGCTAGCTCAAGGTGTATTCTTTTCCCCTTATGAAGAAGATATTTCAAGAAGACCATATCTACTTGCTGCTCATAATTTTGCTGATGAAAGTCAAGGAAAGTTATCTTCAACACCAGAAGGGCTTGCTCTTGAGGCACCACCAACAAATTCAGCACTAGAGGATTCTGATTTTGAACAAAGTGATCTTGCTGGTCTCTTCCAAGAGAAGGAAGCAGACATAGCTGGCGACTCTCAAATATGTTTTATGCAGTTCCAGAATGTTGTTGAACAAAAAGAAAAGACCATGTCGAAGACCATGAAGAATACACAACAAGAGGTTGAAGATCATCTCTCAAGGGTGTTGATGAAGGAGGACAATCACATCATGGGATGTGAAAAGATAGTTTATGAAGATAAAAATGAGGTCCCTGTAGTTTGGTTTGATGAATTGCCCTCTTTTGTGGAGAAAGATGAAGAAAACCTACTCAAAACAGCATCAACAACAATTTTAGGATATAAGGACAATTCTATTTTTGGAGACTTTGATGAAAGTTGTCATGAAGCAAAGTTCAACTTTCTTATTCAAAAGAGCAAAGAAGATATTGAAGAGGATATGTTTTGGGATGAGATGGAATCTTTTTGTTCAAGCTTTGATGCCAAACCAGTATCCCATAAAGATGAAAATCAAGAGTCTACTTTCCAAGTTGGAGATTTTGATATCTTTTCAGGTGCTCAAGAAAGTTCTTTTAAGGTTGAAATAGAACATGTTATGCATAAGAGATCTATCCCAAAACTTGATGAAGATCATTTCATGAGTACTATAGAAGAATTTTGTTCAAATCTTGTTGAAGATCTTCTCCAATTAGAAGGTTATAAACAACATAATGAAGGAAGAAAAGCAGCCATGTTTTCACTTGGATTGCATGAGGAAATTCATTCCTCTCAGCATGAGGATGTGGTTGAAAAAGCAGCTAGTAAAGATAGAACCAACAAGAAGAATTCAGTTTTTCTCCGATCAAGGGGATGCCCCATAAGACATCTTGCTTGGTTGGAAACCAGTGAGAAATCAAAGGTTTCACTTGTACCTGAACATGGAAATATATTTCAAAAAGAAGTCAAAGAAGTAGTTGCAGCTGAACAAGAGAAGTCTGATTTCAAAAATCCATTTCAGAGCAGCAGTGCATATGATTCATTTCAAGAGACAAGTGAATTTGTTCATCTTTTCCAAGGAGTATTGCATCAAGTTCTAATACCTTTGTTCATCCTTCATCTATACAAAGTTGCCTACAATTATGCAAGGTACCATAAGTTATTGAAGAAGGGCAGCTATTTTGCTGAACCAGTTAATGGTTTCGTTTGAGAAGCTTCTTTTTTTTCTTTTTTTCTTTTTTGCTAGTTTCAATTAGGTAGGTTTTTATCTTTTCAATAAGTGCAGTTGCACATGTTTGTGTCATGTTTTCGTAGGCTTGCTTTGCGTCAATTGTGTCATCCTTCCTTTCATTTTGTATCTTTGTTGCTTGACTCCGTAACCCAATGAATACTAAGGCACTTGCAGATTCTGGATTCTACTACCTTCGCTTTCGAAGGCAGTTCCCCAGTCGGAGCCAGCTGTTGTCCCTCATTTTTGACTTGTTAAAATTTGGGACAACCTATCAAAATTTTGATAAAATTTGAAGATTTTCTCTTCTAAGGCACGTTTTACGAGGTGCAAAGGTTAGAAAATTTCAATTTTAGGTCTATAGTCCTTTGGGTTAGCACTTTTTACTCACCCTCGTCCGTTTTCGTGAAATTCTGAGTCATTTTTAGTGTGTTTTTGGTCAATTTCGGGTTTTTGGGGCATCACTGCAAGTAGGGGTTTTGTTTTCCTATTGCAATTTACTTTTTGTTTTAATTTTAAGTTGTAGGAACTTTTTGCTCCTATTGCAGTTACTTTTTGTTTTAATTTTAAGTTGTAGGAACTTTTTGCTCCTATTGCAATTTACTTTTTGTTTTAATTTTAAGTTGTAGGAAGGAACTTTTTGCTCCTATTGCAATTTACTTTTTGTTTTAATTTTAAGTTGTAGGAACTTTTTGGCAAAAAAGCAAAATTGCTAAATGTCCAAAAAATCCCGAAATTGCTAAAGCTCCAAAAAATCCCGAAATTGCAAAAAAGCAAAATTGCTAAAACTTTCAAAAGTTCCGAAATTGCTTAAGTGACTCAAAAACCCGAATTTGTTTGAAGTCTTCATTTTTGACAAAAAGCAAAATTGTCATATGGCTTTGTGCATTTTTGAAGTTTTACAAGTCATTTTTCAATTGCAATGAGTCTCTAAAAACCCGAAATGCAAGTAAAAGGCATTTTTGAAGTTTTACAAGTCATTTTTCAATTGCAATAAGCATCTAAAAACCCGAAATGAGTTTTGCAAGTGTTTTTGTGAATTTTGTAGCTTGCTTTTGCTCATATGTACCCCGATTGAAGAGATTTTGGCATGAAGAACACTTGGCAAGGTCTGCAACTTTATTAAATTTCCCATTTTTGCTCTACCATTTCCACGTTTTTGCAGATTTAAGTTTGTTCAAGGCGCCTAGGGTTTTATTTATTTATTTATTTTCCTTTATTTTGGTTTGTAAACTCTTGTTACGGGTATGTTCTTTGTTTCTTTTTATTTTTCTGTTTTTGTTGCTTTAAATCTTTTGTTCTTGGGTTGCCTTTCTATGGAGATTGAGATTGCATATTATTTAAAAAATGTATGGCTGAAAATGCGTTTTTCCATTTCACAAACCCTTCATTCATGTCTCTTTCATACACCATCATACTTCATTCGCCCTTCATTCACAAAAACGTTTTTCTTTCTCTTTCATTCGCCTTTCCATTTCACTTTTCATTCACTTGCCGTTACCATTTTTCTTCATCATCATTATCATTTTCTACAAAAATGATGCCCTTGGCTGAAAATCGGGTTTTCATAATCTGATTACAAGTAGGAGATTTTGACCAAGGTTACAAGTTAAAATGATAAACTAGCAAAGACCTCTTATTTTTCCTACCTTGCACTTTTAAATTGCAATGGCTTCCCAAAATCCCGATTATACCTTACTTGCTGTCAGCCTTCCAAAACCCGAAATTCACTTGTGAGCCCATTTTTGCATCAAATTATCCCTTCCCTTGTCAGTCTTGTTTACACACATGATTTATCAAACCAATAAATCAAGGCATGGGCATTGTTTTATAACAATTTCATCTTGAATAAGGTGTTGTGGGTTCTTCATCAGTGAACAAAAGAAGAAGAGATACAATAGTAATTCATGGAGCACCTCGAAGGTTAATAATCCTCATGAAACCATCTAGGGACAAAGTGAATCAAGCATGGAAAAAGGACGCAACGAAGAGAAGAACTTCCTAAAGAAATGGCACTACTCCAAGCCTGTGATAAGGTTGAAGTTCGCCAAGGATACAAAGATCATTAAGAATGCAAATTCTCGTTCCAAGTTCGAGATCTCTTCACCAATCCTGAATACTTCAAGTTCTAAAATCCTGAAGCAGCATGAAGATCATCACAGATGAAGGATGATGTAGTTAGAGTCGTGTCTTGGACACTTAAAATAATTTCAATTATGTATTTTACTTTCGACAAAGTATATGTAAAAACAAGTTTTGCAATTGCAAGTGTTATTTCCTTGCATTTTTGTAAAATGTAATTACATGTAATCAAATTACAATAAGATTGTAATTTTGAATAAGTCAATTGCAATTAGTTATCGGTTGAGAGATTTTCTCAAGTTTGTTGAGATCCTCCCACCTTTTTCTCCAGACCTCCCTCCTATAAATACTTGAGGGGGTCTATTGTAATTTTGTATCTTTTGGCAATGCAACAAAATTATGCCAATTTGTGTATGCATTCTAAGACTTTGAGTTTAGATGTAAATCAGATTGCAATCAATAAAGAAAACAAATTGCTTCCAAACTTTGTGTTGGTACAAATTGTGATGTGACGACATTATTTGGAATTGATTGTGAGTTTTGTGGTGTTATACAAGAGGGATTCAAGCTCAATTCTGCAGACTTTGAGCTGCTTATTGCGTTTGGAGTTTTAGATTGGTTTTCAGATTTGATACTGCAAACTTTGAGTTGTTTGTCATGTTTAAAGCTATTATAGAACGCTCAAACAAAGGGGGTAACTTGCAGACTTTGTGTTGCTTTTATTTTCTATTTTGAGCTGCTACATACTGTACTTGGTTACCAGAAAATTATCTAAAAAGGTTGATAGGAGAGTAAGTTGTCAAAGACTTTGTGCTTTCAATTTGTTTTCCCGTCCCGGAGGAGCAACGGAGGACTTTGTGCCTTTATGGAAACTTTGCTTCTTTATTTGTTTACTTCATAAATCATTTATGTTTTCAGCTGTGATTCTTTTCTGAAACAAGAGAAAAGAATAAGTGTCTTTTCTGGAAAAAGAGAAAAAGACAGAGTTTCACCCAAATTTAGAATAGATTTATAGTTAGAGTGTATTTCTGAATTGTTAAAGTAGATAAAAAAGGGGGAGCCTTCCCTTTGAAAATAGGAGAGTTTATCTCACGTGCTGTGGCTGAAACCACTATTTTGCATATCCTCAAGGTATACAAAATTTTCAACCAACACCCTCCAGAGATGGCGTCCCTTTTCCTCAAGATAATTTAACTTTAATTTAAGAATAATTTCCTCAATAAGATAGGCGTCCCTTTTCCAAGCATTGTTTTTGCCCTTCTAGAAAATATTAAATCATCTACATGAGGCGCCACCCATAAAGACCACCTTTTAAGACAACTTAAGTTCAATCACTAGGCTAAGGGGGGGGTCAACAGCAAAATATAACATTAGAACATGACTTTATTAAAATAATTTGAACTATCTCTCCAAATGTGCCCCAAAGCCAAAGTTGAACAAGCCAACTGAACAGACTGAAGTAGAAAGCCAACCGTGCCGAAACAAACAGGACCACTACCAGAAATAGAATTTACTAAAAATAGTAAATTCTTGAAAGTGCTTAGAATGCCAAGAAAATCACATCACTGCGAAGCTCATGAAAAACCCAGAAGGAATCCACAGTTCAATCACCAATTCACGAGCAAAAGCATCCACAATAGCCTAATTTTACTCCCGAGTAGCCTATGGGTCTCCAGAATAGGCCAACAGTCAACAAAAAAGATCATGCTCGAGAAGGGGACATTACAAAGGCAGAGATTGTGTTTATGTTGTTGTTGACAGATTGACAAAATTTGCTTACTTCTTTGCCATTACAACTTCATATATAGCAATATAGGTAGCTGATTTGTTTTTCATAGAGATTTTTAGGCTTCATGGGATGCCTAGGAGCATAGTGAGTGACAGGGACAGCAAGTTCCCAAGTCTATTTTGGAAGGAGATTTTCAGATTGAGTGGGACTGAGCTAACTCTGCGTACTAGTTATCACCCATAGACTGATGGGCAGACAAAAATAGTGAACAAGTGGGTGGAAGGGTATTTCTAAAATTACATATTAGGGTAGCAGAAGGCATGGGTTAAATGGTTGCACCTTGGTGAGTACTGGTTCAACTCCACTTACCACATGTCTATCAGGATGTCACCATTTATGGCATTGCACAGATATGAAGCTTCAAGCTTCGTGGATTTACTTTTTGTAGATAGTAAGGTGCCTAAGGCTAGGGACTTGTTACAAGAAAGTCAAGATATAATTAAATCTTTGAAGGAAAACTTGCAACAGGCCCAAAATTAGCAAAAGATGTATGCTGATTAGCATTGTATAGAGCACAATTTTGAGGTGGGTGACATGGTCTACTTGAGATTACAACCTTACAAATAATGCACGCTTGAAAAGAGTGGACCAGAGAAGCTTAAGCCACGGTTCTACGGTTCCTTCAGAGTCTCCAAGCGGATTGGAGAAGTGGCTTATGAGTTGGAGTTGCCAACAAGCAGTAGAGTACATAACGTATTTCATGTGTCTCACCTTAAAAAGGCATTGTGTCACAATGTAGTTCCTTCCTTGGAGTTGCCTCCGTTAGATGAGGAGGGGAAGTTAATTTTGATCCTCTAGGCTATCATTGATTGTAGGGAACGTACTCTATGAAAGCGGTTAATCAAGGAATATTTGGTTAAGTGGAAGAACCTACTTGTTGAAGATGCGGCATGGGAGAATGAAAGGATTTTACAACATCTCGAGTTGCAATTGCTTGGGGACAAGCAATTTTGGGGAGGGGGGATTGTAATGTCCCCTTCCTAAGCTATGGTGGTTTTGTCAGGATTAGCCTATTCCTTGGGTTCCTATAGGCTAATGTGGTTGGTTAGGGGACTCCTTAGTTCTTGGAGATCATGTTGTTTAGCCTTTGGCAATTTCTTGGGGTGGCAATGAGTTCAGGATTATAGGAGTATCTTTTTGACACTCTTCGGAGCTTTTTTAGGCACTTAGTCAAACACTTATTATTTTTAGTAAGCCACCTTCTAACACTAACTTAGCAATTCTGTGTTAGTTTTCCCACAGGATGTTCAGTCATGCCATCTAATGTTTATTTGGCAATTTTTTATGGCATGGGGAATTATTTTAAAATAATGTTAATATTATAAAGTTAAATTAAATATTTAACTTAACGTTATTTTAATATTTTAAAGGTTACTTTATTAATAGGCGTTTTTTGGGACATAAGGAGTTTTCTAAAAGTTAAATTTAAATAAGTTTTAAAAGTGGATGCCTTATTGGGAGACATAAGGGGATTTATTAAATTTAAATGTAATGTTTATTTCCCCAAAGTGGGGGTGGGAGTTTTTGGAGGAGTATAAAAGTGTTTTGAAGAGCCATTTTGTTTTATGTTTTGAATTTTATTTGGAGAAACACACGAGTTGAACCAGCGTTCTTCATTTGCTTTGTAAGGACGAAAACCCTTCGGAGAACATCCACTTTGATTGTGAGAGATCATTCTTGGTGGATTTTATAGGTGACTTCATTCAAGAGTCATTCGGGAGCTTCATTGTTCAGATTTTGCTAAGATTATAGAGGGTTTCATATCAGAAATTTGAGGGCATATCTAAGAGGTACAAACAACAGGTTGAAGGCACAATTTCTTGATTTTTAAAACCATTTTATGCTGGTTGTACCCTTCTCAGGTAGGCCATACACTTCCTAGAGGGGAGTGTGAATGTGGGAACCCTAGTGCCTAGTTTTGGGGCTGTTTGTTGGAGTTTTTTGGGGCTCCTAGACTGGGGGAACACTCAACAACATTTTGGAGGAGGAACCAGCAGGGTTTTGTGAAGATCTCAAGCTTTCATTGCATTCCTAGGTTGCTGGTCCAAGTTCAGATTTCCGGATTTTGCAACAGCAGCTTATGCGTATGTTCTAAATACTATAATAAGTGATATGATCATTAATATGTTGTAAAAACCCTCTTGTAACAACTATACTATGAATGTAATAAATCTGGAGCAGTTTTCAGTTTATCGTTGTTCTTGGAATAGTTGATTACAGCTCTTTATATTGCACATATTTCTATTGGATGTATTGTTGTTATTTGTCTATATTGCAAAACCAAACTGCAAAAAACATATCAAAAAACAAACACACAGAAAAGAAATATAGGGTGCAGATTACAAATCAAAAGGGGCTAAAGGGGTTGAAAGTCAAATTAAATTCTGCCTGGCTCTTAGACCTCTAGCACAGTAGCATAATTAATAAAATAAAGGGGAATGTTTATGTATATTACATCTGCTATTAAATGGTAGTACACATGAAGGGCGTCGTATAATTTCAAGGCAATGGACCTTCACTAGCGAGCCAGTAATAATATTTGGGTACTTGACTATTGATCACTGGAGTCAAAACAAAGGATGATATCAGTACAAAAGTTCCTTGGCTATCCATTAGGTTGTGAATATGCACAGCTACTACCAATGATCAACGATGACTTTGGGATTGAATGCTATCACTGAAGCAGTTGTATGGTTGGTATGCCAATCAGGTGGTGTTAGGAACTGCACACTTCCTTTTTTAGTTTTGAAACATTATTTGAAGTTGACTGTAATCACCTATAAATCAAGGTGTGAGATTGCTGATGAAGCCATAGATGCTACAACGAGCCTTAGATACTACATCTTATGGAACAATTATAAGGTCAGAAATTTCACTGTATCTTTATCTTCCGTGAACTTGATTTGTGACAGCTGATATGAGAATGAGTATGTAATAGTCAATTGGAGGTTAGATATGTGTTTGATGTAATGTTCTATAGGAATGTTATACAATGAGTTCTAAATGATTAAAAATTTCAATTGTTACATCTAAACAAGTAATTTCCACTAAAAGCAAACTCAGAAATATTAGACAGACAATCATTGCAAAGTGTTTGACGAAATGTCAATACACTAAAACTGAAAATTGTGGATTGTAATTAAGAAATTGAGGCAGAGTTCTTACAGTTTTATATTAGAGTTGTGTCAGTAGGGTTGTTGATTTATCTAACTAGGGGGATACATGTAGGTAGCATAATTGTAATCATGTGTTTTGTTTATGTTATATAATTGGAGCCAACAATGCTTCTGTTTTAATACGTGTTTTGACAAGAGTAGTGTGCTTAACTCATGTCTTGATTAGCATGTTTTGGTATTGAGATAGCTGTGTTATAAGCAACCAATCTTGTGGTCGATCTTATATGTGGGATTAAGACAGTCAGGGAATGGGGCTCTTATATATGGTCATCTCTCCCTATATCATAGTTTCAGTTTTATCTATTCTAGGTTGTTGGAAATGTCTAGTATGTTATTCTTCTATAGAATTTTGCTATATTATTTTTCATTGGCATAACATCCTCTACCTATCTTGAAATATCTGTTGGGGACCCATTTACCATCGTTGAAAATGTAGCTAGGAAAAAATAGTTCTTTCTCTATTTTCCCATTTGATGCTAAATGCAAAGTTGAGTTAGTTCAGAAGGTGAAGTCACAATTTACTTTTAGTGAAGGCCTTAAACATATGGTAATTCATTAGCCTATTGGGTCGGTAGCAAGATACAAGTGAACTGATGTATTTCTTAGGTATCATGATTTAATTAAGTTGTTTTCCTTGCATCAACAAAATTAACTAGCTATGGTGAATATGACTTGTAAGAGCATAGGTTTTAACCAATTCACTACGAGGTTTGTGATTATTTTGTATAATGTGTTGCATAATGAAATGGGCCAAAAAGATTCTAGTTTGTTTACACATGGTAAATACCAAATGGTGGTCTAAAGGTAGATGCATAAGCATCATGGAATGGGTCATTTGTATTAGACTTTGCTTTTAGAATTTCTCTCTCAATTTCTACTCATTCTTTACAAAGGTTTTTACACTCTTGTTTTTAGCATTCTTTTAATGTTGCTGCTATTCGTGTCACATGTATAATGTTCATTTTGTTTGCATTCATGGAAAGGTTGTTGACATTGAAGGTTAAGGCACCAATAATCGGAAACTATTTTTCGCTAACAAGTTCATCTTATTGAATAAAGATTGATGGGCCTTCAACTTGTGGTTTTCTCGTAATGTTTCATTGTTTTTTTATTTTTTCAAAAGTTTTCCTCAATTTTTTGAAGCAAATATATGTTATGACACTAGTGGCAATTGCTTGGCCTTATTAGTTCACATTGTTTGATTGCTAAACTCACCATAAAAAAATTGCAAGCCTTCTATCCCTGCCCAGCTTTTCTATACAAACTTGGGAGCATAGAATTGTTGTTACACTAATGGCAATTCTTTGGCCTGTTAGTTTATTTGTATCTAAGTTGGCACAGTAATAACTTGTTTGAATTAACACTTCTTAGGAATAACTTCCTTGAGTACAGCAATTTAAGAGATCTTTGGTAATATGAAGTTCTATGATATTTAAAACATCTATATCTTATAGCTTTTTGTTCAATTTTAATTTCTGTTCATACTATAACTGCCTTCGCTGATCTAGCCTTCACTTCTTTTGAGTGCTTAGACACAGCACTATAAATTTTGTATTTGGAATATGTGGGCTTGTTGTAAAGGATAAATAGGCAGGCTATAGCTGTTAATTACAATAAAATGAATGGTGACAAATTTTTCCAAGTTGGGGTCATTTTAGTGGTAAATTGTAATGTTTTTATGGGATTTTTCATCTTTATTGAATGATATCAAGCAACATCTTTAATGACTTTATGATATAATTGATTGCTGGTACTGTCAATATTTTATTTTTACTATCTTTATCTTATATCTGTTTACAGACTGAGTGTTCGTGAACTGCAACGCCTTAACAATTTAAAGGATGATGTAATAATTCAAGGCGACATCTTGGTTGTGTCTACTGGTAAGCATTGACAAAGATTATGCAATTTCTTGAACTAATTTGTTTTCATTTATTGTTTTTGATGCATACAAGACATTGAAGTTTGCATTCCCATTTCTCTGCTTTATTCATGGGAGTTTCACACATTACTAATTTTCTACTTACTTCTTTGTTGAAAATTGTGCATTTGAAATTTTGAACTTATTAGGAAAGACAATTATTCATAATGTAAGTATTGAATTAATATTTGCATTTTCAAATATGGAATTGTGTCCTTTATGTAATTGCACCTCGAGTTCTCTTGCCTAAATTTACATGTTGCTTACCATTCCAAGTCTCCAATGTTGACTTATATTATTAATTTGTGCATCTGTAACTGGTGGTTAGCTTATCACATCGTAGTGGTTTTGGTTTTCTCCTAGGATAAATACTAGTGTTTCATGGTGACACATCCCCAACTTTTTTATAGACGATTTGGGGTGGTGATGTCCTAGAGATCGAAGGAAAAGGACGAAACATCCCCTTGTTGTCCCCAAGATAGTCTTGTATTTTAGGGGACATCCTTGCGGATAGTCCCCTCTAGAAGAGGCATTTAGGGATGTACGGCTAGAGGACCCCCACTACCAAAAAAAACACATTTTTTTAAATTGCAGTTAATCTCCATAAATTTTCTTTTCATAAATATTCTATGTTTCCAGTTTGGCACTTCCTGTGCCCAAATGTGGGTTTGGTTCATACCTAGTTTGGATTCGAGGCTGATTCATTGGGGATTTCTATTCAGGTGTATATGGACAACTAACATTTGTCATGAATAAACTTGCATGAACTCATGAGAAATTTGGTAGAAAAATCATGTGCCTTGCATTGAACCCTATGTATATCGATTTTAAATTTTTTGAAAAACTTTTTTTGGTCTTACATTTTAAGAAGGAAAAAACAAAAGGGTGAAAACCCTAGATGTGACAAAAATCAAACCAACCTTAGAATTGTGGGCAAAAATCCCACAAGAAGACAAATTTGAACTTTAAAAAGTCATTCGATTGCAAGAAGACAAATAGATACTTGTATAAGCCATTTGAATGAGAAAAAAATAGCACTGGCATGGTTAACTATGCTTAATCTTTGGTACTTCCACAATTTTAATGGGAAAAATAATATCCCAATTTTCAAATAATATTTGTTATGTTAATAATATTTATTATTAATAATAAAGATTTATGTAAATAAATTAAATAATTTTTTTTTTCTTTCTTGATTCGTAAGTGCTTTTGTAGACTGGAGGTATGAACTAGAGAGGTCACAAATAGGGGACTGCAGGTCAAGCCTGTGAGCACATTGGATCAGTGAAGGCATAGTGCCTGTGATCACAACAGCCCAGCGAAGACTTGAACCTTGGTGGCCACAACAACAATGCCACCACTTAACCATCACACTATGGGATAAACCCTTATAAATTAAATAAATTATTAATATTACTATTTATAATAAAAAACTAATAATGTAAATTAATTTTGAACATTAATAAATTAATAATATTTATTAATATTATTTTATTATTATTTTATAATATTATATTTTTATTAATTTTATTAATATTGTATAAACTATAAGGCTTATAAATACTAATATACATTAAAAATTTAAAAATATTAGGAAATATGAATATTCTGTTTCATATTCTTGACTTGAGGCTATAAATGTGTATATATTTATGATTTTTATATGTTTTTGTATTGACAAACCTAAAATGAAACCAACCTCCATTTTTTTTTGATCGAATTGGTGAAGCAAATCAATGAACCTGCACTTGAACAAGTACCAAGATTAGTAACTTAGTAAATATTTGTAAGTCTCTAAATCCTAATTACAATTTCATGGGAAGCAGGTGAACATAAATGAAAACAAGAAGAAAATAAATAAAAAAGAATAACACTATTCTACTTCTTCAATTGTGCAGTCCTCACCTTTTGCCACTCTTCATTTTGTCTTTTATTATATATTAATTAGTTAAATAAAAATATTTATATATTTCATCTTTATTATTTTTTTATAATTTAGTTGCAGGTTCTATAGGGGCCCACATGCATGGAAACAAAATGTATACATAAAGACAGCCAATTTAAACTAAAATAACAAGATAGTAATCTCATAATTGCTTGAACAAAAACATAGTACAATAGAGAGTAGCAAAAAGAGACTCCTAATAATAAACTAGCTACAAATGCATAGAAGCTGCTATGGCACCACCTTGTTTATTAATAATCATCACCCTAAGCTCTACAAAATCTGTCCTAGCTGCCCTAATAATGTCACTCTTAAAGAACAATAGAATGGTGAAAGATTGTCTACACAAAAAGCCAAATCTTGACAAAAGATGGCTACTTCTTCAAAATGATAGGATGAAGAATTTTAAGGACAAACACGAGGACCTCCAAAATTACTAGAATGGATTCTACCAATCTCTTCATTCAAGATTTCCTCTACACACAACACTTTTGCATACATGTAAGGGCATGTAAAACCCATTCCCTCACCACAGGATTGACAACTCCTGCTTCAAGCTTGGATACAAATTTTTTAGCTATCAAATCCTTGATAAATTTGACTCTTGTTTTACCTAGGCTATTTGTGCTAAGTATATCTTCAATGAGGGCTAAAGAGGAATAGCCCCAAATCTAGAAAGTGCACTTGAGCCAAAGGTTTGAAACTACACCATAATAGGGAGAATCACGACCTTTGTTGCCTTTGTTTGCCCTATCAAACATAGTCAACTAGCAACACAAATCTTGCAAGGAAAAATTATAGAGATCCCAACAAACAACCATGCAAAGATACACCAAAAGATCACAAACAACATTGTATATAATGCCATCTTGCACAAGCACACAAAGGAGAAGCTTAATGGTACATGTGAGGTATAATATATGGCACAAAATGACGGCCAAAAATAAAACACCCAGCCCAATGACACAAAACATAAATCATTTTAGAGAACATAAATTAGGATCGGGAGGTGAAAAAAGATGCATCATCTCGAATCTAAGGTGGTAATCTATCTTCCATTGGCCTCGATCAACACTTACCTTCACCAAAAAAGTTTGTTGGGATACACCTATATTAGGTAAATAATCTACTATATTGTTCCTCTCTTGGAGACATTGACTATATATAATGACATCAAAGCTGCCACATATCAACTTCACTTCTTTGATGATGCTTTTTAATTTCCAATAATGCAAGCCATCCTTAAGGCATACACATGTTATGATTTGTGCATCCCCTTAAACCTCCAAGAGCTTAGAATTCAAAGGTTTGGCTAATTCTAAGCCTTCAAGGAGCACTAACACTTTTTCTTTGTTGTTGGACTTAGTGCCAAGGAAGAAGGATCTCCTTTTTAAGGAGGAGCTAGAATGAGAGCGAATAACAACCCATACATTAGGAGTATTAGGGTTACCTTTAGCTGCACCATCAAAATTTAGTTTAAGAAACCCTACTCGAGGAGGTTTGCATTCGCAAACTAAACTTTTATTTTTATTTTTGATTACTAGGGGCATAGCAGCAAAATTTGTTTGGGGAAAAAATTGACAAACCAAAAAGTTCAGGATTTTTTGAAAAAATCAGGAAAAAATTGTGAAAAAATGGGGAAAAAATTGGATTTGAAAAAAAATGTAAAAATAGTAGAAAAAGAGAGAAATGCTACTCTTTTTTGAAATTTAAGGTCATTTCCATAGCATAGAGATATAGAGAGCAAATAAAATAGAGATTTTAACCCATAAATTGTAGAAAGCTTGCATGTTGTTTATCAAGTTTATGTTTGTTGAGCTTAAAGGCATCTGTTTCTTGCTTAGGTTGTGAACTAAAGATCGTTTGGAGCACCTCATACAATAGTGTATATGTGAGATATGGAATCAATTGTAATGTAAAATCTTTGCAGAAATGACAACCGAAAAAAGTGGAAAAGGCTAGTGTATGGAGTCATAAATGATATAAGTGACCAAAAGCTTTGAGAAGGCAATGACATGAATGAAATAAAGTGGAGGATGAAAAAGTGTGATAAAATAAAGGATTGGCTAAGGGTTAAAATCTTAGGCAGATACTCTTTAAAGTTGTGCAAGCTTAAAATCAGAGAGTGCATTACCAGTCCAAGAGAATGGTTAAAATCTTAGGCAGATACTCTTTAAAGCTGTGCAAGCTTGAAATCAGAGACAGTGCATTACCAGTCCAAGAGAATGGTTAAAATCTTAGGCAGATACTCTTTAAAGCTGTGCAAGCTTGCAATCAGAGAATGGAATCTGAATTCAGGGTAATGCACTGTCTCTGATTTCAAGCTTGCAAAATGCTGTCTTTGAATTATAGACATAATCTGCATGCTTGGCATAAAAATGGGTGCGGGATTGAAATCTTTCAAGAGCTATTTTATAAGTTTTGAACATGAAGTGAAATTATTTTTAATATTCTCTATATAAAGTAAAGTGCCTATAGGCTATGCAAGTTATAGATTTAGTATTAGACATTTACATACTTTCATTTCATTGCTGCAGTCATCATCAATGAGGAACCTCATTGTTTTTCATTTTGGAATAGTACAACCTTGGACATTTTGCAATAGTTAGCTAAAAAAACTAGACGAAAACATGACAACCCTGCAACCTGATAGCAGGAAGACTATAACTGATTTGACTTGACATTTAAATGATGATTAATCTATGACAAAAAGAGAGACAAAGTAGTATGATCATTGATTTTTGTATAGGTACCACAAATGTTTTTTTTTGGGGACCTTGGGACAAACTTGGGCCATATGAGGACTTCAAAATCTTTGGGAAAAATTCGATCAATGTTTTATCTGAGGGTAATAGAGTCAAACCTATCACCTAACATCTAAACATACAATGAACTTAAAATGATACAATAAAGTTATTTACAATTTGGACTGATTTGGTGTAGACTGCTCATTCTTTTTTGCAGGTTTCATATGTAAAATTTTGACTAACTTGGTCATCAAAGTTAGCTTCTGAAGTTTGCTTGGCATGGAGGTGGTAAATGCTATAACCATTTATAAGGTCACCTTACACAGGCACGACTAGTGAAAATGGTTGGAATTGCTTATTTTGATTAATGAAGAATCCCTGCTTTATTTTACTGTGGTTTACTTTATTTTAGGGCGTATTGACAAGATTGCAAGCTTAACGTTCAAAGGAGAAAGGAACCTGTTCACGTGTGTATGTAGGGAAGATTGTAGAGTCGACGACAGTCACCCTTAACTTATCGTGACCCTGATTTATAGCAGAAAACACACCAAATTTAGAGTTTTTAACGTGATTTATGGTGATTTTTTCACGATTTTCAACAATTTTCGCCAATTAATGGTTTGCAAAAAATCCCAAAAAAATCAGGGGAAAAATCGGCAAGGTTGAGGATTTTTTAAAAATCGCAAAAATTGCGATTTTTTCAGGATTTTTGCTTCTATGACTAAGGGTATACATGTTTCATATTTATATAATATAATCATAATATTGAAAATTTCAATATATATTAACTATATTTATATATAAATATATATATATATATATTCGCCAATCAATGGTCTACAAAAAATCTCGAAAAAATCGGGGGAAAAATCGGCAAGGCTTAGGATTTTTTAAAAATTGCAAATATCGCGATTTTTTAGGATTTTTGCTTCTATGACTAAGGCTATTCATGTTTCATATTTATATAATATAATCATAATATTGAAATTTTCAATATATATTAACTATATTTATATATAAAATAATATAAATTAATATATATATATATCATAGTTGCCGCTAGATTGGTATTGATACTGGTACGGGAGATTGGTATCGGTACTGGTACAACTTTTTTTGAGAATAGGAGACGGGGGTACTTGGAGACGCCATTTTTTTAATATAAATAAAAAAATAAAAAAATAAAAAAATAATAATTTATAGAAAATCTGAAAATAAAATTAGTAATTTATAGAAAATCTGAAAATATGATGACATTGAACTTTCAAAACAATAATTTAATCACTCTTAGACGCATCAAATACATTATGCTTTAATTTTTAAAGTTTCAAATGTTTAAACTTTAAAGTTTTTTTAGGTATTTTAGCAAGAGACATCGTTTTCTGCAGCAGGTGACGACAAGGTACTTGGGAAACTTTGGTGGAAGTCTCTAGCCTCTTGGAGACGTTTTCGGAGACGATACCAGTCTTCGAGATGCGTCTCTGTCTCGGAGATGTGTCTCTGAGTGGGGGAGACGCGTCTCCTGACAACTATATATATATTACTTATTTTTTTGGCAAGAAAAGCATTTTATTCAAAGATCATTAAATCTAAATACAACACAAAGATTCCCAGACAACAACAGTTGTCATAAACAATCAATATAAGTAAGGCCCTCAAGGGGCACCTACAAAACCACTAGGAAACATGCCTACTAGTATTAAAACTCCAACCATGACATATCTTCCTCATCTTTGCTAGACTTCATTCCAACTGGTCATCTTGAATAAGCTTTAGAATTTGTTGAGATTTACCCTAAGCCTAATCTCCCCACCAACAACATTCCAATTTCGCATTCCTTCAAAAGCCCATTTTGCCAAGTAGCCAACCATCTTGTTCCATTCTGTGGGAATGTGAACAAAGGAAATACATTCAATTTTTTTTGGCCAAATCAAGAATTTGCTTGGCCACTAGAACTAGTCTCCAAGAGGAGTCTTGAAAATTCCTTTTATTTAGTTTGGCAAATATTCTTTCGCGACCCCATAGAAAAGGCATTTTCGAGAGCTATAAGTATTGCTAAGGCTTCCAATAGATTATTAGAATGCTGCCCCATATAGGTAGAAAAGAGAAATTGGACGCAACCATCATTATCATACCCTATACCACCAATCTCTGCAACTCCTGGGTTACCTCGAGAATTCAAGATGAATCGACTGTATTGATTTTAAGGAAACCACCAATAGGAGGGGACTACCATTTCTCTTCACCTTTGCAAAGACTTGGGCACAAAATTTTGACTTTGCTACATTGGAAGAGAAGACATGGAGAGCTCCAAAAGCTTAACAAGTCGAGCATCAAAGAATGTGAGAGGCTCAACTATTTTCAATTTAGCTTCAATTGTCAAACTTGCAAAATTCTATGTTGACATTCCTCAAATATTCTACAGTTTCACTCCAACCAGATCTGGCAAAGGATAAAAGAAGGGCCAATTTCTCAATATGCCATGAGGAAGGAAGCAAAAGTAGGAGGACAACCCATACTTTACTTGAATTCAAATAATGAAGCAGCATAGACAACAGATCTATTCCAAGTCTTCCACCATAACTTCTGAATTCCAGAGAAAAAGGGCATTGGAAGAAAAGGTGATTTGAGCATTCTTTGTTACCACCATAGAGTACACAAATGAAGGTCTTGTAAAAACCTCTTTTCCTAATATTATCCTAGGTGAGGCACTTATTGTGATTGAGAAGCCACAAGAAAAAAAAAAATGCTTTATCGCCCCTATTGTTTATCAAGAAAAGCCTTTCATTTATAAGTGTATCCCCTCTTTTCAGAGTATTCAAAATCAGAGAACCTTCCCTAGTGACCTCCACTCTTGGAACCTCTTCATTATCCACCTCTTCCCAACTATTTGTAATTGAGAATCCTAGCCTATGGCTGGTTTGGATTTTTATACCATCGCCAATAAACTCTAATTGATGGAGACTAAGACCTCTTGCGTTTTTAGGTCTACACACCAAATCCTTGCTCACAACGCTCCACTTTTGGGTTTCTAGATTTCCAACTGATAAGATTTTTTTTGAGGGAGCATCAATTTCCTCAAGGAAACCCTTTGGAGCAGCTAAAAGTAAAAAGCTATAGATTGACAATGCCTGCAAAATAGATTTTAAGAGTGTTAATCAAACCACAAAAGATAGCCATCAAAAAGTTCAATGGCTAACCTAATGCAAAATCTAGCCAAAATTTTCTCCCAGTGATTCCTCCTAATATCGCCAATTGAGAGGGGAATTCCAAGATATTCCAAAGACATCAATCCGATTTGAAGATGGAGAATCTTTGCAAATCTACATTGAATAAGCATTGGAGTATTAAAGAAGAAGATGCTAGACTTATCCTCGTTGATCTTTTGACCAAAAGCAGATAATTATATATCTAGCACTTTCCTAAAATTGGTAACTTTAACCATTCCCATCAATGTTGTATCATCCATGAATTGGAAATGAGATTTAGAAATGAGATTTTGATTCCATGACCAACTCTAAATGAGACCTCTCTCTTTGTGATGTTTCAACAATTTGTCCAAACCTTCAATCATTAAAATAAATAAGTACAGAGGTAAAGGATCTCCTTGTCCGTGTCTTCTAGAAATTGAGAAGAGAGTTGAAGGAATGCATTGATTAACACAGAGAAGGAAGTGGACATCACGTAGCTCATCACCCAGTTAACCCAATCTACACTAAAACCAAAAGCTAAAAGGATTTTCTAAAGAAATGAGCAGCCAACTCTATCATAGGCCTTGGACATGCCAAGTTTAATAGACACGACCTTCTTCTTAGAAGTAGACATGGAGCGAATAGCTTCAGCTGCCACAACAATACAATCCAAGATTTGACGCCCTTTCACAAATTCTCCTTGAGAAATCAAGGAGGCCAAACACTTCTTTAAATGCTTTGCAATCAACTTTCCAAAGACGAAGCTCCATCTTTTTTAGGATTTAGAGCTAGAAAAGTGGAGTTGATAGCTTTGAGCATCCTTTTATTAGATTGAGATTCTTGAACAACTTCCAACAGGTCTACATTATAATATCCCAAAATTCCTAGAAGAATTCAAAAAGGAAACCATCATGTCTAGGAGATTAGCCTCTCTTCATTTGGAAAACAACAGACCTAAGTTCTTCTATTGATATAGGATTTAAAAGAATCTTATTCATTTCCTTTGAAACTAGGGAGTTAATACACTCAAGAGTGGGCCTCTCTTCTTCAATAGCCTCAAGACCCCTTGCCCTCCAAATAGTGAAGAAAACTGATTGACAACTTCTTTGGAGATGTCCTAGAAGGAGGTCAATAGATTCCCTTGAGTTGAGGTAAGAGAAACTATAGTGTTTCCACTTTTATGTTCCTTTGCAAAATTGTGAAAGAATGAAGTGTTCCCGTGTCCTTGAAGCCAATCAATCTGGTTTTTTGTTTCCAAAATATCTCTTCTTGAAGCTCCCATTCTGAAAGTTCCTTAGCACATATTGATTCTTCCTTTAGAAGCTCCTTAGTCACGTCTTCTCTTTAATTTGAAAGGTAATTATTTCTAACTTATTTTGAAGAAAGGTCTTAATTCGAAAAGTATTTCCAAAATATACCTTATTCCACCCTTTTAGCTTAAACTTTACAAATTGGAGTCCCTTAAAGAAAAAGTACATAGCTGTACCATAACCAGGATTCCGTTGCGTCCACCATTCCTCCATTAGCTTATACAAATTAGAATCTCATAACCACATGAGTTGGAACTTAAAGGGAGGATTTTTTTTTAATTGGAAGCATTGAGGAGGAAAATTTAATTGGCCGATAATCAGAGCCTTTCTAGCCTAGTATTTTTGACAATGAATTCCAATTGATTCCAACCCAAAAGTCAGAGACAAGAAACCCATCCAACCTCTTTGAAATAGATTCATTGTCACATCTACTATACCAAGTAAAATTCCCATTTCTTGGCATCACATCCATCTAATTGAGAAATGAAATGTTATCCTTCATTACAGTAGAAGAAGGGCAAAGATGATCATTACCCCCACTTTTCTCACCAGATTGACTATTGCATTAAAGTCCCCAGCTAGAATCCAAGGTAAAGAAGGAACTAAAGAATGAACGAATCTGTAATGACCCAAGTCTGATTTTGTCTTAAAACTTCTGATTTCTTTGTGCTGGCATTTTGTCAAACACTTGACATTTAGGTAAGCAATAGAATTATATATCATGCTCTTTGCAATTCATTTATATACAATAAACATTCATGATACTTGAAAGGCATTATAACAAACACTTGTCCTACATGCCATTTGCAACAAAGAGGCAAAAATATAAAACATGTACTGGCTGCTATAAATTTAATTATTTTCCAAACCTCATACAATTTGCAATGATCTTATATATCTACAGTCAATATTCAATTGTCCAAGCTCACCAGCGAAGAGTTTTCCATCCTCAATGCCACGTCCAAACTTTCCTAGAAGCTGGTTCGCGATTGCAGTAGCAATAATAGTGAAATTTCAGACTTCCCATGCCCTTACACAACTGCAGATAACTCCAAAACGAACCCACGACTCCCTTAAGAAAGATGGTGGCCAGCACATACAACCCCAAACGCCTTAGTCACAACTCTATACAACTCATGGTATTCAAGGTGAAGCGCTTGGCAGATATGAGAGTGGCGTTTGGCAATAAGTTTCCCCACACCAGCACTAAGGAGAAATACCACTCAGCATTCTATAAAGATCAACACCTGACAATGGTATAAGTTCGCACCTAGGAATGGAGGCTCCACGATTCCCTTAAAATCAACTCTTACGCCAAGCCATAACAATACGTATGCTCAGCAACAATAACTTCAGCAGCAACCCTTCAGACACAACATTCCATTTCATAATCTTCAATATGTAATCACCTAGCTGAAAGTGTTTCCTACGCCCAAAAAGGAAGACATTTCCATTCAATCGAAGTTCTTTTTCCAATCACGACATCCACCTTCTTCTTGTACTCTTGCCAATAATAGACAAATTGTCTTGCTTGGCAAGTTTTCGCAAGTTGCATATCTTCGATCTTTCTACAAATATTTCAGCTCAAACTAAGACTCTAAATGAATCTCACTATATTAACTAGGGAGGATCTTTCACCACCGTGGCTAATCTTCTTCAAGAGGGATTTCGTCCTCCAAAAGGATGAGATGAACTGAGTTCAATCCCATAGAACCACAAGGGTTTCTCAAGAAGAAATCATAATGATTTGCATGATGCAAATGAGCTCACAAAACCTCCTTATATACTTTTTTTGCCAAACTTTTTGGAAGATACAATTTAATATTCATTTTTTAATTAAAAGCTCCTTTTTGCTCCAAAAGACCCTTTTATCAAAATAATGATAAAATTTGATATGCAAGGTCTCAATACTATAGGTTCATGATTTAAAACTTTTCATCCTCTTTCTGATGAGCTATTATACTAAGGTGCCCATTAAATTATTTTAATAAAATTAAGAAGCCTTTGTAAAATAATTAAATTAAAATCAATAAGACACCCAAGTTGCAGAAACTATCAAAAAGCATTGGAATCAAAATCTGACAGCACTGAAATGATACCAATGATGAATAATGAAAATTGGGCTTGATTGCGTGACTTACTATAAATAGATGCTTTCTCCAAGGATCTTGGAGAACCCACCAAAAGTCGGAAATCAGTTTGGAAAGTGGCATAGTAATCCTCTAGACCAATTGAGCTCATTGTCAACATCAAACATCCTCTTGGACAAGGCTGATGGTCATTGAGAAAGCTGAAGCCAACTACAATATTTGAAGTGACCGAAAATGGGGACATTACAGAATCTTATATGGTTCCAAAGAAAGACCTTATGTAAAAGTTTAGTTGGAGCATAAACATTAGTAAGCATTATCATAACCATAGTGTCAAAGTAGGAAGCAACCATTAAGATAGAGTTTCTACCCTCAAACTATCGGGAAGGAATTACCTTGTAGGAGTTCTAAAAACATGCCATTCCACTAGTAGATCCTTGTGCAGTAATACATAGACAATGACCCCCTCTCCCAATCTCTTCGAAATAATTTCCATATTATTAATTGAAAGCTTTGTTTCTTAAATGAAAACAATCTGGTTTGTGGTCATGAATGAGATCTCTAGCAACCTTTTTCTCGAGGGATGTTACTCAAACCCCTTGCATTCTATGAGAGCACAATCATTCATGGGAATTAGAAAAGTGGGAATCTGTTGTGACCTTTTTCACACATCGCCCCATTGCAAATGGAGACCCCCCTAATTTTTGCTTCGTCTCGAACTTTTGGTTTGTTTTGTTGTTGTCTCTCTTTCTGCTGTCTATCTTTTTGGGATGTGCCTGTCTAATGTAAGATTTTGGCTAAGTCTAGAAATTAGGATTTTGAACTTACTTGCCAATTTGAGGTCAAATGAAGTGAGTAAATTGAGATTTGGGACTAACATTGATGTCAGTATGCTTCCAGTAGGTTTTCACAGAAATTTCATCAGATTTTGACTACTTACTATTTTTAGTAAGTGTACAATTACAGGCAATCCTTCAACATTTTTGAGATTCCGATAGTCACACTGCGTCCAGAGCACACCAGGCAACTCACTGGTAAAATTTGAGCTGAAACAGACAACTTACTATTTTTAGCAGTTTAACTTCCGGAGCCAATTTTAGGGCTTAGATGCAGAGTTTTTCGGCGCATGTCTGGAGATTCCTTCTGGGTTTTCAGAGACCTTCGCGATGGTGCGACATGCAAAGCGAGATAACGACTTTCAGAATTCAGTCTTCCGAGGCTATTTTTAGGGTTTGCATGTCAGGGTTTTCTTTGCATGTCGGCATATTCTTTGTGGGTTTTTCGAGAGCTTCGCGATGATATGACATGCAAAGCGAGATAATCACTCCTTCAGAAACTTACTATTTTTAGCAGGTACATCCCGGCAGCCGCTTCCCAGCACTCCAGAATCACGAGCTGATCGCAATGCAACAGAAATGAGAATAAACGGAGATCGTTTGATATGCATGCAAGATGAATTAGGGTTTCTAGCTTCGAGACCCAAAAAGGGGTAAAAAGTCAGAATTTTCGAAAATCGGTGTATACCACCGCGATCAGTATCTTTCAAGCTATCCATTGGTAAAATTTGAAGACAAACAGAGCACTTACTATTTATAGTAAGTCATTTCAGAAATAGGCTAAAAATAGAAAATCAGCCGCATGCGCTAGTGTCAACAGGCAGGTCACGTGGTGAGGAGCGCATCATTCGAATTTCAAGTCAAACGGAGTTGTGGAAGTCTCAGAAACAGGCAGTTGCTATAAATAGTAAACCACTTCCAGAAACATGCCAAAAATAGCAGGTCAGCACGAAGCGTCAGTATGAACAGGTCAAGCAGCTGATAACGATCCCATGGCGCGAATTTCAAAGCGAACGAAGTTGCAGAAGATGGAAAATCAAGCACTTACTATTTTTAGCAGGCCTGGGCAGGGAAATTAGGGTTTCCTAAATTCAAGGGCAAAGAACGACAATCGCATAAATGTAGCATCCAACCATGGTCGTTACACTTCAGGCAATCGACACACAAAATTTGAAGGCATTCTGAGCAATTGCTATTTTTAGCAAGTTGCTAAAAATAGCAGGTACAGACAGATATCAGGCATCAACAGCACAAATGCATCCCGAGATTCAAAACAAAGCAAAATCCAGCCTTTTGGAGCTTGAAATTAGCTTGAAGTGCAAAATTGACAAACTTTCTAAAAATAGCAAATTAGGGTTAGCATGATCGAGTCGGCCTAAATTAGGCAAAGAGCATAAAATTCACTGAAATTGATAAATTTTCAAGTCCAGCCAGTGAAAAACGCCTTTAAAAGCTGAAGGTTGATGAAAATTTTCTAAACATCTTGAATACGCCCTCGAGGTTGAAGATGAAGTCTAAAAAAATTTCTAAGTCCTTCAAATTTGAAGCTCAAGACTCCAAATGCGCCTTAACTCAGGAAGAAGGTGAAAAAAAAATATTCAAAGCACTTGAAATTGGAAGCTTCAGGGTCCAAATGCGCCCAGCTAGATGAGAGGCTTGAAAAATGCTACTAAGGCATTGAAAATGGAAGCTCATAGGTCAAAATGTGCCCTTAGCTTGCGAAAGGATGAAAATCTTAGGCATTAAAACTTGAAGTTCAATGTGCTAAATGCGCCCTCAAGCTTGAAGAGATGTGCCTTGAAATTTGTCTAAGTCTGCTAAATTGGAAGTAGAAGACCCCAAATGCGCCTTAGTTGAAGGGGGAGGCTGGAAAATTTCTAAGTAATGAAAATTTGATGCTCCATGGGTAAAATGCGCCTCGAAGCTGGAGGAGGTTGAAAAAGTTTGAGTGTGGTGAAATTGGAAGTTCACCCCACTAAATGCGCCCTACCTTGAAGAGGATGATGGAAAAGTTTCTAAGGTAGTGAAATTTGAAGCTCACAAGCCCAAATACGCCCAAGAGGTTGAAAATCGATAAATAAATCTTCTAAGTGTCAAAATTGGAAGCTCAGGGTATGATTTGCGCCTGGCTAGGAAAAGGTTGAAAATATATTCTAAGTCTTTTAAATTTGAAAGTCAACCTCCTATATGCGCCTGGACTTGCCTGTGGAGCCTTGAAAAATACCAGGTTCCAACACTTGATGTAGAAGACCTCATTTGCGCCCTTGGAAGAGAAGATGAGTCTAAAATATTCTAAGTACTTGAAAATGAAAGCTTACATGCTAAGATGCGCCTTGGTTTGGAGGGGGAAGCTGGAAATGTTACAAAGTGGTTAAAAATTAGAAGCTCAAGTCCCCATTTGCGCCCTTGAAAGAAGATGGAGTAAAGAGTTCATTAAGTGTTACAAATTTGAGGCACCACCTGCCAAATGCACCTTGGCTTGTGGAAGGTTGAAGAAAATTATCTAAGGCATTCAAATTTGAAGATGACCCTCCTAGATGCGCCCAAGGTCATGGGAAGAGTATAAAATATTCTAAAGCCTTTGAACTCAAAGCACAGGGTCTAGAATGCGCCCTTGAGGTTGAAAATTGATAGAAAAAAATTCTAAGTGTTGATAAAGTGAAACCTCAAGGTGGTAGATGCGCCTAAGTGCAAGGAGATGACTAAGAAAATTTTCTAAGTGTGAAAAAATTTGAAGTAGAGAGGTTCAAATGCGCCCTTGAAGGATTGAAGTGACTTGAAAATTTCTAAGTGTATGAAAATGAAAGTCCAGACCCCTGAATGCGCCTTAATCAAAAGATGAAGTTGGAAATTTATCTAAGACAACGACACGGGAAGTTCCACCTCTTAAATGCGCCCTTGGTTTGGAGAAGAAATTTGAAATTTTTCTAAGTGTTGAAATTTATTCCACCTCTAGAGAAATACGCCTAAGATGGTTGGGAGATGATGAAATTTACTAAGGCATAGGTAAGTTGACAGGAAGGAAGTCAGATGATGCTAGCTTCACAGGATCAATAAGAAATTTTAAGTCAGAGCAAGGAAATGCGCTTAAGGGTGAAGAAATGAAATAAATTTGATGAGAAATCATTTTTTCTAAGGTTCAAAAATTCAAAAATTAAATGAACCCGTTCGTTGCGTACCCATGAATTTGATGCGTTAAGGAAGAAAATTTTCTTACGGGTATTGGACGTCTACGATGAGGAATGGATTTCAAAGTCTTCCACAGCTTGCCAGGAATTCTGAGGTGAAGATTTTTGATGGGCACTTGGTTGGTGAATTTCCTAGGGAAAATTTGAGAAATTTTCTAAGGCAGGGAATAAATATTTGTGAAGATAAATGCCTTGGCCGGGCCAATTTGAGGTTAGATTTTCCAAAATGGTAGGTAAATTCTGGAGTGAAAGCATTTTTTCTTGAATCTGAGAGTTGGATGAAATGCTCGAGGTGGTCGCTAGGCGAGAATGCAAGGTGGGTTGGAAATTTGGCTGAGGCATGAAGAACAGGCTTATTTGTTGGCACCCCAAAAGTAAAAATTTTTGTTACCTACCGGACATTTTGAAGAAATGAGTAAAGTCTTGTCAAATCCCAATAAAAAAAAGATCCAAAAGGCTGGATGTGCATGTCTTGCATGGGGGGTTAAAACACAAAATTTTCAATTTCTTTAAGTTCTGCTTAAGAGCGACAACCTACAAAACCCGGTCTCACCGGTTTTCCTCCCTAAATTTTAGGAAAATTGCTATTTTTAAGGGAAATTTTTCTCGAAATAACGTTTTACGGGTTTCTTCGAGAAGCGGTCTTGGCAAAATTTTCTAAAATAGAAAATTTCTAAAATAGAAAGTTGGTCAACGAGGGTCGAACTGATTTTGATTGGCTCAAAATATGTCCGTACTTCGGTACAGTGCGTCGAGAATCTTAAAATAATCGGTTTACAACTGTGGGTCTATTCTACTTTTGAAGCATATCACGGAGCTTCGAGGTCTGCTCAATGGAGGTCATCATTTTGCCGGAATGTTTGTTATAACTTCCGGGAGGAAAGAGTGAAACAATGAACATGCACGAGGAACGAGGAAGAAAGTTGAAAAGTCTTGAAAATTTTCTAACACTGCTAAGTTTGGGCGCCCCAGTTGAAGAAAGGCGCCCACCTTTTTAGGTCATCAAATGAGTAAATTAGGGTTACAGTCTCCAATGAAAGTTGTTCAGTGTTCAGTCAGCTTCGCGATGGATATTCCGTCGAGAGCATCGGAGCAATCCAGGTCTCTAACAAATTCAAGTCAAAGGTGGAGAGTATAGAATGAAATACGAGCTTGGGAAGAAGAGGAATTCAAGGGATTTGAAATTTTTTTCTAAGTCTCTGCCGGAGGGTGAAGGCCGGAGAGAAGCAACTGAGGGTTCAAGCAGAATAAACTGAGTCAAGGTTATAGCGAAATGTCTTCGAATATGAGGAGCTTTCAGTGAGGCTATCGGCAAGGCAGACTTCCGTCAATGATTCAAAGAGAGGCCGAGCGAGAGGTCCGAACGAGAGTTGAAAAGAGAAATCCGAAAGCAAAGGTGAAAAATGTGAAAAATAAACTAACTCTGGTGAAGTTAGGCGCCCCAGCTTGCCAGGGGCGCCCAAGCTTTTGAAGACCTAAAATCCACTTTTTGGCAAACGTGTCTCCAGAAGACCCCTCCTGAAATCCTCTCAGCTTCGCAACGAGTCCAAACTTTCATCAATCCGACGCCCGGAGCTCAAAATTCAACAAGATCGCCCATAGAAGTGAAAGACATGAATAAAGTGAAAATAATTCTAAGTCTGGTAAACATGGGCGCTCCTGTTGAAGAAGGGCGCCCAAACTTTTGAGCTCTACGATGATGGAATTCACCAACGCAGTCTCCAAGATCATCTCGTTGATTTCAGCTAAGCTATCCAGTGAGCTTGTCAGCCAGTCAATCGGATCAGCGTAGCTCCCGGAATCGAGGATTCATCAGAAAATCAAAGGGAGAAGGAAGAACTTGGAAATCAAAAAAATGGCTAACACTGAAGAAGTTGAGCACCCCTAGAAGGAAAAGCCTCTCATGAATTCGAAGGTCAAAATCAAGTTTTTAGCATGAGGTGCCTCCAGAACATCCTTCTCAGTTTCAATCAGGCTCCGCCATGAATCACTTAACTCGTCTGTCGGGTTGATCTGTCAACGGGAAATCAGAGGCGAAGTAGCATGTCAAAATGGAGAAAAGTTGAAAAAGTTAAAATTTTGACTAACACTGGTGAAAATAAGCGCCCCTCTTGGAGAAAGGCGCCCAAAGTTTTATGCCTTATAAGATTTTTGAAGTTTTTCAAAATTTCAAAATTTGCAAGGAGAGAAGGATGGCGTCCAAGTTCAAGGGGCTGAGATTTAGGGTTTTGAAATAAAAGCAAAAAAGAAAGCAAAACCTAAATCAAACCCTAAGTCTATTTAACACTTCTTTTCAATGTATTTTTCATTATTTTTGCAGGTAGCATCCAGAGGAGAAAGTTGGAGCAGCAAGTTTGAAGAATTTTACTGTGATTCAAGAATCCACATAGTTGCTGGTTTTACGTTCGTTTTTCGGACCAGCAAGCACCGCTTTTCATTCTATTTGTTCGGAAAGATCAAATTTACGCCAGCGAGGCAGGCTTTTCAATTTTTTTTCGTCCTCCAGGTCTTTTCATTCTTTTGAAGAATTTTCCAAGAACTTCATCAAGTTTGCGGCAGTGCTTTTATTTTTGCATGGGGCAACCTCAATGCATTCAAATTTCAACCATCTGGGTCCTTGTCAATGTCCAGTCTTGCGAGAAGAAAACCCATATCGCAGTTTTTTTTTTGAAAACCTAGGGTTGGCTGCTTTTTTCGATCAAGCGTCAGGGTTTTGCAAATCCAATCAACTGGGTCCATTTCTAATGATATTCTGAACAAAACCCAGATGCCAGCTTTTTTCGGGAAAAGTTGAAGAAATTAGGGTTTGCTGCTTTTTCAGTCAAAATTCAAGATTTTCAAAAACGGACGATTTGGGTTGTCTTATGTCGATGTTTTAAACAAAACCCATATCTCGAGAAAAATTTCTCCAAAAATTTGTCGTTGGAGCACAAATCAACATTCTAAAATAGAAATTGTTCAAAGGTTGTCCTAAACCAAAGCTGAGGATTCTGATCATTCTTCAAGTTTTCTGAAATGGAGTACACTCCTAATGTTTTCAAGTCGAATCAATAACTTTCACAATTATATCAAAAGCAGTGAAATGAGACTTGCATCATATCAAGCGGTGTTGATCTACATGCCTTGGAGAGGCGGGGCAACACTTCAATCAAGAACCTGGGACATTCTGGACTCCTCGCAACAGCGTCTATTCCTATATCAGTTCAGAGCCTTGAGTTCGTAATCGCTTGCATTAAGCATTACAACCCGGCTACTAGGGAGATCCAGTCAGCAGACGGTAGATTGATTTGCAGTCTAAAGCCTGATATGGTCGAAAGGTGTTTTTCCATTCCCCCGTGGCCTGAAAGCGTAACTCTTTCAAGGGATGAATGCGAAAAGATGTGGAATATGCATAAAGATAAATATAGCAAGAAGATTGCACAGAGATGGATGAAAGAAAAACATAAAACATTTGTGTGCAAAACGTCGAGACTTGAGGTTACAAAATCAATTCTAGGTGTTGTTCACAATTCGCGGTCGGTTAGCGGAAGGATAGGCCATATTTCCGGTGATGTCGACAAAGTTCGATAGCGACCAATGGTCGAAGATTTCACGAGATCTATTGCGGATCTTGAAAGATATTCTTAAGCGATGTTTCTTTGTTGATGGCATGAATGCACCCGAAGGCGGGGACACAATCCCTTCCTAGCGGGATGTGATCGGGAGCTTTAAAGCAGCTTTCTTCTAGAAGCTTTCTTTCAGCTTTCTTTCTATTCTTGAACCATCCATATCCATTCGCTTGAGGATGAAGAAGATAAAGATGTAATAGTTAGAAGTTTCCGGCTTTTTCTGCTTTCTAGGGTTTTATCTTTCTAGATTTTAGTAATAAAGCTTGCTATTTGAGCAAGAAAGCCGGGTAATGAAAACAAGGAGATTTTTAGGGTTCACCTTCCTACGCTTGTCTATAAAATAGAGCCTTTGCTCATTTATTTTCTTAACCCGTGCTAGTGAGAACAAAAGCGGTGACTGTATTGCCTTCTGGCCCCATTGCTGTGTTGTTTGTGTTGTAATTAAGGAATTGTTGAGCCTCGCTTTGTAACAAGGTTGTTGAGATTGCTGTTTCTATTGTGTTAGAATAAGTTTGCAAGCCTCCTTAGCTGCAATTTCTTGTTCAAGGTATGTTAGAAGTGAGCTTTGTTTTAGAGATTTGAGTAATAAAATCATGAGCCTCTTTTGCCTTGGTCTAAAATCTCAGATTTCCGTTATCGGTGTTCTACTTTTATGATCTTTATTTCAGCTTGCAGTGAAGTGTGTAGGTGTTCGTTGAAAGAGAGATTATTGAAGTATTTTTGTCAGAGAATCTACCTTGTTAATTTCTAACTTCTCTTGCTCTGCTATTACTTGAGAGGTTAGGAACGTCTTTAGTTTAATTTAGTCGTAGTTGAACTTATTTCAGAAAATCTCAGCTGCGGCGTTTGTGTTTAAAAAACCTTGTGCTCTAAGCTGATCAAAAAGATAGGCAACTTAGTTTTAGTTTAATTTCTTTCAAACACCATCAGCAAGAGGGAGCTTCCCCTCCTAATTTGAAGAGCAGTTTATCTGTGCATAGCTGTCCGTTTTCAAATCCGCATTCCAGAGGTGCGAATTTAAACACCATCAAACGCAAAGTTGGCTAGTGAAGACGATGAACCCTCGGGAGTTCAAGCGTGAAAATCAGGTAAGTAAAGTGAATTTATATTATGAAGTGTTCTAATACCCTTCTCCTTGCTTATTTTGCAGGAGGAACGTTGAGACCAAGCAGTGATGACCTAGAGTGATGAAGAAAGTAATCCAAGATGACATTTCAACCTTGAAGGAAGAAAAGTTGCAAGAAAATGGCTAAGTGTTGAGACTTAGTGACAGAGAAGAAATGTTTTGAAAACTCTAGCTGGAGAAAAGAATGGAAGAGCAAAGTTGAAGAACAACGTTAAGAAGAAAATCAAGTGCAGTGTGAATGCGTTTCAAGGCTGGAATCTTCTAGAAGGATGGTGGCCATTAATTGCTCATTTATTGCCCCACTCCTCTTGGTGGCAGTTTTTAGGGTGAATCTTGTTTAAGGCTGAGGTGGCACAATTTGGGCCATCCAGTCGATTGTAATCTGAGCCGTCTGTTGGACTTGGCCAACTATAAAAGGGGGAGTCCACCTCATTTGTACCTTCAGTAGAGCTTAGAGTTAGACAATAGATATAGAGTAGAGGGACAACTTAGAAATAGCTTAGTATAGATTGATAGTGTAGTTGAAGGAGGAAAGTTTTCCTTTGAAAACTTTTGCAAGAAATTGTTGTGTAAAACTTTCATAATAAAAGATCTTTTCATTGATGGTGAAATTCTTCTTTGTTATGGATAGCTAGCGAGGTCTCTTCATCCCTTCTACTTCAAGTAGCGTAATTTCATTTTTATGCAAGTAGATGTTAGTGTGGAATGTGGTCTTCAATTTGAGCAAACTTCGTCTATCCATACCACTAGTGTGTTCGCTGATGGTGAATGCGCCTTGTGTGGTCAACTGGAATATTGTGTACTTAACTTCGATCATGATTTGTATGTTTATATGCGTCATTGTGATGGTATTTTCATGCTAAGTTATGATCTGAACACCTTGAGCTACTCCTTTGAAGATTGCACCGGTTCTGTGGAGGCTGTCCGAAGCGAGGCAAAGCAGAGCCTGGTTGAAACTTGTGAGAATTGATCGCCATGTCCACGCCTTAGAGTAGATTAGAGCTCTCTAAACCCTGCACCATTTCAATTCAGTAGTTTCTGATTAAAATAGGAAACCCGCGCTTCATAGACAAATCTTTCGAGCATTTGAATTCCTTTCTCCGCTGCCGAACAATTCCTTAGGTCCCCTTGAAATACCAACAAATCACATTGAGCCAACTGAGCCTATTTGCATTAAAGGAACCTTGGAGTTGAACGCACAAACTTTCTTGCAATCTTAGCATGCGGAATACTTTGATCAAGAGAGAATAGGGTAGCCGTTGGCGACTTTATTCTGCGTTGGTGCGGTCACGAAAAACACATCAACAGAATCTAATTTCTTGATGACACCAGATTCTACCAACAATGACCAATAAATGTATTGAGAGGCCAACATTGTGGCTGACAAGCTTGCTAACCTGGTAGTCGATGGAATTTACAAGATCAAATATTGCAATTAAACCCCCATGCCTTGACAATAATGAAAACTTAAGGCAATTTAAGCACGTTCTTCTATCAATGTTTGACATGATACAAAGAAGTATTCATAGGGTGATAAGTGGCAGGGTTGTCTTTTCGCTTGAGTGAATTATAGAATCCCACGGCTATTGTGATTCAAAATACTAAAAGAAAATCTAGGCGGATCTCAAACAAGCTTGGTGTAATAATAGTTGTACTCTTCTCTCCAACTGGCCAGATGGATTCCCATGTGAATGGTTTGTTGGATGTCTATTAAAGGAAGTAATCCACGGTTATCAAACACATGCATTTCTTCACAGAATCTGTAGACAAAGAGAAATGGACACGCTGGTGAGGTTAGTGAGCTTGAAGAGACAAATGGCTTTTCTGGGCGTGGTCATAGACCCTAGGCTCAAAATGGTTTTTAGGACATGACAAAGATTGGATCTCACCACTATAAAGTGGGTTCTTGGGGTCGATTTTTTGATTGCGGAAGCCAAATATAGGGAAAATACGAATGTGGCTTCCAGATTCGTTGCCTCTTTGCTAGGCTTAAGCAAGCCGGAGGAGATGGTGCGGGGGTTGGTGAAGGAGTTGGTGAAGAGGGAATTCCTTGATGGTCTTGAGGAGGTTTTGGAAGCGGCAAGGTTGGGTTATGGTCTCCCTCGTTAGAGGGATCTTGGAAAGGCTTCACATAGGTGATGAGGAAGTCATCTGGCTTCCTTTCTTGGAAAATTTTGCCATGACTACATTGGTGCAGCATCGTGAGAAGGCTGCCAAGGGATGCTCATTTCTATGCAAGATGACAAACTTCAAACCAATTTTCGGTATTGAATGGATGTATGTGACTACCGGGTGTTGGCTGAGGAAGGGGAAGAGCTGGAGTAAGTTCTGCTGGATAATGTTTAAAAATATATGTTAAATATTGTCAAGCTTCATGGGTTTTGTATGTATTCCAGAATGGTATAGAATCAATGTTTATGTATAGAATGCTAGCTCTGGATTTTGCTTGTAGACCAAAGCCATAGGTACTCTAGAATGGTATAGAATCAAAGATTATATATAGAATGCTAGCTCTAGATTTTGTTGGTAGAACAGAGCTGAATAGAAGGCTATCATAGCATGTTGCCCAAGTCTTAGATGGATTTTTGTAGCAAAATGTAAATTTTGATATAATTAATACAAAGCAGCCCTGCTGCAAGCTTACCGATAATTTTTTTTTTTTGTAAAACCTAGATTTTGCACGAGGGTTTGAAATTTAAAAGGCATACCATAGGTGATGCCTAGAAAAAGTTTGCACGATGATGCCAATGATGAAAACCAAGGATGGTACTCTATGGAAATGAGGATAAAGAATTGAAATTACAATGCTGCCTTGAAACTTGCTGAAGATTTGGAAAAATTTCCAACCTTAGTGCCAAGGTGTGCTCTTCAACGCTACTTAGCATAGGGAATGTGAAACAATGTGCTTTAATTTTTTTTTCCTTGTTTTACTCACAAAAGCAAGTTGGTTCTATTATTTCAAATTCTAGCCACTTTGAAAATTGGTCCACACCTCAAAGACATGCTTCTCTAGCACTTTAACCCTTCAAAACTTGTAAAAATAACAATGCATGCTTGAAGATTGACTTCACCACTCAAGACTTGGCTAAGAACACACAAGTGCACTTCTTTGCTAAGTTGTTGGTTTGGGTATAGGTTTGGTACAATTGCGTATGGTTGTTCAACATATCTATTCAAAATATTTCAAAATATCCATAAAAAACTAGCAACTTACATAAAGTACTAAAAACAAATGAATAGAAATTAAAATCTTAAAAAAATAATGTTTTGAGTTCATGATTGAGATAAATAGTCAACATAATCTTATTTCAATTCTAATTAGATTAAAATATGAAAAGAACACAAGGAATAATAAAAGAAACTCAAAATAAAATCCATCTAATGGCAATGTTGAAGGACAAATGAAGCACAACAGCAAAGGAAGTAGCAACAATAAAGAAAAGTGACTCTCCTTTAAACTTGATATAAGTAGTTCCCCTAGTTCTTCTTGTTGAGGATATAGAGAGATGCATATTACTACTATCTTTTCTACATTTGGAAGATCAACATCAAAGTATGTTAGGAAAGTTTCTCAGGGAGAGTACCATACTTCCTCCTACAACTATCCAATCAATCCCCTCCAATTCATGTCATTCTCCTATGGACATCAATAGATTTTGTTTTTGTCCCTTCGTATTAGTCCTAAGTTACCGGTTCGGGTACGAGTATCGGAACCCGGGACGACATACGACAAATTATTTTTTTCCTTGGGTATAGGTATGGGAATATATATATATATATATGTATGTATATATGTATGTATGTATGTATGTATGTGTTGAATACCCAGAATATTGAGATATTGAGAGGGGGGGTGAACTAGTATTCCTTTAAACCACTTAAGCATCTAAACATTCAATCCTCATAGCATATTTAATTTGCAGTTTTGAATGAAAGCATGAAGACAACCAACAACATCACATAACACATGAACACCAGATTTTTACGTGGAAAACCAAAAATGGGAAAAACCACGGCAGGGATTAGCTCACAATATATTATAACCGGTTATAGTATATTACAAAAGTGCTCACTGCAGGTGGACTCACTACCCACTGAAAGAAGAAAAGATAGAAGAGATTGTGGCACACAGCCAAGATTTGAATTGTTACAATTGCATCTAACATATGCATGAATTACAGTTCCTTTGAAGCTTAAAATACTAACTTAACACACTTCATACTGATTTGAATTAACACTTTGCTCTACCCTGTATTCGCCTTATACTCTGTTGTACCCAAACAATTTTTTTTTCTTCATTAAGGCATTTTGCTTAAATTAGTCTAAACCTTGTAAAAATGTCGTCACAAGTCAATTTTTGGGCAAATCAAGTATGGGCTTTTAGTCAGTTTGATGTCTGGAAGATATTGGTAAAATTTCAAAAAATTGAAAATTAGGGTTTTTGGACCCCCATTTTTAGGTCAAAAAACCCTAAAAATTGAAACTTGTTAGAATTGATTGAAATTTTTTTTGATTGGCTTATTTCACTTCATGATCACAGTGGTGAAGTCAAATTCAGTTAAAAGTCAGTTTAAGTCTGGTGGGTAGTTTTCACTTTTTCAGGAGGAAAGTTAGGACCTCTGAGGTCGTCAATGGCAGATGGCTAGATAACAGGTGTTGAAATCTAAGCTTAAAATGCTCCAACGGAGATTCTATGGCGAGATATGTTCAAAATGTTGCTTCGTCAGGGGTGCCCATCTTTTTGAGGTACCAAATGAAAGTTTCTGACCAAGTGATACCCATGATGTTTGTCTCAGACTTGATCAGGCTTCGTAATGAATCCGTCAGCGGGTTAATCTGAGTTGTTGAACTACTGGAATCAGGAGTCAAACGCGAGGTTTTAATTGTGGTCAAAATGTCTTAAAAACAACAAAAGCACCCCTGGAGGCTAGGGGCACCCAAGGTTTTGGAGCCTCAAATGCAGTCTTTTGGGTTATCTCAGATACTCATCCTGTCTGTGACGCTTCTAGCTTTCCGTTGTATACCTCAGCCGAGTCAGAGGACAAGTCAGTTGCCTGCAGCAGGGGATTAAGTGGAGATTCAGCAAGTTGGAAAAATGGAAGTCTGGGAGGAAAAGCACCCTTGGAAGCCAGAGGCACCCATGTTTTTCACCTAGCAGATGGTGTTTTTAGGAAAAGTGCTCTCCAAGAGGTCATGTTTAGAATATTGCCAGCTCTGCAGTGAGCCTGTCAGCCAACTCTGAAGGTTTGCTAGTTGCTTGAGAACGTGAGATGAAGTAAGGTCAAAATTACCTTCAAAATGATGAAAATGCATGAAAATTGATTGTCTGAAGCAGAAAAGCGCCTGTGCAGACCAGGGGCGCCCTGAATTTTGAAGCCTCAAATATTAGATTCAAAATTTGTAGCCTCAAAGAGTTTCTTGTCAGTTTTGAACTTGCTCTTCAATGAAATTGTCAGCCAATCTTCTAGATACATTAATCAATTAGAATCAGTGATTGAACATAGGCTCTAGTGACGTTTGCAAATGAAATTTTCAAGAAAATTTCTAAGTTTGGAGTAAAGGCGTCTAAAGTCAAACTTTGACTTTTTGAACTCAAGTGCATGGGCCACCCCAAAATGGATGAGTTAGTTAACTGAATTTAAATAATATTAAAACTTCAGTTGCACTTCTCAAGTTGACTTCAATAGGACTTGATTTTTGCTTGCAAATGGCGAATTTATTTTTGCATGCACAGTTAACTGAAGTGCATGGAGGTGGCACCCAATTTAGGGCTTATTTTTCATTCAATTAATTGAGTTTGAGGTCCAATAAGAAGGTAGCGCCTAAATTTAGGAAATTGCATGCATTTGTGACATCTTTCTTCATAAATTTTATTTATTAAGGCATTTGGGTGTCCATTATTCTCATCACAGGTGGAAGCAAACATGTATTTTCTCGAGCAAGCAAAGATCTGAAGGCACTACGGGTAATATTTTTCAGTGTTCTTTGCACTGCCAGGTCCAAATTGTTCAGAGGATTTATTTTTTAGACTTCATTTTTCGAGTGCATCTAGACTTCATTAAATCCAATTCAAGCATAGGCGTCATTTTCAGAGGCAGAATAATAACTTCTCTTTTCTATCTCTAAAATTCTTCTATCCTTGTCTTAGGTATTCTCTCGCATGTCAAAGTACATGGCATATTTTCAGAATCTGATCATTTGGGTTCACTTGTTTCAGCATCAACAACAAAACCCATGTTTTTGAATTTTACGAGAAAATTGCCCTGTTCACATTTTGAAGAATTATGCTTTTTTCCGAAGATTCTTTTGCATGTGGGCCAAAAACTCACTTTGTCCAAAATCGAATCATCTGGGTTTGCTTAGAATTCCATTCTCTACAAAACTCATGTGCCAGTTTTTCTCGGGAAAAATTGCCCTCAGTGCCCCTACAACCACTGCAGTTCTAATCTGAAAAGCGTTTGCATGACTTAGCAAAACTCATTTTTTCAAGTTTCTGACGATCTGGGTTTGCTTAGAATTTAATTCTCTACAAAACCCATGTTTTAGAAAAATCCTTAATAATTCTCCCCCAACTAGCTATTTTTAGCCTCATCTAGAACCATATTCAACTTTTTTTGAAGTTTCTCCGAACATATCTAACTTTACAGTCAAAAATCCAAATTTTCAAAATGCAATTCAACCCAATAGAATACAAGGCCAAATCGGTCTTAGTACATGACTTTTTGAAAACCTCTGATACAGACTTGGGTCACGTTTATCTAGTGGTCAAATTGAGCACGTTGGAAGGCATTGACAACACGACAGTCAAGAATCTTGAGTGTTCCGGATTGCTGTTAGCGGCATCTATTCCTATCACGGTGTTTGATCTTGAGTTCGTCATTGCTTGCATTAAGCACTACGACTCACCCACAAGACAAATCAGATCAGCCGATGGGAGAGTCATTTACAACCTCAAGCTGAGAGACGTTGAGAAATGCTTTGCCATTCCACCCTGCTCAGATAATTTTGCTATAGTCCTGGAGGATTGTGACAAGATATGGCAGGGAGACAAGGAAAGATCTCAGAGAAAGGTTGCTCAAAGGTGGCTAAAAGAATAGAAAACTAACATGCCAAAGAAGGTTGGGCGTGGGGAGTTCAAGGAAAAGATTGCTGTCTTGATAACTTTGCTCAACCGGATTACAGGTCAAGAGGAAGCTCAGGGTTTCCAACTGTGGATATTCTATGTCATTTCTCGGATTATCGACAATAAGGAACACTTTGACTGGGCTATGTTGATTAGTGAGTGTCTTCACCAACAAATCACAGGATTCCCTAAAATCCACGATTTTCACATGGTTTCCTATCTTGTCTACTTAATTGCTTTTCAAGGCAATTTTAGAACTTTGAAGACCAGTGGAGCCCTTGGCGTTCAACACGTACACGAATACTTCTATCAATTAGAGTTCTCAAAGGCTGAACAAGATTTCAAACAGGTGAATGACCACTTCCTAATGAAGACATGCACATCAGAATATCGGCGGAGGCTAAAACAACAATGGAGAGTTGGGCAGATTGGTTCATCCAGTTTCCCACTTTCACATATATTCGAGTGTATGGTTACACCAGAGAACCTCTGATGCTACCGAGATACCCATCAGACAGGGTCCTATTCATGGAGTTCCTAAGACAAGCTCACGATGTTCACTCTTTCCTTCGCAATCGACACAAGCAAGCATTCACCTTTCCTTTTGGATTGGGTATTTTCAAGTGTAAAACAGCCGTCGATTGCAAGTTGATGAGCAACGAGATGTCAAAACTCCGTCTCAAGTATCTCACTGAGAAGCGCTCCTATGATCCTCTAGGTCATTATGCAACTCGGTTGGAGCGAAGTCACTCACGTAGGCCAACACTTGAGGACTTTTGGGCCAACTGCAAAGATGAATTTGAAGTGCCTGACATCACTATTGCAGACTTACTCTTCCTCAGCTTGCTGATTTCCTATCAGAAGACGTTGAGGGTTTGTTAGATGATGACGGGGAGGTGTTACTTAGCACATTCATCAAAGATCAAGTTGCTCGCCAACCACTTCACCAACCGGATTGGTACGCCAGAGAGAGTACTTCAGTGGAGGAGCTGTCAAAAGGGGTTATCAAGACTAGCATGTATTTCTTGGACAACAAGAGAAGGCGGAAGGCAGTTTTAGTTTCAAAGCCGCTAGTGGTGTTTTCTTCACTACCTTCTACATCAAGGTCGAGACCTCGAGTTAAGGTTATAATGCATCCACCTAAAGATGTCAGAGTTAGTGGAAACATGAAGGGAAGGAGTGCAAATAAGTGAAAGAAAATTGAGAAAGGCCGGAAGTTCCAGTAGAGCCAGTGATACAAGTTGAAGCCGGGTCTTCATCTCCTGGTTCACCATTTTCTCCAAGTCTTCCCATCTATATTGATATTGACTCAAAGCCAGAATTGTCGGTTCGTGAAACTTCAGTACCGGCTGATCCACTAGAGGTCGACACAGTAGCAACAGTTTCTCCTTGAGAAGTTGACATGGATCCTCCTTGAGAAGTTGACATGGATCACTCGTGTTGGCTTGAGAGGACTTTGGGAAGAAGGCAAAAGCCTTCATATCAGCTTGATCTATCTGAGTTTGGCAGTCCCTATTAGGATAAGTCAAACAAGAAAGTCAAGAAGCAGGTGTACATAAAGAAAAATCTTGAAGCAAAGATCATTGTTGAAGTTGCTACACTACCAAAGAGCAAGAGTCTGGATGAAGATGAAGTTGGTGATTTCACCTTTGTCAAAGCTAATCTTGGCAAGAGCACTCGGCACGTGGACGTGAGCCTCTTTAAGGTTGCTGCAAGTAATCTTGAAGAGTGAGTCATGAAGGACGAAGAAGATAAGGCAACCCTCAAGGCTGAGAATAAGCAACTTCGATAGTACATCTCGGATCTTCTTCATGGAACCTTGAATGTTGCAGCCATTCTCCCACAGCTTCGAGAGACACCTGCAGATCAATAGAAATTGGGTTGGTTAGTCAATCGTGGCAAGCTCTTGGACAATTGGATTGATGATTTCATTGTTACAGGCATATACCTTCTCACAGAGTTGTATTAGTTGAGGTACGTTGCGCATGATCTTCGTTAGGGAATACAACAGCTTGAATTGACTATGACAAAGAGCAAATCAAAGGACTTGATTCTTATTTCTCAGTTGGCAGTTGCATACGACGCCGTTGTAGCAGATGAAGATAAAAGGAAGCTTTTCGCTTGGAGAGAACATCTCTTTAGGGGGAAACATATGAAAGAATCTCTACAAAGCTGGACGCAATCAAAGAAGATGTTGCTGGTGCACTCAAACTTGTGAGCGGATTCGTCACTCAAGTCCCATGCCATTATCTTCGTGAAGATGGTGCATACGTTGATCTCGAGGCTATGCAGACTGAGTTCCAAAATTTGGTGCATGAATGTCTTGATGGTGATCCTGTGGCAGCCAAGTTGAATCATTTCTTGGTGATGTCAACGAGCTTTGACAAGTTAGCTGAAGAAGTCAAGGAGTGCCAGAAGGTGATTAAGGATGGAGAGAAGGAGCTGAGCAGACAGTCTATCATTGTGGATAGCGTCAGAGTGCCAAAAGATGAGACAGTTAACGAATTCATGGAGGAGGTGATAGCCCATGATGGCCTGGAGTAGACAAATAGATGGATCTCCAATTATTCCTGAGGATAGAGTCATAAACAACAGTCAATTCAACGCCATTCTTGAGTTCTGATTGTTGATTTCATGCACGCTTATCTCATCTGTGGGATATCCTTTGGAGGAGGTTGGACTTTCAGTTAGGATCTAGTTAACTGATGTTAGTTATCAGCTGACTTTTGTTTCAATAAGGACTTGCATGTTGCACACGTCCATTTTGTTTAGTTCAGTTAACTGATGGTAGTTTTCTAGTTAACTGATTAGTTGGTTATAGTTAGACTTAGAGAATAAACTCTTCCATGCTTGCAAGACTGATTGTAAACTCAAGGAGATTTTAGGGTTCCCTACTCCTTGAAGTTCTATATAAGAGCACCCTTGCTCATTTGTAATTAACTTTTACTGTGATAACAAATTGCCGTGCCCACCTTGCCATGCAATATTGCTATTCTGTATCTGTTCAAGAACTTTTACTCGTGATATCGAACATGCTATGCCCACCTTGCCTATAGTATCGCTATTCAATATCTGTTCACTTAGTTAAATATAATTGCTGGTTTGATTGTTCATTGTGTTGATAGGTACTTCATGCAATTTGCTGTCCCATTTATTATTCTTGTTGTGATTAATAGGCTTTGTTTCATATCTACACCTCGGATAGGGGTTCCTCCTTGGGAATTTAGAAGTAGAGTTTATTGTTTGATGTTGTGATCATAGTTACGAGACTCGGACTCGGCTCAGACTCAGCGAGGGTGACTTGACTTGCGAACTCAGGGACTCAGGACTCAGACTCGGCAAAATGAAAAAAAGTTGAAAAAACCCTAGAAATTTAGAGATTTTTAAGGATTTAAAACTTGTTTCAAGCACCCTTTATTGAATACAACACAAATAAAAGCAAATTTGATCACATGATCACATAAGTATAAAGTACACAAATTGCAGTTGTGTTGTAAGGAAATAGCATACTTAGATATATAAAATTAGTCAAATGTATACAAACTCATGGAATATGAAATCCATGACATCAAATGTTCCATACAAATATGAAATATCAAAACAATAGTTATAAGTCTATGACTCTATGGCATAGTGGAGCTAGCATCCTTCCTACGAAGGCGTCTAAGGGTCCTGGATGACGTTGCAGCTGCAGCCATAGTCTCTGCATGTGTTTGACTCTCCATGCCACTCTCACCAACAATAGCTATGTCTCCTCGTGCTCTAGCCTCCTTCTCAACCATGGCTACAACCTCAGCCTCTCTCTCTACCTGGTCCACCCAATTAAGGTCCTCGTCACTAAAGACTGCATCTATAGCCTCAGTGATCCACTCAGACTGTGGATCAACCTCCTCTAGACTGATCGGGGTTTTGTCGTTGTCAAAAAGCTTCTTGTATCTGAGCCGAAGGTTGTAATGAACATATACCAAGTCATTCATCCTCTCCACTGTCAATCTATTGCGCTTCTTGGAGTGTATGTGCTCAAACATACTCCAATTGCACTCACACCCAGATGAACTGCATGGCTGGCTCAATATACGAATGGCAATATTTTGCAGGTTCGGTGTATCAGAACCAAACATATGCCACCATCTATTTGAGATGAGAAAAAGAAACAAAATCAATCTCATTTCAAGTTTCAAGTTCAAGTTCAACATTTAATAATAAATTATAATATAAAAAGATGAAAATTATGCCCTTAAATATATTTTTACCTAGCAGAATGTTGTCCTACTATCTTTGCACATTTGACGTGCAAAGAAGTCTCCTTGTGCCTTAGTGAAGGCATTTATCTCGTGCACTATCTCTGTAGTAATAGCGGGCAACATCCGCCTATCATCGAAGTAGAGCCCACTAAGAATTTCTTATCTGCACGGAAATCATGGCGAATTGGAAGGCCGGATTTAGGAAACATGCGGCTGCATGGATGGGCCTATGAAGTTGGTTTCGCCATCTCCTATCAATGATATCCCAAATGGGATGATAGTTCTCCTCAACTCCACCATAGACTGATCTAATGGCCTCTTTGGTCCTATCCATGCCCTCATATATGTAGCCCATTGCGGCTTCTTCCCATCTGAACTCGTAGGAGAACTAGCAAGGGCTCAATAAACCTGCAAAGTGCAAACATGTTTCACAAATAAGTGTAAACGAAAATAAACAAATAAAAGTAAGATATGATTAAAAATTAAAACATAATAAAGAATTCACCTTACCTTCACAATCTCGTACGTTGGTGTCCAAAACCCTTGCTCATCAAAATGTAATCAGCCACAACAATCCCTCAGTGCTTGTAGAAAAGGATGAGGAAGACTACTCCTCACCAAGAAACATGCGCCTTTAAAGCTGCCTTTGATCAATCAAGGATTGCAATGTGATAAAATTTGTTGCAAACCAGTGATGCCAGGACGAGACAACTCCCTCAACCCCGTGTATTGCCTCATAAGGTTAAGCACCCATGCATGATTGTAAACAAATTTGCAAATGTTTCTTGCTGATTCCATACATGTTTTTATCCATGGGAGCTTGCCAAGATCCTCCATCATGAGGTCAATGCAATGGGCGGCACATGGAGTCCAAAATATAGTAGGGTGCCTCTCCATCAATAATCTACCAGCAGCAACATAATTTGCTGCATTATCTGTCACCACTTGCACTACATTCTCTTCCCCCACATCAGCTATCACCTCCTCTATAGCCTCACACAGGTATGTGGCATTTTTGAATTGGGCAAAAGCATCAATGGACTTCATGAAGACAGTGTCACCTGAAAAAATAAGCAAAACCAATTATTCAATAAATTAAAAAACATAAATCAGCCATATTAAATTATTAATCACTAAATCAAATTCAAATTTCAATGCATTGAGGGAAGTACAATTACTCCGAGGAAACTAGGAAATTAACCAGCGTCCTATTTCTCCTATTGGTCCAACCATCACTCATGATGGTGCAACCAATCCTCCCCCACTGCAGCGCTGCTCCTCTAATTGTGCTTTCACATCTGCCACCTTTTGAGTCAAAAGTGGGCCCTTTAATTCATCTTCACTAGGGGCTTTGAACCCCGCCCCACATATGGTTATGGCATCAACCATGTTTTGCCAAAAAGGTGACCTAAAACATGTCATAAATAAATTAATAAGTTACATAAGTATTGTAAAATGAAAAGTTTTAAGTTTTTAACTTTAAATTTGAATTCGATAATGAGATACATCTAGATTCTAAAATTTAAATATAAATTTTAAAACAATTAAACGAAAAAGAATTACCTGGCTACATGGAAGGGAATGGTGCAATAGTACCAAAAGTCTGCAATTGTCTTTTTTGCTGCATCATGTGCATCCTTGTTCCAACCCATGCTCTCAAGCGACGGTTGGGAACCAGGAGTAGTGTGTGGTACAAAATATGAGTCCACCCTAAATTTACGAACTCTAGGGCTAATGCTAATATTGACACTACCACTAGCAGTAGTAGCGCCACCAGCACTAGGAGTACGCATAGGCATAGATGGTGCAGAAGCAGAAGCACTAGCACAAACACTAGCACTAGGACGGTATGGAGGCATGGAAGAAGCATCTCCAACAACACCAAGTCTCTGTCCAACTCCAACACTCACCAACTCCTGCCTCTGTTTCTTTTTCATTTCTTTTTGCATTTCAAAAGTTTCTGATTGCACTTGCACTTCACGAATAGCCTCAGGAGGTGCTTTAGTGCAGCCCACTGCATCATGGATGGGTATGCGTGCAATATGGTATTTTAATCTATTTATGCCTCCATGATATATTGTTTTGTAGTATTTACATTTTGCTTCTCCTTTTTTCATTCCGTCAAAGATTTCAGCATGTTTCCAAGCAGGGTCTTTTCTGCCTGAGGTTTGAGACATTGTGAAAATAATAATATGGTTTGATTTGGAAATGAATGTGGCTGCAATAACAAGTAGGGTTTCTAAAATTATTTAAGTTGCAAGTAGGGTTTGTAAAAAACAATGCAAACTCAAAAAAACAATGATTTTACAAATTACAATGAATTATTTGTTAAAAAAAACAAAAAAAACCAATTAAAATCAAACTTATCTCTTAGATTTGGCTTGGAATGCAATGCAAACTCCTCCCAATCACTGGTAATGAGCTCTCAATGCACCTCCTTGCTGGTATGAAGCTTCCCAAACGATATATGACCCTGGATTTGTCTTCAACAGCTTGCTGGTTGCCCTCTCTTCTCCTATTTTTCTTCACAACTATCTCTTCTCCTATTTTTCCAAATGAATGAAATGAGGTTGCTTTTAGGGTTGGGGAGATAATATAGGACCAAAAAAAAAAAAACTTAAACTTTCATTTTATGTTTTTTTATTGTCTTTTTGGCTTGCTGCCGCCGGCAGCGTCTAGGTCTCGGGACTCGGTTGGACGTGGCACGTCTGGCGCATCCGGCGAGTCCGGCTTGGACGCGGCTAGACTCAGCCGCATCCGCGTTCGAGCTCCCAGGACTCGGCCAGGGGTGCTCAGCTCGCGACTCGTCGAGTCCTGGCGAGTCCGGGCAAGTCTCGTTACTGTGGTTGTGATTAATAGTTTTTCTTTCATATCTACACCTCGGATAGGGGTTCCTTATCCTTGGGAATTTAGAAAGAAGAATTGTCGTTTAAGTGTTGTTTCTAATAAGCTTGTTACATATCTACACCTCGGATAGGGGTTCCTCCTCCTTGGGAATTTAGTAATAAAGTTTATCATTTGATGTTGTTACCAATAACCTTCATATCACATATGCCTCGTATAGGGGTTCCTCCTCCTTGGAAATCCTGTTATAAAGATTATCGTCTAAACATTCCTTGCTCCTAAGTTCTCATGCTTTGTTTCTCTTGAGGAAATAGGATAGATTAAGCATTAAGTTAGTTGTAGTTAAGATTTGCAAAACCAGAGAAAAACCTTAGTTGCAATGTATTGGTTTCCTTAACCTTGTGCCTCTTCCAGCTAAGTCAAAAAGATAGGATTTAAAACATTTACTTTTCACGTATATCAGCAGAAGAGGGAGCTTCCCCTCCTAATTTGAAGAGCAGTCATTATGAATTGTGCATAGTTGTCCATTGCCAATACACACTTCAGAGGTACTAGTTGTAACTCCGACATACTTGCACAATTTACATCCACAAAATCTTATTGCATCTTGCAACATCCAAACAACTGAAAAAGATCTTACATATATATCCGCTTCATCCACAAACACCTACAACATCAATTAGGTCGGCCTAATTAGATGTATTATACAAAATATAACTTGTTGGCTCAATAACCATACATACATGCTTCTCGTCAAGATTCAAAACTCATAACAATTCAAAATAGGTTGGCATGGACCCAAAATAGCTCCAACACAACAGATCAATACATATTCAAACTCTGCAATACACAAAACTCATTAGGTTGACACTGGTAATGAACCTAATAACAAAATTTACCAACTGTACAACCACATTTGAACACGTGGACCTCCAAACTCTATGCCATTTGGAATATACACATTACTGATGCCTGTCATCATTTCCACAAAACCACAAAGCTAGATTCCAATCCGCGGGGAAGTGTGGATTCACCAAAACATATACCCTAAATTGGAAGACACCTATTACTACTAGACCGATATATTGTCACTCATAACTTCAACACTAGGAGCCAACGCAATATGAAATTCTGGATTTAGAATCTTATAACAACCATCAAAATTACCCCAAAACTGTAGAGCAAGATCTTCTACAGTGGACCAATGCGGACCCAAAAACCGGATATCTTGTTCACAGAATTATCTGTATTGACACTTAGTCAATTTCCATATCAACTGCCTTCATTGGATCAAACCTTCTTGCAAAATTGTACTTCATAAACATCCTCAAACATGCTCAAGCTATACAAACTGATTTGCACAATGGTCTTCATACTGGAATACAATGTTGACATCAATGACAACACTGAGCTGCATATTGTGCAACTTATACTGAATCGCACATGCTCATGTTTCCAACAAGTGCATCAATGACAAACTCCTTATTCTTCCAATAGTATGTTCAAAATTATAAATTATAAGAACAGTGATAGTCATAATTGCTAATAAACATAATATTGCTTAGGTCTTTGCTTGTCTACTCATTTGCTTATGTTGCTTTTGTTTTGTTCTCTGACCATCTATTGCTCACAAATCTTTGCACTTACTTTTGTGACTGGGTGTGAATTATGTGAAGGTTGTGCCACACATTTTAGTTTGATGAAATCGTGATGGTTTAAACATTTAAGAATTAAAAACATTCCATTAGAATATTTCTATTCATTATTTTTTACATTATTCTACTCCAAGTTCCACCAATTGCAAGTTTACAAAAATAGAATGCACTCTTCTTTCAAAAGAACAGCGAAAACAAAGATTTGAAATGCCAACAAAATATATCAACTAATACAATAGAAATTTCATGCATTCAACACTTCAGTGTTGCAAGCCAATGAACAGGTCTTTCTCAAAAGACTATTTACGAGATTTTTCACTACTGGACTTTTCCCATATAATCCCTCCATCCTCTGGCATACAACTACTATTTATCAACAGTCCATGTAGGTTTGTAAACTAGTGAGAAATAGAGAAAAGAACATTGTTTGCAGTTTTAAATTTCTCTTTATCATTAGTATAATCTGCGATACAAAGAACAAATATATCCATAAATAAACATTTGTAGAAACTATTGAATGATAATTATAGCATTGAAGGCCTTCAAACGGATGTCATATCTTCAGATGTAAGAAACAAGAACCTAAATGATAATTAAAATATCTACCAAATTATTTGTTCGTAGATTAAAATCCGAAAACCAATTTCTGGGTACTCCTCAGGTATGCCCAGGGTACTGCTTGGGCACACAGGTTCCCTGTGGGTTCTTCATAGGAACCTAGGTGTGAAGGACCCACAAGGAACCTAAGTGCTGAGGTAGTACCCTGGGCATACCCAGGGAGGAACCAACAAAGGACCAGTACCAAAATTAAACCCACACGTGCAGTACCTGGTAACTTAGCATTAGTCCTACTTCTCCAAATTTTGTTACAAACTAGAGCCAACTGTGATTGCATCTTCTCCTTAGTTTTGTGGAGTTGTCTTCCTTTAATGTAGATAAATGTATTTGTGCTTGGATCATATGGTTTTATCCTTTTCAACTTGTTTAGGGTTTACCCACTTTAAATTCTTCAATCTATTTATCTTTTTTTCCTTATTTTAGTGTTATTTACTCTTTTGTTCTTGAGTTCTTTTCAACGGTCCTTTGTTATTGCAATTTTCTACTTTAAAGTCCCATCAACATACTTTAGTCATTCTTGGACATAAGATGCCATCTTTCTATTTTCTTTCTTGTGCTAGTCTAGGTCAGGTTGAAATATTGTAACATTTATGTGCTGTCATGCTTGTGATATTTTTTTTAATTGTCAGGATTAAGGTGCCATTTGCCTTGCATTCCTATGTATTATTCATGTGTCTCCAACACTCTTGGAATGCATCCTTGGGCACATAGGGTGTAATTGGAAATTAATTTGTAATTTAAATTTTCTCAAATTTCTTGATTTTAGTTGTTATATGCATTCATGAAGGTGGAGTTGGCAGTTGCAAGCCTATTTTTTTTAGCAAATCTCTCAACTTGGGCATGAGAATTGAGTAGTGAAGCATCTTGGGTGTTATTGGTGGGCCCCATATGAATTGGGTGATGATTTTGGATGCCCACTTTGGGATATGAGCCACTATAGAGGAGTTACAAGTCAAATATGTCATCTATGATTCGTATGGAAGTTATTTTTACTATTCATGGCTCATTGGGAGTTACATTTACTATTCTCGGGAGAGCCTTTTTATTTTGGACACGAGAGTTTTTGTGTATTACCATGGTTTGATGGTACATTGTTTTGGGAAACCATTTGTGGTATTCTTCTCTTTTTTTTTCTATAAATTGAAAGCATGAGATAGTAGTTTGATGAGATGGTTTAATAGGTACATAGGTGTTGTCGAAGTGTTGGCAGAGTTTAGAGTGTTAGTATGTGGTTGTATCTCTCATTTGAAGATTAATACATACTTGTCCTCTATCTTGTGTGGAGTTTTTTCCCAAAAGGGTTTCTCCACATAAATCTTGTGTTAACTACAGTTTGCTGATTTATTTCTTATTGCTGATTTTGCAATCACATAATATTTATCATATGGTAATCTTTGTTAATTAAACAAATTTCAGATTTGTATACACTTTAAGATGATTTTATTGCAGTAGTTTCACCTTGATTATCAACACTAACACATCCTATCATATTTGATCACATGCACTATGATAGCAAAATTCTATTGCAGATTTTTTCTATGCTCTAGTCCATATTTCTCTTCCATTTAAATTCTGATGTTTATGTGTCGTTATTGCTTTAGAAACTACACTCATGAGGCCTCTTGAAAAAACATATACAACCAAGAAAACTTCTTGAACCATAATATTTGTTACATGTCTAATTTTTTTGTATTATGAAAAAAGTCCTATGTTCTTCGACTATTTGTGGAGCCTATATCATTTTGTGTATGCGTTGCAAGATGCATAGTCAATGTTTATTGACTATAGACATGTTTAAATTTTGATTTGTCACTTTTAAAGACCTAAAATATATGCAACACATTAATATAATGTAGTGAATAAAAACATCACAACTTTTTGAGATTTTGCAACATTAATAATCTTTGTTATTGCATTATGCTCTATGTTTTGTACTCTTGATATGATGGGATTCCTTGCAAATTGGTGCTGGTGTATTCTATTCAATGAATCTTTGTGAATGTCAGTAACAGAAGTCAGCAATACATAATCTTTAGTCAGTGTTTTTGCATTCTTCCCTTTCTAGTCATAACACTGTTGGCTGGGCATTATTGAGTATGTACTAGAGGAGAATGGATATTTGTCCTTGTCTTAGATTTTATGTCAGTTGAAGCTTATTTTTTTGAGGTTCTAACTGCCAATTTTTTGAATTGTAAGGATTTGAACTTGAAATTTTATTAGTATCTTAAAAATGAACTTAAATTGGTTGATGGGACTGAAGTACATAACAACATACATGGATGCACATCCAATAAGGAAGTGTGTATAGCATCTACCAAGGAACATGTCTAAGATAAGTTAGGCTTCAATAGGTCAGAAAAGGTACAAATAAGTTAATGTGCATTTTAGCAACAAAATGGTTGTATGTCTATGTGGTGTACTCCTTGACATGTTCTTGTTTAGTGAGGAAGATCCAACATGAAATGGCTGTTGAGATTTTATGATTTTATCCTAAGTTACCAATTTTGGTATTGAGTTTTGATTTGTTGGTTTGACCAAAACATTTTTTGGAAATGGGTCTGTTTTGGGTTCGTGCTTCCTTTGAAATGTGATGGATTTAGTACAATGCCAATGTTTGCTGAGACTCATCTGCATTTAATATATTCATGAATACCTGATCAATGATTCTCAACTCTAGCAAGCTTTTGATGAAGAATATGTTCCCATGGATGGGCAAAGCTCTGATTGGAGGTATCTTTCCACAATTTTCAATTTTCAATTCTTTTGCAATCAAGTGTCTATTCAATGTCATGTCTGCTTGCTTTGAAGAATGATTGCCCTTTAGCCTCCAAGAACTCCATCTCTTCTCATGGTGACCAGTTTGATCAACAACTTCTTAAGTCCAAAATGATGTTTAAAGCTCTTTGTGCCCTCATCAAACACTGTCTATCAGTTCCAATTCCAGATTTGCAATTGCTCAAGTCGCTTATCATAGCCTGTGATGAGGCTCAGAGCAATGAAGACAACAATTCTCAGTCAAGCAGTGCATAGTCTACGGTTGCAAATCTCTCCACAATATTTTGGTTTAAATCGTTAGTTGTTTGTTTCTTTGGGTAGGTTGGTTGAAGTATCTTTTAATATGGATATTTAGTTTTAAATTAGCTGTAGTGTTTTGAATCCTATTTTAAGTCTGTATGCTGCTTTTTGCTGCAGTCTATTTATATGTTGTTTTTTGATGCAGTTTGCTACTACAAACTCTGTAATCTCTTTTTCTAATATTATATTTAATATATGGACTTAATCCCTTTTATCCAAAATAAAAATAAAAATTATAAGTTTTATATAATAATAATAAAGTTAATATATAATATTATAATATAAAAGTAAAATTATAAAGAAAGTTATTATTAATAAATATTATTAATTTAAAAAATTACTTAAAATACATAACTATTAATTTTTTTTCATTAATAGTAATATAAGTAATTATTATTTTTATTTACATAAAATTTTATTATTACTAATAAATATTATTTCTTGATTGTTTGGATCATAGTTTGAGGACTCTCCGAATCTTGGAAAAGACTCTTGGGACTCGCGAGCCCTAGGGCTTGCCGAGTCGACTCACCAATGACTCCTAAGCTGAGTCCTGGAGAGTCCAGGCTAGGACTCCCGAGTCTTGGCAAGTGACTCATGAGAGTCCTAGAGTCGAACTCCCAAGTCCCAACTTAGGACTCTTGGCATCGCCTAGAAACAATGAGTATGGATGTTTAAAACTTGTTTTTTGTTTGTTTTTTTCATTTGAAAGTTTGAAACTATGAGTATGAATGATGAAATTTCAAATATTGGGTGTTTGAAGATCATATAACATGTGTAATGTTTGAATTAGGAGAAATTAATAATCAAATTAGGCTCTTATGTTCTCTAATTGCATTAATTTATTTTTGTTTTTTTGTAAAACTACGGTTTTCTTCTTTGCCGAGTCCTAGTTGAGTTTCTGCTGAATTTGTGCTGAGTCCCAAGTCTGAGTCCTATTTTGGGCTGCTGAATCTGCGTTGAGTCTGAGTTTTCAAACTTTGGTTTGGATAGCAAGCTACAATGACTTGCAACATTGCACTTTTTATAGTCTTGCTAGTCTCGTTCTTTTGGTGCTTTCTTGTTCTATTGGTGCCTTTTCGTTCATCATATGGCCCTATTGTTTAGCCTTTCAAGTCTCAAGGGCCTTGGCTCCCTTTCATCTTGAGCTATAGTTGGGCTCCTATCCATTTTAAGTTGTAGCCTTGGCTCTCACCACCTTAAGATATAAAGACCCATTTAGCTTTATTTGCTTGTAGCTTCTATTACTCCATTTATCCATAGCCATAGGTTCACTTTGTTAATGACTAAGTAGCCAGTTTTGGTATGGAGTCAGGTATGGGTATGAGGTTCTGGTATGCTAGTTTGACACCAAAAAATAGGGTATGGTACAAGTTTGATATATATATGTGTGTGTGTGCAAAAAAATAAATAAAAAATATACAGAATTGTAAGCACACTTGATACAAATATGTCATATTATTATATTTTGAATCTTTGATAGTATGATACTTCATCATTGATCAATGATAGTGATAAAGATAAATGTCAATTGATAGTTCAAAATTTTAGTATTATGTTATATACCATATATGATCGAAACGATTCAAATGAAAATCATTACAATTATAAAATTTGAAAATAATACAATAAAAAATTCATATCTTGGTCTTCAATCTTCACCAAAAGCATCTAGATCAAAGTCATCACTTGGTACACTTAGGGGTTATATCCCAATTCTTCATTGCCCCTTCCTTGTATTCAACTTCCTTACGTGATAAGAGACACAAGTTGGAATGGACATAGACCAAGTCTTTAACTTTGTTTGTAGCCAACTTGTTAACCTTCATTGAGTGGATAAAGGAGTATGTACTCCAATTGTGTTCAGCAGAAGAACTTGGAACCTATTGAAATTGGAGAGCAATTCAATATAAATTAAAAATAAAAAATGGAAAAGAATGGTAAGTACTAAAGTTTATGAATTTTAAAAAATAAAAAATAAAAGATGTTTACTGTGATAGAACATTGATTGCAAGAGGCTGGAGGAACAAATAATCTTGCCCATGGAGGTACCACCATGTACGAGCATCTTTCTTGTACTGGTCTTGAAGAGCACAAATTCTAGGATCTTATCTTGAGATAAACTTGCCAATCTCTTTCTTAACATTACCCACCACTTTTGGACTTGAGAAGATTCTTCGGAATGCAAACTTGTACCCGTTAGCAACTTCACTATCTCTATATGGTGTAGTTCTCCCTAACAAAGAAAGTATCTTTGTGCTATAATATTTTGGGGATAATGCATATGCAAGGAGATGCAATGGTGTGTTCATCTTGTTAGAGCAGTGATGAATGATTTTTTCCACACTTTAGAAAAGTGTTTCTTCAAGGTCATTCTCTTTTTGTGCTATTATGACTTTTATTTTTTCTATCATGGAGTTGATGCTATCATAGATTTCCCCCAAACATGGTCGATTTGTATAAGCAAACTTGATTATACTCATGATAAGCTCGATGAAACTCAAGACATGGTCCACATGAGCCTACCAATCATCATCTAGGATCGATTACTTGACCTTTTGGGCCCTCTTTGAATTTGATTGATTCCAAATACTCTATTGGTAGCTAATGACCATGGCACCCAATGCGTCTCGCACCTTGACAAGTCATCTCAAAATAATCGTGTGTGATGTGACTTGGGTCTCAACAGCCTAATGTTGTGTAAATTTAAGTTAATAAAATAGTAAAATGCAATTAAACATGGCATAAGTTAAATTTAAAAATTAAAATAAATTAAATTTACCTTCAACAATTCCAAATTCGAGAAAGTCTTGAAATTGCCTTGTGACATATGATGGTTTTTCACAAGCATTTAGGTCTCCTCACCCTTAGTGTATATAGCTTTCACTCACTGTGTTTGAGTGCCAATTTCTTGCATCACCAAGTTAAGGGACTGTATGATACATGGTGTCCAAAAAATGTGTCCATACCTTTCCTCAACCAAAGTGCCTACTGCCCTGCAACTATTTGTATTGTTTGTAGTGACTTGGACAACATTAACAAGATCTGCCATCTCTATGGACTCAATGAGGAGTTTACAAATGAATTATGCATCCTTGACTTACCCCTCGCAATCAATTGCCTTCAAAAACATTGACCCCTTGGGTGTCCAAAAAATGTGTCCATACCTTTCCTCAACCAAAGTGCCTACTGGCCTGCAATTATTTGTATTGTTTGTAGTGACTTGGACAACATTAACAAGACCTACCATCTCTATGGACTCAATGAGGAGTTTACAAATGAATTATGCATCCTTGACTTGCCCCTCACAATCAACTGCATTCAAAAACATTGACCCCTTGGGGGACAATGCAATAATATTTATTAAAGTTCGGTTTTTGTAATCTTTCCGTCCATAAATAATACGCTCTTGTTTCAATCCAAGAATCGTTAATTGATTTGAGTGATGTCTCTACAATTTTTATTTTTTTTTGCCAAAAAGGTGGTACACACCTTTTCATACCCATGACCTGTGTAACCAGAAGGTGTGTTATTGATTAGCGTCACCATTTCCTGCCAATATGGTGATCTCATCAAGTTGAAAGGAAGACCATTGGCATAAATACAATGTGCAATTTTTTCATTTGCAATGTCTCTTGTTTCATTTTGAAATGCCTCAACTAATGGGCCTCTTTTGTGGGAAGGAGGAGAAGGATCTTCTTAGATAGAGGGAATCTTTAAGAAAGGATGTTGGGAGGTCATTATTGAATCTGTAGTTGCCTTCAATGATGTTTTCCTTGCTAAAGGGTGAGATTTTAATTTTTCTCTCTCACTCATAGCATTAGCTTCTTCTTGTTCTTTAACGAATGCCATATTTTTTTCTTTTGGCAGCCCCTTATTATTTTTCCCTTCACATATTTTAATTCCATGTCCACTTATAGTACATAATTGAGTTTTCACTTGATTGTATGAGCTCTTAAATTGGACTCCGCACTCATTACAATTACAAATAAAAGCCCTGCCCCTAGGAAGTTGTTTGAAGTTTGAACATCATAACATGTTTCCATAGAGGAGATGCTTGGTCGTATTTAAATTATTTATTTGTTTCAATACGTACTGAACTTGAACTAGTGGACATTCCAAATAGATAGCAATTTGTTGTTATAAGAAATTATAAAACTTTAAATTTAAAAAAAATTAACCCTACAATATATATAAACTAATAGAAGTTCTAAACAAACACCGAAAGACATTAAGAAAAATCTTGAAACTTGTTTTTTCTTTAAAAAAAAAATGATTTTTTTTAACTTGAAAAAATCATTAAAAACTTGAAAAAGTTTGTTAAAAAACTGAAAGAATTAGTTAAAATACTTACCTTAGATAAATAGATCTCCTTTGTGCAAGCTATATTTGTCCCCTTGGCACTTTGTGATCATTTTCCTTAGAAAAAATCAGCTATCTTTCAAAAGGCAAAAATGGCATAACAAAAATGAGTTTGTGTGAAATAGGGTTGTGTTTATTAGTAACATTTTGTTTCCACAGTCCATAATAGTTAGTGCTCAAGATTTCTGGATCATCTGTGTGCAAATGTTTTTTACATCAATGTTTCGGATCATACTCCATGATCCGTCATCAGGATGTAAAGCAGAAGAGAGAAATCATCAGGATTGTGTTTGTTAAACAACAAACATAAGGTGCACGTTTTAGGTGCTGTTAAGGGTTTTTTTTAATGTTTTGATGTTCAAAAAACCTTTTTAAATTTGTTTTTTGGTGTTTTAATTTCTTTTCTTGCCAACGTGAGCACCTAGGAGCAAACAGGGAGCATCCTTGTCCACTCCTGAGCTGCTCCTTTCTCCACTCCAGAGCTTGGCCAGTTGGGTATGGGATCAGGACCCTTAAGGGGAGAACCTAGTAGCTTAGGCCAGTGAAATCAATGATTGATTCGTTCTCTAGCCATATTAGGAACCTCATTTGCTTGATGGTTGTCTTCTTGTAGGATTTTAAGGGTATGTATTTGCTCAGTTGACCTTTTAAAATATAGATGCAAGCAAAAATTCCTTCCTCGTGAATGCACTCTTTATAGACGTTAACAGAAAAGAAGAAGAGATTTTCAAATATTTAAAAAGCCATTTACAAAGGAAAACTGATGGGTTCGTCATAGTAGTAGAGGAAAATGTTGGGAAATTTGTGATGGGTTCGTCAATGCTTTTCTAAGACCCTAGATGGACTCCCCTATGAACCAAACCTGGATCTGTACTCAGGCTTGATCGGTTCCAAACCTGCAGGTTAAGTGGGCTGAACCGGTAGCAGAGATTTAATCTAATGCAAGTATTTATGGGAAAGCAATATGCCAAACTAATATAATGTTTTCTACTATAATAGTTGTTTCTGTTACAGAACTTGCTAATTTTGTAGCTTGCATTTGGTCTAAATTATGACATTTATTGAACAGGGCCTGAGAAGAAGGAAACAATGGAGTTAAGACATGGTCGAAGAAGAACAAACAGACTTCTGTTCTCTAGGCAGTTTCTTTCAAAGCGATCTAGCTTGGGTGTTGGAGGGCCTGAAAGTTTAGGGGATGCCACATCCATTTCAGATGGTCCAAAACTTGAAGGTTGGATTGGATTCCTAGTTCTCTCATTGTATCTTCTGTTAATTTCATTTTGGCTAAAAGATGAAGGATCTCAGTTGGCTTTAAGGAGGTTGTCTGTGCTGCTTGCTGCACTGTCAGCTACATTTTCTAGTATGACATTTATTTGTTCAAAATTGCATATCAAATAGGAAAATGGAAGCATAATAAGAAAGGATTTCAGCAGCGGGATAAGTTTATGCATTTTAGCATACCACTCAGAGAAGGGTGAGTGTCTTTAGGGTTTATAATCTCACTTGAAACAAAAATAATGTTTACAGAGTGCTTACTATTTTATGGTTGTCATGCAGATTTCTTAGCAGTCCCTTTGGTTGGTGATGGGGCGCTTTCCATGAGGTAAGACTGGAGCAAGCTCTTAAGGTAGAAGGTAAAGGTTGTTTTTGAGGTCACAAATGAAATAAGCTACACAACAAATTATGGGACTCTCTACAAGAGTATATTTCTCCATTTATTTTAATATTGTCTAAATTTTATACCCCTTGTTTTGGAGTCTTTGGACCTTATGACCAAGCTTGAGAATAAATTGGACCTTGCCAATCCACCTACACCTGGAGTACTGCAGGGATTCGGAGCTATGGGGTTTTGAGATTGATCACTTCATTTTAAAATGGATAGCACATTTCTTGCAGGGGGTTGATCTAGCTGCAGAACAAGGCACACCAATCTATGCATCAGATAAAGGAACAGTATCTTATGCTGGGTGGAATGGTGGGTGAGTATTTCAGATTTTCTTCCTGGTTTGTTTCTCTGTTCTTCATTATGTCAATGTATTTATGCTAGGTTATTCTTTTCTTCATCAATGGAAGGTAATAATGTGCATGATGACTCTGATTTGGCTCAACATCATTGTGAATGTTCTCTTGCTAACAAGAAACAATGAACAAACACACATGCATGACTTATGGGAAAGGTGAATAAGCTACCTCATAATTGGCCATTAGTTGCTTAGAAACCTACTCGTGTTGGTGCCTTGTATACTCTCAGAATAAATCCATAATGTCATTACCAGTGCCTAGCCTATGACTTCAACTAGATACCACTCCCATCCAATATAATAGTAATAAGACTAGGATCATTCCCTTTGTACTATAGAGTCCTTGCCATTGAATTTCATGGTTAGCAATGAGCCTGGTGCTTGCAAACCTTCATATCAATAGCATAACATTTATCAAAAGACTCAAGGTGCTAATGGCTATGTTATTACACTTATATGGTGATGGGGTTGTCACCTCAAGTCTTTTGAATACCTTTCAACAAATATCAGACACTTAAGATGGATCTGTGCTAGAAATATAGTTTTCCCAGCTCCTTCGTAGCAGTGATTTGTGGAGACTTCTGACTTGCAGTTACCTTCTTCATAAGTTATTCTCTTTCTTGATATATAAAAATGTTTGCCCTCAATCTTGGCCATGTCTGCCCATGCACGCACCTTAAATGTCCAAGTTCATGTTGGGTGTAAAATGTCACTCTGGCACAAATCACAAATAGTATAATTACCAAGGAGCTACTCAACAATCCATTGAAGTAATTGATCAAGTCTCCATCATACACTATTCCAATTCCCGATCCTCATTGTTCATATTTATAATTTATAAGGGTCAGAATTGAGCTCTTTATCGTTTTATGGGCTATTAGCCTTCCAATGGAAACAATTGACCTCTTTGCCTTTGTACAATTACCAGACTTTGGCTTAATTTAAAATAAACTTACAACTCTTCGATCATCATAAATGACATGGTTCATTATCCAGTCATAACTATAAGCATAAGCCCTTTAAACAACAGGCAAGCAAAGAGTTTTAACCTATGAAAAAAGATAAAGCAGCAGAAAGAGATGAGTGTGATAAACATGATGAATAAATGAGGCCTTGGGGATGCTTTTGCAGTCTTTCTTTGATTTTCATTTGTTTTGCTGACGGAGATATCTACATCTAACTTTCGTTGTGGTTAACTACCATCAAAATTAGGCCTGGGCATGGTTTAACTGGAATTATACGGCCTTATCATGCTTTTTACTAATATCTTTGTAACATAAAAACTCTTGGAGATGGTAGCTTGAAACATTCAAATCTAATTACATGTCTACCTTTTGGTTTTTCCTATGGAGTGAAATTATGTACCTATTAGGAAACTATCAGTTTTGATGCATTTCTAAAAGCATTTGAAAGTTCAAGGCCCTACACCTAGACATAATTATTTCTGCCCTAAAACATGACAATTACTTTTAGAAACTAAGTTTGTAGAGGTTATCCTCTACATTGATAAAGTCCAATATGATAAATTATATGAACATTTAATTTGAAAATTTTGCTTGAATACTATATGAATGGGAACCTTATTTTCCAGTTCTTTATATGCAGTTATGGATATCTAGTTGCTATTCAGCATGAAGGTGGTTTTGTGACCAGATATGCACATTGCTGTGCTATTCATGCTCGAGTTGGACAGGTGAGACCTCCCACTGACATGTTCATTTCCACTCTTTTGTTGGGAAAACACATTTTGGTTAAAAATACTTCACTTTTTCTCACTTGGCAGAAAGTTCAGAAAGGACAACAAGTTGCAGCTGTTGGTGCTACAGGTCGTGCTACTGGCCCACATCTGCATTTTGAAGGTATACTTTTGGAGGCAATATAAATGCTTTTTGGCCAATCGCCACAGTAATCATGAATTATGTAAACAATCTAAAACATTATTATTTTGAATGCAGTAAGGAGAAATGGAGAAGCACTGGATCCTTTCAAATGGGTACCTCTTTGATATCTATCCAAAATTTTGGTGTGGTATTGTTTGGGAGTAGCATATTTCTTGTGTGATGTGGCTTTTCAATCACATTTCTTGTACATTCAACCAGCTGGAAGCGATGAAAAGTAGTTCACTGCGATGATGTTATCTCATTAACATCACAAGTGCTTTGATGCTTTTTAGGCCATTTAACAAACCATGGGGCATATTTAGCCATTTCCTGTACCATTTTTTCATAAACAATGTGTCTTATTATGAATGGTAGAATCCAACCTTTCAAGTTTGTTACATGACAATGAAATTCTGGGGCATCTTAGTGTATTTAACGAAAAGAGTTACTGTAGTATGGCTCTTGATTTTGTTTGACAGGAGCATTGTTGAGCAAAATGCCAACATTGGACAGTTGAAAGGAAAATTTGTATCATATTTAGGAATTGGATGGACAATTTTTTGCCAGTTGGCTATCTTTCTTCTGCAAAATATCAAAACTAGTCTAGCATCTCCATATTCTCAGCTTCTTAAAAATAACTAGTCTATTTAACTTTTCTAGATTCTTTTGTTTGTTAGGTAGCAATAACAGTTGCTGACACCTAATTTCCTAAAGATTTTCATGCACTATATAACAATGAACAAGCTTGGCCTTCTGATATGTAAAAGACATTAAGGCTGGCAAATGGAGTAAACTGTATTTGCCTTGATTTATGGAGACATCGCTGAGCACATTGTCTTAGAAGGAGGCTGAGAAAAAACCCTAATTGTGATAGTAACCTACGAAGATATAATATCACCATCATACAATGAGATCTTATGTTTTCCTTTGGTATGGGAGCTTTCACCAGAGATATTAAGTTAACATTGACATGGGATGTTTTGTATTTTGTTTGGAATTTAAACAAGCATTCCAAAACAAGCTCTGCTTGTCACATATTTTTAGGACCATAAGTAGCATAACGATTTCTTCTAAGGGCTTTGTGAGACTGTTAACACTGAAGATTCTCGTCTATTAATGAACTATTAATTTTATTAGTCAATATACTCAAATGTAATATGAATTAGATAAGTTGTACATGCATATTCCTTTCAAGATGAATTGGAGATCATCCTCACCCAAGTGGTTGTTCAACCAAAAGTAGGACATGAAAGTTGAGATGGTTGTTGGGAACAGCTTTAATGAAACCTTCAACATGAGAATCTAAAGATCTAGGACGATGGTGAATATGGTGGAGAGAAGTTGGTTAAGTTCAACTAGCACTTTATATGTTGAGTTGTATGAGCACTTATGTGAGAAGTTGGTGCATACAAACCAGAACCCAAAAGATACAAGTAGATTGCAAGTTGCCAATAGCTCAAACTACAAAATTTTGAAGGTGTCAATTTTTTTATTAGAGCTTAGACTTATAACTTATATTTTGGATCTAGCAAAGCACTACAATAGTCATGGGTCACTCACCTAATACATAGACTTGATGAGCACACTTGCATCATAAGAAGAGTGCTTTTGTGGTTTCAAGTGTAACTTAACATACTAGTGTAAGCCGATGAAGTGACTTGACGGATATAACCGAGTAAAGGGAACTCTCACAATATTAAGATTGCCAAGATGTCTCTTGAGCTTAGGGGCCTTGATTAAATAATGATGATAGGTTGTATCTACAACATTTCACCCAAACTAAGATTAATCTTAATAAGAGCTAGTTGAGACTCAAGACATTGGAACAAGAAAATAAACTCTCCACCCCCAAGGTAGGGCATACACATAGTGAGGGAAAAAATAGGCTTATCATAAAAACCTTTATAGTGAGGGTGCAAAGGAGAAGCTTTGAAGGGCAAAGTGTGCGAGAGATTCTGAACCAGGGTTTGAGGGGACCTCCCATGCAGTCGTGGAGGAGGCTCGACTTTATTCAATTGCCTTTATTTCGTTTGCTTTTGTGTACCCGGTTAGTGGGTTTATTTGTGTTCTAGTTTGGGCTTTGATTGTTGTTGCATGTGTGATATTCTAGAGGGGTTTCATTAATGATAGAAGGGGATATGGATCCCCTTGACTGTCTGATAAATGGATGTGAGAAAGAAATTCTTGATAGTGCTCAGTCGAAATCCTTTAGATACATTGTTGCAGGTGACAAAAATTACATACCACAGGGGGTCAAATTCTTGGTCGAAGGCGTTGAGGATGTCGAGGGCGAGGGAGGAGAAGGACAAGGTAAGCATCCTCTGTCCTCCCCAAAAAATGATATCTTAATTTTGAACGAGGTTTTAGAAAATGCAATCTCTAATGAAGATAATAAATTGGTAAAAATTGCTATTTTTGTTGTTGTTGTGGACATTGCTAAGGTCCCGACAAGGAAATATATGAATGAGTGGCTTCATAATGTGTGGGTTAAAAAGCTAGGGTTTCATTTCTATTTATGTAGAATGGTGCAAAAGGGATTGTTTGTGATCTTTAACAACCCTACATCGCAAGAAGAGGTAATTAAAAAATAGTTCTGGCAAGTCGGCAAATTAGAGTGGAGCCATAAAGTTTTAAAACAAAAATTAAACATAAAGCATTAAAAGGACTTGTTCCACTATGCACGCCTAAATTTCTAGCGCCTAGACTTCCGACTCTCTATCTTTAACTGTTTGAAGTCCGCTTAAATTCCACTCAGTCATGCATAATGTCATGTATAATAATTGAAAGCTATACCATTATATCAATGTTAGTCAACTTATTTCAATCGATTTAGGAAACAAAGATTTATACATCTTTTTTACAAAAAGTAAGAAATTATTAATCCTAAAAATAAACAATTGGCAAGGTCAAAATGATTGGTAGAAAGAAAGAAGGGTATTTTTCTTATTATAATCATGAGGTTATTTATACCTCATCATGAGTGCCATCCCAACTTGCATCAGATTGGTATCAAATCCCAAAAGATCTAGGCTAGGAATATTGAATGTGTTATTGATCTTTATTGAAAGGTGAGTGTTGCAGTTTTGTTGCAGATTGACAAGTTGTAGAGAACCTGGATACCAAAAGACTGGGCAAAAGAAAAGGAAAGAGAAGCCCTAGGTGACATATTAGAGTAGAAGGTTGGAAGGTGTAGAAGAATTCAGGGAAAGAGAGTCTCATGAAGTGAGACAAGAGGAAAGAAATCATGAAGAAGCAAGATGCAAAATTTGAGAGGGAAATGACAAAATTACAGAAAGATTTAGAGGCATACAAGAAATGGCTCGAAAAAAGAATCCAAGAATATGTTTGGTATTGGTCAATGAAGAAGAAAGTGAAGCAGCTTGTGAAGATGATTGTTGAGAAGAGGAGAAGGAAAGATGTGGATGCCTTGAAGAGAGAAGATAACCGGGGTTTGAACAACAGAGAGTGGTTGATTGAGCAACTTGGACCGGAAGAGGTCAAGGAAGCTCTCATTGTGGATAACATGGGAAAAGGAAAGAAGTGGAGCATAGAAGAAGTGCAAGAGGAAGCACTTGAAGAAGAGAGAAAAGTAAAGAGGAAAGTGTCCATGAAGGAATCACTTTATGGAGACATTTTGGTCTCTTATTTTAGTGGCTAATGTTGTATTTTAGTATGTGTATGTAGGTATGAAGAGCCTTATAAGGAAGGTCAAGAATGAGACCTTGGAGTGGGTAAGAGAAGAGTATAGTAGAGCACCCATTGATAGAGGTGAAGATGAGAGAAGAAGAAACCGAGTAGTAGCAGTTTGTGGAGCCAATATGGAAGGGTAGTTTGTAGCAATTCATCAAGAGGAGGTAGAATGCAAGGAACTCAAATATGAAGATGAGAATAGTATTGTAATGTTTCAGGATGATCATGAAGATGTTGAAGATGCCTTGGAATTTCAAGATGCCCTAGAATATGTCACAACTGAAAGAAAAGAAGCCCACAAAGGATAAGAGTTAGCAAACAAAGAAGTCAAGGATGAAGGGAAATCCGAGAAGCAAGGTATTAAACAAATAAATGTGAGTACAAGTAATGGTTTTGGCCATGAAGTTAGAAACAAGAATGTTGGTTTACAAATGAATAGGGATAAAAGGGAGATGAAGTTTTCAAATCTTGTAAAGGATCATGGATACAAGGTGCCAAGTTGGAAAAAGAAGCCAACTGATATGGGGCAGCAAACAAAGGCTCAAAGTGAGATTGTAAATAATGAAAAGAGGAAAGTTATGAAGGAGTTCAAGAGGACACTGGAAGGTTGGCCAAGGAAATTCGTTGTTGTAGGATAGCAGTAAAAGTGTAGAGAAGGAGCTTTTGATAGTAACAAGCAGATGCAAAGGACAAAATATATGTGGAAGAGCAAGGAGAAAATAGATGTTAGGGCAAGTTGGAAAGAAATGAAGTATAAAGGGGATGACTGTAGGAAGAAATCAAGTCAAGGTTCATGGAGAACAAGTACAACAATTAACAAACATCAGCCCACCAATATGAGAAGTAAAGTGTGGGTAATTAAGCATAGGGTAGCAACAGAAGAATGTGGGATTGCAAGACATAGTGAGGAGCAACCAGTGCAAGCGAATAGAAGATGTGAAGAATAGGTAAAGCCTAATGAGCAAAGGACCGACATGAAACTAGTAGAGTATAGAAAGGGAAAAGGTGATGCAATTGAAGAGGATGGAACAATTACAAGAGCACCTTAGATGGAGGTTACGGTAAATACCAACACAAAGGAAGGTAAGCAAATTAATTCAAATATTTGTAAGAAAGATGCTTTTGAAAATTTGCATGAGATTGAGAATTTGAAAGTAGAAGATAAGAGGGATGTTGAACTCAATAGTACTAAATATGAGGTGGAGTTTTGGAAGCTTGCAAATGGAAAAAGTATGAGAAGAGGCAGATAAGAGAAGAAAATGGAAAACAAACTAAGGAAAAACAAGAAAATCAGAATGCACAAGGAATGGGATGAGAAGAATAGAAAAAAAGAGTGGACAATGAAAATATGGCATGATGAAAAAGTCCAAGGAGGTGCAACAGACAATGAGGAGAGATGTTGGAGCAGTAGTAGCTAAGAGTGAGGAAGGTAAAGAAATACTAGATGAAGTTGAAGAAATGAAATGTGAAGAGAGTACAACAAATTGTGATAGTGTAGAAGATCTATGGGATCAATATTTGGCAATAGAAAAAGAATGGGTGGAAAAGATTGCGGATGAAGAAATGAAGATAGATGGGACAACAAAGACTCCTACGATAAAGCTTTCAACAGTTGATAAAGAAGTTGATATAGCCATACAGGGAAAGGTAAATTTGTTAACATTCAATGAATAAATTGTTTTGAATTTAGTAGTTATGTTGTATGATGGGAAATTTGGGCAAGAGTATGGAGTAATGCAAAAAGTTGTGAATAAAGATGTGGAGTGTTATGTTGAGAAAATGATACAAGCAAAGTATGAGATAGTAAATTTAGATTTGTATAAGGATATGAATGATGTTGATGTTGTGGAAAGGGTGGAAGAGATTGAAGACATGGAAAATTTTAATTTCCAGATAGTCATTTGTCTAAATGATTCGATAAGAAATCATTGTAGAAGGATGGCACATGAAGGTTGTATATTAACGAGTGAAGAAAGACAGTGAGCAACAATGTTGGAGGAATAGGATGATCGTTCTAGAATGATGCTGGAAGAAGAGAAGGAAAAGAAGAGCGAGCAAGAATGATTGGTTGATGATAGAGGAATTTTTTTTTTCAAAACCTCGTGTGCAAGAGAACATGCATTATTTTATCTTCTGGGGAGTTCTAATGTAGGAGCATTGACCTGATTTTCCAAATTTTTGTTAGCAATTAATTTTTGGTTTGAAGTGTTGGGTTGAATGACAGGATGTGGGCGGATGGAAGTTCCTGTCATCACAGTGAAAAGAACAATGATAGGAAGATGTTAGTTCATAGGGAATCAAACAGGTTGAACGGTTATGAATTGGAGCTAAACAGTCAGTAGGTAGTTGCAAGAATCAATTAAGGATGATCGAGTAGTTGAAGAGGAACGACCTTCGAATTTGAACGGTTGGAGTTCGGTTGGAAAATAATGGTATACAAATGGAGAGAGAATATTGTGCTTTTTTAAAAAGGGCAGTTGGAAGGCATGAGGAGGGGTTGAAGAGTTGTAGGCCAATTTCAAAGAAAGGCCAATAAGGATAAGCCAAATAGGACGTGGAACAAATGACTAAGTGAAGATGACCAAGAGGAGTGGAGAAGGTCGAGTATGAAGAGAGGATTCCGTAAGGAACATAAAAGGCCGAATCTAACTAAAGAGGCCAACTAAAGAAGACAAGGCTGAGAATAAAAAAAGGAAGAGGAAGGTTGGGTTCAAAGATCGACCAAAAAAGAGGAAGCCCAATTGGAATAAGGGTAGAATGAACAAAGGAGGATGCCGAGTGGTGTAGAGGAGGCTAATGAATTAAAGATCAAAACATGGTCGGGTTGAAGAACTAGAGGAAGGAGTGAGCACATGAAATAGGAATAGATGTGTAGGTGAGAAGAAGGGGAATAGAGAAGAGCAAAGAAGATTGTTCAAAGAGGAATGAGGAAGATCAGGGACAATGGAGAGGAATGATAGAGCTTGTTAAACTATGATTGGTCTGAAGTAGGTCGAAAGAGGTTATTTTGTAAACATTTTTTTCTTGCATAAATAAAGCAATCAATTATGTTGTTTCTCTAATTTAGTTGTTTAGTTCTTCATAGATTTATTAATGAACAATGTAAAGTTTGGTAGTTGTCAAATATCTTGAAGTTCCCGTCACTTGAGGTAGAAGTGTTGTGTATGGTGTTTTTGTCACTATCTTGACAGTAAGTAGAATGAGGATAGGTAATGAATGCTGAATCGAGTTGAGTGTTTGAAATTTGATTTAGTTATGTGTGAGTTCCTTCCTAACTTGCATCAGATTCCTTCTATCCCTATCAAAGTGAGGGAATTAATTTTCAAACAACCTTGGGTGTCTAATGCAGGAGCATCCTAAGTTGAAAGAGAATATTGCATCAATCAAAAAAAATTTTCCTTTGGTTTCAGTCAATAGAATTCTTAGTACTGTGCACTGCAATTCACCACATAATATCATTTTATCTCATGGAATAGAACTAAAACTCCATAACATCCCCCACTCATCATACCCATATTTTAAGATATTTGAATTAGTTTGCATATAGTTATTGTCACCAAAAGTAGCATTGAGATCATAGTTCATAACAACTAACACTCAGTCCTATGTGTGTATTTTGTGAGACCTTCCCATGAATTGTAGCATTCAAATAAATATTTCACAAGGAGATATGGGATGAAGGAGCCTTCAATTGGAATTGAAAATAATTTCATTAATTCTTGAAGCTTCATTGTCAAATCTAGGCCAACCTACATGTTTTGTAAGATATAGAGGTTTGGGACCTCTTGTGGCTAATGTGAATCATTCCTAAAGCATGAAAATTCTATATAAATAGATTTTGGATTTATATTGGGAGGAGAGTCTTAGATTAGAAGGAAAATAAGTAGAATTAAACTAGAAGTAAAATATTTTAGAAGTGCACTCAATTGTTATATATTTATAATATAGAATGTAATGAGCATGTGGTAGGCCAATGAGCCATAATGTAATCACTACGTGATATTGAATCAATGAGAAGTTATTTTTTATTTATTTTTAATTATGCATGTTGACTCTAATTTACACTATTTGATTGTCCTTTTTATGGACTCTCCATTTGTGATTGTGTCACAATCCCACAAGATCTAATACCATGTAAGAATCGGTATGTAATGCTCTATACTATGCAAGATTTCATTGAAGACGTAGCCACCCAAGACCTAGGAGGTTTATTTAAAGCACAAGAGATATCAAATATGATAGAATAATACTATTCTACCAAAGGATATGAATGTACAATATGAGTGCATGAATATGATTAATTAGAATACAAAGATAACCCATTGATTATATGGGATAGGGTGAGACATATGAATATATATGATTATGAAATGTGTATTAATATACTGACTTGAGACAAGTGATAATTATCCTATATGTACTCTAAGTAAATTTAAGTAACTAGTGTGAATAGGACCTAGGTGATGAACTGGTTAGGTAAAACACCTCATTCACACTAACAAATAGAAATATTTATTTGATGTTTATTAATTTATTTTATATGTTATTACAAAATATTAATTAAAACTTAAAATTTAAGAGAATAATTTAAAAAAATTAAGTAATATATGTACAACTCTTTTAAGTTAGACGTGGGTTATAAATAATTAGATAAATAATAATTGTGAGAAAATTATAATTTATAAGATAATATTTACATTTGTAGCTTTGTTAATCTACAAACAATATTGAAAGTAAATGTTCTAGCATATATAGATTGGGATTCTCTATTTTGTGTGGTTAATATTTTTAATAATTATTATTATCCTTATGCTTTTGAAAAATTAATTCCACCCTTTATATATATGTATTTGGATATGTAGTTTTAAGACTGAATCATCATCATTATGGTTATCCAAGAAATATTTCAATAATAAGTATAGAGGAGGTTTTGAAGGCATACTCACCATTTTTTTTTGTCCATTGAAAAGAAAGACAAAAAGTCCTAATACCATAGCTTTTTTAAAATTTATGATTCTTTTCCTATACTAACAAATACTAACAAATATTTTAGATGTTTATATACTTTGAATGTTTAGGTGTTTATATACTTTGAATGTTTATTTGCTTTCTTGCCATCATCACATCACATAAAGTTGTATTATTTATAACCTTTCCCTTTTTTGTAAACAAATCTATATTCCTAAATATATAATTTAATTAAATCAAAATTAAAAAATATATAATTTCTTATATTACTTTCCCATTCCTCTTACATTAATTCAAGCATATTTATTTCAATAAACCAAATAAAAGAATTTTTTTTGGGTATCATCTTTCTATTTGAATATACACATGCATGTATTAAAAATATCATCTTATTCTAAACAAAGTGAAATATCTTTATAATATATCTAATTTCTTAATAGAGAATTCTAAAAAATTAGCACTATGTTGTAAAGTAGGGATGTGAATAAACACTAGCAAAACTAATACTAGTATTTTTTTTTATGAAAGTTCATTAGAGATTGTGATAGAATCCAAATACATTGATTTTATTAGTAAAATTAGTTAGGATTTTTTATAAATAAAAAGAGTTCAAGGAGGTTGTGAAGAACTATATTCTATTCAAAATAGGCACGTATTAATACAAAATTGTGAGATGAGATGATCATAAGAGTTATGTTTATATTATTTGTTTCATCAACAACGTTCAATAGATGTGCATTTTTCATTCACAAAACATTGTGTCCAAAATAGGGATAGACAAAGAGAAATTAGAAGTTCTTATCATGGGAAACCTCACCTCAAGATTAAGGTTTTAGTCACATACAAAATAATTCTTGCAAAAACATATGCATTCTAGATAGAAGCAATTGATGTGATTTGTTCTTGAATCCATATAAAGACAAAAAAGGGCATGCATGAGGATAAGGGGCCAAGGTAGTAGTATAAGTGCTAAAAAAAAAAGATAAATAAAATATATATAAATAAACTTGTGGCATTGACCTACAGAAGTGCCTAAATATTGATAAGGAAATATGAAAACCATGTGAGAAAATTTAGAGCTATCCACATAGTAAGACAACATGGGAGGAATAATCAATACTAAATCATTAGATGGAAAATAAATAGTTGAGAACTAGTTCATACTAGCATGGATACTAAATACGTAAATGCAAGGCCTTAATAGAAATCAACAAATGATGAATTAAAAAATAATCTCTACTAGGGTTTGGTGATTTTATGCTTTTGCTTGGTTTTCCTTGCATGCATTTCATAGTTTTCTAGGATTTTGATATTTATTTTGACCTCCAATGATGCCTAGCAGGGGGGAAGCTATCTTATTCCATATCTATTTAGAGACATAGTGCTAGATCTAGATTTATGATCCAAAGGAAGGAAATTAATCTTTTGGTAATAACAACAAACAAACACAAGATGGTTCAAGTAGGAAATGGATCAAATTATTGCTACATAGCCTTGAGGATTCTCAACTTATTAATTTGGATATGGATGAATTCAAAAAAATACTTCGAAGGTAAGATTGGCCTATCAATTATTTGAATTCCAACTTTCTATAGAAAATCTTTATTTCTAGACTAGAAAAGTTGGAAGACTATAGGAGAATCTATACTTCAATTTTGTGCAAAGAGCTATTTTATAGCCATTTTTGTGAACAAATGTAATAAGGATGGGTTTTTAGGGTGGGCCTTATTTCTTCATAAATGTAGGTCTATTTATTAAGCACTAGCACATGGGATTCAACATTCAAAAGGAAACCGCTTCTACAACCTTGTTTAATATGCATATATGTCCTCCCCCAACTATTTTGGTCTCCTTATGTTTTAGAGATGATTGCCAAATATTTTGAGATGACCATTGATATCTCTTGAACTTATCATGAAAAAAAAATTCAATTTATGCTCAAATCTTTATGAAACTTGATCTAATATCCACCTTCCAAAAATTACAACCTTGAAAACTATAATTTCAAATAGTCTCAAGCCTTGAATTATCAAATTATTCCCTTTTATATGTAGGAGATTCCATGAATACAATCATCTCATTTATGAATGTCCTATTCCAAAAATGGTGAGAAGGAGTTGAGGGGAATAAGGATTCAAAAGGTTTCATCAAATCCAAAAAAAAAATACAACTCAAAATAAGAACCCATGATCTGCTAGTAGCAAGGTCATAGAGGACAAGCAAAATAATTCAACTAGTGAGGAGGTGGTAAAAGAGACTCAACTTCCTTCGAACGAGGATAATGCATAATCAAGAAATTCTAATAGATTATAATTTTAAGGGGGATTTGGAAAATTGTTTGCAGGAGCTTATGGATCCTTCTACAATACAAAGCACTAAAAAATATTCAAGGGGCAAGTTATTCCTCATTATTTGATGCAATATCAATTCCAAAACCACACAAACTTAGGGTACATCTGACCCAAGTTCATTGGAGAAGATCAAATTGAAAAAGCACTCAAAATTCCTTTATCTTTTCCTCAAAATCACATCTTTTCTTTCAAGAATCACAAGGCAAATATTAGGACAAATCACACCTTCAACATTCCACTTCATTATCAGACTCAAAAACATCTTTCCCATCATAAAAATGACTGAGAAAAATCAATAATATGATTAGAATCTCTTGGAAACAAACCATACTTTCATCATGCATCAAATTAGATGTAACAACCCTTCGATTTGCTATGTTTCCTCTGACAGTTCTGACCATATTTTATGTTATTGCTATTCTATCGCTTACAGTGGAGCGACGATAGACTATATTGATGTGATAATACATTATATGCATGGTGATTATGTTTGATATGCTTTATGTTTGCATAGATGCTTAGTTGAGATGACATTGTTATATATGCTCATTGTAGTTAATTGATATTTTATCTCATCAGTTGATGTGACATTGTATTGGTGAAGAGAATGGTATTGCATCACTCACTTGCGAGTGCCCTATGATTTCCACGATTCTCTCTTCACAGTGTGTATGATTTATTATCTAGATACATGTACCACATTTGCTTTGTTTGTAGGTTTGCAAGTACAAGACAACGACTTCACTTGGTTTCACAGGTCTGAATGTGTCCACTACCCAACAGTAATGTTGATTGAGAGATAGTAACGAGTTAACCTAGTCAAACCTTTACCCTAGTACAGTGTGTCGTCAGTCTGTGCATTGGTCGTATTCTTTATCCATGTTGTTCTTGGTATTTTATTATCATGCAAAGTTTTATTGTGAGGATTAAATTATATGTTTTGATTAAGTATTTAATTAATTTTTATTATGAATGTGGAAACTTTATAATTAATTAATTAATTATTTTACTTTATGTTATAAGGTAATTTTAATTATTAGATTAAATGTGAATTAAAATAAATAAGTTATTAAATGTGAATTGAAAGAAATAAATTATTTTAAATTCAAATGCATGTTATTGGGAAAAGATCTTAGAAATATCTTGGTTGTTGAAGAAAAGATATTTGTTGTGTTAACTGGAAGTTAGAAGGCTTTGTTTTCTAATTGTCTTAAAATTGATTTCCGGAGAGATTGATTGAAATTGGGAGAAAAAGAGGAAGTTATTTTTACGGGAAAGAAAGAGAGAGGTTTTTGGAAATGGTAGAATTGTTTCTATGAGATTTGAGGAGATTGTGAATCTTAGAAACTCTCTGATAAATTTAGGAATCTAGTTTGTTGTATTCTTGGCTGTGGATTATATTTTGTTCTCTAGGAAGTGGCAATTCTTCTGGAGGAAGCTTTTGGAAATTGAAAATTGAAGGGAAGCTCGACATCAATCTTCGAATCGACAGATCTTCTAGAACAACTTCCTTATTGCTTTGTGAATTTTAATTTGAAAGAGATATTTAGTTAGTATTGTATTGCAAATTGGAAAAGTTTAGAAGATGATTTCTTTTATTTTAGAAGCTTTTGTTTTTTTAAGAAATTGTTGTGAATGTTACAACCTCTATAGAAAAACAATTTAGATCCTCTGTGTCAATTGATTATTTGAAATAGATTTATACAAAAGAAAATTATAGATAAATTTTAGAACCTTTGTTGAATTTAAATCAAAACTTAGAAAACCTCTTTTTGGAAAATTGAATTTAATCTTCTCTGTAGAAAATGATAAATCACTGTGAAGGTTTTAGATCTCTATAGGAAATGATTTCTTTTTACACAATAGAAAATTCAAAGAAAATATTTAAGGATTTAGGGAAACCTCTGTAAATTTGTCTACTTATTTTCCTATAGAAAATTTAGTTTTAAAATTGCCCTTTGAGCAATTGGTTTTGTTTGGTTCTATATATTTATATATTTTAAAATGTATTTCTTTAAATAGATACATTAAATGCATGAGGAAATAATTTTATGAGTAGATAGATTTAGTTTTAAATAAATTGATTTTCTTTTAAGGTATAATTGATTTTATAACTTAATAATATATTTTATATGTATATATATGTATATATATAATTACATATATATATACACATATTAAATATATTTATTTAATGATTGTTATTACAATAGTTGCATGCAAGTATGATTAGTTAACTTGTAATGATTAATTATTTTATTTGTGAAATTTGAGTTAAACAATTAGTTTAATTTCTTTATGGTTTGTAAATAGAAGTATATTTTTAATATAAACATGCAAATGCATGGGCTAGTAAATCTTAAAATAAAAGGACTTAAGAGAGAAAGTTGATTTATATTTAAATAGATATTGTGTTATTAAAACATTTCATGTACAAGTAGAGGATTTTATAATGCAATGATTGTAATAGAGAAATTGATTTTATTATTATACGAAACTGTGGAATTGAAGTTAAATAAATAGTTTTATTTTATTTCCTTATTATTGCAAATGGAATTATATTTACTTTGAATAATTGCATGTGATGAGATATTGATTCAATTTGGATTTAGGAAATCCGAATATTAGATTATTTAAGTGCCTGAATTGTTTTAAGTTGTGTTCTTTTTTGTTCACGTTTGCGGGCAATTTGAGTTGAATATTATGAGTAATTGTCAAACCGAAAGTTAAACAATTGGTTTAATTCGTTGTTGATTTATTGGATTTAGGAAATCCTAATGGCCGTTTATTTAATTACTTGAGTGGCTTATTGCAATTGTGTATTCTTTTGTAATTATGAATTGTGGGGAATATTTGTTGTCGAGAAAATATAATTCCAGAGATTGTAAAATTGTGAAAGGGTTGTTGTATCTTTTGTTCACCCTTTGAGATTTCCTTGGGTAGTGCACGTATTTGGGATTCAGTATTTGACATCCGTAGGGATGTGTGAATTATTTTGAACACCCAGTTACTAGGAATGGGTTGTGTGATTTAATTTGAGCACCCGATTACTATGAACGAGATGTGTTGATCTTTGCAGAATGGTTGATATTTGTTATCGTATTTTGTGCACTGTCTACCCTTGGGTTATGGAATATGTTATTGTGTTGTCAATAGGGGAGTGGCTTTCAACGGGGGTCGGGACACAAAGGGGTCCCAAGACAACTCGTTTGAGAGTTAGTTTAATTAGTGGAAATTAAATAAACTATTTTAGGGATAGAGTAGCTTAATACATTTAATTAGATGATTTAGCCTGACTCATTGGCTCAAGGGCTTGTGTGAGACTTGAGATGAGTCAGGAAGCCCTGGAATGGAAAGATTGTTATCTTGTCTTCTTGAAAGATAATCGATTCTGCATTGGTGTACATGTGGGGCCGGGTTTGTGAGAGGTTACCAGGATAACCCAAGAGGGGTGTCGGGACCCAGGAAGATCTCCTTTGGATAACCAATGTAACCTTTGTGATGACATTCTTCCTATGAAAACATTCAGTTTGTATTGTACAGTGGTTGTTCTAGATTCAGTGGTTTTGGAAGAAATGTAACCTTATGTTTTGTGTTTACTGCTACAGTGTTGTTTTGTATATTGCCTGTGTCTAGAGGTAGTAGGTTTTTCTTGGTTACCTTTTACTATCTCCTAGCATGGGGGTTGGGCGTATGGGTACCACATGGTTGGGTGGTGTGCACCTTACACTGTTGGGCTTTTTCTTCCTATTCATGATGGCGGGATATTCTAGTTTAAGGAGATCGTGTGTTTCTATGGATTTATACTTCTCTTATATTCATTTTAACAGTGGAACACTATGTATTGTATTCCTCATTTGTAATCGAGGAGGATCCTTGTGTTGTAATTGTAACATTATGTATGATCTATTCATTATGGGACTAAATGGTATATATTGTTTATATGGTGTTGTATCTATGGAAATATGTTCATTACATTTCTATGTGTTATATTTATTATGCAATGGTTTAATGCTTTGATGTATGTGTTATCATGAGTTAATTGCATATGCAATGGTTAGATTAATTTTGTAAGTTTTTGGGATTTACATGTATAAACGTTGTGTGGCCTAGAGGATGTATGTGGTTAGAATAAATTACTTTACTTGTCATTGTTACTCCTTTTAAGGAAAAAATTAGTTGTGCTTCCACAGTGTTGCATCATCCTCTAGGTTGTGAGGTGGGGTTTTACATTACTCATCTTTTCAACTTATTCCAGAAGGCAAAATATCAACAACCCAAGTATTCTTTCTTTCAAATATTTACTAGACCTTAGTACACTTTATTCATCTTTATTTTGACAGGAACAAAGTTAAAACACCTTCTTACAACTCTATTTAATTAGATTTCTCAATTGCTTGCACTAGAAGACCAAATTTACTTGTAAATGCCAAAACACTAAATCGACTGTATCTTGAAAACCACATTGAATCTCTACAGGATAATACATTTTTGGGAACCCATTTCAGCCTTATTAAACATACTTCAACAATAGGTTCTGGTGTTTTGAGAAGAATCAACAAAAAATTGACTGTCTCATTTCAACCATGGGCTCAATTAGGCCAAATTTGCAAAGAAACCACCATTGGATCAACTCCAAAATGAAATATAACCTTAAACAGTCTTAATTCATGTTGAAAAACTCAATATTCAGCAACCTTTAGGAAGGAAAAAACTCCATAAAACGTTGATCCAACAAACCCTTGCTTTTTGCTCAAAACAAGCTTAATGAATGAGGGTTTCAAGGAAATATGCTCTCCAAACCTTCTGCCTTATTGAAATTGCTTCAAACATATTTTTTTTGGTCTAAACCAACTTTCTAATCCCTCTCTGAACTAGTTTTCAAACTTTCACATCATGTTCTATCATGGAGTCATTCCTTTCATGAAGGAAACTCTAGTTTTTCCCCTTGGAGCAACAATTAAACTCAAATATCTTGCATTCTCTTTTATCCTTGCACAAAACAAAAAAAAGGAAACCTAAAACATCCTATTAACATCTACTCCACTGATCTACCTAGCCTAATTTGGTGGAGTAAACTTCATTTTGCCTATAAGACTCTCAAAACCCCTGATTTAAGGGTTTTCAACTGAACTACAAAAAATGCTTTCAAACAATTATTCTACTTGATCAAATCATTCCTAAGTGGATTCAAAATTATGCTAACTCTCTAATATATCAAGAAAAAAAATATTTCAATCCCTATGTTGTAGTACAGTCCGTACAAGTGAATGAAATATAGATAGAACTTTGCAAATTAACAAAATAGGGTACTTTTATTGATGATAAACTTCAAGAATACAAGAATAAATCATTTTCTCGCCTTCTCAAGGTTTTTAAAGATGTTCCCCAACTAATAACTAACTCTTTAACTTCCTTGATCGACCTATCTCTTAATTTTTCCTTCAATGACTCTTCAACTTCTGATTTTTGCTTTTTTGCATCTTTTGCTTTGTACAAAATTGGCAACTTTAGCATTTTTCCAAATTTTGTTTTTTTCTATCTTTTTGACCTCCTATAATGAATCAAATACATTAAATATTCCCACTCAAGACCTTTTTACAATTATTTACATGCTTTTACATTTGAAAGCTCAAATTTTCATTTTTTTTCCTTTTGAGAGAATTTTGTGTCAAGGTGCTCCTGCACCATACAACCAAACAACTGAACCTTTCCAAATCCCTTGGAAACAAATTGCATCATCTTTACTTGTACCTACAAAAAAAATTCAAATCTGCCTTGGACTTCTTTCTCTCTCTTTCTCTTCTCTTGTCTTCTGCTTTTCTTTGTCTTGGTTCCATCTTGTCTTCAACATTGTCTTCACCACTACCTTCACTTTGTCTTTGCCTTTTAGTTTTTCTCTTCTCATCAGGTTCTCAAACTCTTCTTTCTTTTTTCAAAGGACACATGACTTTCCTTTCTCAACTCTCATCTTTCTTCTGACTCTTTCCTCAACCAAAGACATTGGACTATCCTTGGAAATTGCTTCTATTCAACAATCATCCTTTACCTTCTCTGACCAGCTTATCTTCATCTTTTCAACTACTCCCATCAGTCGAGTAATCTCAAAATGACCAAAATCTCACAATAGCTACAAACTCAATTGCTTCACAATCAGGTATCCATCTGGTTCTTACTACATCACAACACAACTCAACAAACTTCCTTGCCTCACCTAGGTGTCTCTACTTTTCCCTTCCTAGTCTTTTGGAAACCATCAACCAAGTTCTTTCTTAACCTGCACACAACCACAAACTCACAAACAAAAATATTTCTCTCTGCGAATTAGATCGATCAAGCACCTACAACCAAACTCAACAACTCATCATCAACAACAACTTCAACAAACCATCAATTCAATCAATCAACAGAACCTTGCTAGCTTTGATACCAATTGATGTGGTATCAATTCAAAAACCACACAAACTTAGGGTGCATTTGACCAAAACTCATTGGAGAAGATCAAATTAAACAAGCACTCAAAATTCCTTTATCTTTTCCTCAAAATCACATCTTTTCTTTCAAGAATCACAAGGAACCTATTAGGCCAAATCACACCTTCAACATTCCACCTCATTATTAGACTCAAAAATATCTTTCCCATCATAAAAATGACTGAGACAAATCAATAACCTGATTAGAATCTCTTGGAAACAAACCATACATTCATCATCCATCAAATTACTCATCTTTTCAACTTACTCCACAAGGCAAAATATCAACAACCCAAGTATTCTTGCTTTCAAATATTTACTAGACCTTAGTACACTTTATTCATCTTTATTTTGATAGGAACAAAGCTAAAACACCTTCTTACAACATTGTTTAATCAGATTTCTGAATTGCTTGCACTAGAAAACAAAATTTGCTTGTAAGGACCAAAACACTAAATCGGGTGTATCTTGCAAACCACATTGAATCTGTATAGGATAAATACATTTTTGGGAACCCATTTCAGCCTTATTAAACATAATTCAACAATAGGTGCTGATGGTTTGAAAAGAATCAACAAAAAATTGACTGTCCCATTTCAACCAAAGGCTCAATTAGGCCAAATTTACAAAGCAACCACCATTGGATCAACTCCAAAATGCAATATAACCTTAAGTAGTCTTATTTTATGTTGCAAAAATTAAGATTAAACAACCTTTAGGAAGGAAAAAACTCCATAAAACACTGATCGAACAAACCCTTGCTTTATGCTCAAAACTAGATTAATGAATGAGGGTTTCAAGGAAATATGCTCTCCAATTCTTCCGCTTTATTGAAATTGCTTCAAACACTTTTTTTTTGGTTTGCACCAACTGTCTAAACCCTCTCCCAACTGGTTTGCATACTTTCACATCATGTTCTATCATGGAGCCATTCTTTTCATGAAGGAAACTCTGGTTTTTCCCCTTGGAGCAACAATCAAACTAAAAACAAAAAAAAAGGAAACCTAAAACATCCTATTAACATCTACTCCACCTATCTACCTAGCCTAATTCGGTGGAGTAGACTTCATTTTTCCTATAAGACTCTCAAAACCCTTGATTTAAGGGTTTCCAACTGAACTACATAAAATGCTTTCAAACAATTGTTCTACTTGATCAAATCACTCCTAAGTGGATTCAAAATGATGCTAACTCTCTAATATATCAAGAACAAAAATATTTCAATCCCTATGTTGTAGTATAGTCCCTACAAGTGAATGAAGTACATAAAGAACTCTGTAATTAACAAAACATGGTACTTTTATTGATGATAAACTTAAAAAATGGAAGAATAAATCATTTGCATGCCTTCTCAAAATTTCTAAAGATGTTCCCCAACTAATAACTAACTCTTTAACTTCCTTGATCGACCTATCTCTTCATTTTTCCCTCAATGACTCTTCAACTTCTGTTTTTTGCTTTTTTGTATCTTTTGCTTTGTACAAAATTGGCAACTTCAACACTTTTCCAAATTTTATTTTTTTCTATGTTTTTGACCTCCTAGAATGACTCAAATACATTAAATATTCCCACTCAAGACCCTTTTACAATGATTTACATGCTTTTACATTTGAAAGCTCAAATTTTCAATTTTTTTTCCTTTTGAGAGCATTTTGTGTCAAGGTGCTCCTGCACCATACAACCAACCAATTGAACCTTTCCAAATCCCTTGGAAAAAAATTGCATCATCTTTACTTGTACCTGCAAAAAAAATTCAAATTTTCCTTGGACTGCTTTCTCTCTCTTTCTCTTCTCTTGTCTTCTGCTTGTCTTTGTCTTGGTTCCATCTTATCTTCAACTTTGTCTTCACCACTGCCTTCACTTTGTCTTTGCCTTTTATTTTTTCTCTGCTCATCAGTTTTACAAACTCTTCTTTCTTTTTTCAAAGGACATAGGACTATCCTTTCTCAACTCTCATCTTTCCTCTAACTCTTTCCTCGACCAAGGAAATAGGACTTTCCTTGCAAATTGCTTCTCTTCAACAATCATCCTTGACCTTCTCTAACCAACTAATCTTCATCTTTTCAACTACTCCTATGAGTGGAGTAATCTCAAATTGACCAACATCTCACAATGGCTGCAAACTCAAGTGCTTCAAAATCAGGTATCCATCTGGTTCTTACTGTATCACAACACAACTTAGCAAAATTCCTTGCCTCACCTAGGTGTCTCCACTTTTCTCTCCCTAGTATTTTGGAAACCATCAACTAGGTTCTTTCTTAACCTACACACAACCACAAACTCACAAACAACAAACTTTCTCTTTGCAGCTTAGATGGATCAAGCACCTACAACCAAACTCAACAACTCATCATCAACAACAACAACTTCAACAAATCGTCAATTCAACCAATCAATAGAACCTTGCTAGCTCTGATACCAATTGATGTAGTATCAATTCCAAAACCACACAAACTCAGGGTACATCTAACCCAAACTCAAAATTCCTTTATCTTTTCCTCAAAATAACATCTTTTCTTTCAAGAATCACAAGGCACCTATTAGGCCAAATCACACCTTCAACATTCCACTTCATTATTAGACTCAAAAAAATATTTCCCATCATAAAAATGACTGAGACAAATCAATAACCTGATTAGAATCTCTTGGAAATAAACCATAATTTCATCATGCATCAAATTACTCATCTCTTCAACTTATTCCACAGGGAAAAATATCAACAACCCAAGTATTCTTGCTTTCAAATCTTTACCAGAACTTAGTACACTTTATTCATCTTTATTTTGATAGGAACAAAGCTAAAACACCTTCTTAACACAATGTTTAATCAGATTTCTCAATTGCTTGCACTAGAAGACCAAATTTGCTTTTAAGTGCCAAAACACTAAATCAAGTGTATCTTGCAAACCACATTTAATCTCTACAGGATAAATACATTTTTGGGAACCCATTTCAGCCTTATTAAACATAATTCAACAAAAGGTTCTGGTCTTTTGAAAAGAATCAACAGAAAATTGACTGTCCCATTTCAACCATAGGCTCAATTAGGCCAAATTTACAAAGCAACCAACATTGAATCAACTCCAAAATGAAATATAACCTTAAACAGTCTTGATTCACGTTTCAAAACTCAAAATTCAAGAACCTTTATGAAGGAAGAAACTCCATAAAATGCTGATCCAAAAAACCCTTGCTTTTTCCTCAAAACTAGCTTAATGAATGAGGGTTTCGAGGAAATATGCTCTCCAAACCTTATGCTTTATTGAAATTGCTTCAAATTTTTTTTTTTTGGTCTACACCAACTGTCTAAACCCTCTCCCAACTGGTTTGCATACTTTCACATCATGTTCTATCATAGAGCCATTCTTTTCATGAAGGAAACTTTGGTTTTTCCCCTTGGAGCAGCAATCAAACTCAAATATCTTGCATTCTCTTTTATCCCTGCACAAAACAACAAAAATACAACCTAAAACATCCTATTAACATCTACTCCACTGATCTAATTAGTCTAATTTGATGGAGTAGACTTCATTTTTCCTATAACACTCTCAAAACCCCCGAATTAAGGGTTTCCAACTGAACTACAAAAAATGATTTCAAAAAATTGTTCTACTTGATCAAATGAATCCTAAGTGGATTCAAAATGATGCTAACTCTTTAATATATCAAGAAAAAAAATATTTCAATCCCTATGCTGCAGTACAGTTCGTACAAGTGAATGAAATACATAAAGAACTTTGCAAATTAACTAAACAGGGTACTTTTATTGATGATAAACTTCAAGAATACAAGAATAAATCATTTGCACGCCTTCTCAAGATTTTTAAAGATGTTCCCCAACTAATAAATAACTCTTTAACTTCTTTGATTGACCTATCTCTTCATTTTTCCCTTAATGACTCTTCAACTTCTAATTTTTGCTTTGTACATAATTGGCAACTTTAGCATTTTGCCAAATTTTGTTTTTTTTTTAAATATTTTTGACCTCCTAGAATGACTCAAATACATTAAAGATTCCCACTCAAGACCTTTTTACAATGATTTACATGCTTTTATAGTTGAAAGCTCAAATTTTCAATTTTTTTCCTTTTGAAAGCATTTTTTGTCAAGGTGCTCCTGCACCATACAACCAACCAAATGAACCTTTCCAAGCCCCTTGGAAACAAATTGCATCATATTTACTTGTACCTACAAAACAAATTAAAATCCATCTTGGACTGCTTTCTCTCTCTTTCTCTTCTCTCGTCTTCCGCTTGTCTTTGTCTTGGTTCCATCTTGTCTTCAACTTTGTCTTCATCACTGCCTTCACTTTGTCTTTGCCTTTTATTTTTTCTCTGCTCACCAGGTTCACAAACTCTTCTTTATTTTTTCAAAGGACACATGACTATCCTTTCTCAACTCTGATATTTCCTCTGACTCCTTCCTCAACCAAGGACAAAAGACTTTCCTTGCAAACTGCTTCTCTTCAACAATCATCCTTGACCTTCTCTAACCAACTTATCTTCATCTTTTCAACTACTCCCATCAGTGGAGTAATCTCAAATTGACCAACATCTCACAATGGCTGTAAACTCAAGTGCTTCACAATCATGTATCCATCTGGTTCTTACTGCATCACAACACAACTCAACAAACTTCCTTGCCTCACCTAGGTGTCTTCACTTTTCTCTCCCTAGGCTTTTGGAAAACATCAACCAGGTTCTTTCTTACCTACACACAACCACACACTCACAAACAACAAAATTTATCATTGTAGCTTAGACGGATCAAGCACCTGCAACCAAACTCAACAACTCATCATCAACAACAACTACTTCAGCAAACTATCAATTCAACCAATCAACAAAACCTTGCTAGCTCTGATACCAATTGATGCAGTATCAATTCCAAAACCACACAAAATTAGGGTACATTTGACCAAAACTCATTGGAGAGGATCAAATTGAACAAGCACTCAAAATTCCTTTATCTTTTCCTCAAAATCACGTCTTTTCTTTCAAGAATCACAAGGCACCTATTAGGCCAAATCACACCTTCAACATTCCACTTCATTATCAGACTAAAAAATGTATTTACCATCATAAAAATGACTAAGAAAAATCAGTAACCTGATTAGAATCTCGTGGAAACAAACCTTACTTTCATCATGCATCAAATTACTCATCTTTTCAACTTATTCCACAAGGCAAAATATCAACAACCCAAGTATTCTTGCTTTCAAATATTTACTAGACCTTAGTACACTTTATTCATCTTTATTTTGACAGGAAAAAAGCTAAAACATCTTCTTACAACACTGCTTAATCAGATTTCTCAATTGCTTGCACTAGAAAACAAAATTTGCTTGTAAGTACCAAAACACTAAATCGGGCGTATCTTGCAAACCACATTGAATCTGTATAGGATAAATATATTTTGGGAACCCATTTCAGCCTTATTAAACATACTTCAACAATAGGTGCTATTTTTTTGAAAAGAATCAATAGAAAATTGACTGTCCCATTTCAACCATAGGCTCAATTAGGCCAAATTTACAAAGCAACCATCATTGGATAGACTCCAAAATGCAATATAACCTTAAAAAATCATAATTCATGTTGCAAAAATCAAGATTCAACAACCTTTAGGAAGGACAAATCTCCATAAAATGTTGATCCAACAAACCCTTGCTTTTTGCTCAAAATTAGCTTAATGAATGAGGGTTTCAAGGAAATATGCTCTCCAAACCTTCTACTTTATTGAAATTGCTTCAAACACATTTTTTTTGGTCTACATCAACTGTCTAAACCCTCTCCCAACTAGTTTGCATACGTTCACATCAAGTTCTAGATCATGGAGCCATTCTTTTCATGAAGGAAACTCTGGTTTTTCCCCTTGGAGCAACAATCAAACTCAAATATCTTGCATTCTCTTTTATCCCTCCATAAAAAAATAAATAGGAAACCTAAAAAATACTATTAACATCTACTCCACCGATTTACGTAGCCTAATTCGGTGGAGTAGACTTCATTTTTCCTATAAGACTCTCAAAACCCCTGATATAAGGGTTTCCAATTGAACTACAAAAAATGCTTTCAAACAATTGTTCTACTTGATCAAATCACTCCTAAATGGATTCAAAATGATGCTAACTCTCTAATATATCAAGAACAAAAATATTTCAATCCCTATGCTACAGTACAGTCCGTACAAGTGAATGAAATACAAAAAGAAATTTACAAATTAACAAAACATGGTACTTTTATTGATGATAAACTTCAAGAATACAAGAATAAATCATTTGCACACCTTTTTAAAGATTTTTAAAGATGTTCCCCAACTAATAAATAACTCCCTTGATCAACCTATCTCTTCATTTTTCCCTCAATGACTCTTCAACTTCTGATTTTTGCTTTTTTGCATCTTTTGCTTTGTACAAAATTGGCAACTTTAGCATTTTTCCAAATTTTCTTTTTTTTTCTTTTTGACCTTCTAGAATGACTCAAATACATTAAATATTCCCACTCAAGACCCTTTTACAATGATTCACATGCTTTTACATTCGAAAGCTCAAATTTTCAATTTTTTTCCTTTTGAGAGCATTTTGTGCCAAGGTGCTCTTGCACCATACAACCAACCAACTGAACGTTTCCAAGTCCCTTGGAAACAAATTGCATCATATTTATTTGTACCTACAAAAAAAATTCATTTCTTCCTTGGAATTCTTTCTCTCTCTTTCTCTTCTCTTGTCTTTTGCTTGTCTTTGTCTTGGTTCCATCTTGTCTACAACTTTGTCTTCACCACTGCCTTCACTTTGTCTTTGCCTTTTATTTTTTCTTTGATCATCAGTTTCACAAACTCTTCTTTCTTTTTTCAAAGGAGATAGGACTGTTCTTTCTCAACTCTCATCTTTCCTCTGACTCTTTCCTCAACCAAGGATATAGGATTGTCCTTGCAAATTGCTTCTCTTCAGCAATCATCCTTGACCTTCTCTGACCAACTTATCTTCATTTTTTCAACTACTCCCATCAGTGGAGTAATCTCAAATTGACCAACATCTCACAATGGCTGCAAACTCAAGTGCTTCACAATTAGGTATCCATCTAGTTCTTACTGCATCACAACACAACTTAGCAAATTTCCTTGCCTCACCTAGGTGTCTCTGCTTTTCTCTCTCTAGTCTTTTGGAAACCATCAACCAGGTTCTTTCTTAACCTACACACAACCACAAACTCACAAACAACAAAATTTCTCTTTGAAGCTTAGATGGATCAAGCACCTACAACCAAACTCAACAACTCATCATCAACAACAACAACTTCAACAAACCATAAATTCAACCAATCAAAAAACCTTTCTTGCTTTGATACCAATTGATGTAGTATCAATTCCAAAACCACACAAACTTAGGGTACATCTGACCCAAACTCATTGGAGAAGATCAAATTGAACAAGCACTCAAAATTCCTTTATCTTTTCCTCAAAATCACGTCTTTTCTTTCAAGAATCACAAGGCACCTATTAGGCCAAATCACACCTTCAACATTCCACTTCATTATCAGACTAAAAAATGTATTTACCATCATAAAAATGACTAAGACAAATCAGTAACCTGATTAGAATCTCGTGGAAACAAACCTTACTTTCATCATGCATCAAATTACTCATCTTTTCAACTTATTCCACAAGGCAAAATATCAACAACCTAAGTATTCCTGCTTTCAAAGTTTTACCAGACCTTAGTACACTTTATTCATCTTTATTTTGATGGGAACAAATCTAAAACACCTTCTTACAATATTGTTTAATCAGATTTCTCAATTGCTTGCACTAGAAGACCAAATTTGCTTGTAAGTGCCAAAACACTAAATTGGTTGTATCTTGCAAACCACATTGAATATCTATAGCATAAATACATTTTTTGGAATCCATTTCAGCCTTATTAAACATACTTCAATAGTAGGTGCTGGTTTTTTGAAAAGAATCAACAAAAAATTGACTGTCCCATTTCAACCATAGGCTTAATTAGGCCAAATTTACAAAGCAACCACCATTGGATCAACTCCAAAATGCAATATAACCTTAAACAGTCTTAATTCATGTTGTAAAACTCAATATCCAACAACATATAGGAAGGAAAAAATTCCATAAAATGCTGATCCAACAAATCCTTGCTTTTCGCTCAAAACTAACTTAATGAATGAGGGTTTTAAGGAAATATTCTTTCCAAACCTTCTGACTTATTGAAATTTCTTCAAACACATTTTTTTTGGTCTGCACCAACTATCTAAATCCTCTCCCAACTATTTTTCATACTTTCACATCATGTTCTATCATGGAGCCATTCTTTTCATGAAGGAAACTTTGGATTTTCCCCTTGGAGCAACAATCAAACTCAAATATCTTGCATTTTCTTTTATTCCTACACAAAAAAACAAAAAGGAAACCTAAAACATCCTATTAAAATCTACTCTACTGATCTACCTAGCCTAATTAAGTGGAGTAGACTTCATTTTGCCTATAAGACTCTCAAAACCCCTAATTTAAGGGTTTCCAACTGAACTACAAAAAATGCTTTCAAACAATTGTTCTACTTGATTAAATCACTCCTAAGTGGATTCAAAATGATGCTAACTCTCTAATATATCAAGAAAAAAAATATTTCAATCCCTATGTTGCAGTACAGTCCATACAAGTGAATGAAATATAGAAAGAACTCTACAAATTAACAAAACAAGGTACTTTTATTGATGATAAACTTCAAGAATACAAGAATAAATCATTTGCACGCCTTCTCAAGATTTTTAAAGATGTTCCCCAACTAATAACTACCTCTTTAACTTCCTTGATTGACCTATCTCTTCATTTTTCCCTTAATGACTCTTCAACTTCTGATTTTTGCTCTTTTGCATCTTTTGCTTTGTACAAAATTGGCAACTTTAGCATTTTTCCATTTTTTTTTTTTTTTCTATCTTTTTGACCTCCTAGAATGACTCAAATACATTAAACATTCCCACTCAAGACCTATTTACAATGATTTACATGCTTTTACATTTGAAAGCTCAAATTTTCATTTTTTTTCCTTTTGAGAGCATTTTGTGTCAAGGTGCTCTTGCACTATACAACCAACCAACTAAACCTTTCCAAGTCCGTTGGAAACAAATTGCATCATCTTTACTTGTACCTGCAAAACAAATTCAAATATGCCTTGAACTGCTTTCTCTCTCTTTTTCTTCTCTTGTCTTTTGCTTGTCTTTGTCTTGGTTCCATCTTATCTTCAACTTTGTCTTCATCACTGCCTTCACTTTGTCTTTTCCTTTTATTTTTTCTCTGCTCATCAAGTTCACAAACTATTCTTTATTTTTTCAAAGGACACATGAATTTCGTTTCTCATCTCTCATCTTTCCTCTGACTCTTTCCTTAATGAAGGACACAAGACTGTCCTTGAAAACTGCTTCTATTCAACAATTATCCTTGACCTTATCTGACCAACTTATCTTCATCTTTTCAACTACTCCCATCAGTGGAGTAATCTCAAACTGAAAAACATCTCACAATGGCTGCAAACTCAAGTGCTTCACAATCAGGTATCCATCTAGTTCTTACTGCATCACAACACAACTCAACAAACTTCCTTGCCTCACCTAGGTGTCTTTGCTTTTCTCTCCCTAGTCTTTTGGAAACCATCAACCAAGTTCTTTCTTAACCTGCACACAACCACAAACTCACAAACAAAAAACTTTCTCTCTGCACCTTAGATGGATCAAGCAACTGTAACCAAACTCAACAACTCATCATCAACAACAACTTCAACAAACCATCAATTCAACCAATCAACAAAAACTTGCTAGCTTTGATACCAATTGATGCAGTATCAATTCCAAAACCACACAAACTCAAGGTACATTTGACCCAAACTCATTGGAGAAGATCAAATTGAACAAGCACTCAAAATTCCTTTATCTTTTCCTCAAAATCACGTCTTTTCTTTCAAGAATCACAAAGCACCTATTAGGCCAAATCACACCTTCAACATTCCACTTCATTATCAAACTTAAAAACATATTTCCCATCATAAAAATGACTGAGAAAAATCAATAACCTGATTAGAATCTCTTGGAAATAAACCATACTTTCATCATGAATCAAATTACGCATCTTTCCAATTTATTCCACAAGGCAAAATATCAACAACCCAAGTATTCTTACTTTCAAATATTTACCAGATTTTAGTACACTTTATTCATCTTTATTTTGATAGGAACAAAGCTAAAACACCTTCTTACAACACTGTTTAATCAGATTTCTCAATTGTTTGCACTAGAAGACCAAATTTTCTTGTAAGTGCCAAAACACTAAATCAAGTGTATCTTGAAAACCACATTGAATCTCTATAGGATAAATACATTTTTGGGAACCCATTTCAGCCTTATTAAACATACTTCAACAATAGGTGTTGTTGTTTTGAAAAGAATCAACAGAAAATTGACTGTCCCATTTCAACCATAGGCTCAATTAGGCCAAATTTACAAAGCAACCACCATTGGATCAACTCCAAAATGAAATATAACCTTAAATAGTCAAGATTCAACAACATTTAGGAAGGAAAAAACTCCATAAAATTCTGATCCAACAAACCCTTGCTTTTTGCTCAAAACTAGCTTAATGAATGAGGGTTTCAAGGAAATATGCTCTCCAAACCTTCTGCTTTATTGAAATTTCTTCAAACATATTTTTTTTGGTCTGCACAAAATTTCTAAACCCTCTACCAACTGGTTTTCATACTTTCACATCATGTTCTATCATGGATCCATTCTTTTCATGAAGGAAACTTTGGTTTTTCCCCTTGGAGCAGCAATCAAACTCAAATATCTTGCATTCTCTTTTATCCCTGCACAAAACAACAAAAAGGAAACCTAAAACATCCTATTAACATCTACTCCATCGATCTATCTAGCCTAATTGGGTGGGGTAGACTTCATTTTGCCTATAAGACTCTCAAAACCCCTGATTTAAGGGTTTCCAATTGAACTACATAAAATGCTTTCAAACGATTGTTCTACTTGAAATCACTCCTAAGTGGATTCAAAATGATGCTAACTCTCTAATATATCAATAAAAAAAATATTTCAATCCCTATGCTACATTATAGTCTGTACAAGTGAATGAAATACAAAAAAAACTTTGCAAATTAACAAAACATGGTACTTTTATTGATGATAAACTTCAAGAATACAAGAATAAATCATTTGCATGCCTTGAAAAGCTTTTTAAATATGTTCCCCAACTAATAACTAACTCTTAACTTCCTTAATCGACCTATCTCTTCATTTTTCCCTCAATGACTCTTCAACTTCTGATTTTTTCTTTTTTGCATCTTTTGCTTTGTACAAAATTGGCAACTTTAGCATTTTTCCAAAGTTTGTTTTTTTAAAATCTTTTTGACCTCCTAGAATGACTCAAATACATTAAATATTCCCACTCAAAACATTTTTATGATGATTTACATGCTTTTACATTTGAAAGCTCAAATTTTAATTTTTTTTCCTTTTGAGAGCATTTTGTGTCAATGTGCTCTTGCACCATTATTCCTCATAAGTGAATGAAGCAAGATAAGAATAAGGAATATCATGACATAATTTTTTGGATTAAGTTCAAAGAAAGTAGTCATCTTGAATTCACCTCCTCAAAAGATAAATGAGAGTTTTTATGAGAAATAAGATGAACTATCCCAATAGTTATGCATACCTAAAAATACAAATTTGGATGATGTTGTGGTTGGGTACCATTGTCAACTAGAAGATGTCTTGGTAGACACCATGAAATCTAACACTGATCATTGAAGTTGTTCTCTTCTAACTATGGGGACTTAAATCTATCTCCATGAATCCTTTGATTTAGTGCTCTCTAAAGAGTTATTTTATATGAAACTAATTTGTATCATAAGAACATGATTTAGGGGCTTTCTCACTCATGCATGTATATAGATGGATTTCATGCCTCTATAAGTTGATATGTGTCCCTAGTATTTACTACATGATTGATTTGAAGTTTTTTTTTTTTTGAAATTTATCTTTTTCTTTCATATAATTTACACATCCATAATTCTTACATGTAGGACTATTGTTTTAGGTATTTATTTTAAAGATAGGTTTCTTCTCATGTTTATTTTTTTCTCACATGTCATTAGTTCTAATTTTTGAACTGGTTTCCTTTTTTATGATATTTTTTTAACTTTATAGAAAAACAAAGTCATAAAGAGAGGATATGTCTATTTTATATCTCTAATGTGGTAGAAGAGGGAAAATATATTATGTAATGCATTGAGAATGGTGATATTTGAATTAGCTAATTCAATAACTTAGATTGGTATCGATATCTTATCAAATTTGAGGGTGTCTATTTATTATCATCTTTATGAAAATAATGTTAATTTATCACATCTTTAGAGAAAGGGGTGTTTATATAAATCACGATAAACTTGATATTTTTTATAATCCACAAGTATAGTGGTGGCTTCTAGAAATAATTATACTTATTTTTCTTGCATCAACATTTCAAATCACACTCTATGATCTTGATGAAAACAATACAAATACAATTATTTCTAGAAACTATTCTACTCATGTATAAAAATTATCTATTTGATTTTAAAATAAGAAAGAAGTAAATTGAGACCTAATGTCATAATAATATCCACAAAAATACTCAAGACTAGATAATATGATAAACATTGTTATTTCTCATCAATCATAAAATACAATACATAAAATGCAAGTGTAAGAGAGTATGAGAATAAACAGATCTAGGTGAATGTATGCATATGCAATGAAAAGGAGTAAGTTGGACCACTCATCCACTAAGAAATATAATTCACAAGATGAAAATGTCTCTCAATATCTAAATGTTGAAAGTGTCTCTCATGGAAGAGAGACACTTATCAATATCAACTTTTTCAAGACTAAATTAGCTTAGCTAAGAAAGCTGAACTAATTGTCAATTTTTTGAATAAACTGATGAAAGCAAATAAAAACCAACACCAAAACCTCCTTTAAGTTTATCTTAGGTGGGTTAAATAAGATGAATCATGAAAATGTTTTGTTTGATGAAGTACCCATGTACATAAGATTTCCCTAATAGAAAATAATTTCATTTTTGTCTTCCAAGAGAGAGGAAAAACATCTCTTAAGAAAAGAATGAAAGCACCCCCAAAGAGATAAAAGAGAATGTATGCAACCCCACAAATGTGTAGGATCCCACATTGGAACTATATGTTGAAGATGGTGAATTGTCACCAAAAACATTTATTCCTAATAGGTCCATGAGTGCATGTAGGAGGTGTTCCCACTTCATGAAGGAATAAGGGGACAAATTCAAAGTGAATGTCTTTGGAAATTATGTAATGGTACTCATGTCAATGTCGCATAGTGCCAAGATCTAATTAGGAATCACAAAATATGACAACCTAAAATCATACATGTAGTATGAGACATACCAAGATTCAAAAAGAAGAGGATGCAAGTACATCATAATAATTGTCATAAAAGAGGAAGACTAAGTCCTCAAGAGTGTCCTAAAGATCCAAAAGGTGGGAATCCAAAAATATATATGAAATTTTGAGTAGCTAGACCTCTCAATATGGTGGATCAATAATTAATATATGATCTACTATAAATAATCACTAGAAACCCCAATGAAGCACCATGTGATGATGATGGAATCTTAGTGCATGTCACCAAACTATACTTATCATCTCATGATTTTGTGTCCACACCATATGGGTGACTATGAAAAATAATTAAATATCCGGATATAATAGAATAAAGGATTATTCAACCTCAAAATATTGCCTTAAAGATAAAAGGGATGAAGCCTTTGAATATATAACAAGAGTTGTAGAAGGTAAACATTTAACATAAGTGTTTGTAGTAGGAATAATAGGATAATTCTCTCTATCATCAATATATTCAATAATTTATAATAAGCTTCTTTCCCATATGTAATAATATTATATCTTCTTAGAATCATTCAAGAGATACAAGAAAAGTCCATAATATGATCATCTAGGAATGGAGGATCGTCAAGATCTCTAGGCATATCCCAAAATTTGGTCTAAAGGGCATGAAAAAAGTCAATGTTCCCACATGGTGATGGTGTGAACCTTGATGATTTCATATTGTGAACTAGTTTGAATGATCGTGTATAGCATGATAGTGCACAAGTTCTTGGGATCCAAGTCTAATAGTTGGTGAGTTGATGCTTGCTCAAAAAGAGTAGAAAATTATGACTTGAGGAGTTCCATAGTATTTACATGAGATGTAAATGCAATTATTAGAGGAGATAAAGAACAAATATATTCTCACTAGTTATGCGCATAATGGTGTATCTACTATAATGCACACTTTATCTACTAGGGCAGACCATTGAAATGTTCCTTTTCAAGATGTAAGAAGACTTTGTCATTGACCTTCAATGAGTGAGGTTTGTGGCATGTATCATGGTTCTCTTTTTATTTCTATTTATAATGTGAGAGATTCTACTAAAAATATTATTAAAAACTTTGAATGTGTCATGGAAAATTCATGCTTTATTTTCTTCCTATTATTTAGTGCATGACTCAAAATGTCTTGGTGCACAATATGATTTTTTAAGGGGTGTTGTAGGATGAAACTAAAGACACACTTGGAAAGGAAAATTCCTTGTGGAACTATTCAAATATTTATTATAGGCATTTTGTATGAATATTAGGTTGTCATCCCAAGTCTTTAGATGTACATGATTGTATATGTGTAATTAGTGCAAAAGTATGATTCACTACCTCTATTTGACTATGTATCTATGGATGAATATTTCCCACAAGGATTTTAAAATGTGTTGATGAATCTTGGGGCATTTTCAAACACAATATATATAGGTAGCCTAAAATTAACCCATACATGATTGAAAAAGTCATGTCATCCCACATTGCAATATTTTTATTACAATAAGCCATAATGATAATCTTTGAAAATATATCCACTAAAGAAAATACCAAACCATTCTTGTGCATTGTCATGGGGATTCCACTTATGAAATCCATGTTGATAAATTTATAGGAACTTTGTAGAACTACAAGATGTGTGTAAATTTCAAGCTTCTTGTTTGTGGGTGTGATTATGCAACAAGGAATGTAGGAATTAATATGACACTCAATGATTGCATACATTTGAGGCTAATAGGATTTTTGTTGTAGCATTGCTAGGATCTTGGTAATACTGAAGTATCTAGATTTCTTGGTTTAGTGCTCCTCCTAGATGAGTCAACAACAAGTTGCGGCTTTTGGAACTCATAGATATTCAAGTTTGAAAATAATGTCATAATTTAGTTGAAGTTCACTAACTTTTTTACCTTGTAAAAGTATATTTTAGGTCTAGGAAAAGTTATAAATGTTGAATATAGGTTCTCCTAGTCAATGAAGTTTTGGCCATGTAAATCCAACACCCTGGTGAGCATATGATTCATTATTTATTGAGGTAATTTTCTACCTTACTTATTTCCTCATCTTATAATTTATTACTATATGGATCTACTACATCTATGTTATTCACTTCACATGGAATAAAATCTCTAACTTGATTTATGGGTGAAGAAACTAAAGTGCCTTATGATTAGAATGAATCATCCTCTTGTTACCCAAAATTTAATTTCACTATTGCTTAGCTTGAATGATGGAATTCATAAAACTCTTAATGATAGGTGGAATATAATTAAATTGTTTCATTGAATGTATTTGAATGGTAGGTAATCAAACACAAATATTGTAAGTACTAAACTAAGTGCATAGTTTGGTGCATCAATTTGTATATCAAATGCTAGGTATAGCTAGATGAGGCCCTACATGGAGTTATTGCTTGAATTCCATGAAAGAAAATTATTACATAGGGGTCCAACAAAAATTTTCTTTGTGCACATGATTTGAATATGTGACTAAGAAATGTGTGAGAATTCGAGGACAAAATTATGGTTGAATTTTCCAAGTTTGAGAAAACCATACAATTTAGCAAGGTTGTGTAGAGTCAAATAATTTCTAATAATCTTTATTTTATTTGGATCTACATGGATACATGCAAGAAATGATAGAGAATGCATTGAGTCACATGTAGTGGCACATAATGACACTAAGTGTTGTGTGCAAGACACTCATGTTGTTAAGGAAAGCATATAAGCATTCACTGTTAAGGGGCACACAATATTACCAAAGGCTTGCACAATTGCATTTTGATTAGACATAGACATGATCTAGCTAAGGGAAATGATTAGTTTGATGTAGAAATTATATTTGTGAAATTGTGTACAAATATGGATGAATACATAGCTAATAGATGACAAATATGTGAAAATGTGTATAACTAGAACTTGCACTTAAAGGAGGTTCAAGGATTATGCTGATAGAAAACTATATGTATGTTAATATGTTAGTGAGTACATGTTTGTGCATGTAAATTCTAGTTGCATGTGGCTAGATTAGATAATTAATAATAAATACTAAATAATGGAATGAATAAACTTAGATAAATCTAGATTTTTTCCTTAAAGAAATTAAGTATTGTCTGAATATGAAATATTTGCATACAAATTTAAAACATAAAGCAATGCAAATGAAAAAAGAAATTTGCCATCAAATTGACAAAAAAACACTACAAATGGAAATAAAATGTTTCCATTTAGTTGTCAAATCAATATTTATTTGTCTTTTATGTGATAAGTGAGATTTTAGAGGCATTTACCTGATATTTTGGAGGCTTCTACTAAACGATTGTTGATTTACTATTATTTTCTGACGACTCAACAATGATTTGCAGGTGTGATACTTTTTTTTAGGCTCAAATATCACACTATATAGCTCAAATATCAGACTATATATAGTCTATTGGCTAAATATAATGAAATAAAATTGATTTTATAAGAATAGTCTTGTTTTTATTTGTTGTGTCTGCTATGTTTTAGCAACAATGTATTTGTAATAATATATTCATTTGTTGCATCATAATATAATATCATTGGATTATATTATTAGGGTTATGGTTATTGCTAGGTCTAGGATTAGGGTTAGGGTTAGAAAGAGTTAGGATTAGGGTTAGGGTTAGGGTTAGGGTTAAAGATAGCAATATGGCTAAGGTTAGGGTTATGGTTAGGAGTAGGGTTACAATAACTCATTTAAATATAAATATAACAATGATTATAAGTCGTGAGTATGTTTTAATTGTGATAGTTGAGGATATTAATTGAATTAACACAAGATAAAATATTTTAAATTTACTTATCAATATAACCGAATTAATATGTGAAAGATTTTTAGGAAACATGATGAATTAGTGTGAATGTTTGTTTTAAAGTTTATTTATTTTTACATTTCATTGCTATGTTTTGTGGTATATTAACTTGTCATTACAATGTAAGTTAGACAATAGAGATTGTAAGGAAAGTTGTTGAATGAATGAAAATGTTTGTGCATAAGTTTCATGTTAATATTCTTTGTCAAATACATAATTTTTTTTCTATGATTTAATTTTAAAATAAAATCATTTGAAAAGTACAAATAAACATAAATTAATGGAATTTGCAATGTGTGAGAAGATAAATACTTGGATAAAAGGTTATGTTTAGATAATTCAAAACACTATGAAATTTGCAATAATTAGTATTGGTATATTAAATCTTAAAGACAAGAATAATTGATACTGTTCATATAAAATTTTAACTTGTAAAATGTTTAAAATAAATTATGTATGGCTGTACTTGTATATGTTTATGAATAAGAAAAATAATTACGCCGAGAGGCGTTATACAATGAAAGCCCCGAAGGAATATTTTGTGTAAAGTTTTTGAAGCTGCATTGAAAATGACACGCAGATGGAAGTAAAAACTCTTAAACCAAAAATTGGCATGCATTTTTCGGTCTTCGATTCCAAAGGAATTAAAATAGATTTGATAGGGTAGTGGATAATGGCGTGGGCATGCAAACCGTTTCTTTTCAATCGTTGATGCAACCTATTATTGCATAGGTATAGAGTTTTAACAATTTGGAAACATGTCTCTCTCTGGTGTTTTTGTGGCGGTGTGCGAATAAGAGCAGGCTTCCATAGCATTTTCTTGTGTTGCCTTCAGCGTTGTTCTTGTAGGTTTTGGTGCCGCCCTGTGAATATATTGTTGTGTGCTCTGGCACTGCCCACATTTCTTTGGTTGGCGAAACCAGAGGATGAGTATAGTATTTATACCGGGCCTGTCTGTTGGTTTTAACTATTTCATTTTTTGCTTCGACTACTACTCAGATGTTTGGATGGAAGCCGTCTATGCTCATAGGTGGAGCTTTTTTCTTGTGTGGAGCCGCCATTAATGGTGTTGCGGTCAATGTGGGCATGCTTATCATCAGTGGTCTCTTGTTGGGTGTTGGAATTGGCTTTTCTAACCAGGTTAGTTTAGCCCAATTCGGCATGATGCACCTCCTCAATTGTTTTGATAATCTCCAATTGCGTTGATTTTATGTGCTCTGGTTAATGGTACTGTCACACCCGAACAGAGAAGAGAAAGGTTAGGTTTTGTTTTATGTGCTCTGGTTAACGAGTATGAAATTTTTATTTTTATTTGTTCTATTTTGTGTGCAACATTTTTAGTGTGAATCAAAGTGTAATTGATTCAATGTGTGAGCTTATATTAGCTGATTTATATTAGGATAATAGAAGTGAATAATACCAAATCCCATACCAGTAAAGTTTGTTTCATCAAATTTCATAACATTAAAGACTGCTTACACATATTTGTCAAGAACGAGGGGATTTGTTAAAAACCCTATTGTTTGTACTTGTATGAATTTTTTTAGTATTATCTGTATTATAACCTATGATTCATTTAAGCGTTGTTGAATCATAAATGAGTTTATTTTATCTTCTTTTTTCTTTTTCTTCTTCCCATGAAGTTTCAGGTTACATTCTATAATTTTTTCTATTTTCTATCAATGTGTATGACTATAATCCGTAAAATAAATCAATAAGCTATGATTCAAACCAGACATGCAGAAAATTCTTGCATGCTTAAAGTTAGAACATTATCTTCTAATTGAATAATTACTTCTAGAAGTATTCTTGATCAGTATTACTTTCTAACTAAAATGGTTAGAAAGTTATGTTTTCTTTACTATCTTTTCAATTTTGTGAGAATTTAAAACACAAAATTTGGGTGGAGTTTATTTTTTAGTAAAAATCTACTTAATAATTTTTTGGGTGGGTTTATTTGTTGATATAAGAACTTGACTAAGGATACAAGTTTTTATTTTTGAGTAAGGGCAAGTCTATGATTATTTTTCCAATAAATTTGGGCTAGCCAACCCAAAAGTTTGGTTCCAGAATATAGGTCTATGAATTTGTTGAAGTAAGGGGAGGAATCTTGAATCATGAATCATATGGCTTGTTTTAACATGAGTGTGTGAGAAATGAGGATTAGGGCACAAATTGTGACTAAGGTTAATAGGTTGCAGTGACAATGTGAATTTTATTTCTTTGTGGCATGTTCCAATAAGTGCTTGGCCTTATCTTTCTGATTTTCGTGTGTGGCTTTCTTGAGGAAGGATTTCAATCTCGGTAATATCTTAATTGATTTGATTCTTATTAAGATTTCACTATGACATTTTTTCAAACTATGAAATTTCAATAAGAATATGAGCATGATGGATTTCTCAACTTTATTTGCATTTCTTGACTGATGTGTTCTTTCTCTATGCTTAGAGATGTAGAGGCTCTTCAAGAAAAAATTGCAAAAAAGGCTACACAAGCTGTTGTGCAAGGAAATAAAAACTCTACCAAGAGTCGTAGTAGGAAGTAGCTCATTCTAAAAAGCCTTAATTAGGCATTGAAGTTGAAAGCTAATTTATAAGTTCACTTAGTATTTAAGAGATTTTAATTTGGCAATTGCTATACACAATGAACCTAAATAAAATGCAAGTTTTTATGACAATTGTCACTTAAAAGCAAAAGAGATAAGGTTAAATAATTTCTCCAAGTTGCTCCATGAAAATGGACGAAATTTCAATCATGAATTCATAAAGGAAAATGACCATTCCTTAAATTTGATCTATTTTTAATTCGTTTATATGGATATATTAATGGATAGGTCCCAAGCTCTATTTTTTCATAAGTCACTTGCAATGGAAGCCCTGGAAGCAAACAATTGGATTTGATATGAAGGTTTCTAATTACATAAAGTCTCCCTTGTCACTCAATCCAATAGTTGGAGAGGCCCCTTGAGATGTAACATTCAAATGACAATAGTAAACAGGAAAATATTTTATATTCTCTTCATCAAACATAATAAAAAATAATTGTGAAAATATTTTATATTCTCTTCATCAAACATAATAAAAAATAATTGTGAAAATATTTTATATTCTCTTCATCAGTTGCTTCAATTTGGGTTAAGGTTCAATTGATTAAAAATAGGTGCCTTGAGAAGGATATCTCTCGGCGCACTTTACATATATTTTTAAAATATAGATATGCTAGTTTTAATTTTTTTAGAATGTAAAACATAACAGTAAATAACAAAAGAGAGGATATATACAACACATTTAACATTTTATTTATGAAAAATAAATTATGTATGCTTGTAGCTATAAACTAATAATTTGTAAAACATTTAATAAATTATGTATTTTGCACTTCAATATTTGTAGGATTAAAATAAAAAATATTTGTTTCTTTTTGACATTAAAACATCAAAGAAAACAACACAAGAGAATATTGTTAGAACATGTAAGGCATTATATTCATTAAAAAAATTAATATATAGTGAAGGAATAGTTGGCTAGATACTCAAAACAATAGTATGATACTAAATATGGTTCAAGTAGATTTGAAAAACTTTGATAATATGAGGGGCATTTCCTTCCTTGTATTTTCGCCATAGTATAATTTCCTTAAAAATTTGTAAAATGCAATTATTTTTTCATAAGAAGCATAGAATTTTTTTGACATTTTCTCCATTGTATTGCCTCTTCTTGTAATTATTTGAAATGGATCTTGCAAATTTTTCAATATCATTTTCATTAAATCCATTTGAATTTAAATTTTTTTTGATAATAATCCACTTGTGATAACACTTTTAATTTAGTACTTGAGTAAAAATTATTTCAATTTGTTGCAAAAGATTTTCTGAAAAGACATTTTACTTAATATCAGTTTAGAGGATAAAAAAATGTATATTGAACATGTCAAATACATATACAAATGATCAAATATATATGTTATAAAATCCTATAAAACTATAAAAATCAAACAATATTTAATAAGTGTTAACATTGTCCATACAAAAAATAACTTGAATTTTTTTACATAATATTGCAAATAAACAAATATTTAAATTTTGAAAACCTATACAAATATTAAAAAGATTTCCTAACAATCTATAAACAAAATTATATTTAATAATTAAAAATATGATGTATGTAAATATCCCTGACTTTTCAAAAGGTAAAGCCCATTTAGTTCATAATTGATTGTAGTGTGAATGTAGTTTTACCATTACCAAAATAATGATGGTAGATTCATATACATTGGATACTCCTATTTTACCCCTTACAAAAAAATAGTAAATAGGCATTTAGAGATTGCTAAAATTTTCTTCCTAAAGATAATATTTAAATTTAAATTATTCCCTAAGGGTCTATAAAGAAAACAGTACTTATTGTAAATATGACATTGACGAGCCAATAAAACATTCTACAGTTTTAATACCTAATATGAAAATGAAGTGGTAATTGAGCAAGAGCAATTAAAACTAAAAATATTTGTTAGCACTAAAATTACTTGTTTTAAATTTTAAATAAATAGCAATGAAAAAAATAAATCACTATATAACAAGATTAATTCAATATATTAAAATATATTAAATTATTTAAAATATAATAAATTACATAATTTAAAATTAAAATATAAAATTATAATACTATTATTTAATATATTATATTATATATTAGATTTTATATATGTTACATATTATATTATAATATTATAGCGATGTTCAAATTATATATTATATTGTTTAACATAGCAGTTGAAACACTTGCTTGGTGACATTGCCACCAAGGTTCAAATCCCCTCTGGGCTACTATGCTCACAGGCTTTATGCTTTCGTTTGGTTGGTGGGCTTGTGGATTTGAACAACAATAGTGTTTTGCAAATTTACTTTAACAATATACAATTTTTTTGTCAAATAAGAAAACAAGTTGAATTCTCATTTCTTAAAAACAAAGTTATTACTAGCATACACATATTAAATATTAATATATATAAAATACACCGAGAGTTATCCTTCTCAAGGAGCCTATTAATTTAATTTAATTTCAACTAATTAATTTTTATTTTTTTATGATTAAATAGTTCCAAGGAAGTGGCATGGATTATACATATAAAATGAGAAAATAGGACATATATTATTTCTATGCTTCAAATATCTAATAGAATTATTTAATGTGTGCAAAAGAATCCTTACTATTCAATTATACTATAAAATATGACGAGAGTTATCCTTCTCAAGGCGCCTATTAATTTAATTTAATTTCAACTAATTAATTTTAATTTTTTTTATGATTAAATAGTTCCAAGGAAGTGACATGGATTATACATATAAAATGAGAAAATATGACATATATTATTTCTATGCTTCAAATATCTAATAGAATTATTTAATGTGTGTAAAAGAATCCTTACTAGATTCAATTATACTTTCAAGTCTTCTTCTCCAATATATATTAATTAGTCGTATTATGTTAAACAATTTTTATTTTTTCAAAACTTCCCTTTAAAATCTAGTTACATCATTACATATGGGGACACCAAAATCTTAAAATATGTATTCTTAAATCATATGTAATAGAAATTTATAATAATAGAGATAAAATTCATATTATATACATGATCTCAAGCTACTCCGTAGGATCCATAAATCCTTAATTTTGGTTCAAGAAATGTCTTGCATGAGGTTAGGATCATTTCTATCATCTTGACCCATCATTATAGGCATTTATTATCACATATTTATCCCTATATTATATTTACACTCATACTCCTATACATTCACCTTATATTTCCATTTAAATACAAATTTGAGAATACCCTTTTTAAATTATTTTATCTTACAAACCATATTAAAGAGATAACATTGCACATATCATAATAAATTTAAATACATTAAATATTTATAATTAAATAAACTGGTCTAGGCTATACCCTTTTTAAATTAGAAAATATTAGTAATAAAAATATTAAAGTAGAATGAAATTATGAAGAAAAATATTAATAGAAACAATAATTTTCTTTTTCCTATTGCAAATTATTTGAGTCATTTTAGTTGATTCTTCAACACTCTTTCTTTCTTTTTCCTTATTAATAGTGGAGTTCCTCCTTACACTTCTCCCTAAGCTAAGCTTAAGGGGTTATTGGGTTTTTTTACTGTCTAGATTCTTTTTCATTGTGTAGACAATTTTTTTGTTATCATAGATAAATGTTCCATCTTGAAGTACTTTAGTTGTTTAACTAAATTTTCTAACAAATAATTGGTACCACCTCTCTATATTTAATCACTCAATTTGTACATAAGCTTAAGTTAGCTTTAACTCAACTTGTGGAGAGAATCTATCTTCACCTCAACTACATATTGCACAGACAAGCATATGAAGGCAGGTACTCAAAGTAAGTTGAATTGGGTCTGTACTATAATTGTCTTTTTATACTACCCCAAAAAAATTGAAATCAATCAGATTTAGTTCAGAAGGTTAGATCATGTGCTTGTTTTAGAGCAGTAATAGTACTAATGAAGCATGTACACTTAAAAATCTTGTAACTTTAAAGCATTACCTATTAGCACACATAATGTTTGAAAGATGGTTGAAAATTAGCCAACTAGTAGAAATACTTTATTGCTATGGTAAGAATTTTCATTTCCCTAAACATTTCATTTCATTCTGATCCATAATCAAGAAGAATAGCAAGAAAATTGAGTTAGAAAGAATTAAAGAATTTGTTAAACGTTGTTGTTATGCTTCCAAGTCGAGTTCTCTATATATGACGAATTGACAATATATATAATTATGGTTTTCTCCAAACTACAGAACTTGGGAAAAAAATTATTTTCAAACTTAACTCGGCCATGTTTGTTGCATATCTTTGTCCTATCAGACTAAGCTTCTCTAATGTTTATTTCTACCTATTTAAAATATCTGAAAAGAGTTAAGTAATCATAAAATATGCAATAATTTATTTTCTAAAATCAATAGTAAACAAATGCCTTAGAATTTATTTTCCAAAATCAATGGTAAACAAATGCCTTAGAATACAATGCATGGCTATTTTATATGTAAACAGTCTTACTGTGCTATTTTTTTTTGGCTTTGTCTGCCACTTCTCTATGGGAGATCGTTTGTCCATCTTATCTTCAATAATTGTGTGAGATTAATTGTGCTAGAACTAAACTGTGCTAAGATTAAACATTTGCAGACACATTCGTAATACAAAAATAACACAATAGATCATAAATTCAAGGGAAAGGAAACAAAATATCAGGTTAAACCCTGACTTAAATAAGACCCACCGAAATTGAAACTCCCTCAAAACATATTCCTACATGAATTAAAAGTTATGTAAATCAGAAGCCCTTCAAAGCTATGACACACAACAAATTGACATGCAGTCTACATATCTACATTGCACTACAAAACTCATTTAAAAAACATACAATATATCAATAGTTATCAACTAACTCACCTCCTGTTGATGCATGTTTTATGACTCACCAAGCACTCTAGAATAAATAATCCAAAGACACTCTATCCTCTCTTGAAAAACTGCCTTGTATGCTAAGATTGCCAAAAAGATCATACAACAATTCAAATGTTTCGTAAGATGGGTGTGGATAAGCTCTGTGGATGATGTGATTTTTTCGGTAACACAAAGGGATTTACTCTAGCAAGTCACTTAGAAAGCAAGGACTTAAATGCAGTGATATAATTTTTGGATTTTTTGACTTTAGATAAAAAAGGTGAAAAAAGAGATTAAGGGTTTAGGAATCCTATACTATTCCTATGAACTCAAGAGACAGTAAGGATTGAGTGAAACCAAAGAACAATACTTTGTTTCACCACGCTATATGACAACTACATAAAGCAAGTGCAATCTTCTGGGAATTTGTGCTTAAAATTTTCTTACTACGAACAACACCATCAATAGAACAATATTATTCGAAGCAATACAATGAAGCATCCACATTAAAAGCTTAGTCTAACTTTACATATTGAATAGAAATCATCCATCTAAAGAAAGTATGAGCAATGTTTCACTAATCTTTATGATCAATCTATCATTCCCTTAACATACATTCAAAAGAAATTCTAACTTAAATCTATTCAATGAGGAAGAGAAGTATGTAACCATGCAACCATTTGAAAATGAAAGAATTCAAAGCATCTCATGCATCATGAAATTTATTATCAAAATAGTCTTTTGTAACAATTTCATAAACTCTTTCTCTCTTTATTATCTATGCTTTATATCATGTTATCCATCTAGGAAAATGAGAGAATGAGAGGGGGGTATATATAGAGTTTTCATAATACAATGAACAACCCAGATTAATCTGGAATAAATGGCATGGATTAAAAAGAAACAACCCTAATTAGGGTTTCCTAAAACATAGTGAGTGATCAATGAGCTAATAGGCAGTGAACTGAAGTGAAGAGCTATTCTTGAGGAGGCGCATCCCTATCCTATTTGGTGGCATTATATTGGATGAATTTGGAAACTATCATGTCAACCTCCTCAATCATAAAGGGTGGTAGCGCATTGACCTTGAATTCTAGTAGATCTAATTCATCGGAGCATTCAACAAAAGTATCTTCCCATTCTATTCCTGTCGTTGGAAATTGCGAAAGATGAATAGGAAGTCAGCTACCTTAGTCAAATTTTGCTTGTGGATAGGCCCGGTAGTGAAGAAGATTTCCTGAATTTGTTGTTTCAAGTTTTCAAACTACATGTTGTTTTCTCATACAATGTCCTTCCCTAGCGCATCTACAACCACAACTAGAATCTTCTCCCAAACTTATTTTGTCATTTCCTCAATTCAGATAGTATCTTCCTTTATCATTTCTAGGATCTCACTCTATGTGATCAATGCCATGTACCAACTACTAAAATCATAAGCTGCACCTAGTGCAATTACTTTTCTATTGACTAGCTCTTGCTTCGACACTCCTTTAAGCACTTTGAGACATGGAATGATTCAATCTTGAATATATTGGGCATTATCCCATGCTTCTACCAATGTTGCAATTCTCGAGAGAAAAGAAGAAGTTTTCCCATACACCAATGCTAGTATTTATGCGAATACAACCACCTCTTGTCTGTTGTTGATTAACCATTCTTTAGTCTCCTTGGCTATATTCTTCACCTCTTTGAAATTCTCCTGAGAAGTATTCATCAGTGGAGGAGCTGCTGAGCTAGTTTGATCGAGAGGCTTAGTTAGATGTTGAATATACTCCTCGAGTTGTTCAACCTCTCGTTTATACTCTTTTTTCTTTGCTATCTCCTTCTCTAGCCTTGCTTTGATAGTGGCAACAAAATTATCCAATTCTTCCATCTCTTGTCCTTTGTGGTATAGCCTAAATCGACAGTGGTAATGGCATATTCCTGGGGGGTAATTTCTTCCGTAGATTTGTCAACTGTCGATACAACAACTTGGACTGTACGATGCCTAGCTTCATCTCTCTAAATGGTGGAGAAGGTTTTGGCAGGCTTTCTTGCACTTACTGCTTCTAATCTGGCAAGGAAATTGGCGATGTCATCTTCTTCTTTTGGAACTTTATCTGGTTCCTTCATCTTCAATCTCTCTTTCAGCCAATCAAGAATAGTTGGTTGCTTGATATCTTGTTCTTCCTAAATTTCCTATGCACCCAGGATTTCTTGAATTCCTCTCAGGGCTAAAATCATTCCTTCCTCAAACTCATCCAAAATGTCAACCTCATTGTCCGATTCCAAGATCTCAGTGCCTGTGGGTGATGGAGGGTCATCATTTTCTCGTTGAATAGGGATAGGAGAGGGAATCTGTATATCTCCCAGAGATTCATCAATGTCTAAAATTTCATTCACATTCGTAGAGACAACAAAATGAAGAGGCTCAAATCTCGGTTGCTTCCTGGCATGTTCCTCATCTGCAATTTATTTTCCCTTTGTATCCTTCCTTTTCTTAGGATTAGAGCTCTCAATTGGCCTGTATCCTTGGGGTGCTCCAGCATACGAAGAGTAAGATTTTGATTCGCCCATCAGAGTGTATGTCAAAGGTATACCCTTCCTTTGTAGTTCCTTAATCTGTTGGTCTGCCCACCATTGTGAATACTTGATGACAGGCCTCATGAAGGTGTCCAAGTCAGAGATTTCCGGTTCTGACCAGCACATGGGAGGAAGAGGTTGACTTCCATCAAAACCTAGTTGTGTAAATTTTCCATCATCTTCAAGTTGGTCTAGCACACGGAAGAGTTGTGTCGTTCTAATTAAGCTGACAGGCAGTCTGGACAACAATCTCTTCCTAAGATCAAATTCATCAGCGACATTGGCCCAATAATCTTCCAGGTCCACCTTGTGTTTATATTTCTTTCCATTCATGTTTCCAATGTGGTGGTGATGATCAAAATTGGCTCTAGATCGGTATGATGTGAATGGATACCATTGCATTTCTAGTCTAGCACCTTCAACTACCTGTGCAGACGAGCAATATTCTTCCATGTTCCCGATAAAGAATGGGAAAGTGACAACTAATTTCTGCTTTGGCCTTTGGATGTTTTGATAATTCTCTAATTGCCTAAGAACCTCCAATAGAATCATCTTGTGGGTGGGGTAGATGGGAAGCTTGAATGGATTCCCAGTGAATCCCTGGATTCAGATATAAGTGAATTTTGGAAACTGGATGTACCAGGATCCATATTTATTGATAAGGCTCTTTGCTTCATGTGTCATCCTCTGATGGGTCCCCCCTGTAGTATCCTCATGATGAACATCAAGAATGCATCGTGCAATCTTTTGAAATGGAACTTGGCAGACAACTGCAATTGAGGGTAACATTCATACACTTTGAATTGATTTTCTCCATTTCCGACAACACCTTTGCATATCAATCTAGGATATCTATAGGCTTTGGCCAATAGATAAATGGCATAGGAAGTCATATGAAATGACGTAGTCTTTTCAAGGTTGAATAATTGCTCATGGATGTTATCACTGATCATTCTTGACTAGTTAAACATTCTGACTTCGGAAGTGATTTCCTCGATAAAGAAGTACATCCATGTTTCAAATTAGGCACCTTGAGGATTGCCCATTATTTTGTTTAGGAGGAAAATGATATCACCGTAGTCCTCCTTAAAGTCTGTTTCATGCAGTTTCTTAGGCATTTTCTTAGCGGAAGCTCTTGACTTTTCCAACCATGTTTTATTGATATGAGTTGCACATCGATCTGTTTGATCCTCAAATATTCTTTTGGCTTCCTCCTTTGTTTTCTATGAAGTTTGATTATGGTTAGGTATGCCAAATGCCTCTTGGATAGCTGGTTCTCCAAGGTGCACCAAAATACTTCCATCAGGAGCAATAATATGTCTTTCTTGCAGGTTGCAATGCCTTGCACATTCAACCATCAATTCTACACACTGGATTGCTGGAGGAAATTCGATAACGTGGAAAATTCCATTCCGCATCATTCGGCGGGCAATTGCTATGGGCATAAGTCCATTCAATCCATACATCCTTTTTTTGAATTATTGAAAATCAACATGTCCAAGGTCTGTATTTGTGATGTTCTTACATTTGGAATTGATCTTTGACTCCTGTTGGAATCCTTTTCTTGTGAACCTCATTGGTGCTTTGTTTGACGATCCTCCGGGGGTGGTCATCAACCTGCGTGAAAGAGAATACAGTAAATATTCAATTATGACTTCTTTAAAATTTTCTTGTGAAAATTTTAACTTTCAGCTTGTTGAAAGTTAAATTCGATGAAAAAGCAAGCTGAGTAATTACACTTAGTGAATTTTTTGAAGATAAAATGAAGATAGAGGTAAGAAACAATTCATCAAACTTCAGGATTATACTCTATGGCTGGCAATTTAACTTTACACTTTGAAAATCTAGTCTTTACTGCCAAAAAAGCAAGCGATCCTCTGAAAATTTTGACCTTCAACTTAGAATTCTACCTCTTTCTTCGCTCTTTCACCTTGAAAAAAAAATCAATCACTCAACTCTCAAAATTTCTATCTCTAAAAAAAAATAATCTCTCTCTCAAAAAATTTTCTAACTCTTGAATAATTCTCTATCTCTAGAAATGGAGAGAGCTAAGCCTCTTGAAATTATGAGTTGATAATGACTTGAGAATGCCTTATAAGGTTGAAAAATTTGATCCATTTAGCAATTCTTTCAAGTTCATCAAATGTGGACTCTTGTTTATCGAGGAAAGTTTCTAAATTTTTAGCTCTTCATCTTTATCTTCATCGAAATTTTGAAGTCTATCTCTTGGAGATCGATTTTTCTCTAAGTGTTTGGAAATAATTAAAGGTTTATCATGTGGTTTTTTTATTTTCTCAACCTTTAGTTTTTTTTTTTTTTATTCTATCCATGCATTATTTTTAATTTCTTGGATTTCTCATTATTTTCCCCTCCAAAATTCACACTTTGGATTTTTCTATGTCTTCGATTTTTCAATTGGGATCAAGGGTGGACTTTCTAGTGCTCTGGACATGTTTCTTTTAGCTAAGTCAAACCTCTTAATGCTTGGACATGTCATTTATTATTGAAGGTCGGACATTGAAAATATTTTTCTATATGCTCTTCAATGTCTAGGTGAACTTTTATTTATGTTAGGCTCTTACTCCCAATGGAAAACTTCATTAATTTTCTTCCAAACACTAGGTGGACTTGATAAAATTCTTTACACCCCCCCTTGATGTCTAAGTCGGACTTTGAGAATCTTTTTCCAACTTCATCTTAGGTTGGCAGACTTTCCTTGCTTGCTTCCATCTTCTATCTCCCTTCCAAGCAGACTTGCCAAGTTTCTTTCCATTCTCTCCTTGAGGAAGACTTTGCAAACTTTTTGCCATTTCTTGGAGTGGACTTTCATTAGTCTATGCCATCTTCTTTCAAGTGGGTGGACTTGGCTTAACATTATTCCATTCTACCAAGGGCGAACTTTCAAGAAACTTTTCCAAGTGCAGGTCAGACTTCCAAGAAACCTTTCCAAGTGCAGGTCGGACTTGCAAGCCATAAGACTTTATGCCATTCTTCTTGTTGGGCACACTTCTCCATGAATCTCTTTAGACTTACACTCTTTTAGCCAAGAATCTCATGATATTTCATTCTTTTTCAATACCTTTTTCATCTGGAGGTCTAATTTTTACTTATTTTTAATCTATTTTTCATTCTTTTTTCAAAATTTTGCATGATTTTTAGTTGACTTTCACTGATTTTTGCATGCTTGTCATCAAATTTTTGATCTAATAGCCTAATTTTTTGGTTGCTTTTTATTGATTTTCTCAGATTTTCACATGCTTTTTCCTTGATTTTTAGATTTTTCATTGATTTTTGCATGCTTTTTCATTCTAAAGATGGAAACTTTGACTCCTTGATTGGTGGGACCTTGGCACTTTCTAAAAATAGAAAAAGTGAAGAAGCAACTTTCTAAAAATAGTAAATTTTTGAATGGTCCAAAAGTGCCAAAAATGAAAAAAAGCAAAAAGCCAAAAATTAAAATCCCTAAAAAGTAGGAAGTGTCAGAATTAGGTGAAAGCATAGGCGATCCTCGTCTACAAGGTCTTCTGAACAGTTATACAACTTTTACGCGCAATTTCAGGCTTGAAATCTCAACTTGACTCAGGTGATGACTCTAGACTCTAACTTGAAACTCATGGAGCAAAAGAACTTATGAATTTGCAACTCAAAACTAAACCCCAAAAACAAACCATTGAGGGTCCCCATTTGCAATGGGGCGATGTGTGAAATAGGTCACAACATCTGGCGACTCCACATGAGGAATGTTTCTGAACATTGTAAAGATAAGACCAACTTCAAACCTAGAATTTTAAACTAACTCTAACTAACTTACCCCTTGGCTAAAAAGAATACTCAAAAGGAAGAGGAATCCTAAATTGTATCAATATCTTTCATCCTTTAGTTACAAGTGTGTGCAAAATGCGTTTATTTCCATCTCATAATACCATTATGACTCTTTGGTTCTATCATGGCTTTCTTGTTTAATTTGTCTTAACTCCAAAAGCATCCTTGGATAGAGCCTTGCTGCTAGCGAGCGTCCATAGCCCCGATAAGGTTATCGCTATGATCTCATAGAGATTTCTCTACTTCCGGCTATTTAGTCTTTCTTTGTTTTGGATTGTATACCTGTAGAGATGTCCGCACACCCAAAACCACATGTTTTTATTTTCATTTTTATTTCTTTTATTTTTGATATTCTTTCCTTTTCATAGACTTCCACACTTTGGTTTGTAAGTAGTGAAGCTCACATGGGTTTGAGTATTATAGTGGCAATGAAGCAAGACTTTTAATAGTTTAGCCATGACTTCACCTAGGAGACCATAATGACTCAAAGAATCCATTAAGTGTGTAAGATATAATAACCGTAAAACTCAAGGTCAAGATACAATAGATGATTCCCTTTCTAGTCAAGTACTAACCTTAGACCTAGGGTACTTTAGAGACAATTAATATAGGATTCCAAAATTATCCACAAGTATTTATCCAAGAAATAGATGGAACATGCCTTGGCAAGGTTAATCCAGAGTGTCTGTGTAAGCAACATCACCTTTCTCACAAATGTGAAATTCTCCTTATTCAAAGCCTAATCTAAGGGAAAGAAAACAAAAGCAAACTAAACTAAGAAAGTAGGAAAAACCAAACAAAATCAAACGAAAGCAAGGGAAAACCAGAATAAAGCAAACCGAACAAAACCAAACCCAACCAAGAAGAAAACTAATCTAACTATGTACAAAAGCAAGACTCACTAGGAGTCTAAGACTGGAAATAATGTTTGAGAAATTTCCCATTGACTGGCAATGTGACATCCTCTTCGGTTAACGTCTTATGTTTGAATGCATTGTCTCCCAGAATTTCTGAAATCTGATAGGGACCCATCCATAAGTTGTCAAATTTGTCATGGTCTCCTTTTCGTTCATGTGCTCTATCCCAACAAAGGACTAAATCAAAAATTCTAAATGCCTTTATTCTGGCTCTTCGATCAAACCATCTCTTTACAATACCTTGGTGCTTTGCAAAATTTTCCAGTGCTAGATCTCTCTTCTCTTCCAAAAGTAACATTTGTGACAATCTGGTTTTGATTCTGTCTTCTTGATCCAAACATTCTTGCATGAATTGTAGTGTGGGAATTCTCAGTTGTATCAAAAATATAGGATCATGTCCATATACGAGGTGATATGGTGATGTACCTAAGGAACTCTTTACTCTTACTCTATCCGCCTAGAGAGCGAATCTTAACTGTGTGTGCCAGTCCCTCGGGTTCTTGTCTAACAACTTCTTGATAACATTCAACAATTTTTTGTTAGTGGATTCGGCCAATCCATTTCCTTGAGGATAGTAATTCGATGAAAACTTTAAAGTAACCCCATATTCAAAAGCCAAGTTAGAAAATTTCAAAGAAGAAAATGCAAAATCATTATCACAAACTAAAGCATAAGGACATTCAAATCTAGTGATAATGTTTTCTTCTAAGAACTTAATTACCGCATCCGTTGTGCATAATTTCAAGGCCTGAGCTTATGACCATCTAGTGCAATAGTCAGTTGCGGTTAGAATATACCTGTGTTGCATAGAGGAAGGTGGATTGATCATACCAATAAATTCAAGTCCCCATTTTGCAAAAGGTCATACTTTGATCACAAGTTGGAGTGGCATAGTGGGGTTCTTCTCTCGTGCAATGGTTATCTGGCATGTGTGGTAGGTTTTTACATGATCATACACATAGTTGAATACTATTGGCCAATAATAGCCAACCATCAGAACCTGGTGTGTTGTTGCTAATACTCCTCCATCATCGGTTCCAAACTTGGAATGGAAATGTTCCATTATCTGTTTAGCTTCTTCTTTTCCTAGGCATCTTAGGAAAACTCCTTCGTGGTTTCTCTTGTATAGCACTGCTCCTTGCAACATATATCTTTGGCTCTTCATTCGTAGGCCCCTCTTTTGTACTGGATTCAGATGATTAGAGCACTTTTGGTTGAGCAGAAAGTAGACGATATCATCGTACCATTCATCAAGAGATACCTCTTGTAATTCATAGACTTGTTGCACTAGTTTTGGTCTCGTGGCGATAGTCCATGTTGGGGCTTGGCAGAAAACAAATTTCATTGGATGGATCTCTACATCATATTCTTGAATAATAGCAACCCACTTGCCTCTTTTCTGTCCTAACTCGTTTTGCATCAAAAGGGTTTTAACAGCCACATCTGGGACAATGGCAAAGACTTTGCTTCTCAGAACATAATGCTAAAACTTCTTGATTGCTTTAACTAAAGAATATGCATGTTTCTCTACATTCAAGTATCTAAGCTTTTCATCTTTGAATGGTGCACTCATGAAAGCAATAGGATGTTCATCCTTTTCTTCAGTCCTTTGGGTGAGCATTGCAACACATGTATGTTCTAAAGCGAAAGAATAGAGGTAGAAGGGCTTTGTGTAGTTAGGGATGACCAACACAGGAGCATCAACTATGGCTTGTTTGATCTCCTCGAATGCCTTCTTTGTTGGCTCAATCCATTCTATCTTCACGTCTTTCTTCAACATCTCACTCAGAGGCCTGACTATTTATGCAAACCCTGTTATGAACTTTCTTACAAAATTAATCTTTCCAAAGAAAGACTTCAACTCCTTCTGGCTTGATGGAAAGTTGATTCTTGATATGGCCTCTACACGATCAGGATCAATAAGAATCCCTTTCTCTGTTATCATGTGGCCAAGTAATTTTCCTTCAGTCACCCCAAATATACATTTCTTCGGGTTTAAGGAAATTCCATATCTTCTACATCTCTAAAATATCTTTATCAAATCTTCAACATTACTTTCTCTTTTCTTTGAGAATATAGTGAGGTCATCCATGTAGACAATAATGCACCTCCCTATAAGATATTTGAATGTGATGTACATGGCTCTTTGAAAGGTGGCTCTAGCATTAATCAACCCAAATGACATTCTTTGGTATGCAAATGTACCCCACTTTGTCATGAACGTTGTCTTGAGTATATCTTCAGGTTCCACTAGCACTTGATTGTATCCTGAATATCCATCAAGGAAAGACATCATTTGGGATCCATTGAAAATTTGGATTACTTCATCTAGTGATGGCAGTGGGTAATTGTCCTTTTCTGAAGCCTTGTTGAGATTTTGAAAATCTACACACAGTCGTATGTCTCCATTCTTTTTACGAAGGGGTACCAAGTTGGTGACCCACATTGAGTGGCGTACTGGAAAGATGATTCATGCTGACAATAGCTTCTTTAATTCCTGAAAAATGAGGGGCTCCAATAATGGATTGACTGGCCTTTGGCGCTGCCTAAATGGTTTATTTCCTACCTTGAGGGGGATTGTATGGGTGATGATTGCAGCGTCATGTCTTCAAATCTTTGTAGCTCCAGGAAACAATGTCTCCAAACTCTCTTAAGCTTTCAATTATTCTTTCTTTTTCTTTAGGTGTGCATACCTTGCTAGTGAGAACATTTTTTACTTCATTTGTTGTTCCCAAGTTTACTACCTCATGTTGACCTCCATCATTTCTTTGGTATTTAATTGCATTGATTTGATCTTGATCAAAAATTATTTCAAGTTGTATCATTCCATTGGGGATGCTATTGGTCTTTAAATTCATTATGCCTTCTGCATCAAATTCAACTTCTCCTTGGTCTTCTTCTTCATCAATGATCTGCGTGAGGAAAACATCTGAATTTGTTAAGAAATCTAAAATATGTTTGTCATCATCAAACACTTGGAAATTTGTGATATTTTCTGGGACTGATGGTGTTGAAGTGATTTCAATCGTGAATTTCTTCACAACATCCATCTCAAGTGGTTCTAATGAACTTGTTGATTGTGCTAATGAATTTGCAACTTTGTTTTGAGAGTGGTATATAGATCTAATATTGAAAGCATCAAAACTTTCAATAAGATCCTAGACAAGGTTTCTATATCCTCTTAGTCTCTTGTCATGGAAAGCGTATTTCATCCTTACTTGCCTTACCATAACTTCTGAGTCACCATAAACATGCAAGATTTTAACCCTTTTCTGAATTGCGTGGAGCAATCTGTGGACTAAGGACCCATATTTTGTTACATTGTTGGTGCAAGGGAATTGTAATCTCAGGGAAGATAAGTAGGTCTCGCTTGATGGACTAATCAACTCATAATGAGCTTTGTTCCCCTTTCTAGATTTTGAACCATCAAACCTCAAGGTCTAAACTTTCTCTTGATCTTGCAACTGCTTGGGACTAGATATTTCATTTTCGTGAATCTCTGCAACTGAATTCTCTTCTTGAACTTTGTATATTTCCTATATCCTTTCTTCCTCTGATGAGAGTTCTCTGTCAGAATCACTATCTTCATTTTGCATTGTTAAATTAAAACATTCATCTTCTGAAATTTGGGAAATCCTTGCACGTACTTGATCTAAAGCCATTTTTCACATTGTGCAAGAGAACTAAGAATGAAAAGCATTATGAATCTGGCACCAGTTGGGCAATAACAAATCTTGCATAAAAGCATGACTTTCCAATTCTCTTTCTTGTCTCGCACTCTTAAGCACAAATCTTTTGAAATTTTTGAACATACTTTCACCTTCATCTGGTGATAACTCTTCATCACTTTCCATAGGAACTTTTATTGAATCTCGACTTTTCAATGAATCTCTTTGATTATCTGAGTAGTGCAGCATCAAGACCTTGGTGCCTTTGGTCTTTACTGACCCAAATTTGTTTCACAAAATAGAATCTCATTGTTTTCTCCATACTCAGTAATCATCAACTTAAGTCTTGGTGTGCTCTCAATTTTGATTTGATTGGGAATACCCCTCCACGGTAGCCACATGTGTGAGAAATCAGTGGTGAATTAACCATTCAATATGTGGGTTTAGTCTCTTCCTAAAACCATTCCATAGCCATCTGGGATATTGACTACAAAAATGTCGATGAAATGTTGAATTCTGGGATCAAATGATAACTGCATATGAATATTATTCAACTCTCCTATGACTAGAACTTTTGTTTTATCCAACTGTGTCACTTTCTTATCTATCTTCGTGGGTGTCAAACCCAATCTATGACATACAGCTAATGGCATGACATTACTGGACGCTCCTGAGTCGATCAAACAATTGTGCAGGAGTTTCTTGAAAATACGGAGCGAAACAAGGAAAGGAGCTAGCTCATCTTTCCCTTGATAACATATCATAGGGCTTCCTTTTTGTACTCCAACTTCTGCCTCTTTATCTTTTTTCTTGCTATTCTTCTCAGCTTGTGGAGCTTCCATTTCTTTTGTGGAACTCTCTATCTTATGCTCTTTTGAACCTCAGCGTGCTTGCTCAGTTTTGGTTGTCTGTTGACCTGGCATTTCTATGCCCTCTTTTACTTCATATAGGCCTCGATTCACTTTGGAACCCTAAGATCCTTGAGCAATATTTACTGTCTAAGGTCATTCCTAGAACTATTTAAAAAAAAAAAAAAAGGGGTAAAACCTTTGTTAAAATTTCAAGAGAAGCAAAACAATCAAAACCAAGGGCCAAGCCCTAGAAGCTCAATTATCCTCTAAAATCTTCCTATCCTCCTCAAGAAACTCCTCCAGGTCCTGACGTAACTCAGGAGATACCTTCATCCAATCCTCAATCTTCCAACCTCCATCATTCTCAAAAGCCCACTTAGCCAAACAGTCACCCACCCGATTACATTCACGTGGGGTATGAACAAAAGAAACCATCTCCATCCAGGAGCTAATCTGGAGGATTCGCTGGACCACCAACGCCAATTGCCAGTTGATGCCTGACATCTTTTTCTCATTCAACAGGTTAATCTGAATCTGTGAATCAGCTTCACAAATCACCTTTTTCCATCCAAGAGCAAGGGCCCGCTCCACAACATAAAGAATCGCCAAACCCTCCATGAGATTAACAGTCTGCTCCCCCTCATGAATGGAGAACATAAATATCATTGCACCCCTTGAATCTCTACCAATCCCAGCAGGCCCAGGATTACCACGAGAAGACCCATCCGTATTTATCTTCAAAATGTCAATCGGAGGGGGCAGCCACCTACCCAACCACTGAACTCTCGAACCCCTTCCTATTACGCCTGAGCTTTGCTGAAGAGGAATAGATCCCCTAAAGACCCAGCCTATCCACCCACTCCACATCATCTCTTCCCAAGGGGAAGCCAACCTCACACTTAGCCACCACAGTCTCATAAATCATCCCTAACATGCACAACCAAACTTGTTGACCCACCAACTTCTCCCCACGAAAAATCTGGCGATTCCTCTCTAGCCAAATCTGCCAGAGATGGAAGGTAGGACCCACATACCACACATCCTACAAAAAAGAAGCCATTGAGGGGTGTCTACCCAAGCTATCCTAGAACTCCAATAAAGAGGAAGCATGAACACAAGGTTGCTTCCAGACCTCCCACCACTAGTGCCAAATCCTCACAAAAAAGGGGCATCTAAAAAATAGATGTGAGGAGTCCTCCTCAGCCATCCCATAGAGAACACAAACAAAAGGCCAATGAAAACCCCGCTTACGAATGTTATCCCAAGTCAAACATCTATTCCTCACTAGAGTTCAAACAAAGCAATTGCATTTCGGCCAAGAAATCTTATTCCACACCTTCTTCCACCAAAGAACCTCCCCCTGAGCCACCGTCTGAGCCGAAAGCACCTGATAGCCACAAGCAATGGAATAAGTCCCCCTAGGATTATGGGACCAGGTAAGAATATCACCATCCAAAAGAGAGCTACACTGCCTCCTACTAAGAATAGAGAAAAGCTCAACACACTCATCCTCCAAGCCCAAAACTGGCCACTCCGAGGGGTCCTTCCAACAAGCCTTCTCAACCTGACCCAAAGAAGAAACAGACTTGAAATCACTTACCCTAGACCAACCAGCCTCAGTGAACCTCTGGCTCATAGGAAGCAAGTGAGGAAATTGTGAGAGGAGAGGAGGAAATCCATCCCAAGAGTCCAACCAAAAAAGAGCATCTGAATCCTGTCTACATATCCAAAACAAACCCTCCTTAATGAGCTTCGCACCTTTCTTAAGAGTACACCAAATCACTAAACCTTTCCCTTCAACAGGGTACCTAGGGAGGTCCTGTTGAAGAGCATCCGAAAAATACTTATGAGAGAGAATCCTGGCCCACAGCTGATCCTGCTCCATACACCATCTCCAGAATAACTTAGTAGCCACCGCCTCACCAAATAAAGAAGATTGTTGAAGGCCCAAACCACCAAACTGCTTAGGACAACAAACATCTCCCAACTGACCAAGCTCCACTTAGAGGACGACAAGCAACCAGCCCACAAAAATTGTCTCTTAAGAGAGTCCAACTCCTTAAGAAACCCCACTGGCACAACCTGCAACATACATCAGTAAATAGGGAGGGCATGTGCCACATATTTTATAATTTGAACCCGACCCACAAAAGATAACCATCTATGAGTCTAATGATTAACTTTCACTCGAAATTTATCCAAAATATTCTTCCATGAAATCTTAGGAAGACGCCCAACAGAGATAGGAAAACTAAGATATGTAAAGGGAAGAACCCCAATCTGAAATCTCAAAATGTTAGCAATTCTTCTATGAATGGAGGCAGGCGTATTAAAGAAAAAAATGGATGATTTATCTTCATTAATAAATTTCCCCGAAGCCGCAAGGTACACATCCAACATCTGTCTCAAATAAGTAGCCTCCCTAATAGTAGCCACCCCATCAAGGTAGTGTCATCAACAAACTGCAAATGAGACTGCGGGGGAAAATCTCCACCCCAGCACCATCCATGAATGTTACCAGATTCCACATTTCTTTTCAACAAACATCCAAGGCCTTTAGAAACCAGTAGAAAAAGATATAGAGAAAGGGGGTCCCCTTGGCGTAGACCTCTGGAGGCCCCAAACAAATCAGAATGATCTCCATTAATCAGCACAGAGAAAGACACAGAAGTAACACAACTCAAGACCCATTGAATCCAATCAGCACAAAACCCAAAGGCACCCATGATCTTTCTGAGGAAGGACCACCTAACTTTGTCATAAGCCTTAGCCATATCTAACTTAATAAACATCAACTTCGCCTGAGAGATATCCATGGAGTGAATGGTCTCAGTAGCAATAACAACCCCGTCCAAAATTTGCTACCCAACTATAAAGCCACTTTGCTCCTTTGAGATCAAAACCAAAAGCCATTTCTTCAACCCCTCATCCATTAACTTCAAAATGATCTTATAAGCAACATTGCAAAGGTAGATTGGTCAGAACTGAGTAAGCCTATTTTCCCCCTCACATTTGGGAATTAGAGCAATGAAGGTAGAATTAAGAGCACACAACATCTGTTTATTCTTTTGGGACTCTTGCACAACCACCAAAAGATCCAACTTAATGATCTCCCAGAATTCCTGAAAAACTTCAATAGGGAAACCATCAAGGCCTGAAGCTTTTCCTTTCTTCATCTTAAACAGAATCTCCTCTAACTTATCTAGAGAGATCTCTCTCATCAAGTCCTCATTCGCCTCCCTAGAAACCAACTAAGGAATGCAGGAAAGAACATGCTCTTCATCATCAGAACCCTTGTGTGCCTCCTCCCTAAATAGATTCTCAAAATATCATGAAACTTCAGTTGTAATCTCCTGAAAAGAAACAAGTCGGTCCCCCCTATCATTCACTAGGATAGAGATGGAATTACCATTCCTCCTAGCCTTCACCGAATTAAAGAAAAATGTTGTATTTTTATCCCCTTCTTTCAGCCAATCCACCCGAGCCTTTTGCTTCTAGAAATATCCTCCCAAAGCTCATACTCCTCCACCACCTTCAAAGCACTAGCCTCCTCTTTCAAAAGAACCTCAGTAACCCCCTTCTCCTGAATCTCCTACGTAATACTATTTAATTTATCCTGAGCATCAGCCATATCATGGAAAATATTACCAAAACATCGTCAATTCCACCTCTTGAGCTGATACTTGATGAACTGGAGAAGCTTGACCAAGGAGTACATTACAGTACCAAAAGTTGGTCTACCATCCCTCCACCAAAAAGCCACCTGCTCATAGAGAGTAGGGTCACGTAGCCACATAAGCTGAAACTTGAAAGAGGGAGGACAAAACCTCTAAGCCAAAATGATGCTAAGCTTGATAGGGCAGTGCTCAGAACCCCACCAATCCAAAATTTTTGACATAGACCACGCGCCACCAACCCAATAGCACGATACCAATAACCTATCCAACCTTTCAACCACCCAATCCTCACCCATCCTCCTATAAGTCCAATTAAAACAACCATTACCAGGATGAACATCCACCAGGTTTAAACTAGAGATATTATCCCTGAAAAGCAAAGCTGAAGGATCCAACCTAGCAATCCCACCCCTTTTCTCCAACAAGTCCACAATAGCATAAAGTCCCCAGCCAAAACCCAAGGTTGGAAAGAAGCTACGTTGTGAACATATCAAATATGAGACCAAAGCTATTGTTTACCATGTAAATCAATAGGAGCATACACATTAGAGAGAAGAATACATTCCCCAGTTATAAAACAGGAAGCCATCATGGAGATAGAAGATCGAGAGGATATCCACCAGAGCGGACAAACCCTACGGGGGTTCCAAATGCAAGCCACTCCCCCAAACGCACCATGAGCTCCAACACACTGACCCTCACCAATCTTCCACAACTTAGGCACCAAATTCAACATAATTTCCATGGATAACTTAGTCTCCTGAAGAAAAATAATATCCGGAGAGTGACTGCTAACCAAATCCTGAACAACTTTTTGTCGAGGGCCACTGTTCAAGCCCCTTACATTCCATGAAAGAACTATCATTTCTGGGGACACGAGAAAATTGTATCTAGGGTCTTGACAGCCCTCGATTCCACCAAAGTCTCCCCAATTGACTTGATCTTTTCCATATCCTTTTTCCTTCCCACCTTGATGTTTCTCTCACCATCCCCCTTCTTAGGCTCCTTTTGTTGAATACCCATCCGAGACGAAGACAAAGAACTCTTTCTAGCCTCCTCACCACCAGTCTGAGCTAAAGGAGATCCACCCCCTCCGATCTTCACCGTACCAATAACAATAGCCGATTCAACTTGAACAATCAACTGTTGGTCCATATCCATCTACCCACCACCTGACTCCTGCATAACCTACACAACTGTCAAAGGAGCTCCCTCCTTCCCAACATCTATATTGTCCTGATCAAAATTCATCAACCCCGGATTTACTTCCTGATGGTTGAGCTCAGCCAACACCTCAAACCTGTTAAAGGTCTCATCTTCTTGCCTTTCCATCAAGGAACGCTTCTACCCATGGTTCTTATTGCGGGTCCTAATCGGAATAAAGCCATTCCCACCAGGACTCTCACTTTGAATAGGTTCCTTCCCCTTTTCAACACTGGGTTGATTACGAGGAGCATGTGAAAGATGAGGACCTATAGGCTTAGATTGAGGGAATTTGCACTGCAGGTGTCCATATTCATGACAAAGACGACACCAAAAAGGAAGAGTTTCATAATCTAACTGTTGCACCCATGTATGAGATACTGCACTCACTTCCACAGAGTCTAGCAATGGTTTACTTAAATCAATTTCCACACATATGCAGGCAAAAGTCATTACCTTTTTAAACTGTGTTTGTTGAGATGATCCAACTGGCTTACCAAGTATGGAAGCCACTAGCTGCAAAACATCCTCCCACTAGCATTCAACAGGAAACCACGACAACCGCACCTACACAGGAACCCTATTTGGAATTATCTCCATAGGATTGAATCCAGCATGCCACAACTTCATAAACAAACCCACTTGATTCAAGAAATAAGGCCCCCCCTCAAAATTCCTATTTCGATCCACCATGCAATCAAGGGAAACCATAAAATAATTATTCGCCAGGAGCCTAATCTCCATTTCCCCTTCCGGCATCCAAGTCCTCTGATCCCATGATTCCAAAAGTTGCAGCGACACTCTGAGGCCCAAGAATTTACAATAAAAAGAGTGCTTCGAATAATATTCAATGTCATCAGCCAACATCTCCATCGGGATAACCAATTTCAGCCTCTCTTTACATCTTTCCAAGCACCCATTGATCTTCATGATCTTGGACCCACCAGACGAACTAGAACCATACATCTCTTGATCTAAAACAAAAAGTTTATTATCAAAGATTCGTGCCTCCTGCGATGGAGACTTCGATCTGAAAGCTGAACAAAAGTCCAATTTGTGGCCAACCCCAGAAGGTTCCCCTCAAAACATAGCCATGAAGGAGGCCCCTACACAGACATGCACGCCACAAAGCCAAAGGAAAAGACAAGACCCCACACAAAGGAAATGACAAACCCAACCTATTGCAACTGCAACCCACAGTAGCAAACACTAGACAAAGCCCTAAGCTTCACCAAAACAAGCCAATCCACACCCCTACCCACACCAACGCCACCGCGTAGGCACAACACACTCCCACTCCCCACCAAGGCTATGTGCAGCCCCACATTCACACCACCCCCACGCAACACCAGCGGCCATGCAAGGCTAGAAAATGAGCCAAACAAGGAAGAAGCACATAAAAGAAACAGGCCCCCGAAACACAGTCAAAACCCCCACTTCACAGCAGCAAGAAAGAATCAGAAAGGAGCTAGGGCATGGATGCCCTAGCTTGCTCCATCACAAGCAGCAACAACGCCATCTCAGACACCTAAATTCACCACATCCTGGTTCCTAGAACTGTTCATCTTGAACAAAATTTACATTATTTGTGGAACTTGCAACCTTCTAAATTGTGTTGGCTGAATCTTGTGTCAAGTCTTTCAAGCTATCAAGGAATGTGTTTCTTATCTCTGGTACTCTCATCAGTTTGAACAATGATGCACTCACCTTGATTTTCCTCACCTCCTCGGTCAGATATTGACTTAATCTTTTCAATTCTTCTTTGGGAGGAGAACTATTAGTGTAACTATTAGCGTTATTGGTTTGCCTGTATTGAGGCGCGTCTCTCGGAAGAGGCGGGTTATTGCTTGCATTTGGATGTGGAGGTGTTTGGAAGTTGTGTGGAGGAATAGATGAGGTCAAAGGCTCCTGATTCTTCCTATAATAAACATTTGGTGGATTATTCCCTATCTGCTAAAATGCCTAAACTTCTTTTATGCCTTCGACCAACACGTTGTTTAATAGTGGGAAGTAATAATTGGTCGTGTCTTCAATAGGTCTATCAGCCATTACGTATGAGTATATGGAAGGTGGCACATCCACTGGTCCATTCATTGATGTTGGTGGAAATCTTCCAAATTGATCAGGTGCTTGATACTGTTCAAATTGTGGTGGAGATGTGAAGTCTTCCAAAACTAAAGCTTGATCATATTTTACCATGGGAACTATAGCGGTGGATGCATCATCTGGTGTCTCTTTCACTATTTTTTTTGGAAAATATCAGTTGCTAGTTGAAATTGTCAGCATTGTGTCTTAGAATGTTGATTAGTATTATGCAATCAACACCATCCTGACAAAGCTGACTCAGTGAGGAGTATATTCTCATTTGGACAGTTTTCTTGAGTCATCAAATTGTCAAGTGGAGATGGCATGCTTCCATTATTTGGTCTAGTATTCCATGCCCTTTTTTAATATCCTTGATTATTGTTACAGTAGCCTTGAGCATTGCTTGATTGACCTTGGTAATTTTGATAATTACCTTGGTATCCTTGAGAATTTCTTTGCATTCTATGGAGTTGATTGTTTTGATTTCTCAAGTGAGTTACTTCAGTAGATAATTTCTTCACTTGTTCAATCAACTCTTTCATTTCTTCCTTTTCTTCTGGTGTCCTAGTAGACATTGTCGTACTTTGTAAATATACTGGATGGGAAGGTTGTGCTTGAGAAATTGGACCTCCTAGGTGAATCACCAATTGATTATTTGGGGGTGGAATGGGATGCATAATTGGTGTGTGATGTGTCAATGTTTGGTTGATCCCTGCTATCTGGTTTGGCATAGCAATGTATCCCAAATGATTACGTGGTCTTGCAACATTCATGCCCAAATCAGAATTAACTTTAATTGCCTTTGCATATGCCCCTTTGAGATTAGTTGGGGTTGGGTTGGCTCTTCTTACAAACATAGGCGTAAGACTATCTAAGGCGACATAGTATATTGGAAATGTTGCGGCATCATTCAACTCATATGGATCTCGTAACCTTGTGTATGCCTTATGAAATCTGTTGTTGAAGGTATTGATTGGTTCATGCTCTTGTCTTTTCACTTCAACAAATTGTTGGTAAAGTTTAGCTGGTGTGGTTGGCAATCGGAATTTCACCAAGAAGGATTCCTTTAGTTGTTGCCACATTCGGATTGAATTGACTGGAAAATTCACGTACCAGTAATATGCTTCCTCTCCTAAAGAGCATGGGAATAATTGACATGCTACATCTTCATGTTGAATATCTCAGTTCTGGAGAGTGTCTTCAAAAATTTTGATATGTTCATTAGTTGTCCGGTTCATATCACTGACTTGGAATTTAGATCAAAACTACTCTAGATTCTTAGGCATATCATGATAGTCAGCAAAAGTAGTGAGGGGCGACGCGTTCTGTGGATGCCAAGCCATTGGAATGTTCAGTTGAGCTATTTGGATTGGTGGAACTAGTGGAAGTGGTGGAACTTGTTGATGGGTAATGTTTGGCGGTGGTGTGTGGAATAATCTAGAGAAATCTTCTACACTTGGTACTTCTTCACTAGGGGAAAAGTGCTTCTACACTATGGCCAACTGCACTGGATTTTTCTCCTTGTGAAGCTTATGTTTTCTTTCTCTTCTTGTTTCTGTAGGGTGACGACTCCACAAATTCTTTGAAAGAATTTGGAGTGGATCTTGTGATTCTTCAAAATCAATCTGCTGAGAAAGAACCAATTCGATCTAGTGTGCCTTAATCTCGCCAAGGACGTGTGGGAGCTGCTTCAGGAGCTTGCTGGTTTACTTGTTGTGGAACTTGTTGGTTTTCTTGTGGATTAACTTGTTGATTGGCCTATTGATTGGCTGGTCAGTTCTGTTGCCGCTAAAGAGCTTCAAATATTTCCACAAGACGGTCTCTTTGAATATTGAAATCAATACGTCAGGCTCGTTCTTCTTCTTCTTTGAGGATAAAATGTATACGAAACTAGTCAGGAGCGTTCCTTCTAACTTGCCACGCAAGGCTGAATAGTTCGGTGATAATGTCTTCTTGTTTGTCGTGAAAACCCAAATTTGGTTGCAATACTGGCTTGGGATCTTGATCTGGATTAGGAACGTTGCCCAAAAGCATCATTCTTCATCTTATTAGGAAGACTCGAGTTTGTTGAGGATGAATTATTGGCGATTGATCATTCTATCTCATCAAAAGCTTGCTTTAGAAGATCAATCTTTTGTCTAATAAAATCTCTCTGGATTGCTTCTTTAATTCTTCTTCCTTTTTCTTCTTCTCTAGCAAGGACACGACTTGTTTGGCCAAATTGAGCATGGTCTTTTTGCGACTTCCAAGCTAGTGTGTACAATTGATCAATAATGTCGGTTGGTGCTTGATATGATTGCTCGACGGGTATGTCAAAAGGGAATTCATGTGACAACACCATACTGCATCTTGTCTACTTTTAAAGTAACTTGTTGTCATTGGTTGGATGCCCTCCTTCTAGCACCAATTTAGTGTTGATGCGTGTTTTATGACTCACCAAGCACTCTAGAATAAAGAATCCAAAGACACTCTATCCTCTCTTGAAAAACTGCCTCGTATGCTAAGATTGCCAAAAAAATCATACAACAATTCCAATATTTTGTAAGATGGGTGTCGATAAGCTCTGTGGATGATACGATTTTTTTGGTAACACAAAGGGATTTACTCTAGCAAGTCACTTAGAAAGCAAGGACTTAAATGCAGTGATATAATTTTTTGGATTTTTTGACTTTAGATAAAAAAGGTGAAAAAAGGAAATAAGGGTTGAGGAATCCTATACTATTCCTACGAACTCAAGAGACAGTAAGGATTGAGTGAAACCAAAGAACAATACTTTTTTTCGCCACGCTATATGACAACTACACAAAGCAAGTGCAATCTTTTAGGAATTTGTGCTTAAAATTCTCTTACTACGAACAACACCATCAACAGAACAATATTATTTAAAGCAATACAATGAAGCATCCACATTAAAAGCTCAGTCTAACTTTACGCATTGAATATAAATCATCCATCCAAAGAAAGTATGAGCAAAGTTTCACTAATCTTTACGATCAATCTAACATTCCCTTTACATACATTCAAAAGAAATTCTAACTTAAATCTATTCAATGAGGAAGAGAAGTATGTAACCATGCAACCATTTGACAATGAAAAAATTCAAAGCATCTCATGCATCATGAACTTTATTATCAAAATAGTATTTTGCAACAATTTCATAAACTCTTTCTCTCTTTATTATCTATGCTCTATATCATGCTATCCATCTATGAAAATGAGAGAATGAGAGGGGGGTATTTATAGAGTTTTCAGAGTACAATGAACAATCCAAATTAATCTAGAATAAATGGCAGGGATTAAAAATAAACAACCCTAATTAGGGTTTCCTAAAACACAGTGAGTGATCAATGAGCTAATAGGCAGTGAACTGAAGTGAAGAGCTATTATTGAGGAGGTGCATCCCTATCCTCTTTGGTGGCATTATATTGGATGAATTTGGAAATTATCATGTCAACCTCCTTGATCGTGACAGGGGGCAGCGCATTGACCTTGAATTATAGTAGATCTAATTCATCCGAGTATTCAACAAAAGTATCTTCCCATTATGATTCCTACCATTGGAAATTACCAAAGATGGATAGGAAGTCAGCTACCTTAGTCAAATTTTGCTTGTGGATAGGCCCGGTAGTGAAGAAGATTTCCTAAATTTTGTGTTTCAAGTTTTCAAACTGTAGGTTGTTTGCTTGTACAATGTCCTTCTCTAGCACATCTGCAACCACAACTAGAATCTTCTCTCGAACTTCTTTTGTCCTTTCCTCAATTCAGATAGTATCTGCCTTTATCATTTCTAGGATCTTGCTTCGTGTGATCAATGCCATGTACCGACTACTAAAATCATAAGCTGCACCTGGTGCAATTACTTTTTCAGTTGACCAACTCTTGCTTTGACACTCCTTTAAGCACTTTGAGACATGGAATGATTTTGTCTCGAATATCCTAGGCATTATCCCATGCTTCTACCAATGTTGCAATTCTCGAGAGCAAAGAAGAAGTTTTCCCATATGCCAATGCCAGTCTTTCTGCAAATACAACCAGCTCTTATCTATTGCTGATTAACCATTCTTTAGTCTCCTTGGCTATATTCTTCTCCTCTTCGCAAGTCTCTTGAGAAGTATTCATCAGTGGAGGAGCTTGCTAGGCTAGTCTAATCGAGAGGCTTAGTTAGATGCTGAATATACTCCTTGAGTCGTTCAACCTCTCGTTTATACTCTTTTTTCTTTGCTATCTCCTTCTCTAGCCTTGCTTTGATAGTGACAACAAAATTATCCAATTCTTCCATCTCTTGTCCTTTTTTGGTAGGGCCTAAATCGACAGTGGTAATGGCATATTCGTGGGGAGTAATGTCTTCCCTCGACTTGTCAACTGTCAGTACAACAACTTGGATTGTATGATGCCCAACTTCATCTCTTTGAATGGTGGAGAAGGTTTTGGAAGGCTTTCTTGCACTGATTGCTTCTAATTTGGCCAGGAAATCGGCCATGCCATCTTCTTCTTCTGGAACTTTTTCTGGTTCCTCCATCTTCAATCTCTCTTTCAGCCAATCAGGAATAGTTGGCTGCTCGATATCTTGTTCTTCTTGAATGTCCTGCGTACCCGGGATTTCTTGAATTCCTCTCAGGGCTGAAATCATTTCTTCCTCAAACTCGTTGTCCAAAATGTCAACCTCATTGTCCGATTCCAAGATCTCGGTTCCTGTGGGTGATGGAGGCTCATCATTTTTTGGTTGAACAGGGATAGGAGAGGGAATCCTTATATCTCCTAGAGATTCATCAATGTCTAAAATTTCATTCACATTCGCAGAGACAGTAGAATGAAGAGGCTCTAGTCTCTGTTGCTTCCTGGCAAGTTCCTCATTTGCAATTTATTTTCCCTTTGTCTCCTTCCTTTTCTTAGGATTAGAGCTCTCAATTGGCTCATCTCCTTGGGATGCTCCAGCATTCAAAGAGTAAGATTTAGATTCGCTCATCAGAGTGTATGTCAAAGGTATACCCTTCCATCATAGTTACTTAATCTGTTGGTTTTCCCACCATTGTGAATACTTGATGACAGGGCTCATGAAGGTGTCCAAGTCAGAGATTTCTGGTTTTGACTAGCACACGGGAGGAAGAGGTTGACTTCCATCAAAACCTGGTTGTGTAAATTTTCCATCATCTTCAAGTTGGTCTGGCACACGGAAGAGTTGTGTCATTCTGATTAAGCTGACATGCAGTCTGGACCACAATCTCTTCCTAACATCAAATTTAGCTGCGGCATTGGCTGAGTAATCTTCCAGGTCCACCTTGTGTTTATATTTCTTTCCATTCACGGTTTCGATGTGGTGGTGAGGATCAAAATTGGCTCTAGATCAGTACGATGTGAACGGATACCACTACATTTCTAGTCTAGCACCTTCAGCTGCCTGTGCAGACGAGCAATATTCTTCCATGTTCCCGATAAAGAATGGGAAAGTGATGGTCGCTTTCTGCTTTGGCCTTTGGATGTTTTGATAAATCTCCAATTTCCTAAGAACCTCCACTAGAATCATCCTGTGGGTGGGGTAGATGGGAAGCTTGAATGGATTCCCAGTGAATCCCCGGATTCAAATATAAGTGAATTTTGGAAATTGGATGTACCGGGATCCATATTTACTAATAGGGCTCTTTGCTTCATGTGTCAGCCTTTGATGGGTCATCCCTTGTAGTATCCTCATGATGAACATCAAGAATGCATTGTGCGCTCTTTTGAAATGGGACTTGGCAGACAACTGCAATTGAGGGTAACATTCATACACTTTGAATTGATTTTCTCCATTTCTGACAACACCTTTGCATATCAATCTAGGATATCTATAAGCTCTGGCCAATAGATAAATGACATAGGAACTCATATGAAATGACTTAGTCTTTTCAAGGTTGAATAATTTCTCATGGATGTTATCACTGATCATTCTTGACTAGTTAAACATTCTGACTCCGGAAGTGATTTCCTCGATAAAGAAGTACATCCATGTTTCAAAGTAGGCATCTTGAGGATTGCCCATTATTCTATTTAGGAGCAAAACGATATCACCGTAGTCCTCCTTAAAGTCTGTCTAGCACAGTTTCTTAGGCATTTTCTTAGCGGAAGCTCTTGGCTTTTCCAACCATGTTTTATTGATATGAGTTTCACATTGATCTGTTCGGTCCTCAATAATTCTTTTGGCCTCCTCCTTTGTTTTATACGAAGTTCGTTTATGGTCAGGTATTTCAAATGCCTCTTGGATAGCTAGTTCTCCAAGGTGCGCCAAAATCCTTCCATCAGGAGCTATAATCTATCTTTCCTGCGGGTTGTAATGCCTTGCACATTCGACCATCAATTCGACACACTAGATTACTGGATGAAATCTGATAACTTGGACAATTCCATTCTGCATCATTTGACGGGTAATTGTTGTCGACATAAGTCCATTCAATCCATACATCCTTTTTTTGAATTCTTCAAAATCAACATGTCTGAGGTCTGTATATGTGATGTTCTTCCATTTGGAATTGATCTTTGAATCCTGTTGGACTCCTTTGCTTGTGAACTTCATTGGTGCTTTCTTTGACGATCCTCTGGGGGTGGTCATTAACCTGCAGGAAAGAGAACACAATAAACATTCAATTATGAATTCTTTAAAATTTTATTGTGAAAATTTTAACTTTCAGCTTGTTGAAAGTTAAATTCGACGAAAAAGCAAGCTGAGTAATTACACTTAGTGAATTTTTTGAAGATAAAATGAAGACAGAGGTAAAAAATAATTCATCAAACTTCAAGATTATATTCTGTGGCTGGCAATTTAACTTTACACTTCGAAAATCTGGTCTTTATTGTCGAAAAAACAAGCTTTCCTCTAAAAATTTTGACCTTCAGCTTAGAATTCTACCTCTTTCTTCGTTCTTTGACCTCGAAATACAAATAAATCACTCAACTCTCAAAATTTCTATCTCTCAAAAAAAATAATCTCTCTCTCAAAAAATTTTCTAACTCTTGAATAATTCTCTATCTCTAGAAATGGAGAGAGCTAAGCCTCTTGAAATTATGAGTTGATAATGACTTGAGAATGCCTTTTAAGGTTGAAACTTTGATCCATTTAGCAATTCTTTCAAGTTCATCGAATGTGGACTCTTGTTTATCAAGGAAAGTTTCTAAATTTTTAGCTCTTCATCTTTATCTTCATCGAAATTTTGAAGTCTATCTCTTGGAGCTCAATTTTTCTCTAAGTGTTTGGAAATAATTAAAGGTTTATCATGTGATTTTTCGATTTTCTCAACCTTTAATTTTTTAATTTTTTTATTCTATCCATGCATTATTTTTAATTTGGCGATTTTTAATTTCATGGATTTCTCATTATTTTCCCCTCCAAAATTCACACTTTGGATTTTTCTATGTCTTAGATTTTTCAATTGGGCTCAAGGGCGGACTTTCTAGTGCTCTGGACATGTTTCTTTTAGCTAAGTCAAACCTCTTAATGCCTGGACATGTCATTTATTATCCAAGGTCAAACTTTGAAAATATTTTTCCATATGCTCTTCAATGTTTAAACGAACTTTTATTTATGTTAGGCTCTTACTCCCAATGGTGAACTTCATTACTTTTCTTCCAAACATTAGGTGGACTTGATAAAATTCTTTACACACCCCCTTGATGTCTAAGTCGGACTTTGAGAATCTTTTTCCAACTTCATCTTAGGCTGGCAGACTTTCCTTGCTTGCTTCCATCTTCTATCTCCCTTCCAAGTGGACTTGCCAAGTTTCTTTCCATTCTCTCCTTGAGGCGGACTTTGCAAAAAAAAATCCATTGCTTAGAGCGGACTTTCATTAGTCTATGCCATCTTCTTTCAAGTGGGCGGACTTGGCTTAACATCATGCCATTCTACCAAGGGCAGACTTTCAAGAAACTTTTGCAATTGCAGGTCGGACTTCCAAGAAACCTTTCCAAGTGTAGGTCGGACTTCCAAGCCATAAGACTTTATGCCATTCTTCTTGCTAGGCACACTTCTCCATGAATCTCTTCAGACTTACACTCTTTTAGCCAAGAATCTCATGATTTTTCATTCTTTTTCAATGCCTTTTTCATCTGGAGGTATGATTTTTACTTGATTTTTAATTTGTTTTTATTCTTTTTCCAGATTTTTGCATGATTTTTAGTTGACTTTCACTGATTTTTGCATGCTTTTCATCAGATTTTTGATCCAATAGCCTAATTTTTTTGTTGCTTTTTATTGATTTTCTCAAATTTTCACATGCTTTTTACTTTATTTTTAGATTTTTCATTGATTTTTGCATGCATTTTTAGTCTAAAGATGGAAACTTTGACTCCTTGATTGGTGGGACCTTGGCACTTTCTAAAAATAGAAAAAGTGAAAAAGCAACTTTCTAAAAATAGTAAATTTTCGAATGGTCCAAAAGTGCCAAAAACAAAAAAAAGCAAAATCCCTAAAAAGTAGGAAGTGTCAGAATTGGGTGAAAGCATAGGCGATCCTTGTCTATAGGGTCTTCTGAACACTTGTACGACGTTTACGCGCAATTGCAAGCTTGAAATCTCAACTTTACTCGGGTGATGACTCTAGACTCTGACTTTAAACTCATGGAGCAAAATAACTTATGAATTTGCAACTCAAAACTAAACCCCAAAAACAAACCACGGAGGGTCCCCATTTGCAATGGGGATATTTGTGAGAAAGGTCACAACACCTCCTCCATCTTCAATTCACTTACCTCCTCCATCTTTTTGCATTGCCATTGAAAAGCTTTGCATCAACATGTGTAATTACTCTTTGATATCCTCTATTTTGAAACCTCTCATCGCTACGTACTCCATTGATAACTAGGCAATGGGCGTACATAGTGATGAGAGATGTTGAAATGGAGAATGAAGAGTAGTGCATAGATGAATATTTTGAAATAGAGAATTGAGGTCTTTTAGAAGGCAAAACTAGAGACAGACAAAAACTCAATAATATGTTGAGAAAACTACAGCTTTATTTTTTTGATTTTGAACTGATTATAGATGCCTCTAATTTATAGAGGTCTTAGACTATTCAAGAAGAATATTAGCTAATAATAGATATAGAAAGAAAACACATGTAAATAGTAAAAAACCCTGCTAATTTCTAATTTATAAGAAATTATTTGCTTTATTCTAACAAATTAGCTAACAAAATGAGATGTTTTAGAAACTTGATATAAACATCCCCAGTTAGCTCTAGCATTCAGTCAAAAATCTTAAACTTGAGTTATTCTATCTCATCAATTGTGGTGATTTGCAGTGCCAAATATCAATAAGATACTTAGTTTTGGTCTTATTAATCAGAACGTTTTAACAATTAGCATTTAATCACAATTAGTCAGTAATATCTTTAATATGTTTGCAAGAGAAATCACCACAATATCTTGAAATCTTAAATTTCATTCTAAAATTAAATTAAATTCTAATTTCTAAAATTTATAAAAAATATATTATTTAGTTTTAAAATAATTAATTAAATTCTAGTGATGATCTATACAAATGAATTAAATATAAATCAAAACTCTAATCCTAACTCGAATTGAATGCTATTTTAAATTGTAACAATATTTTTAGCTTTTAGATTACACTTCATATTTATCTTTCCAAAAATAATATTAAAATATATTTAAAATAATATTTTATGTTTTGTTGAAAATATTCAAAAAATTAAAAAACCAACAAAACTAGAAAATTGTTTTTTAAATTCATTTTAGGAAGTTAACAAAAATAATATTAAAATATATTTAAAATAATATTTTATGTTTTGTTGAAAATATTTAAAAAATTAAAAACAGATTACAAAACTAGAAAATTGTTTTTTAAATTCATTTTAGGAAGTTAACAAAAATAATATTAAAATATATTTAAAATAATATTTTATGTTTTGTTGAAAATATTTAAAAAATTAAAAAAATAGATTCTTGAACAAAACTAGAAAATTGTTTTTTAAATTCATTTTAAGAAGTTAACAATAATGACTCTGTTGTTTTTTTTCAAAAGATAAGAAAATAAGATTTAAGAGTGGAAATGGATTTGCATGTCATTTGAACATTAATTTCTAGCTGAAGAGTCTTATTAATATCTAAGCAGGAACTAAAAATTGACGCATAACTAAATGGGAATTCACCATTACAAATTTATCTGGAGCTTTTTTAATGTTTTTTTTTTCGGCACTCGAGATTTATAATTTATTGACGAGCAAAACTCATAAGCTATCCACTTACAAGCATGGCTTCTATTTTGCACCAGGCCATCTCACAAATTACTTCTTGCTCGTGTGGGAGTAAGGGACCGTCTTTTTCATCAATTGGGCCGAGGCAGTCGAGTAAACCTTTTACGCTGTCATTAAGAAGAGGTTTTCAGAGACACAGAAAACGTTTTTTCTGTCATCCAGAAGCTGGAAATGGCAAAGGAAACAATTTTATTTCGCCTGTGAGTAACTTCTTCATTACACCTTTCTTTTTTGGACCATACTCATCTTGCTTTAGGACCTATAACTTTGTAGTCCACACCCAGTAACCTTTATACCCACGCACTTCATTTGAATATTATAAAAATGATCTTTAAAAGGGGACGACTCTGTGCATTCAATTCATGAAGATGCTAAAATCTATCAGCATTTTACAGATACATCCCATTAACCCAACTGAGGTTGTTAGCCTAAAAAAGAAAATAATAATTACTAAACAATAGCCCTCAGGAAATACACATACGGGAGCCAAAGATTGAAATGGTATCTCGATTATTCTGCTTTTGTACCGGACTCTGTAAAATTTGTAATACAATGTCACTTAATTGTGTTTTAGCATTCTGACCGGGAACTATTTTTTTATTTGAAAATTCCACTTAACTTCTGGTTGGATTATCTATTGGATTCTGATTGTGGATGACTATTACCACTTAGACTTAGAGACATTGAGTTTCATAGTCAATGCAGCCAGTTAGCTCTTTGTCGATTAGGCCAGCTGTCGTTGTTTGTTATTTCATGTCTATCTGGGATTGAATCGATATTACATCTTCAACATATCGAGCTCCAAATGAACTCTAGCATTGCAATGATTGCTTCTGGTTTCCTGCTACACCTATTTAAACTCTGTGTAAAGGTTATGCTTCAAACGTGAGGGCCTTCAGTACTGATAGAATCTTAGTATAATGTCTATAATTGGTCAGATAGACCTTTTTCATGCTATGTTTCTATATTTGTACGATAAATAGATTGGCAAATTCCACCATAAACCTTTGATTTAATGAATGGTCTCTTGCTGATTATATTTCCCATTTCGAGAAGATACAAAAGGACGCAAAATTGGTGTAAGGGATACCATAAACATATTTGAATAGTTCCGAATTGAATCCTCTTAAGTTGGAATTCCTTTCAATATGGCTGATAGGGTTTCTTCCTTAGTCATCCTCCAAGTGTTTAGCTACTGGATGATATACAATTCCGAATCACTCATCTCAAGTCTATTTCTGGTTGCCTGTTGGGAATTGTGGTAAGTGGAAGTTACCTCGAGGGTGTAAGTTTCTTGGTTTTGACTGGGAGTTTTCATAACCAAGTAGGCGTGCTGGCTAGGTTGGGATCTATAAAGTTTACCATTACCTTGACCTATATTTACTTTTGTGTAGCCGCTACAAAGGGGAAGTTGACAATTCATCATGATTCCCAAGTTCCTACTATTTCCTAGTGCCTGTCTCAGGTTAGGATTATGCAAGTAACATGGCCTTTAGGCTCTTTCTGGGACTGATTTTTGATTTTGAGCTTGCAAGGTTTAGGCATCAAACATAACACTTGCTTATTAGGATACCCTGTTTCAAAGCTCATAAACAAAGTTCTCTAGCAGGGGTATGTGCCAACAGCTAGATGCCAGGTTGGTCGTAATGGGCTGAAAATTGCACCTAATTGCCGGAGGAATCACTGCCACATATTTTCAAGTGGGTTTGCCCTATCTAATTGGGTGTCTATTGGAATTTATTTTGTTACCAAAAATAGTGTGGTCTAGTAGCATTTGCTAGATTTATTCTCTAAAGATTACCCTTGAACCTTTTTTGTAAGTAGATAATTCAGAGTACATGTTGAAGAAATGAGATTCAGTACGTATGGAATTCCTCAAGGGAGTTGCAAGGGTTATTAAAGAGATATTTAGTGCATATATCTGCAAAGATGTATTTCAACAACGTGTAGGCAACAAAATGTCTCTGAGTGGTAATGTGTAACCCTGGGAAAAGCTTATTGCTGAATAGATGCGATTGATCCAGGTTACAACTGATGTAGAAAACAATGTTTTTGGCACATTGAGATTAAATTTTAGATTCAATAAGGCAACATTATTGAGATTTAACGTATAATAATGTACTCATATGAGGTGCTTAACCGTAACCAAGATTACATGGAGAAGATCCATGACTAGTTTATTTCATTAGCATACCATTGCATTCAACATACATATATATTGTCGAGAGAGGGAGGGGAAAGTGGGGGAAGGGAGGAGGGAGAGCGTGTGGGAGGAAAGAAACGGAACTCAAGGTACATGGAGAGCCTATCTAGAGTGGTGTAATAATATGTCTCCTAAGAATGCTCACAACTGGTGATTGAGAAGCCCAAGAAATCAAAATTATAATAGTGTAAATTATGTGTAAACATCCTTCCTTAATCTAGATTCGAAGGGTAGAAAGAACAACTGATTATGATTAAGATAGTTTCATCTGCAATAGCAATTAAAATGGCACAGCTATCTTCAAATGAAGGTTAGTACTAACAAATTAGCAACATTCCTATTCTTTCACAAATATGGCTGACCACTCAGGCTCATGGTGTAACCATCATCATACCATATTTCTAGTGATTTCTAATTTACTACCTTACCTTAGCAATATTTCAAATGTCAAAGCAAGCATCATATGAGAGGCACTTCATACAAATGTAGCACTCTCTGTCTTATCAAATACTGCATATATCAGAACAGGCACATGTCCCCATCAACTAGGCAGCGGGGGGGAGAAGGAGGGGGGGGGGTCAGAGAGAAAGAAATGACTGAAAATAACAGTATGAGAGTGAAGAAATGTTTCAGGAAGACAAACAAGCTCTCTCCTAGAACATTAGATCCTTCAATAAGGCTCCACATATATCAGCTCCTCAAGCTCATTTGACTCTTCTCAGCTGATATGTACAATCACTGCAATCTCATGTCTTTCCATTTAAAGGTTTACTTTGGATGTCACATCATCAACTTCAAGTATCTGAAAAGTATAGTCTGGAATTGAGAGAAAATAACCAAGACCTGGTCTAGATAATTGTGAAATTGTATCTGCAGGTTTGATACTACATCGACCACTTTTTCCAAGACCTACTTTCTATATTCCAATTTCTCAAACATTTTCTATCCAATGCTTATTTTCAATTTATTTGTCTTCCTTAACTCCATTTGGAGATTTATCACCTGAATTTCAATCATAACTGTGATCAGAGTAATCATAGCATGAACAATCATCAGATGAAGAGATACCTAAGAAATCTGCTAAAATTTGATAAGTAATTGCTGCTTTGGGCAGTAGTATCTTCATAGATTGATCTTGAACCACCTTTTGTACCTGCATGCCTGTAAACAGTTGCGTTGTGTTCTTGGAATTTTTTTTCTCTGATTTTTCAATTCGTCTACTATAGACACATAGCTAGTTCACCTTCATTCACATAATGAAAAGATTTTTGTGACATGTTAATAAATGTGATGAACTTCTAGAGTTTATTATTTATTCAAAGGGCCAAAAACTACGTTGCCAGTTCTGGTTCAGGTTTGGAGGATTTCCAAAAAGATTTCCCTGCATTTGTTGCAGCTGGGTCCAGCTGTACAATATATTAAAAATGTAAAAACAACCATAATCTATGCAAAATGTACAAAAATGAATTCAAAATTGAGAACACAGCTGGTAATTAATACTACAATGTCACTTTTAAAATCATAGATGTTAAGACAAACCATTTCCAAAATGGTTTATATCATAGTACCATCACGTGGAATTAGGATTGACTTGGCAAACTAGTAGTATAAATAGAATTCAATTACTTGGGATTGAAATGGAAAAAAAAACAGGAAAAAAATGCTGCTTTTCCATTGAGTGCAACCCAATACCATTTTTATTTTTTTGCTTTTTAAAACCAATTTTCCATTCAAAGGAACCAGTACGTTGGTGAATGGTTGGTGCTTTCACACTCAAAATTTTTTGGAGGGGCAAATGGCTCCTAGGGGTGAAGAGGTTTGCCCTTCTTTGGCTAAGACTCCTAAAGATCTGGTTTCAGTCAGTGTGGGCTTGAATGGTAATTCCCAAGGCCTTGGGCTTGGGTCTTGGGTCTTGGATGGCTCCCTTTACACCATCTTCAATAAAAGGGGTGATGATTACAGAAGAGAGGTGTGATAATAGCATCTTGCTCTTGATTCTAGTCTAGCTTCAAAAAATGGGAGTATAGCCAAGAAGAAATTATGCATTTCTAAGTTGGTGGACAAGGCTGATGTTAGGATTCATAGCTCCCTCATGCACTTTGGCTCTAAGCCACACCTTTTTGCTGGTTGATCTTTGTCTCTTCTTGGGGTTTAGTCCTTGGTTTAATGTTTTTTTCTCATTCTTGTGAGTTGCTGCTAGTTTGCTGTTGCTTTATAGCCTAAGTGCTGTTTGTTTCTTTTTGTGATGTGGCTGTTGCCGGTTTGATGTGTTTGTTGTTCTGGTTGTAAAAGGTTTGGGGTCCTTTCAAAACCTTTCTTTTACCCTTTATCAAAAACTAAAATCAAATTTTTTATAATCATTTGCTTTTTTAGAAGACTCAAACATACTTTTAATCTTTGGCCACCAACATGAATCCATCACCCACTTGTGTACAAAAGATTGAGCATTTAAGTGTTGCCATGTTATAGAAAAGGGATTATCTAGATCTTTGGAAAAGTGCATGTGCTTCGTTGGTCCTTCAAGTTTCTTCAATCTTTCTTCGATATCATCCATCTGCTTGAAGCATATTCTATAGCTATATCTTGATTTCCTGCAATATGAGCACTTCTTTTTATATCTTGCTTGGATTCATTGTGCCTTTCTTCTTTCTTATCATAGCTTCTTTGTCCCTTAAATCTTTTCTTATTCTTCCATTCAATGAAGCAAGCCTGTTCTTTGAGTCCTAATTTCTTGTTTGAATCAGCTCACACCACTCGTTGACGAGAGTAGAGCATAATTCATTAAAGTTCATATTTGTTATTTATCTCTGGGGATATAAGCTTTCAAGGTGAGAAAGTTGGAGCAAAGATGTCATATGGAGCTCTCATGTTTGATAATATAGTCTAAAGATCAATTGCAATCTCTAATAGTAATAATATTTTCCACATTCCATAATTTGAGCTTAAATATAATGCTTGACCTTAGTCAAATAGTCTTATATTATGCCAAAGCTTAGGGGATCAATTTGAGATCTCAATATCAAACAAAGCCATCTTGGACTTGTTTGATTGAAGAAAAGCTTCAGATTGTCCCACTTCTAATGATGCCTCAAAAGATTAAAATATGAATTGTCAACTCCTTGTAGATTAGCAAGCTAATAAGACCAAAGGCTTCATCCAAACAATTGTCCTTGATTAACTATTTACCATATATTGGAGCCCTCTCTTTCCCTTGGAAAATCCTCAGTTTCTTACTACTTTATCAATTTCATCATATCTTGTTCCCATGCTACATAATTCTGACCATTTAGCATGGTGAAAGTTGTGCGTGAGGCCATTTTTTATCTTAATAGGAATTTAAAAGGACAGCGAAGTTGTTGTTGTTGGAAGTTATTGAATCACCAAAATTGTGATTATTTGCCGGAGCACATTCCAATGAAAAAAATCATGGCAATTGATTATATAACATTTATAAATAATAATTAAGTTAAAACATTTATAAAATCATATATTTTTTATTAATCAATTTACTATATATATTTAGTAACTATTTTTTTACAAAATTATTATTTAATTATTTGTTTTATATATACATATATAATATTACAAATTATATATTGTTTTGCAAATTATGGGTATATTGATATTATATATTAATTAATTAATTATTTTATATATACATATATAATATTTACAAATTATATATATTATTTTGCAAATTATGGGTATTTTGATAAAGATTATTAATTAATTAATTATTTTATATGTACATATATAATATTTACAAATTATATATATTGTTTTGCAAATTATGGATATTTTGATATTATATATTTTAATATTGTTTATAACTTTATATACAACCATGCTTGTACCCGGGGGAAAAAATTATCATACCATTGTACCTAAACATTGAATCCATACTCGAATATGTGACTTAATCTAAAACAACTAAGAAAATACAACTAGCTAAAGTGGCTTAAATAGGTTGTCATCCATTGCTTGGAATGGAACACTCAAAACAGCCACTGCTAGATATTATCATTGCTACAAATAGCAACTTGCACATGGGTGACCTTCTGGGAGTTTAATACAATTTCTGTACTGGAATTGGTGAATCTTTTGAAGAAAACTGAAACCCTAACTACCATAGTGAATCCACTAATAACTTCATCTATCTGATTTGATTAAACAACTGAATTTTTGAGTATCAATGTCATTAGAGGCGTTAGTTTGCAATGAGAACCTTTGTAAGATGAAATTTCAAAACACTTTGATTGAATTTTCTGTGGAGACAACTCATTGTCTGAAAGATGACCTCTTCTTTGCTGCCCTAGAGTTTTAGGATGTAGATTTTGATCAACCAGCCGTAAGACAGCCACTTGGAAAGAAGAAAACTTGGTGTAGTACTGTATAACAGTAAATAAATGACTAGAAGAAAGGAATAATATGAAGGGATGCTGCTGGTAACTCTTGAAATACTGCTTTTGTGCTTGAAAACCGTTCACAACAGTGCTGAAAACCTCCTCACAGACTTGGAAAAGAACACAAAAGCCCTGTTTCTGCTGTGAACAGTAGAGATGAATTGCATTGTGAGTTTGAATGAGGAACAGCCATCATATAGATGGTTGGATTTTAATCTTTGCATGCTCTTAAATTGTTTTTTCCTTTAGGCTAACCAAGAATAGTGAAGCATCGCTTTTGAAAGATTTCATTTCTAATTTGAGACAGGCTTAGAAATAGACTATTTCAACCAACTTTTCCTTGTCTTTGACAGAAAAATATAATGGCTTTGCGAATGGAGATGTGCACTCAAAAGTCCCTATGGATTTTGGTAGATAGAAATATCAGTTTAATCAAGTTTCTAAGAGTTGGCAGAAGATTTTGGTACCTCAACTGCTACTGGTGTGCGGCCAACTACTTACTGCTACTTTGAACATTGCCAAGTGGAGATAACTTGTGGTTTAATCCTTCAAAACATGCACTCAAGTTTGTTATCCTTCACTGTTTAGAGGTGGGCGGAAATCACTTATCCAATTGCCAATTTTTTACTATTGTTTGGCAAAAAAACTGATGGGTTAAGCCATAAAAAATGTGCACCATCTTCTACTTGGAACTTTTGCAACATTTGGCATGGATTACTTAAGCTTTTGCCATACTTTCAACTACTAGTGGGATTTCATAAAGGTTTAGCCATTGAAAGAGTCTGCCTAACCTACGTGTCTGTTTTGGGTGGAGTTTAACTGTTTTAATCCTGTTTTCATGCTGTCAACTGGAATTTATTGATGGCCTTGTCCTCACATTTGTGCGTATCAGACTTACCCATATTCCTTACTCTTTCTTAGCAGCAGATCACTTATGTTTATGCCATTTTGAAGTGACCTGGGTGGACGATGCTAGTGGAAAAGCCACTGGTAGTGCATACCTGGGCTTCTTTAGCCCATTTTGTTGACACTTGGTGAAAAGGAGTGGCTGAACCACCTCTTAAGCATGTGTGGTTGAAAACACTTAAGGGTCAATGAAGTAGTACACTCGGGCCTTAGAAATCTGCCTTTGAAACTACTGTTCAGTCTTGCGTTCTATCATTCCCTATCCCCTTGCTGCCCTTGATATTCCATTGTCACTCACTCCTTATCAGGCTTGTGATGTTCACTTCACCTTGCAAAAGTTGTTAGAAGAAAAGACCATGACAGGTTGATCCTGTAAACTGACTGGGGAAACCACAATTAACTTGGATTGACACAAATCCTAGGATCAATTAACAATAATATGGACAAAAAGGAAAATGAAAGTTCAGTTTGTATTGGTACCAACAATCAGAACCTGTTAAACACCAACTGACATCCAACACCTTGTAGACTAGGTCTGAGTTCCAAAACCTACAAGATAATGAAGAATTCCACCTCTTGTCTTCAACCTACAAAACAATGCTATGTAAGCTAACCTTCAACAATCTGAATGTGAGTTTGTATGCAATCCACAACTGACATCCAACACCTTGTAGACTAACTCTGTTTCAAAGCCTCCAAAACAATGAATAACTCCACCTCTTGTCTTCAACCTACAAAACAATGCTATGGAAGCTAACCTTCAACTATTCAAATTTGAGTTTGTATGCACTTCCCTCCAAATGTGGTACCAAAATCAAGAGGGTTTTATTCTTGGTTAAATTGTAGCTCTTATAATGAGCACTACCTTTAAATATGGCACCTGAATTAAGAAGTCAAGCCAAGGTAAAATGTAACTCCTAATCAACTAAAAATAGCCAAGTGAGCAGCCTCTTTAATATTTAGTATCATGTCAGATCAAATGCAAAAACATGCATCTACATGTAAATGGAACACTCAAATTCCAAGGTGGACTTGCACTAGTCAAAGATGCCCCTCTTACTAGTAACTCCTCATCTGTGACACATTATAGATGCTCTTATAGGTGGTATTGATTGTCATATGTAACCCCCCTCATGAAGAGGTATTATAAACACATTATTAGCATGCCAACATGTGTCTTGAGGGAATCTCCAAGGTTCCCATCAAGTGGGATGCCCAAAATAAGAGTGAAGATGATTTGAAATTTAAAATTTGAATTGCAAGGATTTCTTCTGTTAGCGTTTTAATTAGTCTAATCAAGATGACTCAAACTGGAACAATATGTGAGGCAAAATTTCTTCTCAAATTGTAAGAGGAAGTTGCGTGAGATCTAAGAATACCCTAGAGACTAAGCTTTAGATAAATATATACTTATAAACACTATACAAGATTCTCAACATGGGGTTTTGCATAAATGAAATAACTATCTATCTTTTTTGCCTTGGGTAAGAATGGTAATAACTCTTGTTTCACAAGCGTGATTTTTCAAATATATGAACAAAAGCAAACTAACATAAACACACATTGACAACTCTCTCTTGCTGGCTCAATCAGAGACCAACAATTTGATGCACACAAGATTAAAAAATGGATGACAACTTTGATCAACAAAAAATCATTTCAAGGACTAGATAGCTAGTTTGCATGCAAAGTTTCAATCCTAGAATCTAGATGAATAAGTGACATCAATACAAAGCTTGACAATTATTATTCAATTTCAATCTAATCAATGAAATCATAGTAAACCAACTTGTATAACTATTTCAATAGCATAAGCGTATTGTCAACCATCATTAGGAATTTATGTGTTCAAAGCACTTATTTATAAGGTGACAAGAAATCCAACTTTTGAGACTTTAGGTAATCATATTTTATCCGCAAAATCAATATTTAAAATGAAATGCGTAAAAGCTCCTAAAAAAAAGCAAGAAGGAAACTTTAAAGCAAAACTACTCGCAAACAAATAATAAAACAACATCTAATTAAAATGATATAAAAATGGGCTCTGATCCTCTGTCTGGAAATAGGAACACCAGAAATAGCACCTGCTAGATATAGCAAGAAGGAAACTTTAAAGCAAAACTACTCCCAAACAAATAATAAAGCAACATCTAATTAAAATGATATAAAAATGGGCTCTGATCCTCTGACTGGAAATAGGAACACCAGAAATAGCAACTGCTAGATATAGCGATTGCTTAAAAAAGCAACTTGATTCACAAACATCCTCCATGATTTTGAAACAATCTCTTGATCTAAAAACATATTGAATTATCTGAAGAAGTTGAAACTCCAACCACCACGAACATTTTGACAACCTTACCAATTCAAATTGATGACACAAATCTGGGATATTGGAATTCCTGAAGACTGAAGATGAAACCCTAGAATGATCGCATGTCAAACACTTGAATCTGGAACCTTGACTGTTTGGTCTGATATAGCCACAAATAAAATTAGCAACTTGATGCATGAACACCCCCTTTGATTAAACACATACAGACCAAAATTAAACACAAAATATTTTTCTGGTGATGTTGATTGCTCTAACTCTGTGATGTTCCTGTGTCACCATGATCACGGAAGATGAGATTGATGATTTTGAGAGGCAAGCAGAGGAGGGTGCACTAGAATCTTAAGCAGGAAGCATTGGATTGGATGACATCATGGATGATGATGATGTTGAGCCTGACGGGGGAGTCATTACCTTCTAGATTAAGGAGTAGGGTCATTGACATCCATCAATTGGATGCATACACGAAGAGAAAATTATAAATTATTGACCTTCATTGAATTGCAATTTTTGATGATGATTTTCAATCATCACAACATTCATATCATACATTCTACATACTCATTTCATATGCTTTGTAACCATATTTTGCATGAATTTATTTTTCAAAGGAAATTAAGTATTTTTTTAATTTGCCAAGTTGCCAATTCTGAGCCAAAATTGGGTCTACTGAGTTTTTCTGTGTTGCAATTTTTCCAACTATGATCTATACCCCTATACAGAGCTCTTTGTAAGCTTTCCAATGCTTAAAACATTTCAAAAGCAGACTCTATAGAAAGAAGTTATGACCTCCAAAATACTTCCTTTCAAACCTGTAGCTCCTAGAATCAAGGTGGAATAAACTAATCTTCAATTACTTACAAACTGTAAAGAATTAGGACCTGAAATTGGAATCAAAACCTCCTTAAGACCCTACCTACAACTGCCTGGAACAGACATAGAAGTTTTCCCTCAAACGTTCGATTTTGCAATTTTTTTCTGACTCCATAGAAAAGACCATGTTGCTAATTTTGGCTTAATGATTTATGCCTTTTACCTTTCAGAACCTTGGGGTTTTAACCATTAAGCAATTATAGTAGGCTGGAACAGATAATAATATCCTCAGATGATCTACTTAACTCTAACCAATATTATTGAGACAATATTCTCAGCCACGCTACTCCATTAGCAGTCCGTAGCATTCAATGAGTGAGCATTCACAATTACATGCAATGACAGAACAAATAGAGAGACAAGATATGGTTGGTACACAATGTACCGGTTATCATTTTAGTACTGACATCTTGAATGATGGATGAGACACAATTCCCATTTAGTCATACAAAATGAATGTCTAACCTTTTGTGTTGATTTTATCTCAAGCCAACCATCCCGTTATTTACATATGCTGGACCAGGTTTAATGTATGGAACCATATGGTAGGACCCATAAATTATGGAATCCAGGCTACATGAAGAGTGTATGTAAGGTGGTTTCAAATTAAAACTTTAATTCATAGAATGAGGTCAAGGCTTAGAATAAAGGCTACAACTTTAATTTTTCATTTTTATTTTGTGTTGTGGTTGCATTCCCCTTGACCTCACCTAAAAGGGAGGACCATCATCTGCTATTATGTTTTGTTTGTAAATTTTTATTGGTAATTTTAAATTTTATGAAGATGGGAGGCTGTGTTATTTAGATTTATATCATCTGACTAACTACAATATCTTTTATTCTTTTCTCATTAGAGAGAACTCAATTTAGTTATAGAGCCTTCCTGGTTTGCAATTTAGAGAACAACAAAAGATTGGTATCTTTCATCCCATGCCCTTGTCAGTCCTGAATACAGATCACTTCCTTTTTTCTTTTAACTGAATATTCAAATTTTTATGTTCCTAGCAAACATTTAGAGACCATAATTACCTATATTCTTAGCAAAGCTCAGTTATAACCAAAGAAGCCAAGGGTTTACTTTTGGGTACTACTATTGCAGCCTGGAAAAGGCCTGTGCTTTGAAGCAATCAACTGTATTTTCAAGATAATACAGGTAATTCTACAAGTGAGTACTGGACAAGGCATTAAACTAGACAAATGAACACCTAAGAAACCCCTATGACATGGGAACTCACTATTCTGACATCATCTTCACCTATTTACTGTTAAAAACTAATGATCAGATTTAGTGCACAGAAAATTAATTCAAATCAGACACAATGACACATCAGATACCCTGGGAAAACCCTCCACTTGAGGGAGAAAAACCCAGCAACAAAGATCTCTCTTCTCTATATAAATAATGGCAACAATTCACTTTACAATGAGGCCAATCACAAGGCCAATATTCAGCATCTACACTAGATGCACAACAGATAATAATCTGCCCTCCCTTGATACCTAAATCTGCACTTACAGAAATTCGCAATCTGCTCTTGGAGAAAATTCGCCCTTGAATGAAGGAGAGAAAACGAACTTGCTTGATCATCTTGCAAAGGATAGATGAACTTGAATATATACAACTTAGAGAGGTCGCACCTCTTCATATCATGAGGTCGGCCAAGATACAAAACAATTGCAATACATAAATGATGTCGGCCCCAAGAAATCGCATCTCTTCATAAATGGAAGTCGGCCTCAACCTGTATCTCTTTATTTGTTCTTTTAATGACATATGTCGGCCTGAATGAATATTCATACCTCTTCACAAGAGGTCGGCCACCTTTAAAAGTCGTATCCCAAGAAGAATGAAGTCGGCTCCAAACAAACATTAAATGTCTTCTAAAAGATTAAGATGAATTCGTATCTTCTCATGTCGGCCATACTATGCAATGAAGATAATACAAAACAATGAATATAAATTGAATAGCCAACGGCTACCATTCAATTTATGTCTTCCACGAAAGAGCTGAGCTGGAAGGAACTATCGAAGCTGCTATAACATTAACACTCCCTCTCAGCTAGGGAGAGAACTTCCAGCTTCATAAAATGAATCATCTCCATATGAGGTCCATCTGCCATCATTTCCTGCAATCAGATATAAAGAGAGAAATATCACCTCAATGTGATATTAGATATCGTCTCGATATCAACCATCACATGGTAAGTACTAGTGTTCATCACTTGCGTGATGTTGTCACCTCAACGTGACTTTCACCATGGCTCTCCCAGAGGGTGAAACACAAGTACAAGAAGATCATCACGGACTCTCTCACGTGATGTTGTCATGGAGTCACACACATGACATCCACCATGACTCAGCTCAGAGGGTGGAAACAAGGGCTTTCACCTCAAATTCTTCCGTCACAAAAGAAAATGCAATAGTAAGTACAAGTGTTCATCACTTGCGTGATGTTGTCACCTCAAGTGACTTTCACCATGACTCTCTCAGAGGGTGAAACACAAGTACAACATATGTCATGGAGTCGCACACATGACATCCACCATGACTCAGCTCAGAGGGTGGAAACAAGGGCTTTCACCTCAAATTTTCCATCACGAAGAAAATGCATTAACAAGGGATTTTCGAACTTCTCTCGAGAGAAGAACTCATTAAACAAGGCTCACGTCTGAGACTCATACTCGATCAAGGCTAGATTCTCCACCATACCAGCTTATCTCGAAAGTATACAAACTTTATCCCTGGCGAGAGGCTTGGTGAGAATATCTGCCGTCTCTCATCGCTAATGTACCTCAAGTGTCATTCCGCAGTACCATATCTACGATATAGTGGTACTTGATCTCAACATGCTTGATCGTCATGAAACCACGGGATTGACGAAGCTTCACACAACTCGATTATCACAATGAATAATAGTAGGCTCCATTGATTGTCCAAACAATCTGCGGGGAGCTTACAGAAGCCACATTGCTTCGAGTTGTCATGCAATTTGTAATGGACTCGACCTCTGTACTCAATGCTTCTGAAGCGCCGCAGAAAACATAAACCGAAGCAACAACCCGGAGGTGCTCTTCCGATCGTAACATAACACCTTGTCGAGTCGGTGAACCAAGTAACTCCAAGTGCATGCGGAAGTGTACTTCAACCCATATCAAGCTGTGCCACGCAAGTATCTCAGATATGTTTAGCTGCAAATAAGATTACCATCTTCTCGGGCTCGTGAGCTCCTCTAAATCTTCGGGCACTTGCATCAACCTTCTGACCTCTTCGTCCAAGATTGCCTGCAACACTTTGACTTAGATAAATGTTTTCCAGTGCACACCTTTGGTACTGAAGAGAGTTCAGAATAGTCCTCCTCGACCTCATCTCAGATCTCATTATTCTGAATAGGTTTGCGGAGCTACCAATGAAAAATCCAGATGACAGTCTTGAGCAATTCTGATCTCAGCAGCTGAAAGGATCTTCTAGGGATTTAGCTCCTAGCTTTGCAATACAGTAATCTTCACTTCTTCTCAGTGAGTTACAAAACTCCCTCTTGATCCCTGCTTCAGAGATTGCAAAGAAGACTTCTGGAAGTGAACTCCCTCTAACCACCAGCTCAGTTCCATGGTTGCAAGTTGTGACATCACGCTTGATCATTTCTTTGGTTGGCATGACTTCCTCATAAGATGCCTCAAGCTTTTCATCTCTAATCACCACCTTGCTCTTGGAATTGTCCTGAAGGCATTTTAGAAAAGAGATTACTAATAGTTTATAATTATTCAAAGAATATCAAGGCTAGAATCATACAAGGTTTACTATCTTAGCTTTATATAATGAACACATAAGAATTTATGCACAATGTTAGAACATGAATAATTCAACCTGAAAGAAAGAATATATCAAAAGATCAAACTAAAGGGATAAGGAAACTTATCTTTATATAATTTTGATATAACTCTTTCTTTCATCTTTTACTCCTCTCGAGATTGCTAAACTCAGCACAATCAAAAACAATCTGCACAACTACAGATTTCTTGAATGAATTATGCGGTTAGCATGTAGAACCAGCTCTCTCCAAGAGTCAAGGCTCTAACACAGTTCATGCATTAGAGAATGATATCAATGTGATCAACCTATCACAACGAAAATGCAATTCTCTTTTTCATCTCAAAGTCACACTCAGAGATCTACATGATTAGCATGAAACAACTCACAATAAATAATTTGAAATCTTCAAAAGAACACAGTTCAAGAGAGATCACTATCTCTCTTTATTAATCACGCAAGACACAAATAAATGAAATAACTCAGCGAACTGAAATTCGGCCTAGAAAGAGATTTCAAACAAACAGAGAATACTTATCTCTTTATGTTCCTCGTAATCCATCAATTGTTCTTTCTTGATCATTGCATACACCACTCCATCGCTCAGGATGAATGCAGATTGCACCAAAGAGCACATCGCTCAGAATCATCAATCCTCCAAAGATCTCTGAGTTGGAGGTTTTAATCATAATCCGTTGATGCTTATACAAAAGTTTCATTTCATGAACTGCTCTGCCTGACAACAAGCGATCCCAAATGCCGCTTGGACGCCAGATTAATATTTCTACACAGAATCCGAGCATTAACGGCGTCAGCCTTCTCGATAAGCTCCTGCAGCACAGAACTTTCAGGCCGCTTCGGCGGCTTCTCCTCCGACAGTCGCTGAAAATAATTGCCGTAAACATACTCGAACCGAAACCCTTCTCCTCGTCATAGAGCATAATATGCCCGTGCCACTGCCACACGCGGTAATTGGACTCCGGGCGTTCGGTGCAGCCGACGCAGATATGGTTTTCGCCGACCTCGACAGATTGGCCGGAATTCGGCTTCAAAGTGTCGCCCTTGCCGCTCAGAATTATGCGGATGATCTTCTGTTCGAGCTTGGCGGCCTCTTTAGCCAGCTTGGGCTTGCCATCGTCTTCGATAACTTTGTCGCAGGCATTGGCTATGAGGGCATCTGTATCCAGATATGGCGGCCGCATTTGCAGCTTCTCCATTAAATCGCTGAGAGTTGCTGCATCCAGAGGGATTTTGGGCTCGACTTGGACATTTTTCAGTTGCTTTTACTATCGAATTTTTCCTAAAATCTTCAGAACCCTCGAAAGCTTCTAGAAACCCTGATCCGACTAAGATGATGTCGCTCGCGATAGGAAGGAGCTCTTATTGTTTGAACTTCTGCCTTCTCCGACTTTCAAGGACACTCGAAATGAAGTCCACATCTGGCACTCACCATTTTAAAGACAATGTTGATCAGCTTATCACTTTAAATCTGTTTATCTGATCAGATCTTGCATCAACCCGCTCTGATACCATGTTAAAAACTAATGATCAGATTTAGTGCACAGAAAATTAATTCAAATCAGACACAATGACACAGCAGATACCCTGGGAAAACCCTCCACTTGAGGGAGAAAAACCCAGCAACAAAGATCTCTCTTCTCTATATAAATAATGGCAACAATTCACTTTACAATGAGGCCAATCACAAGGCCAATATTCAGCATCTACACTAGATGCACAACAGATAATAATCTGCCCTCCCTTGATACCTAAATCTGCACTTACAGAAATTCGCAATCTGCTCTTGGAGAAAATTCGCCCTTGAATGAAGGAGAGAAAACGAACTTGCTTGATCATCTTGCAAAGGACAGATGAACTTGAATATATACAACTTAGAGAGGTTGCACCTCTTCATATCATGAGGTCGGCCAAGATACAAAGCAATTGCAATACATAAATGATGTCGGCCCCAAGAAATCGCATCTCTTCATAAATGGAAGTCGGCCTCAACCTGTATCTCTTTATTTGTTCTTTTAATGACATATGTCGGCCTGAATGAATATTCATACCTCTTCACAAGAGGTCGGCCACCTTTAAAAGTCGTATCCCAAGAAGAATGAAGTCGGCTCCAAACAAACATTAAATGTCTTCTAAAAGATTAAGATGAATTCGTATCTTCTCATGTCGGCCATACTATGCAATGAAGATAATACAAAACAATGAATATAAATTGAATAGCCAACGGCTACCATTCAATTTATGTCTTCCACGAAAGAGCTGAGCTGGAAGGAACTACCGAAGCTGCTATAACATTAACATTTACAACAATGTCTATGACATCATTTTGAATCTTGATTACATATAACATCAACATTTTAAATCTTAATCAAAAAATATAAAGTAAATGCAATTTTTTGAGCTTTAATTTATTTACAATGCTGACTGTGGCAAGCTGCCAACTTCAAAGTTAAATCAATCTTTCAGCAATGGCATCTACACTATACTTCCCTAGGAATTCCTTCTAAGTCAGCAACGGGATTTTGACTTACTTGGACACCTATGGACATTGGTGTATTACTATTATATTGTAATATCAGCAAGGCTTTCTGCAGTACTTTTGTGCTATTTTGACAGCTGTGGTCAGCTAAGAAATTTATGGTATCAACAAAGGTGCATTAATAACCACATTTTGACTCTGACTGAGTTCTGAGAGTAATTAATGCTCTTTGACCATATAAAATTTTGTGCACTGAAAGTAGAATTAATTTTGCTGTTATAAATCTCTTAATCTGTTCTTGACTGTTGTAATGACTGTTTATTTACTTTCTGTAAGCTGAATGTTGCCCAGAGGCCGTGTATTCAACAGAGCAAGTCCACTTATCGGACAAAATTATTTTATTGGGTAAAACATGTTCAAATCCTGTTGTTGAACGAAACTCTGTTATTGGACCATATTGAACTGAAGCCCTGCTATTTGACCAGATTGAGCTGAAGCTCTGCTATTGGTCCATCCTGAACCAGAACCCTAGCATTTGGTCAAGCCCGCTCTCCTGTTTCTCTCCCTCTCCACTCAAATGCCACTTGGGTCCCAAAATTGGTACGAATATGGACGATGTTATACTGGCACCCTGTTATTAGTCTTTAGACTGTATTTAACTAAAGCCCTATTATCGAGACTGCCCCTGTTACTGGACAATATTGAACCAAAGTCCTATGATTGGGCAACATTGAGCTACCTTTGTTTCTTTACTAGGAATGTTGGAGAATTGAGTTGGCTGGAGTTCCAGATCACTGAACTTCAACTGTAAAGAACATCAAGGAGTGCCCTTTAGGGATCTGAATTGGTGATCATCAATCTCCCTGTTCTATGGATGTGTGTCTTCTCTTAAATTTTACAAATGCTTTGCAGATCACTTTATTTTCCATTGAGTAACAGTATTGAGAAGGGAACTATCTCTAATAATTTCACTGACAATTCTCTTGAAAATGTTATTAATACAATGAATGCATCTAATTTTTTTTTGTGACTGTTATTGATCTAATTAGAACACCATACATATATGATTCTTCTTCTCATTACTGCCACAATTACAATCATAACATCTAAAATTGAAATATATCCAGGCTCTTACCAACTTCATCATAAACAATCCCTTCGCGATGACCTTTGGTGGCAACTATCATGGATAGTCACCAATTATGCCAAGCAATCTCCTTTTCAAATTGCTGGGCAATGTATGCCCTCTGACCAACTTTGCTCCACAGCTTGATATGATCAGCGTGAGATGTCTACAGACAGTACTTTGCTTGCAACCAACCTTTGCAGTTTAGAACTGTCAGTAACATTTCTTATCATGAATATTAGAAGTTAGAGATGGTTATAGATGCAACGCTAATAACATATTAGCAATTAGAGGAATATGATACACACATTAATTAAACATGCATAACTTCTGTTCATCTTCCTACTGTCAGCAATATTTTTTCACAATAATACTTCAAAAGGTCACATTTTGAGACATTATAACTTCCTGTGTTGGAACTTTTGGATCATTATCTTCTCATTTTTTGCATCACAGCCTTTGGCTTATCATATACTAGCATGTTTACAGCCATCCTGACTTACTGTGCTGCCAAAATGTTGACAAGCTCGACCTGACAAAAATCTTTACTCTTGCAGGTTGCACACATTGACACTGTCCATTACCCACATAATATCACAATCTGGGACTTAAGTGCATTTATGTATATATTGCTTGCACTTTGCATAACTTCTGTTCATCTTACTACTGTCAGCAACACTTTTTGACAATAATACTCCAAAAGGCCACATTTTGAGACATTATAACTTATTTTGCTGGAACTTTTGGATCATTATCTTCTCATTTTTTGCATCACAATTTTTGACTTATCATATACTAGTAGGTTACACCCATCCTGGCTTACTGTGCTGCCAAAATGTTGCAAAGCTTGACTTGACAATTTTTTTTACCCTTGCAGGTTGCACACATTGACACTGTCAATTACCCACATAATATCACAATATGTGATTTAACTGTATTTATGTTACTTGTACACTTTAATTTGGACAAGATGGTAACCACACAATTGGCCTGTCACTCTGTGTGACAAAACATTTAAATACAAATGGGAACTGTCTCTGATATTGATCCTCTCATTTCCATAAATTTTTGCCTTTAACTACCCCTACAATTCATACCATTTCCTTCAACGTTTTTCCTGATAATTTCAAAAGTTGTCCTTAAAGATTTAAAAGCTATTTTGCACTGCACGTTTTTTTGTCTTTCTAGAAACTGAATTGTAAAACTTACCATAAAGATCAATGCTGGCATTCAAGTTTAATCCCTCTTTGCCAAGCTCCTAGATCACTGGTTGTAGGTCCTCATAGAAGATATTCTACTATTGAAAGTAAAAGTTTTCCCTCAAAGTTGACTGTACGACTGCATAGTGTACAGAGTGATCTTGATTAGTACGATGAGAGAAAGGACTAGTGTGTTGAGTTTTAATCCTAAACATTGAAGTTTACTTTGAAGCTTTCAAATATCATATTTTGTAATTTGCATATTGTTGGCTTATGTATGCTGGTTGGCTCCTAATAACTAGGTTTTATATGAATAATTTGATTTTTTGAGTCTTGTCCCTTCACATCTTTGCAAATTTTCAACGAATTAGGCTCTCAGTTTGATGAACTTCTGTATTTGTGGCATTTCTCTAAGTATATTTGTAAAAAACTTTAAAAGTTGCTAAATTACCACTTCCTAAGTCTGAGGATCCGACCACATCCCTATCCAAAATGCACTTTCACCCAAGCTTCTGGTAATATTGGATTTTACTACTACTAATTGGTATGATATGGGGATTATCTCTACCTGCGAATTCTCTTTCTAATATTATCTCATTTTTACGAAGGCATTGGTGAATTATTTCTTAAGTTGGGCCAGTATTTAATTAAAAGCTCTATGTATCTTATAAAAATCTCTATCATGTAACAGGAAACTAGTAGAAAATCACTGGAACTATCATAAATATATAGAAAGCAGCCCTGAAACTGAGGAAATTCACGTTTTATAATCAAAGATCATATCTCAAATGCATTATAACAAAAGAATACATGGATGGCCCTTGCTTAGCATTCATTTATAATGGCGAGCATGATGCTTTACAAATAGATTTAATATATTATTTAACAAGACACAAGGTTTCCTTAAGATTCTAGTTACCTTCTTTGTGAAATCTTCTTAAACTCTAATATTTGATGGCACTATCCTTTTACCAAAGGAGTTGTCTACATAGCATGAAATGTACTGATATGGAATATTGAAGCGGCATATCAACAACCTATTTAACATAGAAATATTAACATTCAAACAATTTAGTCTACCTCAGTCAATCTGTGGCTGTTCTTCAAGATTGCTAATAGAAGTATTTAGATGTTCATAGGAAATTAGATCTTATCCGAAGTTTCAGACACAAACAAAAGCTTAAATTTCAACAGATCATAGCATTGACAAAGAATGCCTTATTTTTAGTTGCTGAGAACAGTTTATTACTACTTTGCAACGTTTGGCACACCAGAAAATACAGTTGGTATTTTTATCGATGCTGGTGGTATGAGACATAAGAGATTGATTACTCATTTTGACATTTGTCGTCTTGCTAAGGTCTCTTTCTTTCCTCGGTAACATTATTTGCAATTCTTGTTGCTGATTATCCATTTTTTGTAATATGTTTCAGGAGGATGCATCATATCTTTGGAAACTAACATTAGGATGTATAGCTGGTGCCATTGTCATCAAGTATGGAAGCATCTTACTTCCAGACATTACAAGGCCAAACATTATCCAGGCTCTTTTTATGATTGGAATACCTGTATCGGCAAGCATCTTGTTGTTACTATTGGCGAGTAGTATGGAGAAACAAAAATAATATGCTTAGTATCTAATTACACATTTTTATAAAAAGCTTCCAACCTCAGAAACTAAGCTGGCTTGGCAGTTCTTGGTTGATTTACATTCTTATGAGTTGAAACTTAAGGTTGATTGGTCATAAAATTTTGGTACTGCGTTGGTGCAATACATAGACTAGCAGAAAGTTCACTACGCATACCTGTTGATTTTTCAGTTTGATAAACTTAGTGCTAAGGCCTTATACATGCCAGTGCAACTGTGTAAAATTTTGAAGACAATGGACTTGCACCACTTGCTCACAATGGTTTAAAATTTTGTGCACATGACATTGTCAAATTGGACTATTTGTACTAAACTCCTACTTAGTCTAAAGTCTATAGATATGAATCAGTATTCATCTATTTTAACTAACTTATGCAATATCTCAAGTTGATCATTGGCAAAGCTTAATTTATGCAATATCTCAATTCGGTCTTTGGCAATCCTTCATTTATGCAATATTTCAACTTGATTATTGGCAATGCTTTTGTCATACTATCAAATTTCAATTGCCATCTTATCTCAAAATTGCATTTGCACTCTGTTCTCTACAGCCTTGTCAGATAAAAATGATCTTCAACTCGCCTTCTCGCTTGTGGTGCAGCCTATTGGTCAAGCAAGTGTGTTGTCTTATGTTAGAGAAAATTTCCAACACTGCAGGGTGAACATATTCTCACTTTTTGCAATTGAAACATAAACAACGTGTTGGTTCATGAAATCACACATTTGTTCAACACGAAGCAATATCTAGATGTTGGTGCAGTGTCATTAGCTCATGATTGCATGTTGTGACATATTCTACTTTGCAATTGATATAGAAACACTTTGTTGGCCTATGAAATCACACCCAGTTTAACATAAAACATTATCTAGATTGTATTCTACACTTTGTCAACAACAGCTGCCCAATTTTCTATCAAAATGCCCAATAAGTTGCCTTGCATCTTATCGGTCTTGGTACAGGTGTGGGTATGTGTACCAGTATCGTGTACAGCTATTTTTTTCTTTTGGGTATGGGTTTGGATATATATATATATAATAAAAAAACAATGATATTTATAATTATCAATAAACAAAATAAATATTTAAATACCTTATATTCATAATTTGCAAAAAAATGAAATACTCATAAAATTCATAATTTAATGATTTGTCAAATCAAAATGTCAATACATAATGAAAATTACAATTAAAATTAAATAGTCTTCATATTGCTCTTCATCAAAAGTATTAAAGTCAACATTTGGTTCAATTTCATTTGAACCACAATCAATTGGAGTGCCACTCCCACTAGCTATGTCACATGTAGAAGTTGCTTCATCTATAAAGACTTCAACAAGCTATGTAACTGTAGCACCTAAGTCAACACCCTTAGGACTTTGATCCCAATTCTTCGTCACTCGCTCATTGTATTTAGGTGTCTTATGTGGCAAGAGATGAAGGTTGGAGTGCACAAAGACCAAATTCTCGACTTTTTTTTGCAACCAATTGGTTGCACTTAATTGAGTGGATGGAGTATGTATTCCAATTTCACTCAGTTGAAGAAGAATTCACAACCTATTGAATTTGCATACAATATTTAGTATTTAATTTTATAAATATAAAACATAAATTATAAAATTACATTATTATAATATATAGTAGCTAATGAAAAATAAGAAAAATAAAACAAAATGATACATGAAAAAATATTTATTTCAAGAGGTTGCAAATAAATACAGACTTGACCATAAATGTATCACCATTTATGAGCATTTTTTTTGTACTTGTCTCAAAGTGCACAAACATCATAATTCTTGTAAGATATGAAGTGGTCAAACTTACTCAAGACAACACTTTGGATATCTACATCTAGAAATATTCATTTAAATGTAGTTTTTTAGCTAGTAGCAACCTCTTCATCCCTATATGGTGTCACCTTCTTTAGCAAGGAAAGTATCTCTTTGCTATAATATCAAGTGAGGACAAAACAAATGCAAGGAGATGTAAGGGCATAGTCATCTTGTTCCAATGGTCAACGATGATCTTTTGCACACTTTTGAAAAGTGTTTTTGTTGGATTGTGCTCCTGGCTTCGATTATGGTTTTTATTTTTTCAACCACAAAGTCCAAGCCATCATAAGTTTCACTCAAACATGGAGGATTTGTAGTAGCATACCTAATCTTGTTGATGATGGATTCAGTGAAACTCAAAACATATTCTACATGAGAGCACCACTCATCATCTAGGATCAATGCTTTGACTTTTTGGGCTCTCTCTGTATTTGATTCTCCATACCCTCAAAAAACTGTTGATGACCATAACACTCAATGTATCTCACATCTTCACAAGTAATCTTAAGATGATTATGTGATGCAAAATGAGTCTTGGCAACCTAACATGGTGTAAGAAAATAAAAATAAAAATATTAAAAAGGTAAATGACATATCAACATTTAAAAATTAAAATTAAAAAATTAAAAAATATATTACAGAAAAATTTAAATTACCTTCAACAATTCCAAGTTGGAGAAGCTCTTGAAGATGCTTTGTGACATATGACCATTAGTCATAACCATTTGAATCTCTTCGGCCTCGATGTAGATTTATTTGACCCACTCAATTTTTTTGCCAAATCTTTTGCAATATCAAATTGAGTGAGTGTACCACACATGGTGTCCAAAAAATGTCACCATATGTACCCTCCATTATAGAACCAATTTCCCTACAATTTTTAGCATTGTCCATTATGACTTGGACAACATTTTTTAGGCCCACCATTTCAATGGATTCTATGAGAATATTAGTAATGAAAGTTGCATCTTTCACTTGTCCCTTACAATTTGTTGCCTTCAAAAACATTGCCTCTATAGGGGACACTGCAATGACATTAATCAATGGTCTATTTTTACAATCTTTCCATCATAAATAATGGACACACTTGTTTCAAGCCATGTATCATTTATTGCTCTTAATGGTGCCTCTACTGAAGCTTTCTCCTTGGCCAATAAGGTGGTATGCACCTTTTCATACTCAAGGCTAACATAATTAGAAGGTGCATTTGTAATGGTTGTCATCGTATCCTACCAATATGGTGATCTAACATGGTTGAAAGGAAGTCATTTCCATAAATGCAACAATCAATGCTCTCATCTACAACCTCCTTCACTTCATTCTTGAAGGTCTTCTAATGGGTCTCTTTAATTTGAAACATTCTCTTCTCAAGAAGATGGTGACAATGAAATGAAAGGATGTGGGCTAGTTGGTTGTGATAAGCCACTAGGAGGCTTTTGCAAGATTTTCTTGGCAAGAGGATGTGCTCTTTCGTTTGATCTATTATTGATGTGGAGCATCCCAACAAATCTTATTGCAATTCATCACATTTCTTCAATTTGGTTGATGGCAGAGTAAAAGACATCCACACCAATGCACACACAACATATTCAGATCTATGGAAATTTGGATCAATTTCCAGGAATATATAGCTAACCGAAGATTGTAGTACAGAGAAATCAATACAAAGTTCTTCAAGTGAAGCATGTGCAAATTTCTCATACCTTGGAGAATCAAACCTGACATATCACAAAGTAGATTGGGACTAGAGCAACCTTCGAATGGGATTACAACACATTCCACTAACTTTTGGAGCTTGACCATGGGATTTAGGTTGACTCACACATTGCACAAAACATCGGGTGTTGGTACACCTTGTGGTCGACTTGGATCATTTCTAAGGCTTGGATTAGATATTAAGCATTCCTCGCCTTCATTGAGAAGTAGTCAAGTAGAAGTAAGTTAGATAATAGATAGTTCATAGAGATGGGATTAGCATAATGTAGGATTGGAGTCTTGTTTTGAGCTAGTCACATGTGAGATTGCAATAAGCTTGTAGTGGCCCATGAGCCAATTTGTAATCTACATGTGGCAATAAAATCAACATTATGTATTCATTCTTTTGTGTTGAATTAATGAAAATTTCTTTTTTGTTATGATAATTCCACTGTGTTAACTCTTAGTTGCACAGTTGGATAGTCCTAACCTTGGACCCTTCATCTGTGATTGCATCAAGTGGTATCAAAGCTAGTTTTGAGTCATTTGGGAGTGAAGACATTTCAGATGATCCAAGGGTGAAAAAATTGTTGACTTGAGGTAGCCTACAAGTGTTTGCCAACAAAGCATTGATTGTGAGGCAATTGCAACCTTGTAGTTAGACCAACGACCTGAGGCAGTTGCATCAAATTTAAAGGAAAGATGCCACTAAGGAGAATTCTTGCTGTAATGCCCCACTGAAGCACAAGGAAGAATTTGATCAAATAACTATTTTTTTTTAAACACAAGAACCACAACACCAAAGATACAACATCAACATGTCACACTTGCACAACAACATGCACACACGTGTCACATGAATTGAAAATTTTATAAACTGTAAGTTTCAGTTAAATTTAACCCTAATTCACACACAAGACACACATTTTGGAAAATGCAGAACACAATAGAGAAAATGAGTACTTTTGATGCAAGGCCAGAAGATGAATTCAAATATTGCAATTCACAAGTCGTACCAATCAATGTAGTGGTTACAAACACTCATATGGGATGGTCTTCTAATATTGAAATCTGTTCATGGGTATTACAAGAAAATGCTTCTCAATGTACCAAGAATGCTGTTGCAAATGGGTTAATTTGAGTGGGAGGGTTTCTGCTAACAATGGAGGCCCCTGAATTAGTTATGCAATGTATGAATTACTACAACCCAGCCAAAAGGGTCATTGAGAAAGAAGGGAGAATTTATGCAGACCTCTCATAGAAAGGAATTATATACACTTTTGGTCTCCCCATTTACACACAAATGTACAATGTTGATATGAAAGCCAAGGGCAAGACGTATCAGAATGTTGAAGAACACAATAGAGAAATTATGAGTACCCAATGGTGCCAAGAGCCAATTACAACACAAACCAAGGTAATTCAGAGGTCTATGTTCAACCGAGAAATGCAAGATATTATAACTTTGTTGAGCAGGGTAGTTGGTTTAAGAGATGTAAGTAAATTTGAACCCTGGATGTTTGTAATAATATACAGTTTGATGGAAAGTCTCGTACAATTGCATTGGGGAAATCTTATAAGTGACAAATTATATGAACAGATAACAACATTTCCCAAAACCAGGTGCTTTTATATGTCATCATATGTTATTTAATTTTGTGTCATGAGAGCTAGCAAACAAGGGTTGAAGCATATTGGTACTCTGGGCACAAAGGTAGGAAACAATTTGATATATGCACATTTACCTTAGATCACCATCCGTGGATATAAAGATAATTATAGGAAAGTCAATGATTTGTTCTCCATGAAACTAGTTAGAATAATGGAAGGTGATAAAGCCAAAAGGTTGTCCCTAGAAGCACAAAGTATCATTCGACCAATGGGAGGCTGGTACATTTTGTTCCCTACTTACTCCTACATTAGGGTGGAGGGATTTGAATGATATCCATTCATGCCGCCTAGGTACCCAACAAACAAAATTGTTTTATTAGAATTGGTGAGACAGTTGAAACCATCTCAGGCTCTTTATAGCCATGCCTGCAAGAAGGCCTCTTTCAAATTTCACATTGCAATAGGAAATTATAAGTGTAATGCAATCAAAGTGTTTGACTTGTGTGAAGAAGAATTAAGGACATACAATTTTGAAGAGTTCCCACTCCAAAGAATATATTATGACATTGAAGGAAATATTGCAAAGAATATAGCTAGTTATCGTGCTCATGTGCCACATTTAGAAGATTATTGGCTTAATTGTGAAGATGAGCACGTAGTAAGAAGAAGAAAAAATGAAAGATTGTCTCTAGAATATGCCCAAATTCTCAAACTTCAAGACATTCCAGATCAATTGAAGAGGATGATGGCCAAGTGTTGAACAAATTCTATAATGAAGACGGGGTATATGATGAACCCATCCCAGACCTAGGTTTTGATGATGAAGATATGACATCAATTGATGAGTTCTCTAGACCAGTCTTAGTGTATACTCAACACTAGGTTGATGATTTTTGTAAAGCTTTGAGAGAAAGATGAATCGTGCCCACATTCACAGAGGACAAAAGAAGGAAGCAAAGAGATGAAACAACATTTGAGAGTGGAGAGCCTACTAAGAAAAGAAGGAAAACTAGTAAGGTGGCTCCAGGTATAAGAATTGAAGAAAGAACCCCAAAAATTTCAAGACAAGGAATTCTCATGAAATAATATGATAAACAAAAAGATGCCGAAATAATATTAAGAAGGTCTGGCATAGTTTGGTTGCGCAGGTGGAAGAAGGATGGATTATAGTCAAGGGTAAAAAAGATAAATCTTCACGGCCTTCTTTCGACATGACTCTTCGCTCCCACAAGAAAAGTGCTAATTGTAAATCTTGATGTGTTTTGTTTGGGCGCTGGCTTATTGTTGGCTGCAAGCTGTCCTTTCTGCAACCTGGCTTTTCTTGTTGTAAAGGGTTAAGGATCCCTTCAAAATCCACTTATCCCCTAATATCAAAAACAAAAAGATGCCGAAATAGGTAAAGATCTATCAAAAGTAAGATCTAAAGGTGCATCTTCCTCTACATCAAAACCAAGAAATAAAGTGATTATTGATGAAGTAGGAGTAACAAAAAAATATTGGTACACAAAGTAGGTATGCATCTCAAAGGGCTATAGCATTGTTTACTTCTCCCCCTTTTGTTAACATGGCTAGTATGAAACAAGCATTGGGAAGAACTCGTGGTTTTGGAGGAAATTTCTACAGAAGATGAAGCCAGGATTAAAGAATAGATGGACAAATGGGGTGCTATGTGGGAGAAAGTGAAAGAAAAAAAGTCTAAAGATAAAACCCATGGTACATCCAGTGGTAGAAGAGGTTCAAGATACAGGTCCTAATCCTATAAATGTTGAAGAAGAAGAGTTTATACAAGGAACAGTTGCTTCAGAGGTGGAAAACCCTAATGTTCTTGAGATGGAAACAGGGGAGACTGCAGAGCAGGATCCTATTGATGAAAGAATTATTGAACATACTTTTGATTCCCAGCCTTCGCTTGGGAATGTTCCAAATGTTAATGAACAGTCACGGATATTTGAAGAACCAGAGGAAGGCCATGTTGAAGTTGAAATTGAAATTGAGAAAGATGAAGCTACACAATTTTTAGGTGATGGAATTGAAAATGAAGAAAACCCTGATTTAGCAGAGAATAAAGAAGGTAACATCCAGAGAGATGAAGTTGAAAATCTGGATAGACAGGAAAATATAAGTTTTCAAACAAAGGAGGCAGTGCCAAACCCTATTAATCCTGAATCTATGCCAAAAATTATTGAGGAAATTCCCATTTTAGAAGATGTGACTAATCAAAGAGAAGAAGCTCCTGAGTCAAGTGGAAAATAGGAACAAAGAAATGTTACAGAGGTAGAGCAAGGTGATGATACACCTGATTGGTTGATCAGGGAATTGGCTTCCCCAATGGAAGTAGAAGTATTGCCTCTGAATCTTAATAATTTTATACAAGAAGTAGACACTCCTAAACCTAGGCACAGAGCAAAAGCAAAAAAAATCATACAAAGAAATGCAAATGGTAACATAACCATCCATATAGCTACTCCAACAACTAATAAAGAAAGACATGAAATAACGCCTAAGGAGTACAAGACAATGAGTATTAATCTTGGACACTCATCTTGGAAGAAAGAGTTAGAGGAAATAAAAGTGAATTTGAATGCTACTATTGCTAGAGTGCAAAAATAAAAACAAAAGAAAAGAGAATTGAAGGAACGGGTTGCTACCTTGGAGCATTTTATAAAGTCATTAACCCTATCGGGTCAAGCACAGGATGAATTACCCCAACATCCAGTATTGATGCCACAAGAACAGGTGGAGGAAATTGCATCAGTCCGCCACAAAAATGAATATATTTGAAGAATGGATTGAGTACTGGGTAAAGCGGGGAGAAGAATTCATTACAGATGCAATAAGAAGCACAAGGAAGCATATCGTTGGTCAGAGAAATCAAAAGGATTTGAAAATGAATGCAAATTTCGCTAGGAGCAAGTTATTGAAGAGAGGCGAAACATTGAAATTCTCATACAAGTAAATGTCCAAGAATTAATACAGGGTGATGTAATATCAGAACAAGAACTTCCATTTCCAGAAAAATGGAAGAAACAATTGAAATGGGAAGGTGACATGTTAATACAATGCATTGAAGGATTCGAAAAGGTCATTGTGGAATGCAAAAAATTGATTGATGAAGATTGAGAATTTATTGAAATGCTACCACGTGAAGGTTGTGATCCCCAGACATTAGCACATGAAGGTAAAGAGGTTAAAGCCTTCAAGGAATGGATTGAAAGAATAAACATAGATCTTTTTCAACTATTAACGATGGAGGTCATTGATGAAATTATACAGTGTAGGAACACTATAGCTAAATATGAAGCAGATAAAGTGTAGAAGAATGGTATTATACTCCAAGTATTTGAAGAATATACTAGGCTCAAACTCACTTGGAGGGAAATACAAGGGATTTCGAAAGAACATATGCATCAAGTATTAAACGCTTTCTAAGAGTATCAGTTGAAGAAAAGCGGATAAAGAATACCAGAGCTCGAGTCATGAGCAAGAAGATGAAGAACCGGATACCAGACACCAGAAGTGTGATGAGGGTTATGTTTTGTTTGCAATTTTGAGTTTGTAGGTTATTCCCGGTCCTGATAGATGTTCCTTATTTGAGTATATTTTGGAAAGAAGTTGATAGCCTCGAAATATGTGAAGTGTTTTGTGCTAAAGTATGAATTGAAAGTGTTGTTGCTGATAAGGTCAAAGCTTTGACGAAGTCTAGAATATTCTGATGATAGTTAGCGAATGCCACGTGCTAAATTTTAATTTGTTGTTTATGATTCTCTAGGTAGACTTTAAGTTGAAATTTTGAGGCCTTGTTCCTATAAAAGGCCATTTCCTACTTTATTTTTATTTTAAGTTCATAATTTTTGGATTTTGAAGGAGCATAAACTTTTTCAAGTTTTGTTCTTTTTTCTTGTTTTCTGAACCATTATAGCATAAAACTTTGTATGCACGTAGACATTGATTAATATCATAGCTAATTAGATAGCTACCTATCTCAGTATCTTTTGTAGCTAGTTTTGTTAGTTAAACTAAACAAGACTGTATGTTGTGCCATTTGAGGGTGCATACAGAACCAACTCGGTGTCTAGAAATGAAACCCCTCTCTTTAAAAGCTTACACTATTTTATATGTAGCTGTGAAGCAATCTGGTGAAGTATAAAGTAGTTTGCTCTATTTTAATTGATTCTTTGGGGCATCCATGGAGAATAACCAAGAGAAACTTTTAATTTTCAGTATTTTTTATGCTTTATTTTAGAGTAGATGTTTAAATTCTTGAAAATGTTCCAAAATTTGAATGAATGGATGGAATTTTATTGAAAATCTTTTATTTTCCATAAAATTGTTGAATGCTTAATGCTAAATCTACTTAAGTGATAGCAAAGAATTTGTGATGCTCATGAAAAATTGTTGTAAATCTTTTGATTTCATGATGTTATTTTATGAATGAAGTGGAAATTTTATGTGTAATGCTTATGATTCTTAACAAAACTAGAAATAACCGTAGTCCCTTTGAGATTAACAACAAAATATCACATCAGTACCCAAGAGCGACCCTAGTGCAATCATGACTTCGTTATTGGAGACTTGGAATTGAACTAAAGCCAATATTTTTCTGTTAAAGCCGAATTCCCCTTTAGGTTGTCTTTGTTCCATTTCTTTCAAGAAGGATAGGCTCTTTGCGGTCTTGTTTGTGAAGAATTTATTTTCCCTATTTGATGTGAGTAAAATCATCGTCAACAGGAACTGGCACTAGAAGGAGGGCCTATTGTTGTCATTTTATGCTTTGTTAAGTTTTAAATTGGATTTCCATAGAATCACTAGATCTCGATCTGGTTATCCTTGTGTGACTTTAGTCGAGCTTAGTGGTCAAACATCATCTAGACCTCAAAAGTCTGGAAGTTTAAGTGTAAGTTCGAAGAATCTAACTGTTGTACCACCACCCCCCATAGTGATGGAATTCTTTAACGTGGAGTCACCAATTCAATTTTTTCTGTATAATGATTTACCGAAAAATCCCGATGAGTTGTGTCCTAAATATTATTTCCACAAAGATGCAAAAGAACATATTAGTATATTCAAGGATACATGCTTTAGAGCGAGGATTCAACACGAAGACGTCATGTAGCTTTTTCCCATACACCTTAAGCGATGAAGTTTACCAATGGTATATCAACCTACCTCGTAATTCTATCAGATCATGGTAGGATATGGAAACTCAATTCTTAGCTAGATTTAGAACACCTACTGACCTTGCTTTGTTATATCATCAATTTGCTCAAATCAAGAGGTTTGAAGGATAACCTATAACTGTTTTTAATGATAGGTTTCAAAAGGCTTATTCTAGGCTACTAGCACCTTACATAGTGGATAATTTGTCTGTTATTACAGTTTATTATACAACAGTAGATCCTTTAATTGCTATGTTTGTAAATCAAAGAGAAAATCCTCCTACTACTTTACCAAAAGCCTATGTTGAAGCTGTGAGTGTGAATTTAGAAATGAAACATCTTGGAAACGGATCATCTGTGAGTGGCAGAAACGGATTGAATATTTACCCTGCCCTGAATATAAATAGAGTCCCTGTAGGTCATCCTATAGCTCCTAATGTTTATCCTTCAGTGGTCCAGAATGGGACATTTCCTCAAAGTACTTTCTTTCAACCAGGAAATAGTCAAGCTTTAGTCCCTCACCCTGGTCCAACTATTAGAGAGCTACGTCCTAATAGAATTTTTTTTTCTTTGCAAACTCAAGAAAATCAAAATATCAAGATTTTTGAGGAAGAGAAAGACATGAAAGAAGTTACAGCTCAACTCAAAAGATTGACTACAGAGGTTATACAATTAAGAAATCAAAATTGTTATGCTCAACATAACAACCAAAACTCGCAAAATTGGATATATAATGCTCCTAGGCCACCTAGACCTTGGAATACACAACCTAATAATGGAGGAGTATCAACACCTTTAGACAATCCTGATCCTACCAATGAAAGGTCTACATTAAAAGTGAATTTAGCTGATCTTGCAATGAATAATTGGTGTAGAATTCATAATACAAATGCTCATGCTGAAGTAGACTGTTCACAATTCAAAAATGCTTCAAACATTTTTCTAGCTGCTACACATTACAATGAACATTGTGATTCTCATCCTCCTAAGGGAAATGAGTTAGTTCTGGTAGGATATGACTCTGCTTTAGTCCTTGAAAGTTATGAATGTTTCAAACCACTTGTTATCACAAGTCACACTCATGAATATGAAAGTGATAATTCAACTATGACCTTGGAAACATATATCTTTCCCTATCAGGATGAAAATGAGCCTCAGGAAGAAATTGACGAAATTCATGCCTTTCAACAATATCAGGAGGGACAAATTACAACACAAGGAATAACACCAATTAACAACGTCTATCCCACCTAATAACTTTAATATTCCACCTGATGATAAATCAAGCAATAACCCAGGTTACCCAAGGTAACCTCTCACTACAATTCATCAAATGCTTCAAAGGTGAAAAGATATATCCTACTGACCAAAAAAAATTGACTAATTATTTAGCGGAAGAAATAAAAAAGGTAAAGATTAGTCTTTCTCTATCATAATTGCTCAAAACACCTATGATCAAGAAAGCTTTCTTAAGTACTCTAGAAGATTTTCCTAAAGAAAGCAAGTTCAAAGATGTTTAGGTGAAAGATAGTCAGGCTAAAACAAAAGATAAGAATATTATTCCCATAGCAGATGCGTAAGTAGCCTTTTACAAAGGAAAATTGGAGTCTCCACTATTTTTACTCACTTTGAGAATATTTGGTAAGAATCTCCATAATTGCTTAGTAGACTCTAGAGTGTCCACTAATGTGATGCCTTTATCCATATGCCAAACATTAGGATTAACTCTGGAAAGCTCTTTAAAGAAGGTCACTCAACTTGATAAAATAGAAGTAAATGTAGTCGGAGAGTTGACTAATATTCACATGCAATTGGCCTCTAACCCTAGAATCCAATATTACATTGACATTCAAGTCATGGAGATACCTGACACTTATGGTATGCTTTTGAGCAAAGATTGGTCTAAAACCTTGAATGGATACATGGCTACTGATTTCTCACATATGTGGTTACCATGGAAAGAAGTTCCTAATCAAATTAGGATTGAAAGAGAACCATGCATGAAATACATGATTACAAATTATAATAAGAGAAATGAAGTTCTATACATTGATGTAGAACCAAGAGTTTAGAAAATACAAAGTTCAGGAGTTAAAATAGAAGAATTCTTCACCTATGATGCTAAGGAACCTAATCAATTGACTCCTGGAACAAATGTTTTAATTGAATCAGATTGTGATTCTTCTGAAGAAGAGAATAGTTCTTATGATAAATTTCATAAGAATATTATTGCAAAAGCTCAAGAAAGTGGTAAAATCAAATTTTCACTAAATTTTTTGTTGTTGCAGGATTGGTGCAGATTGCATAATGTTGTACACTCGAAAAATAGTTGTATGATGTGTTTGGAGATAATTTGTAGAATTGAGAATTAGTATTGTCCAGAACATGATAAGGTCAAAAGATCTGGGTTAGGAATACACAAAGATAAAGTTCAAGACATACAGACTGAAAAGATTAATTCAACAATACCAAAGAATAGTAAAGTACAAGTTACAAAAGATCAAGCCTAGATTCTTAAAAAATTTGATGGATCTAAATCAAAACAAGGGATTGGAATCAGAGTAGAGCTTATCAACCCGCAAGGTAAGTCTTTTCTCACTACATATCGATTGCAATTTCAATGTACTAACAACATGGTAGAATATGAAGCCCTTATACATGGCCTGATCCTCACAATTAAGAAGAAAGTTAGAAACCTTAAAGTGTTCGGTGATTTAGAATTAGTGGTAAGACAAGTCTGAAAGCAATATATCTACCACTACAAGAGATTATCCAATTACCGACACAAAATATGAAATTTAATATAATATTTTGACGCATTCAACATTATTCATATCCCTAGAAGATTTAATCATATAATCGATGATTTGGCTACTATTGCCAATACTCTAGAACCTTTAGAGGCCTCATATTTGAAAATATTTACAATTGAACTAGTACAGTTACCCTCGGTTCTCGATAATGTTACTAATTTGCAGGTATTTGAAGATGACCGACACATATTGGAGTTCATCACTAATTTTGGTATTTTTGAAGTGCAAGTAATCAAAGAAATAGATTACCTTGATGGTGAAATTCAAGATGAAGAATTAACTCAAACCAGAGATAATAACATTCTGAAAGGAATAATTGAGTTAGAACGATTATTCAACATTGATCAGATAGTTAGACAGAAAGATTTGCCTCAAAGTGATGGAGGACTATTTGAATTATACAATTTGCATAAAGAAGATCCTAAGAATGTGCTCATAGGAAAGGTTTGTATTGAAGAAGAAAAGAGAAACATTGCGTAGGCACTTAAAGATTATTGGAAAGTTATAGCTTGGACATACGAAGATTTGAAGACTTACGACACTTCCATCATTACTCATACGATACCATGAAAGCCTAATGCAAATCCTTTCCGGCAGAAACAACGACTAGTAAACACACTCTTAGAGCCTTTAATTCAAAAGGAAGTTCAAAAAATTTTATCAACCAAAATAATTTTTCCTATCAAAAATTCTACTTGAGTGGCGAACTTGGTCCCCGTAAGAAAGAAAAATGGAGATATACGATTGTGTGTAGATTTCCAGAATCTCAACAAGGTGTCTAAGAAAGAAAATTATCCACTACCCTCACTTGAAGAAGTGCTACAAATAGTTAATGGTTCACAAATGATGTCCTTTTTAAATGGATTCTCTGGATATAACCAAGTAATGATAGCAAGGGAAGATTGGATGAAAATAGCTTTCACCATGAAGTGGGGAACTTTTACTTACAGAAGGATATCATTCAGATTGATAAATGTTGGAGCTACATTCCAAAGAGCCATGGACTATGCTTTTTGTGAGCTGATAGGAAAATGTATCATTATCTACATGGACAACCTCACAATATTTTCGAAAGATAGAAGAGATCATGTTCAAGATCTCAAAGCGATATTACAGAAGTGTGAAACTAATAGAGTTTCATTAAATCCTAAAAAGTGTATTTTCGAGGTAACTGAAGGCAAGTTACTGGGACACAACATTTTTGAATGAGGTATTTCAATCAACCCAGATAGAGTGAGTGCATTACTCAAATTACAACCCCCATGGATCAAAAAAGAATTGAAGTCATATTTCGGTAAGATTAATTTTGTTTGAAAATTTATTACCAGATTCGCCGAAATAGTGAAACCACTCAATGATATGCTAAAGAAAGATGTCAAAATAGAGTGGACAAATGACGCTAAGATCACCTTCGAGACTATAAAGACTGAAATCATAGAAGCACTAGTATTGGTAAGTCTGGATTATGTTAAACCTTTTTATATTTACTCTTTTTCTTCTGGTCACACTTGTGCAACAGTATTAACACAGAAAGGAAAAAATAAAGAAAAAAACCAATTGCTTTTATGAGTGCTCCATTCAAAGAAGCGGAGCTAAGATATACAAATATTGAAAAAAAAGCCTTTTCTTTAGTCAAAGCAGTACATAAGTTTAGATATTACATCCTTAGGAGTATAAGCAAAGTTGTTCCAAATTATGCAGTCAAAATGTTAACACAGAGCAAGCTCGAAGAAAAAAGAGCCAAATGGGTCACAATTTTACAAGAATTTGATCTAGAAATCATACCCATGAGATTGGTTCGGGGACAAGCTTTGGCTAAATCTATCAGATAAATAGATCCACAAATTTCAAGTCAACAATATACTTTGGATGTAGAAGACCAAGAAGACTGGTATTAAGATATATGGCATTATTTGGTTAGCCATACTTGCCCTGATCATATGCAAAGAAATCAAAGAAGAGCCCTTAAGATAAAATCACAGAGTCACATGATTAAAGGAGGAGCTCTATTTAAAAGAAACCATGAAGGAATCTATTTAAGATGCTTAAATAGGACAAAAGAAAATAAAGTGTTGTAGGAACTACATGATAAGTTTGGAACAACTCATGGAGAGCCCCTAGCCACTACACACCTTATTTTGAGAGTTGGTTACTACTAGCCAACAATTTTCAAAGATACATATGAACTCGTTAAACATTGTTATACATGTCAAATTTCATCAGATAAAGGAAGATTCAATGCTCAACCGCTACAACTAGTGATGGAGATGCGTCCCTTTCCACAATGGGGACTAGATTTTATTGGAACCATTAATCCTCCATCCTCCGTTGGCTATAGATTTATATTAACTGCTACAAATTACTATACTAGATGGATAAAGGTGTGTCCGAACAAACAATGCACTACATAAGTGGTCATCAAATTCTTAGAAGAGAATATTGTTAAACATGTGTAGGACAACTGAGAGGGGGGGTGAATCAGTTGTTACACAAATTTAAACTTATCACTTATCAAATCTTCAACCACACTATTATGTTATTAAATATGAGCATGAAACATAAATAACAAAAACAAATCAACACAATGAACACCAAATTTTTATGTGGAAATCCCAATAAGGGAAAAACCATGATGCGGCTTAACTAACAATATAAATATTATAAAAAAGCTCACTACCAAGGGCTCACTGCCCAAAAGAGGACTCGCTATCCAAGCACAAAGGCTCACTGCCTACAAAGGACTCACTGTCCAATAGGGAGGCTCACTACCTACATATACAAAAGAGAATAAAAGATCCACCACTACAATTAAAGCACATTTGTAGGATTACATAAACCCTCATCTCATTGTCTTCAACACAACTCACACACACACACACACACACACTTCTGCTCTTATGATTTGTGGCTTACTTTCATCACTTTGTATCACACAATCATACAACTCTTCACAATTCAACTTGCTTTTACACCATTCTCAACCTTATAAACATTTACCAAGGTCGGCCACAAAACAATGTTTCATAAATTCAAATTAGGTCGACAACTCAAAATTCCCATGGTGGAAAGGAATAAGAGTGGACCAATAAAATTATTTTCTTAAGTCTTCTACATGCTTCCTCAATTTAAATTTTATTCCTTGAATGAAGTGTAAACACCAGGTCAGCCAAACCTAAAGAAAACACATAAAAAATTGATGCACACGCTTCCTAACAAGAAGACGACATGCAGACGCTGCAACACGCTTAATTAAGCACAAGAAAATATCTCAGAACCTTCTAGATACATCTGCAGCAAAAACAACAGACTTCAATCTTTGAATTTCTTTCACCAGTCAATCCAGACTATGCAAACTCATACAGGAATACTGAAACATGACTTCCTGATTACCAAACTTCAAAACTCTTCACCAGAGCATAGGAAAGACTTCACATGACATATCCCAGATCTGCATGATCTGAAACAAAATAGCAGAGGATTGCGGAGCAGAAACATTTCTCCCAGTCCATAGAAGATCAAAACTTGCCAGATAGTCCACCTACTAGTGAACACAACTTTCATGTACCATCTCACCAGAAGCTGAAACTCAACATATGTCACCAATAGATTACCATTAACTAATCTTCAGATCTACGCAAGCATAGGATCAACACAGGAGAAACACGTAGCACATACCAGAGCACGTTTTGAACACACTCAACACTCTGACTTCTCTTCTTTATTTAATTTTCTCAAAAGCACTTGAAAAATCACCAATACTACACAATTACAACACCATAAAGATAGTTCCATGTACTCACAACATCTCAGAAGCATCTTAGCTATACTATGTTGAAATCAATGACAACACCACCAAACTAGCTCATATTTGCAACAATCTCCCCCTTTGTCATTGATGGAAACACATAAACTTTTCTCCCCCTTTGACATCAAAGGAAAAGAACAACTTTGATTACTCCCCCTTAGGAGTACACCCATATTACAACAATGAAACCACTTCTACTCCCCTGCAGAGTAGACCCAACAATCAATCCAGATGAATGAAGAATTTGTGAATTCACTGGACTGACGCACCTTCATGTGCACCTAGTTAGGAGGGCCAACGACCCCCAACATCTCCCTAAGATTCTCAAAATCATCCTTCGAAAGAGCCTTGGTAAAGATGTTTGCAATTTGTTCCTTTCTTGTCACATATTCCAGTTTGACCTCGTTCTCCAACACTTTTTCTCTTAGAAAATGATACTTGATAGATATGTGCTTCGTTCTTGAATGCATAACCAAGTTCTTTGAAATGTTTATTGCACTTGTATTGTCACAAAAGATAGAGATAGGTTCATCACATACTACACCAATATCTTTCAAAGTTTTCTTCATCCACAAAACTTGTGTGCAACATGATGCTACAACAATATACTCTGCCTCTGTTGTAAGTAAAGAAGTCGAGTCTTGCTTCTTACTCAACTATGAAACTAATCACCCACCAAGAAAGAAAGCACCACCACTGGTACTCTTCTGGTCATCTACACATCCAACCCAGTCAGCATATGTATAAGCACTCAAGGTAAAGTCATTACTCTTAGGATACCATAGTCCATAATCCAGTGTCCTCTTTACAGCTACAACATGTGCCTCTTTAGGATTTTCTTGAAATATAGCAACCAAACACTTTGCATGCATAATATATGGTTTGGTAGCAGTGAGATACAACAATCCACCAATCACAGATCTATATTTTCTCTGATCACCATAGGAGTACAAACCAGTTTAGAATCTTCCATCCCAAAAAATTTCAACAACTCTTTTACATACTTAGATTGTGAAATGAATATCCCTTTATCAGTTTGATTTACTTTTAGACCAAGGAAGAAATTCAATTCACCAATCATAGACATATTAAATTATTTTTGCATTTCTTCAACAAAGTTTTTTATACATGCCATCATTTCCACCAAAAATGATATCATCAACATAAACAACTACAATTAACATCTTATTACCTTGCACTTTGAAGTAGATATTTTTGTCAGCAGAACCTTTGTTGAATCCTTTCTTTGTCAGATATCTGTCTAGTCTTGCATACCAAGCTCTGGAGCTTGCTTCAATCCATAAAATGCTTTCTTCAATTTACAAACCATATCCAGTTTTTCAGACAACTGAAACCCTTCCAATTGCTCCTCGACACTTCTTCCTCCAACTCACCATTCAGAAGAGATGACTTAACATCCATCTGATATACCTTGAAGTCTTTGTGGGAAAAGAATGCCAAAAAAATTTGATAGCTTCCATTATGGCTACAAGGGAAAAATTCTCTTCAAAATCTATACCTTCAACTTGTGAATATCCTTTACACACCAGTCTTGCCTTATTCCTTACTACTTCTCCATTTTCATTCAGTTTGTTGCAGAACACCCATTTTGAGCCAATCACATTTTTGTTCATAGGTCTAGGGACTATTTCCCATGTCTGATTCTTTTCTATTTGCTATAGTTCCTCTTTCATAGCTCTCATCCAACTTTCATCTTCACATGCTTTTTTAACAAATTTAGGTTCTATTTTAGAAAGTAAACAAAAATTTACCTCAACTGCAAATCTGCTTCTTGTCTTCACTCCTTCACTCTTGTCTCCAATTATATGATCTTGTGGATGATTCTTCTATACCTATTTAGGAGTCTTAGCAGTAGGTTCTAGTTCATCCTCTTCTTTTTCTTTTGCTTCTTCCACCTATTCCTCTTCCTCTTCTTCTTCTTCTTCTTCTTCTTCCTTCTCCTTATTTTCTTTAGGTATATGTCCACAGATAGGATCGTCTAGTTCAATTTCATTTATCTCAATAGGTCTGCGTATGTCTTCATCAACTTTCACATTAGCACTTTCAATGATTTTTCTCAGTCTTTTGTTAAAGCATTTGTAAGCCTTTCTAGTAGTAGAGTATCCAAGAAATATTCCTTCATCGCATCTAGCATCAAACTTTCCAAGATTTTCATCATCTCTTTTAATAACATTTGCTTCCAAATACCTTCAAATATTTCACAGTAGGAGTCTTACCAGTCCATAACTCAAAAGGTGTCTTTGTGTTGTTGTGTCTGATCTGAACTCTATTAAGAACATAAAAAATAGTATGTATCACCTCTCTCTAGTACGCATTCAGTACATTAGACTCTTTCATCATAGTTCTAGCGGCTTCCTGAACAGTCATGTTTTTCCTTTCAACAACTCCATTCTACTGAGGAGTTCTTAGAGTAGAGAATTGTCTTTTTATACCATGCTTCTCACAGAATTCATTAAATTCACTAGAAGTGAATTCACCACCTCTATCAGATCTCAAATACTTGATTTTCAGATTTACTTCATTTTCCACTCTTGCTTTGAATACCTTAAACCTATCCAGGGCTTGATTCTTTTCCCTAAGAAAAGCAACCCATGTCATTCGAGTATAATCATCAATAAGCAACATAAAGTACCCGTCTCCATTCAGGCCTCTCATCCTGGTCGGACCACAGAGATTAGTGTGAATCAATTTCAACATTCCAGAAGTAGAATATTCTTTTCCCTTAAAGCTACATCTTGTTTGCTTCCCCAATTGACAACTTGTGCACATAGCATTAGTAGGTCTTGGATTCTAGGTAGTCCTCGAACAATCTCCTTAGCACTGATCTTGAATAGGTTAACAAAGTTCACATGTCCCATTCTTCGATGCCATAACCAAATTTCATTGATTTGAGATACAAGGCAATGACCATCAACTCCCTTCAGCTGATAGATGTTTCCATGAGTTCTTCTTCCAGCTACAATCATATCTCCCTTTCCAAATCCTTTTTCTAATTTCACAAGTATTGTTCTGAAACACAAGTTTAAAGCCATTGTTGCACATCTGACCAACACTCAAAAGATTATGTCTCAAACCCTTCACATTATATACATCATTAGTATTATACACTCCATCAAAACTGATTGAACCTTTACTACAGATCTTAGCTCCTGAATCATCACCAAACATGACTAAACCACCATCATATTTCTCAAGTTTAGTGAACTTACTCTTATCTTCGGTCATATGATTAGAAAATCCACTATCAATTACCCAGTAGTCTTCATCCTATCTTGCATGAAAAGCGGTAACCAAAGTACCTTCCCTCATATTCTTCTTAACCTATGGAACCATCTTACTTACACATTTTCTAGAATTAGTGGATACATATTTACTTTCCAAAGCTAAGAATAAACATTCACTATCATCAACCTCATTATCAGATTCGTCATAAAAAATACCCGCCTCTTCCTTAACATAGTACAACTTCTTATGCCTTTTATCCTTCCTATCCTTATCCTTATAATCCTTGTTCTTCTTATGTGTAGCTCTATTTAGACATCTCGAAGCATAATGACCAATGTTACCACAACTAAAGCATTTAAAGGGTAACATACCTTTATATTTTCCATTGCCTTTCTTTAATTTCTTGGTAAAATTTTCCTCCAACTCTTTGTCATCACTATTTCGTTCTTCAATCTTCAAAGCCTTAAATGTCATTTTTGTCTTCTCTTCTACCTTTTCGTCTTTCTAGAACTTTCTTATCTCAAATGCTTGCAAGGTGTCGAACAACTCTTCTAAAGTATACTTATTAGGATCATACATTTCTTCAATAATAGAGATCTTGTTGTTGTAACATTTCGGTAGAGTGATCAGGATCTTCTCAATTATATCTTCATCTGCTAGTTTTCCTCCTTGATTCTTAACATCATTTTCTGCTAGTTCAACTCTTTGAAAGAAACTTGTAAATTCTTCATCGTCTCCCATCTTCAGGTTCACAAATCTACGCTTTTCCACCAACCTCTTTGTCAATTTCACCTTTTTGTTTCCTCCATGCATGTCTTCCAACTTCTTCCATACCTCATATGCAGTATCCAGAGAATTAACCTTCACTCACTCAGTTTTAGATAAACTACTACAAATCGTATACTTTGCCTTCTCATTTTCTTCATAAGCAGAGATCTCATTTGCAAAATTAACACCACTAGACGGAAGTGTATAATTATTCTCAACAACCTTCTAGGTCTTGAAACCAAGAGAGATAACATATCCTCTCATCTGTCCCTTCCAATCATTGTAGTCAGTTCCATCAAACATAGGGATCACCAACTTGTGCGCCATTGGATCTTCCTTAAGTGGTTAAGCTCTACACAAGGAACCACAAGCTCTTATACCAATTGTTAAATAGGTGTAGGACAACTGAGAGGGGGGGTGAATCAGTTGTCACACAAATTTAAACTTATCACTTATCAAATCTTCAACCACACTATTTTGTTATTAAATATGAGCATGAAACATAAATAACAGAAATAAAATCAACACAATGAACACTAGATTTTTACGTGGAAAACCCAATAAGGGAAAAACCATGGTGAGGGTTAACTCCCAATATAAGTATTATAAAAAGGCTCACTACCAAGGGCTCACTACCCAAAGAGGACTCATTTTCCAATAGGGAGGCTCACTATCTACAGATACAAAAGAGAATAAAAGATCCACCACTATAATTAAGGCATATTTGCAGGATTACAGAAACCCTTGTCTCACTGTCTTCAACACAACTCGCACACACACACACACACACTTTTTCTCTTATGATTTGTGGCTTACTTTCATCACTTTGTATCACACCATCATACAACTTTTCACAATTCAACTTGTTTTTATACCATTCTCAACCTTAGAAAAATTTACCAAGGTCGGCCACAAAACAACATTTCATAAATTCAAATTAGGTCGGCAACTCAAAATTCCCACAGTGGAAAGGAATGAGAGTGGACCAATAAAATTATTTTCTTAAGTATTCTGTACGCTTCCTTAATTTAAATTTTATTCCTCGAATGAAGTGTAAACACCAAGTCAGCCAAACCTAATGAAAACACAGAAAACATTGATGCACACGCTTCCCAACAAGAAGATGACACACAAACACCGCAACATGGTTCATTAAGCACAAGACAAAATCTCAGAACCTTCCATATACATCCACGGTAAAAACAATAGATTGCAATCACTGAATTTCTTTCACCATTCAATCCAGACTATGCAAACTCATACAAGAATATTGAAACATGACTTCTTGATTACCAAACTTCAAAACTCTTCACTAGAGCATAGGAAAGAATTTCACACGACATATCCAAAATCCACACAATTTGAAACAAAACAGTGGAGGACTGTGGAGCAGAAACATTTCTCCCAGTCCACAAAAGATCAAAACTTGCCATATAGTCCACCTACCAGTGAACACAACTTTCATGTACCATCTCACCAGAAGCTGAAACTTAGCATATGCCACCACAAGATTACCATTAACTAATCTTCAGATCCGCACAAGCATAGGATCAACACAAGATAAACACAGAGCACATAACAGAGCATGTTCTGAACACACTCAACACTCTGAATTCTCTTCTTTATTTAATTTTATCAAGAGCACTTGGAAACTCACCAATACTACACACTTACAACACCATAAAGATAGCTCCATGTACTCACAACATCTCAGAAGCATCTTAGCTATACATGTACAATCTGCAACATACATAACTGTGTTGACATCAATGACAACACCACCAAACTAGCTCATATTTGAAACAAATATCATTACCAAATTTGGAACACCATATGCATTGGTATGTGATAATGGCCCTGCCTTTGCTTCATTGAAATTTTCTAACTGGACATTTGAATATGGCATAACACTAAAATTTTCATCTAACTATTATCCATAGGGAAATGGATTAGTTGAATCATCAAATAAAAATCTATTGGATATAATTAGAAAATTGATTGAAAAGAATCCTAGGGAATGACATGCTTTGTTAAAACTCTCCCTTTGGGTAGATCATACTAGGATGGAAGTTGATTTGGGAATTCCCCTTATCACTTAGTCTACGGGGTAGATCCTATACTACCAATCCACTTAAAAATCCCTACTTGGTAGTTTGCAAAGGAATATATCGGATTAGATGATCAAACAAAAGCCGATTGTTGCAACTAATGGATTTAGACGAAAAACGTACTCGAGCTATAGATCATTTTGCTAGGCATCAATCTGTGGTAAAAAGATGGTTTGATAAGAGAGCTAGATTAAAGACTTTTAGAATAGTTGATTTGGTTCTGTATTGGAATAAATCCCATGAACGTAAAGGTGAACATGGTAAATTTGACAAGTTATGGACAGGTCCATACCAAATTTATGAAATCTTGGGTGACAACACTTATAGGTTGAAGTCTTTGACTGGTGAAGATATCCCATTTCTTGTCAATGGACAGTTCCTAAAGCATTACTTCCAGTCATAAGTAAATAGTTTTTTGTAAATAGTTTTCTTTTGTAAATAGTTTTGTTGTTGTTTTGTAAATAGTCGTTTGTTTCTTTTGTTTTGCTTTTTGGGTGTTGTGTCGTTTGACTTTATAGTAATTAGCAACTTTTGAAGGTGAACAAGTTAATAGAACATCAACTCTAGAAATTTGATCTATGTTCTGACTAGAAATAGTCTTTTATTTATAAATTGTCCAAAATTATTCAACTCATTATACCCTGGTTAGCATGAATAATTCAGTTGATGTTGAGCTACAAACGAATACATTTAAATCATTCTACTAAAATTTGGGATAGTAGTTGTTTGCATTAATTGAAAAATCAAAAGACTACCTTTGCTACCATTGTAATTCCCAACCTAATAGCGGGCTTCATTGCTTGCAAGTTGATTAGAAAGCTATCATTGAAATATCAAAAGAGAAAAATGAGCTATTATTGCTATATCTAAAAAAGGAGGGAGAGAGAGATATCAACTCTTTAGGATATCCAAATAACTCTACCAGGGCTATGGATGCTTTATCGGAAATAGAGCTATGTTTGGGGGAATTACAGAGATAACCTTATCGAGGCTATGGACTCTTAATTGGCAGCAAGGCTCTATCCTTGGTTGGCTTAAAAGGAATTGTCATATTATGTAGATTAATGCAAACAGTTGTTATTTCTAAGATTACTATGGTGGAAATAATCAATTGCACACACGTGAGCTCAGTAATACTTAATCTTGCATGCTAACTAAATTGAAATTTGAATGTCAGAATAAGGATCCAACGATTTATAATTAGAAGACTAAAGAAAGTTAGTACATTGATGTTAGCTCTGGAATTGGATTTATATTATTTAGTTTTGTTTTGTTGGTTGCTAGTTGTTGTGTGGTCTCACAACATGCCCCATTTTTCCCTTTGGAAAAATGTGGACCCCTTTTTCTTTCCTTTCCTTTGTTCCTTTTTGCTTTCATTTTCTTTGGCATCGTCCTGCAGCTCGGTTGGTTGTTGATATTCCTTTCAATTTCGCTTGGTCTTTTGCTTTATCTTTTTATTTCCCAGATTTCGTGTTTTGGTCTTCTCATAAAAGTTTAACATATTACCAAAAATCAGAATCTCAGAGTCTTGCATTTGCATTAAGGCGAATCATATTTTCATTTGGTCCTAGCTCCGCCTAGTATTTAATTGATAGGAATCGTCAATCTCGGTAGTTTCCTTTTTATCGGAGTCTAGTATTTTATTATTTCCTTTTTCTTTTTCTTATTCAAAAATCAGAAATCAAAGAGTCTATTTTGAAATTTGTTAATCTCTCTTGAACTTAGTTCTCAGTCTTTTCTTTTGTTCTGGTTTTCTCTTTTTGAAGCTTAGAGGTAAATTCCCAGATCCCGATGTTTCTTCTTGAAGTTAATACCAGAAAGTCTCAATCCTGGTGATCACCAATTGATCATGTATCTTTAACGACCTATATCTTATAGAGAATCAATGTGACATCTGATTACCATGCATAATCATCGTGCCATCTTTCTCCTCTAATAGCAAGCCTGCACATAAATCTAGGTGTTCGTGATTTGGACCCTAATCCGTAATGATCGCGTCTTTATTTGAGGAATTAATTCAAAATAATAGGTAATTAATGAAGGTGGCGAACCACCTATGTACTTGGCACCAACTCAAGTATTCAGTTGCTTTTGTAAAACTCCACTTCGCATCATGCTGAAAATTTGTGAAGGACATTGAAAGAACGAAATGACACTGGTGCACAAGGAGAGGTAAATTTCGAGAAACCAAAACATAGCTACCAAGGGTTTTGAAGTTGCATTCTAAAAGATCATCATTATCGACCAGAACCAAGTATGTTTTAGACAAATGACATTTTGTTAGTGATTTTCAAGTTGAAAGATCTCAATAATGGTATTTCCCTTTAGAAATTGAAATTTTGGTTATTCTCTGAATTTCTAAATTTAATCGAAAAGTGAATTGAAAAATTTATAAATTGTAAGTTTTGGTTAAATTTAACCCTAACTCAAACACAAGACACACATTCTGGAAAATGCAAAACATACTAGAGAAAATGAATACTTATGACGCAAGGCCAAAAGATGAATTCAAATACTACAATTCACAAGCCGTACTAATCAATGTAGTGGTTACAAACACTCATATGGGATAGTCTTTTGATATTGAGATATGTTCATGGGTATTACACGAAAATGCTTCTCTATGTACCAAGAATGTTGCGGCAAATGGGTTACTTTTAGCAGGAGGGTTTCCGCCAACAATGGAGGCCCCTGAATTAGTTATGCAATGTATGAATTACTACAACCCAACCAAAAGGGTCCTTGAGAAAGAAGGGAGAATTTATGCATACCTCTCACAGAAAGGAATTATATACACTTTTGGTCTCCCCATTTACACACAAATGTATAGTGTTGATATGAAATCCAAGGGCAAGATGTATCAGAATGCTAAAGAACGCAATAGAGAAATTATGAGTACCCAATGGTGCCAAGAGCCAATTATACCATAGACCAAGGTAATTCAGAGGTCTATGTTCAACCAAGAAATGCAAGATATTATAACTTTGCTGAGTAGGGTAGCTAGTTAAAGAGATGCAAGCAAATATGAACCCTGGATGTTTGTAATAATATCCAGTTTGATGGAAAGTCTCGTACAATTGCATTGGGGAAAGCTTATAAGTGATAGATTATATGAACAAATAACAACATTTCCCAAAACTAGGAGCTTTTATATGTCGTCATATGTTATTTACTTTTGTTCCATGAGAGCTAGCAAACAAGGGTTGAAGCAGATTGGTACTCTGGGCACAAAGGTAGGAAACGGTTTGATATATGCACATTTACCTCAGATCACCATCCATGGATATAAAGATAATTATAGGAAAGTCAATGATCTGTTCTCCATGAAATTGGTTAGAATAATGGAAGGTGATAAAGCCAAAATATTGTCCTTAGAAGCACAAAGTGTCATTCGACCAATGGGAGGTTGGTACATTTAGTTCCCTACTCACTCCTACATTAGGGTTAAGGGATTTGATGGACATCCATTCATGCTGCCCAAGTACCCAACAGAAAAAAATGTTTTGTTAGAATTGGTGAGACAGTTGAAACCATCTCAAGCTCTTTATAGCCATACCCACAAGAAGGCCTCTTTCAAATTTCCCATTGCAATAGGAAATTATAAGTGTAATGCAATCAAAGTGTCTAACTTGTGTGAAGAAGAATTAAGGACATACAATTTTGAAGAGTTTCCACTCCAGAGAATATATTATGACATTGAAGGAAATATTGTAAAGAGTATAGCTGGTTATCGTGCTCATGTGCCACATTTAGAAGATTATTGGCTTAATTGTGAAGACAAGCGCGTAGTAAGAAGGAAATATGAAAGATTGTCTATAGAATCTCCCCAGATTCTCAAGATTCATGACATTCTAGATCAATTGGAAGAGGATGATGGCCAAGTGTTGAACAAATTCTATAATGAAGACGAGGTATATGATGAACCCATCCCAAACCCAGGTTTTGATGATGAAGATATGACATTAATTGATGAGTTCTCTAGACTAGTCTTAGTGTATACTCAACACTGGGTTGATGATTTTTGTAAAGCTTTGAGAGAAAGAGGAATCATGCCCACATTCTCAGAGGACAAAAGAAGGAAGCAAAGGGATGAAACAACATTTGAGAGTGGAGAGCCTACTAAGAAAAGAAGGAAAACTAGTAAGGCGGCTCCAAGTATAAGAATTGAAGAAAGAACCCTTGAAATTTCAAGACAAGGAATTCTCATGAAACCATCTGATAACCAGAAAGATGTAGAAACATGTAAAGATAAATCAAAAGTAAGACCTAAAGGTGCATCTTCCTCTACGAAAAAACCAAGAAATAAAGCGGTTATTGATGAAGAAGTAGGAGTAACAAAAAATATTGGTGCACAAACCGGGTCTGCATCTCAAAGGGCTGTAGCACTATTTACTTCCCCCCCTTCTGTTAACGTGGCTAGTATAAAACAAGCATTGGGAGTAACTCTTATGGTTTTGCAAGAAATTTATGAAGAGGATGATGCCAAAATTAAAGAACAGATGGACAAATGGGGTGCTATGTGGGAGAAAGTGAAAGAAAAAAAGACTAAAGACAAACCCATGGTACATCTAGTGGCAAGAGAGGTTTAGGATACAGGTTCTAATCTTATAAATATTGAAGAAGAAGAGTTTATACAAAGAACACTCACCTCAGAGGTGGGAAACCCTTATGTCCTTAAGATGGAAACAGGGGATACTTCAGAGCAGGATCCTATTGATAAAATAATTGTTGAAGATACTTTTGATTCCCAGCCTTCACTTGGGAATGTTCCAAATGTTAATGAATAGTCACATGTCTTTGAAGAACCAGAGAAAGGCCATGTTGAAGTTGAAATTGAAATTGAGAAAGATGAAGCTACATAACTTTCAGGTGATGGAATTGAAAATTAAGAAAACCTTGATGTAGCAGAGAATAAAGAAGGTAACATCCAGAGAGATGAAGTTGAAAATATGGATAGATAGGAAAATATAAGTCTTCAAACATAGGAGACAATACCAATCCCTATTAATCCTGAATCTATGTCATAAATTATTGAGGAAATTTCCATTTCAGAAGATGTGATAGGGAAAAGAGAAGAAGTTCATGAATCAAGTGGAAAATAGGAACAAAGAAATGTTACAAAGGTAGAGCAAGGTGAAGATACACCTGATTAGTTGATTGGGGAATTGGTTTCCCCAATGGAAGTAGAAGTATTGCCTCTGAATCTTTATAATTTTATACAAGAAGTAGACACTCCTAAACCTAAGCGTAGAGAAAAAGAAAAACATGTCATACAAAGAAATGCAAATGGTAACAAAACCATCCATATAGCTACTCCAATAGTTGATAAAGACAAACATGAAATAATTCCTAAGGAGTACAAGATAACGAGTATTAATCTTGGACACTCATCTTGGAAGCAAGAGTTAGAGGAAATAAAAGTGAATTTGAATACTACTGTTGCTAGAGTGCAGAAATATAAACAGAAGAAAAGAGAATTGAAGGAACGGATTGCTACCTTGGAGCATTTTATAAAGTCTTTAACCCTATTGGGTCAAGCACAGGCTGAATTACCCCAACATCTAGTATTGATGTCACAAGAATAGGTGGATGCAATTGCAACAGCCTGGCATAAAATGAATATATTTGAAGAATGGATTGAGCACTGGGTAAAGCAAGGAGAAGAATTCATTACATATGCAATAAGGAAGCACAAGGAAGCATACCGTCGGTCAAAGAAATCAAAAGTATTTGAAAATGAATGTAGATTTCACCGGGAGAAAGTTATTGAAGAAAGGGAAAACATTGAAATTCTCATACAAGTAAGTGTCCAAGAATTAATACAGGGTGATGTAATATCAGAACAATAACTTCCATTTCCAGAAAAATGGAAGAAACAATTTAAATGGGAAGGTGACATTTTAATACAATGCATTGAAGGATTTGAAAAGGTCATCGTGGAATGCAAAAAATTAATTGATGAAGATCAAGAATTTATTGAAATGCTAGCACGTCAAGGTTGTGATCCCCAGACATTAGGATAGGAAGGTAAATAAGTTAAAGCCTTCAAGGAATGGATTGAAAGAATAAACAAAGATCCTATTCAAATATTAACGTGGGAGGCCATTGATGAAATTATACAATGCAGGAACACTATAGCTAAATATGAAGCAGATAAAGTGTAGAAGAAAGGTATTATGCTCTAGGTATCTGAAGAATATACTAGGGTAAAACTCACTTGGAGGGTAGTACAAGGGATTTTGAAAGAACATATGCATCAAGTATTAAACGCTTTCCAAGAGTATCAGTTGATGAAAGGCAGAGAAAGAATCCCGGAGCTCGTGTCATGAGTAAGAAGATGAAGAACCGGATACCAGACACTAGAAGTTTGATGAGGGTTTTGTTTTGTTTGCAATTTTTAGTTTGGAGGTTGATCCTGGTCTTGGTAGATGTTCCTTATTCTAGTATATTTTGGAAAGAAGTTGATAGCCTCAACATATGTGAAGTGTTTTGTGCTAAAGTATGAAGTGAAAGTGTTGTTGCTGACGAAGTCAAAGCTTTGACTTGGTCTAGAATATTCTAATGACAGTTGGCGAATGCCACGTGCTACATTTTAATTTGTTGTTTATGATTCTCTAGGTAGACTTTAAGTTGAACTTTTGAGGCCTTGTTCCTATAAAAGGTCATTTCCTGCTTTATTTTTGTTTTAAGTTCAGAATTTGTGGATGTTAGAGGAGCATAAACTTTTTTGAGTTTTGTTCTTTTTTCCTATTTTCTAAACCATTTTGGCGTAAAACTTTATATGCACATATACATTGATTAATATTAGAGCTAATTAGATAGCTACCTATCTCAGTATCTTTTGTAGCTAGTTTTGTTAGTTCAGTTGAACAAGACTGTATGTTGTGTCGTTTAAGGGTGCAAACAGAACCTACTCGATGTCCAAAAATGAAACCCCTCTCTTTAGCTTGCACCATTTTATATGTAGTTGTGAAGCAATCTGGTGAAGTATAAAGTGACTTGCTATGTTTTAATTGATTCTTTGGGGCATCCATGGAGAATAACTGGGAGAAACTTTTAATTTTCAGTATTTTTTATGCTTTATTTTAGAGTATATGTTTAAATTCTTGAAAATGTTCGAAAATTTGAATGAATGGATGAAATTTTATTGAAAATCTTTTATTTTCCATAAAATTGTGAAATGCTTAATGTTAAATCTACTTAAGTGATAGCAAAGAATTTGTGATGATCATGAATTTTTTTTGTAAATCTTTTGATTTCATGATGTTATTTTATGAATGAAGTGGAAATTTTATGTGTAATGCTTATGATTCTTAACAAAACTAGAAATAACTGCAGTCCCTTTGAGATTAGCAACACAATATCACATCAGTACCTAAGAGCAACCCTAGTGCAATCATGGCTTGGTTATCAGAGACTTGGGATTGAAGTAAAGCCAATCTTTTCCTATTAAAGCAAAAATCCCCTTTAGGTTGTCTTTGTTCCATATCTTTCAAGAATGATAGGCTCTTTGTGGTCTTGTCTCTGAAGAATTTATTCACCCTATTTGTTGTGAGTAAAATCATTGTCAATAGATACTAGATTGCCCTAGTGTTAACAAGGCCGCCCAAACTAAGAAATATTTTGGGTGAGTTTGGGGACTCCTGAGTAGACTAGGCTGCCTAGATGGAACACTAGGCTGCACAAACTGACTGGAAGACACTAATGTTCATTTTAACTTTCCAAGACATAAATACACCATCATACACTTACGATCATGTTCAACACCAACACCAAGACACGTAATTAAGGGTAATTCACTAACCAATTAAATCAGATAGAATCCATCTCAAAGAGAGAGGTTCTCTTATGATTATATTACAATTACATTGAATTTAAGCCCATTGTCATTTGCCATCCTAAAAGTTCCAATCTATTAAAATACCACACTTTGAGAAGTATACAGGAAAAGGAGATCCCAATAACCATGTATCTATATATTTACTACTTTATATAGTGATTTCCTTTTTGAGGATATTGTCTTAGCTAAACTCTATTCCCTCGATCATTGAAATACATGGCCTTAGAATGGTTTTTCTCAATACCTAATAATTCAATCACTTCTTTTTCACAACTTGTTAATGAATTCCTTCAACATTTTCTAGCAAATATTGGACCTCAAGTAACCTTAACTGATTTGGTCAGTTGCAAACAAGGACCTAAAGGAGAAGTGTCTAATTTTATAGGGCGTTATCAAGTTGTTTACTCTCAAATCTCATATTCCCTCCTGGATGTCGATGTACAAAGAGTATTTATTAGATATTTATAACAAAATATTTAGGATAAGATCTTATTAATGAGATATCCTTCTTCACACATTTATGCACTACTCTATGTGATTATCAATTTTCGGTTAGCCAATATGAGGGTTCACCTTCATCAAGTCTTAATGGTCAATTTGAAGCCATTCCTCAATCTAATTATCAATCATTCAAAAAGAAAAAGAAAAATTTCATCAAAATAAAATCCCCTCCATCTTCCAATAACATACAAACACAAGTTGTCACCACATCTACAAAACCCTATCAATTTAAACCAAGAAATAGATATTTTTCAAAGTTGCATGATTCTCTTTATTCTATAATGATGAAATTGCTTAATAAGAATATGATTCAATTTCCTCCCATTCATCCCATTGATACCACCAAACCTTTACCTCATTTTAATGCAAATGCCATTTGTCAATATCATCATACACCTGGACATGATACAAAGAGATGTATATGTCTTAAGCACCAAATGCAAGACCTCATACATTCTAATGTCCTCTAGTTGTCTTGTGTGAATGATAAAGGGAAAATATCAATTTTGTCACCTAATTAAAACTTGAAAATCTTTACCAACCCATTACCAAGCCATTTTGTTAACCTTGTCGAACAAACCGATGATGATGATAATGAAAATATTTACCAACCCATTACCAAGCCATTTTGCTAACCTTGTCAAATAAACTAATGATGATGATAATGATAGTTTCTATACATGCACCTAATGGTCCTCTCTACATCATTGGTAGAATTAATGATAAACCCACATGGGGAATACTCATTAAACCAATATATTTAGTGAATGTGATCACAAAAGAATTCCTTTATGTGCATGAATTATATCAAGCAAATTATGAACAATTGGAAGTTTCAATAAAATCTCATGATGGTTCTACTTGCTCTACAATTGGTTCTTTAACCCTCCCAATTCAAGTTAGACCTAAAAAGTTGGATGTTCTATTTATCATAATCTTGACCTTAGATCAATTTCATGTGAAGTTAGGCCATCCATGGTTTTCTTCCATGAATTCGGTCCCCTTCGTTATTCATAAATATCTTAAATTTCCATTTTAAGGACAAATACATACTATTTATCATAGTGGACTTAAACCTTTGGCTCTTTGTGGAAACTTTTTCCCTTGATTAAAATTTTGGTCTCAACCAGCCCAACCCACTCAACCTCATAAATATTTTCTATTTGTATCATATCAAAAATTCAAAGTTAATCATATTGATCAAGTGTCCCTTACCAATATCCCACTTGAGGCTCCTCAATCTCCAGTGGCTACAATGGTTGTTACTCCTACTCCATGAGTAGTGGACGAACCTCAACCTGAACCATGTATTCTTCCTCGACCCTAACCATTTGGAATCTATGTTGCAGTTCCCCCTCCACCAAGCTATCTAGGACCACGAGAAAACTATTTGATGAGGCCTTCAAGGACTACTTTTGTGCCTCCTAAATTAAAAAATCCAGTGTGCAAAAATATCCATTTCCCATTGTTTCCTAACCTTTGATGGCTCCTTCAATTCCCCCTACAAAGGAAGAAAAGGAACCAATGTTGAAAAGCACCCCAATTCCCTCTTCACAAGATGAAGCTTATAGAAGACAAAATTGAAATGAAAAGCAACGTAGGAGAAAAAATCGTGCTATGGCTCGTCAACTTGTTGAAGGAAATTTAAATTCTCATCTAATGACCTTTCATCCATAAAACCAAATTCCAATGAGATACATCCCACCCATCCATCTTCGTCATCACTTGATTCCACTTAACCTTTGTTACCAAACCATGAAGTTTAACCTTTGATCCCTCCTCACCAACTAAGCTAAAGATTAAAAATCTTTCCTCCATCCTTGCCATCTAAGCCAAAAGGTACTCACATGGTTGATAGTGCTCGTGATCACACTAGTAGCACTAGTATACAACCCATTGTGGTTATTTTGATATTGATTCAAAAGATAAAATGAAAGAACACAAAGAAGATCATAATGAATTATCTCTTATGTTTGCAAAATCAATGAATTTAGATGGGGGCAATCATGATGATCCTCCTCCAGTGAGTGACCCACCATGTGTTGAACTTGGTACCTCTCCTTATACCTCTCCTTGTATTTTCTTTCCTAGTCATAATCCTCTCATTAATCTATTTTTAAAAATAGGGTTAGTGAATTTCATTATTTACATTAAATTTACATCAAAGTAATATCCCACATCTAATAAATAATTTATTCTTCTATAAGTACTAGCTTCAAAATCATTCTAATAGTTCTAAAGGGGATTACTTGTGTCCTTTTTTCATGTGTTGCATTCCTTCTATATTCAACTTGAGGGAAAATTATTGAAAATTAGGGTTAACTTTTAGTGCATATCTTCTTCCATCTAGTTTAAAGGTATTTTTCAAGTTCTATACATAGAATTGTTTCCGCACTTACAAGTAGGGAAATATTTGGATAGACAAGCTAGTTAGCATAAATAATATAGGGATCAATTAATTTTCTTTTTAATTCTATGCATTAACAATATTAACCAAATGAAAAGGAATCTAACTTTGTCTTAGGTGACGATTCCTTTCTAGAGATCTCACAAGTGTAAAGAATTTCTAAGGGGTTTTACAAATTTGAGAAACATTTTGATGCAATCAAAAGTAGGCTATCCAATAAGCTAGTTGTAGATCCCTTCTCATACACAAGCCATTAATTTATTTGATAGTGAAATAATTTTAGACATAAATTCAAAAATTCATCATGAACCAGACTTAGCATCTTTACAAATTGATATTATCCATCAAAAGAAACAATTATTACATATCATTCAAAAAGTTTGAGATTTAGTATTCAACTCAAAATCGAATCCTACTTATATATGTCAACTCAACCAATATTATAGATAGGATGAAAATTATGTATTGTATAGAAACACAACCAAAAATTTGACTACTAGTAATAGATATAATTACAATCATAAATACATGTATAATGAATTATCTACAATAGTAAGACATACACCCAATACCTCAAATCCACACAATGATATATAATAAGGAAATAATATAAAAAATAAAAATTACATACTATAAGTGTGAATACAAATTGATTTATTCATCTTTTACTACAATAGGTAAACCTCCTACAAAATCTAAAACTAAATTCCCCTCTAAACATAACCAAAATGGAGTAATTTTCTACAATCAATTCATTTTTTCTTCACAATTCATCATCTTAGACAAATGTCTATTCAACCTTGTAAGAGTATTAAAAACTATATTTTATGATTTTTAATAGTGGTAGTCATCAAGGGACAAGTGTATTAAAGTTTTAAAAACTATTAATGGTAATGAAAGAAATTATGCTAGTCATAACTATTGATGCTAAAATAAGGAAGTCACCAATCTGCATGTGACATCAATAGTTTAAAGTCACTACTTGCCACCAACCATTAAATATAATGCCTAGTTTTAAATCAACCATGGACCTAGGACTAATTTGGGTTCCAAAAACTAGAGAAATATAAATTTAAAGGAAATCAACCTACAAATATTATAAATTTAAGATGAAAGAAATTAATATTGAGTGTAATCAGTTGTGTTCCTACATAAAACTCTCCGGCTGGAAGAATAATATTCCATGAGTCTAAAATTCATGCATATTGTACAAGTGACTTGGATTTTTTAATTCCATGCTTAGCCATCTCTGATTCTCGCATCCAACTTGCTTCCTTTCTCTATCTTATTCTTCCATTTAACAAAATATTATTTGTATTCTTTTGCTTGTCCTTTATATATTTGAATTTCAAGGACAACTTAAAATTAATGTATTTCCTTCTCAAGAAATTGTTGAAAACATTCTTCCTATTGACTGTCAAGATCAATACCATCTTCTATACATTTTTATCCTCCACAATAATGGTATAAAACAAAAATACAAAAAAATTGAGAGATATCAACATCTTTAGGAAGCTTAGTCTCATAGACATTTATTGAGAATTTCCTCAAAATCTTGTGTTTTCCTATGCTCTTCCAATTCATCTTATTATAAGTTCCATAAGGAAACCTTGCTTTGCTCAAATGAACTAGCACAAGATCCTCAACCTAATTTTTTGTCCCTTTTTCTTAAGATTATCATGCCTTTTCTATTTCAATTCACTTTCCTCCAAATTTATTTTAACTTCTTGTTGTAATTCATGTATATAATCAGAAAAATATTTTGTTTCTACACTTTTTCTACCTAAATCAATAATATCCTTTAAGGTATCTACCCATTTTAGGATATATTAATATAAAATTTGAAAAGGGGCTTTTATTATGCTTCTATTGATGAAATTATTGTAAGAAAATTCACCTTGAGCTACGCTCAAGTCCCACTGAGTGGGCTTCTTCCCAATCAAGCATCTCAATATATCACCCAAACTTTAGTTGATAAGTAATGTTTGACCATATGTTTGGGATGGTAAGCTAAACTATAGCTTAATTTACTATCCAGCTTCCTCCATAATGTTTGCCAAAGTCTCAATCCAAGATTATATGCTCTTTGGTAGATCATAGAGACTTTCTATTTCCTTAAATAATAAATTAGCAATATGAGAAGCATCATTTAATTACTTACAATGAATGAAATGCATCTTTTTGGAAAATCTATTAGCTAAAACAAAGATTAAATCCTCACCTCTCTATGTTCTTGGAAAACCAAGAATAAAATCCATGCATATCTCTTCCCATGGCCTTTCATGAGTAAGTAAAGGCTAATACAATCTATTATTTTGGCTCAGGTTCCTTCGACAAGTTAAAAAACTCTACATCTACACCATATATTGTACATCCCTATTTATTCTAGGTCAATAATATTTTTCTCTTAATTGTGCCAAGGTATTATTTATTCCAAAATATCTAACCAATCCCCCACCATGCTTAGTCCTTATTAAATTCTCTCTCATGGACCCTTGCAGGATTCATAAACATTGACCCTTGAAAAGCCAACCTTTTCAAATAAAGTAATCAATCCATGGAGTTATATCTGGGTCTATGGGTTTTTTACACACAACCCAAGATTCTTTGAAATCTACATCTTCCTAACTAATTAATTTGTAGAAAACTTGGTGACTTCAATTGTCATTTAAGTTTAGTAATAAATATCTCCTCCTTATAGTGTCTACCACTCTATTGGACTTGCCACTTCTATGTTTTAAAATAAAAAAATAAATTTATAAAAATTCTACCCATTTTATGTGTCTCTAATCAATCTTATCTTGGTTGTTAATATACTATAATGCACGATGATTATTGTGTAAAATGAACTCTTTGGGAAGAAAATAATGTCTCCATTTCTTCAATTTTTGAATAATAACATAAAGCCATTGATTGTAGATTGAATACTTTCTCTTCGGTTCATTAGGTTTTCATTGAAATAGGCTATGGGCCTCTCTTCTTGACTTAAGACCCCTCCTAAGGATATCTCATTTTCATCACAATCCACTTGGAATACTTTGTTAAAATATGTTAAGGCCGGTGTAGATTGATTTGTTACCTTTTCTTTAGAAGCTAAGAATTTCTTTCTGCTACTACTTTCTATTCAAAATTAGATATTTTTCCTTTCATAGTATCTGTAATTGGTGCGCATATGCCACTAAAATTTCTTATTAAATTTCTATAGAAGATTCCTAAACCATGAAAGCTTCTTGTGTAAAATGTTCTCTATAGTGATGGTCATTCCATAGTGGATATTAACTTTTCAAGGTCCATTTTTAGTCCTTCTTATGAGATCACAAAGCCTGAAAAGGAAACTCTTACTTCATAAAATTGTATTTCTTCAAATTTATGAACAAACTTTCTTCTTCTCATTCTTGCAAAATTAGTCTCAAATACTTCAAATTGTCCTCTTTTATTTTATTTCATCAAGATAAAAAAATTAAAACTTACCAAGATAGGTCTTAAGCACTTCATTCATCAACATCATAAAAGTACTAGGTACAATTTGTCGATATAAATGATATAAACAACCACTTGTACAACCCATCCTTGGTCTTGAAAGTAGTTTTCCATTCATCATCTTCTATAATCTACATTTTATAATACCCACTCTTCAAATCAATCTTTGTGAAATACCTTATACCACTCAAATAGTCCATTTGATAATCCATGGTGAGAGAAATTGATTATTTATTACGATCTTATTTATGGCTCAAGAATCAATGCGTATATGTAACTCTCCTCTTTTCTCTGTACTAATACTAACTACATAACACAAGGACTTGGAATTTCTTTACTCAATCCTTTGTCTACTAATTTGTGTACTCGTCTTTTTGATTCCTCATTCTCCTCAAAAGTCATCCTATATGATTGCTTGTGTTGGCCTCCTACAATGACTCAACAACTAAGCCCTTAAGGCTATGGTTCAGAGATTGGGCATCTGATTGAAATAGCTATCTTGATCATCATGAAGGTGCATTTAACTTATCAACCCAGGGATGTAGACTTGAAATGGGTCAACACAGTATGTGCACTAGGAATCCATAGTATCCATATTCATTCTACAACTAAGAAAGACATAATGTTGAAAGTAAATTGCTTAGAAAGAAGTAACATAAGTTTTGAACATCAACCAAAAACTATACTAAGCTGAAATGCATGAAAAAAATGAAAATCTGAGCAAACAGACAAGAAACTACTTTGTTTGCTTTGGTTGCAAGAATAGTCACAGAATGAAATTCTAGTCACTGCAGGAATAGACAGTTGCCAGATTCTTAACTATTTGCACAGAAAAGTAACAACTAAGCTAAAAGATAGAATGCTCACCAAGTGGGCCCCCTTGGATGAGTATCCCTTAAGAAAAATGTAAACTCAAATGCAACAAACTTATAACTTCATTTTATTCATTGGAAAGCATGAGTACAATAGAGCATCATAACTGTATTACTAAAAAACTAAGAATGCAAGTACATCATCAGATTAATCGACCTTCTAAGAAGGAGCATTTGAGTCTTATTTATAAGAGGAAAAACTACTAACTAACTACCTAGCAAGGCAGTCAACTCCAATAGATTAGGATGCCACTTTAGGGAAAGCATAGAAAGTGGAAAGGAGGTTATGCATGCGTGGAATCTGGTCAAGCCGGTTTGCCTCAACATAGATCTAGCATAACAATAGCTCCTATTTTCACTCAACAAACTATTATGACCATTTGCAAAGCAGTTACAATCTTTGATTTGAACTAGGAATCTCCCTCCATTGAGAGTATTCCCTCCATTGACCTTTTGAATGATCACCTTGTTGACCTTTATGGAAAATGACCAGTTGGCAGAATCTTCCTCAATTTTGTAGGTTCTAATTATATCTGCATGACAATATTAGTACGCACAACAATTGCATATCTATAACTATCTTAAAGTAGCATTCATTAATCCACATGTAAAATTAACATAGACAGTTCATATAGCATGTCAATGTCATTAAAGGTTACAAAAATAAGCTTATGCCCAATGTCTATGGTTTTGAGGAAATATCATGAAAATATCAACATTCAAGTATCAAGGTCTATGACGACTACAACAAATGGATAATAAACTCTATCAAAATTGAGCCATAAATTGGACTCATCAGCTTGTTTGGTAAACTTTTGATAGGGATTAAATACATTTGGTGACTAATACTCTTGATTGGTGGTAAACCTTTTTGTAACTCATGAGATTTGATTTCAATTTATTCTTCAATTAATTATTGGACTTCTAAAGGAATATATTCATCCTTTTTTATTTCCTTTACCTTTGTAGGTTTAAGAATAATTGTAACACACATATTTTCTTTTTTTTGCTTCACTTAGAAATTGCTTTCTTGAAATTAGGCATAACTTTTTGCTACTTTTAATTTCCTCCTCTTTATCGTTTAATGATTCAAGGTGTACTCCTTCCTATCCATAATGACATGATATAGGTGTTTTTCTTTCCATCATGAATAACTTCCTTATCATATTATCAAGATGTTTCAAGTATAATGTTAGAAGCATCCATAGGCATGATGTCACAAAATTTCTTCTTGATATATCTCAATATGAAAATCAACTAAACATTTCTCATTACCAAAAGTTGATGCTCCTTTTGTATCCATGATGCATTGTAGGGTCTACAATTTTAAATTCTTTGTAGCTTTAGCTTTTCCACCATTTTTATAGATACCAAATTATTTTTTTTCCATTGTCTATCATCACTCCACAACACTTACCTCTAGATTCATAGATATTTTGAAACAATTTCCTCCTTTGTGTTAATTTTAATCTTCCCTTTTTATTTTCAACAATACCCTTTTTATCAGGAGGGATTATCCTTATTTAGGCTTCACTATATGTCACGATGTTTCTTCTTAATTAGCTTCAACAACATAATTTATTCCATAATCTAGTGGTTCTCGTGGACTCTCAAGGCCCCTATGGTCTTCTTCTTCATATCAATAACAAGTGAAACTTCTACCCCGTTCTCTTCTAAAGTATCCTCTTCCTTTGAAGATGCGTCCTCTTGATTTTATGCTTCATTACGAGAATTGCTATACTCCTCTTCATTATTTTGCAATTTATTATCTTCACCGAAATTCCCTCTTCCTCTAGAGGAACTTCCTCTCTCTTTAGTTGTTCTATTACTTGCCAAATTCTTCTTGGCTCTCAAGGGACATTGGTATGCTTCTTCTACCACTTTTACTTGAATCATGCTAAACTCATCTTGGATAGAAAAATCAAGTCCATTAATATATCATACAATTTTTTCCTAATCATCCTTAACATAACCATCTTGTATCCTAACCTAAAAAAACTCTTTAGTGTATGCTTATACACTTAATTTCTTCTATCTTAGATTCTACAATTTCTTCAACAAATTGAGATGATAATAAACAAGTCAAAATTTTGATTTCAACTTTACTATCATCTTATCCCATGTTTGAATCTTCTACTTCCCTTTCCTTTCTTGATTTGTTTTCATATGATCCCATCAAAGGGACACTTGACCCTTTAGCTTGGTACTTTCCAACTTCACCCTTTGCAAGTCTTCTATAGATTCACACTCAAAGTATTTTTTCATCTCTGAGATCCAATCAATTATATTTTTTGTATTCAAGCTCTCTTTGTAGTATGGAGTCTCCATACATGCTCAATTTACAATGAGAGGTACAACCCTTAGAAGGGCTCATTAATGTATTCTCCTCCTATCCCATTTGGTCCTTTTTCTATTTCTTATTCTTCTTCAGTTACATTATTCACTAGTACTCCTCTGAACTTTATGTTCTTCAGTTACATTATTCACTAGTACTCCTCTGAACTTTATGTTTTCTCTGAGACTTCTAACCTTGTTTTTAAGGCTCTCACTACCTTTGCTATTAAATTTTCACCATGAGAGCTTAACTTGTAACAAATATATGAAAAAATAAAGCAAATTCTTCCAAATTTCTATTTCACAAAAAATGTTGAAGTTAAAATCACTAATAAAACAATTAATTTTGTAGCCCTTCTCACACATACACCAGCCATTTCTTTAATATTGAAATAATATCAAACATAAGAAGAAACATTTATGACATATCATTTGCAAGGCGCAAGCTTTTTCAACCCAAAATAAGAAGATATAGGATGATAATTTTTTTTGTTTGGTTAGATAGAATAACCTATAAGAAGGCTATTAGAAGCACCTTTGAATTGGTCTATGGAATTTAAGCCAATACACTAATTAGCTCAATAATTCTTTTAACTTATCTTTGCACAAATTTACATAAGATTTGCAATAGAGTGTAATCTTCTCTTAATCATATAAATATTTTCTTAAATTTTTATTTCAGTGGTGTCAAAATAATGATAAAGTAGTGGTGTCAAAATAATGATAAAGTGAAATAGCAATTACCAAGCACACAATGAAGATACAACTACAGAAAAATTAATACCACAACCAAATTTAACCATGATTTATAATGAAATTTTTAAATATCTCCTTCTTAGACACAATAATCATCACTGATTGTTCACAAACCTAAGAAAACCTAACAACAAATCTTGAAAATAAGTTGACATGTATTGAAAAGAAAAGTTACAAGAAATTCACAAGAACTTGAAAATATTGTAACAAATCTTACACAAATACAAAACAATTGCAATAATTGTAATCATAATGATCAACATGTCTTTGCAAACTGATTCATTCCTACCAATAGCACCATTCATTAGTGTGAGATATAATGCAAACAAATGGATTTTCTTTAATAAACACATACAATGAACCAACAATACTACAAAATATTCATTAGGCACTTAGATATATGCTCAAAAAATCATCTAATATAAATTATTAAACACTCATCCTCGACAATGCTATGATTTAAAAATTGGTTAAAACTTTAAATACAAGTCCCCATCAATGTAGATATTTTAGGATTGGTTAAAAATTCAAATACTTGTCCCTAGAATTAGTGTTAATTTGTTGGTGCAAGTTGATGGGAAACAAGAACATTGAAAGAAAATTGTTAGGACAAATGACATAACTACAAACTAACTACGACAAAATGAATCTTACAAATCTACAAATATTTTTTATAGTTAGTAATCTTTGAAAATGATGCCAATTTGTTTATATTTTTTGCCAATTTAATAATCTTAATCTATTCTAAGAAGCACATTGAAGAATCTGTAAATTAATTTCTAGGGAATATCAAGTTTGCGGCAACAAATGTAAGCTTTTATAATCAAATAAACTAAATAAACATGACCAAGTATGAGAGAAGAATCATCTCTCCTACTCTTTGAGCTTTGCAAGGATCAAGAGGTTTCTCCTTACAAGATCCAATACATGAGAATAAATTTAGGGATCTTTAGAAGAATTTTATGATGAAGATTAAAGACAATTAATATTAATTATTTTAAAATTGTCTCCTAAATAGGCTATTCATTTAAGACACAAATACAAACTCAATTTGACTATCATTAATCCATATTGTGTTACCTATTATCAAGATACAAAGGGGATATTTTAATTGCAAAAATACATTCACAAGTTTAGAAGAAAAATATCAAGATCCAAAAGCAATATTCTCCTACACCATTATGTGTATTTTGTAACGCCCCTCCGTTTTGGATATTTGGATCAGTGTTCTTCTTTGTATGTCTGATTATGCTTATGATGTGACTGTGGAACTTGGTGATTATTTGATCGTGAACTGATTAGTGATGCGTATGTTATATTATAATGTGATGATTGTGTCTGAACACGCTTTGACTTTGGAACTTGATTACTTGTGATCATGATTGTTAAACGATGTGAAAGTTATATTTTGGATGTGATGTTATTTTATTCTGATGTTATCTTTATGACATGTTTTGGAGTAACTTAGAAGATATTTGATTAAATGATGTTTTATGCTATTGATCATATATTTGATGTTAGATGTGTCAGTTAGTGATACTGTATTGGTGAAGGGGACGAGATTGTATCACTCGCTTGCGAGCGCCCTACAATTCCGAGATTTCCTCTTCACGGTGTGTTTGATCATATTATATATATTGCATGTTCGACATGCTCTTTGTTGCAGGTTGACAGGTACATGACATCGACTCCACCTGACTTCACAGGTTTGAGCGTATCCATTGACCAACGGTAATCGATTGGGAGATAGTAGCTAGGTTTTCTGTGCCAAGCCGTCACCCTAGTCATAACGTGTTGTCGGGTTGTCGTCGGGATTAATTGTTTTAACTTGGTCATTTCCACCTTGAGTATTTATTTTATTTCAAATTTTAAAGTATATTAAATGCTAGGTGTAGTTTAATTGATGATTAAATATATTTAGTTGCAATGTTGAAATACGATTTATTTTATTGATTTATTTGATTTAATTAATAAAATAATTTTTGGGTTATTGATTGATTTGATTAATTAATAAAATTAAATTGAGTTTAATGGTTAATTGGATTAATGGTGATTTTAATTAAAGTAGTTGTTTTGGCATTATTATATATTTAGATTCAAATTTAAATTGAAAATGGAAATCATACTGGATATTAAGATTTAATTAAAATAAAATTAAAAACCTTGTTTAAATAATTAGAGTTAAATTAAAATAAATAAATAAATGATAATGTGTTTTTAATTTCACTTTTGAAAATTATAGATGAAATATATTCTTTATAACTTTGAAATGCTTATGTTTTAATGAAAATTTGAAAATGCATGAGGTTTGAATTAAAAAATTAGAAATTGGTTTTAGAATTAAAAATTGGAAATATTCCCCAAATGGTTTTAAAATAAACTTAGTGGGTGGGATTTTTAGGGTTTTTGACTAATTTGGGGAAAAACCCTATTTTAGAAAATGCAATCTCATCTAAAATTCAATTTTTCAATTGGGGGAGAAATTTCTTGGTGGTGGCTTGATTTGGATTTGTGAAGGAGATTGAAGGTTTTGGCTTGAGCTAGAAATTAAAGAGGATTTGAAAGCTCCATTGGAATCTTCAAGCTTTGGAGAAAAAACCAGGTTCCCTCTTTGATTTTATTTTTGTTTCTTTCATTTTGGAAATAAATTTCAATCTTTGTTATGTTGTGTGAAAATCTTTGAACTGCTGTTTGGAATTTCAATTAGAACCCATGAGTATTTGTCCTAAAAACTAACAATAGAAAACTTGGAAGGATTTAAATGCAAAGATTTAACTTCTTTGTCAATTTGGAGAAAACCCAGAATTTTATACCATGCTATTGTGTTCAAAATCTTTCCTCTTAGCCTTCTCCTCAAGAAAAATTGCCCAATCTTTATATAAAAGGAAAAATTTATGTATCTTGTTTGTTCTGGGTTATTTTCTTTTCTTCCTGTGCAAGGAGTTCTTTTCTCTTTTTTTTTCTGTGTTCATGAAATAAAATTTTAATTAAAATAAAAATTATTTTTTTATGTGGGGGCTACCCATAGCCACCCCCCACCCATGGGGGCACTGGCTGTGCAGTGCTCCCCATGGTTGGGGAGGGGCTACAAAGCAGCCACCATAGGGGCGCATCCCTTGTTGGGGGCTGCGTTGCAGCCAAAGGCCTTTGGCCTTTATTTGTTTTTATATAAATTAAATTTATTAAAAAAATTAGTTTTAATTTAATTTCATTTTATAATATATATTTATTATAATATATATATATTAATTTTAAATTATATATATATTATATTTATTAATTTTAGATTATATATATATATATTTAATGCATATGTATTAAAAATAGATCTATATATATAATATATATATATAATGTGTATATATATATTTAATGTATATATTTAATGTTTTCTCTTCTTCACATTAAGTGGTAAAATAGAATTTTAAATTGGTGTTTTTTTTAAATAGATATATTTATAGAATAATTGTATATTTAATATATGTTCTATTTAAATATAATTTATTTAAGGAGTTGATTTTATCATCAAAGTTGAAATAATTGAGTTCTTTTAATTAACCGACTTTATTTAAAAATTTGTTTTGATCGGGAAATCTTGGAATTTTAAATGATATTTTAGAGGTACGCATTTATATGATATTTGAATATCTAAAAATAGAACTTAATCTAAAATGATTATCGCATTGGTATAGAGGAAATGTAATTGACGTATGATCAAATGTTTTATTTAAAATATTGATTTTGATTAATTTATTTATCCTATGTTGAAATATACATTAAGTGACTTAATTAAGTGTTTGTTTATTAAAATATTGTGATTATGAAAATAACTGTTAAACGTAGAGTTAATGATTGACTTATTTCAATCAAATGACCTTATTTATTAAAACGTTTGAATATGGAATTTAATTGTGAAACTTAGAGATGATGAATGATTTATTTTAATCAGATGGTTTTAATCATTAATTTTTTTATTATGGAACATAATTGAGGAGCTTAGAGTTAATGCATGATTATTTTAATCAGATGTTTTTATTTATCAAATGTTTGAATTATTTATAATTTGGTTTTGATTATTACGGATAATTGAGACAAAGGAAATTTAAGGGATAGATTAAAATATAGACTATCTTATGATGATTTTGTTACGTAATAGAAGCAAAAGTAGATTTTATATTCAAATGATTTATTTAGAACGTTGAATTTTAATAGTCAAGTGATTTATTTAAAAGTAGTTTTAAATAATCAAATGCATTCATTTTTAAAAGTTGATTTTTATTAATATAAGTAATTGGGAAAACGAAATATAATTATTGGTTTTAAACTCCTTAAGTTGTCAACGTGCTTTGATTTACTATTGATTTTGTGCAATTAATGTTAATTATTTACTTAATTTCTTGTGTGACGTAATTGTTTGACTGGGTTTAGGGAACCCTAACATTAGATATTGAGTTGCCCGTAATGCTTTTTATATCATGTTTCTTTCATTCTCCATGTTGGGGAAACGGGGTTAATTGTCTAGTAAGTCTTCCAGAGGAGTTCTCTAGGATGGGATGTTTCTTGTAGTGGTTCAATTTGTGAATCGCCTTGGGAATTGTGTAGAGTTGTATTATGTTGTTGTACCCAGTTTCCACGAACGGGGATTTGTGCCTCCTTGGGAATAGGAGAGGGTAATGTGATTTGTACCTCCTTTGGAAGGAGTGGGTTTTTGTACTTGGTTTCCTCTAGTGTTTGGAGAGGGTTTTGACCTTGTTTCTTCCAATGGTTGGAGCAAGTTTCACTGATTGTTACCTCCTTGGATTGGAGAGGTCATTTTGTCTAGTCTACTCATTGGATTGTGGTATTGTACCGTGGTTGTGTTGTCGATAGGAGAGTGGCTCTTTGTGGGGGTCCGACACACAAAGGGGCGCCAGGGTAACTCACCTAGAGTTTAACTAAGTGATAATTTAAAAGAATTAATGGGGATCTTTCACACTAATAAAGATAATGAATGCCTCTCTCGTGAAGCAAGTGAATGATAAGGCTCGAGATGAGATGGGATGCATAGTTTTGCGTGAGGGTCCGGTGGCCGGTAGAGGCAAGCTAGGGTAACCCAAGATGGGGGTTTGGTAGCCTAGGAAGGTTGAGCTAGGGTAACTCATGGAAATTTGTGCATGACACTCGTCCTATGTCAACAGTCAATCAGTTATTGTGTGATGTACATGATCATTGTTCTCTGGAAGCATTGTAACCTTGTGTTATGTGATATTGTGGTTGTAGTTGTTTCTGTTTAGTCATGTTTTAGCCTGTGTCTAGTGGAAGATGGTCTTGTGTAGGAATTCCTTGTTACTATCTCCTAGCATGGAGGGAGTGGAACCTTTGGGATTCCACGTGGTCGAGTGGCACATTCTTCTAAATTTGTTGGGCTGTCTTCTTGTTCGTGTGGTCGAGATTTCCAGTTGGAGAGCTCGTGGGATCCAGTTTCATATCATGCTTTAGTCATTTTAGTTAATATTGTAATTTTATTACCCCTCAACTGTTATCAAGGTGGAATTTGTAATATGTAATCATGCTTATTGGATTTATCTCATTCGGGGAATGAGTGCTGTAATCATGTTGTAAATTATATTAATGGAATTAAGTGGTATCTCATATTCTTGGATGTAAATTATTATGTATGGAATGTATGTGAACTTTTATTTGTTAAGTAATTAAATGGTATGGTTTTAATTCATGTTTCGTGTTTGGTTAAAGTAACACAGTCTCGTAGCCTTAGGGAAATGGTTGGCAATGGTTAAGTGAACTTGCATGTTAATTGTTCTTATTCAAAAAAAAAAAAAATAGTTCATTTGTTTAGTAATTTGCAACTTTCCCTAGGGTTGCGTGGCGGGGCGTTACATATTTTGGATGAATAACTAGAATAAATTACTCTTCATATACTTTTTATTTTAAGCTAATGTGTGTGATTAGAAATTTATAGATCAATTCCTACTCATGTGCATAGATTCAAAGATAAAAAATAAAAAAAATAACTCAAATACCCTAGATTTCTCCATAATTTAATGTCCTAGACCTTGCCTTGCATGGACTAAACCACCAAATATCTTTCTACGTACCATAGAACAAATCATTCTTAGTAATCCATTAGTTATATCAAGAAGAATTCATGTAATATATGAAAATATTTATAGATATTTAAACAAAATGGATTTTAATCAACACCAACAACAAAAAACAATAAATATGTGAATATTAATTTCTAGAAGTATTCAATAAAATAATGGAAAAAGAGAGTCTTATATATTTTAAAGAAAATAATACACAAATTACACTACAAAATCATGCTCAAAGAGGAGCTCTACATAATGCTTTCAATTATTATCTTAATGTGGATATTTACACATGTTTTATGTACAAAGTTCCTAATCCCTTTTGTAATGTATGCACCTTCTATTTATAGTTAAGTGAAAATGTTCATCTTACTTAGATGATTGACACTTGTCACTATTTATAACATAAAATTACTTAAAATTATAATTGTTTCCTAGGGGACACTATAGGGGAAAATATTAATTAAGTTAGCAATGGGTTAAAGAAAATGAAGAAATCACCCATAGAATAACTTGTCATGCAAAGGAGAGAGTCCCTCAATATAGGTTCTTGAAAAGGGGAGCACATCCTTCAAAAATACCCATCTACACCTTGAGAGAGGATCTCCCTAGCCATGACCACTCACCTCCAAACAAGAAGTTAGTGTAATGCCCCGTCTTGTACCCTAAGGAATGATGCATTGACAACGAAAGTGTAATAATTTTTTTTTAAAGTATTAATATTAAATTTATTAATTGCATACATTCTCTAAGGTACGCGACAACACACTACTTGAGAATCCCATAGATGAATTTAGTATTTAGCATTGCATGAATTTAGCTAACATAAACTTAAAAGTAAACATTGCATAACATTTGAATTCCATCCATGAAAGTATAAAGTTTCAAATAAGATTCTTACATTGCATTTGAAATGTCATTACAATACTCATTCTCCAGATGAGGTAGATCAAATAATAGTTTACAATTACATATTACAAATGTTCACCTCATAAACAATTGAGGAAAGTTATAAATACAAGATTTCCAATGATACAATTAAGGAAGTACACATATAACCAAATACGAGCTCTCCATCCATGAAGCTCTTGTTGCCGCGATAAAAAACTAGGGACCCAATGGAGTAAGGTGCACGTTCCATCCAACCATGTGGTACCCGTAGGTCCACCCCCCGTGCTAGGAGACAGTAATAAGGTTCCCTAGACATAACCTACAAACCCTAGACACAAGTAAAACCATAGAAACTCTATACAAGTACATACCTAACTTATTGTTTACATTGCTTCCAGAATTAGGATAATCAAATATACTAAGCTCACAAGGTTATCTGTTATTTTAGGTGGAGTGTCATCACAATGTTGCATAGGTTACCCTGGTGTTTCTTCCTAGGTTCCAGCCCCCAACTTGGGTTACCCTAGTAACCTCTTACGAAACCCGGCCCCACATGCAAACTATTACGAAATCGAATATCTTTTGAAGTAACAAGATATTGATTTGCCATTCCAGGCCTTCTCAACTTATACTTAAGACTGAATTAGCCCTTGAGTCTATAAGCGAGGCTTATTAATCTAATTAAAGATTTTAATCTATCTAATATTTTGTTTTAGTTTTCACTGACTTACTAACTCTTCATGAGTTACCCAGGCACCACTTTGTGTGTCGGCCCTCACATAGAGCCACTCCCCTAAAAATAAGATAAGGAATCTAAGTTCCCTAACTAAGGTAAACAAGGTGCACAAGAATTCAACATATAATTCTACACATTTCATAACGGACATGAAGTCTATGTTCATAAAACCAGGTGTCTAAACACCTTGCAAAATCATGTAAACTACCTTAGTCAACACAAGGATTGTATTTAAACATTTAAGATTCCCACATTAAAGACAAACTAATCTGGAAGACTTGTACTTCTAATACATTCCCAATTTTCCCAATAAAAGGAACACAATTTAAAGCAAATCGAAACAATATGAATCTACATTAGGATTTACTAAATCCAGTCAATCAAAAACATGAAGTACAAAATTAATCATCTAGGATTTAATTCATCTTCCATTCAATATGAAAATCAAATCTATAATTTTCCCAATTTCATAACCACATATTATAATGAAATCAATATAAGCTGAAGAAATCAATTTAATTTAAGCACAAAATAACTTTGTCATAGTAAATTAATTATTTAAATATCTATATCTAAATATTTAATAAACTATTTTTTTAAAATATTTTATTAATAACATAAATATACTTTCAAATTTTCTTAACATTAAATAAATATATAATTATAAATATTATATATAAATATTAATGCTAAATATTTAAAAATAATATATATATTTAAAATCGCATAACTTTTAAAATAAATGTTAGGGCTTTAAAGCCCTAACCGTACCGCAGGCCGCGGCTGTGGGTAGGGCTGCCTTCACAGCCCGCCCCACAGGGCTCGGTCGTGGGAGGCAGAGTCGAGCACTGCCTGAGAGGGTAGCGCTGGGCTCGACCCTCACTGCCGACTCCCCTGCGGTGTCGGCCGTGGGTAGCCCCCGCCCCCAAGCGCTGCGGAATTTCTCAATAAATTTCTAAATCAAAATTTAAATAATTAAATTACGGAAAATTCATTCCATTTTTATTTTAATATAACAATCTCGCCTATACGATGTATTTCAAAAAGAATTCTTGTTTTTATTAAAAAATTTACACAGTTCAATTTATATATGAATGTTTATATATATATATATACATTCACAATAAAATAATAAATAAAATACTAAAATCAGGCCATTAAATTTCAACAGGGTTTTTCAATGGGGAAATTAAGAAATTTAACAGTACACACAACTTTTCCCCATACAAGTACTAATTTAAACACAGAGGTTTCTATATTTTTTTAAAATAAATGATTTCCTTCATAAATTTCTTTACTCAAACCACTTTCTACAAAGATTGTACAAATCTACATATGTTTTCTTTGAATCTCTTCTTTTGTTTTCCCTGATTTCTCTACATATCCATGTTTTCTTGAAATTTACACAGAAATCAACAAATCCTTACAGAAAGATTACAGTAAACAATTTTTCCGAGAAGAACAAGGTTTTTAACAAAATAAAATTTCTTCTATAGGTAATATAAAAATTTATTTGCACAGACAATCTTTTCCAAAGTAGACAAATTAAAATACACAGGAAAATACCTGTACTCCTGGAGCTTTGAAAATAATACTTGGCTGTAGAAGAGAAACTTTGTTGCCTGTTGTGTGCAATCCTCCTAAGCTCCTCCAGAAAACCAATACCCAGAAGAAAACAAATGCTAAACAGAGACAATTCCAAGACTACTTCTAGAAATATTTTGCAAATCACAGAGGAAGTCACAAAATTACACAAATCAATATTTTTTAGCAGAACCCTGTTCTTTTCATTTCCCGTGAAGTAATTTCCTATTTCCCCAAAAAAACATAATATCTTCCAAGAGAATCTTCAACAAGAAGCAATTAATTTAACTACCACACAAGTCAAGAAGAAAATATCTTCTAACCACCTCTCAGATGAATCTTTCTTTCTTCCTTATCAAGAATTCATGCATTTAAAGAATTTAAAGAATTCAAATTTCAAAATACAATTTCCCTTTTCCTTATTTAATTTATTTATTTAATAATTAAAATTCCATTTCCCACAAAACAATTAATTTAATTTTAATCTATTCTCATAATTAAATTAACTTTAATTTAATTAATTGATTTATTTAATTAAATAATTTTAACCTCAATGATTAAATTATTTAACCAAATAAACTAATTAATTAATTAAATAAAATGTAAAGCTTTATTTTCAACATTTAAAATTAATTCTAATAAACATTAAATTAAAAGAACATTGATCTATCAGTAAATTAACAAAATTTTCTTTTCAAAATAATTAGTCCAATCAGGCACATACGAGACAACCAAAGACACCCGCCTTAAACTGACAGCATACTTGTGACTGGGTTTAAGACTAGACTAGGAAGAACTTTGTTACTACCTCCCAATCAACATTTCCGTTGAGTCTTGACACGCTTAGACCTGAGTAACCAGGTGGAGTTGGTGTCATATACCTACAATCCTGCAATCAAACAAATAACATACATATATATATAATCCATGTTTCAAACACACCGTGCGGAGAAAATCATGGAAATCACAGGGCACTCGCAAGCGAGTGATGCAACTCCATTCTCCACACCAATACACATCACATCAAACTGACAAATTAAATAATAGTTAATCTACCATAAACATATATATAGCAATAACATCTGAAGGAAACATCTATGCTAACATAAAGCATGTCAGAATTAATTATCACCATACAATGTATCATCACATCACAAAATAAATCCACCATCGCTCTAATGTCAGCGATCAAAATATCCAAAACAAAGTACCAAAGTCTATCATAATAAAAACATGCTAACAGAAAACCTAAGCAAAGTGGAGGGGTACTACATCCTCCCCCCTAGGATCAGGCTTGCTCCTGAAAGCCTGCGAACAGATAGGGATAAAGTTCCCTCATTCATGCCGCATCCTCCCAAGTAGCAGAAGCCTCATGACTAGGATCCCATTGGATCCTCACCTGGTCAACGTCTCGACCCCTGAGACCGAGCGTCTGGTGCTGTAGAATGGCCACAGGCTCCAAAGCCAGCTACCCATCCTCTACTTGTAATGCATTCCAATCAAGTACATGAGAAATGTCAGGATGATATGGTCTAAGAACTGATACATGGAAAACATCATGAATATGTGACAAACTGGGTGGTAAGGCGAGTCGATACGCCACAGGACCACTCCTCTCTAGGATCTCAAATGGCCCAACGAAATGAAGCGCAAGCTTAGAGCCTTTTCCATAACAAATTGGACTCTTTCGCGGTCACACTCGAAGAAACACTCTATCACCAACTGCAAATTTTTGGTCTATTCTATGCGCATCAGCATACTTCTTTTGCCTATCCTGTGCTGCTATCAAATGTTCTCTATTACGATCTACCTGTTGCTCCATGTCACGAAGCATCTCAGGACCAAGTAATACTCTATCCTCTAATCGATCCCAACTCAATGGATTTCAACAAGGACGTCCGTATAATGCCTGAAATGGTGGCATACCTATAGAACTCCGATATCCATTATTGTAAGCAAATTCTACTAAGTACAAATAATCCTCCCAACATGATTGTTGGTCCATTACGTACATTCTAAGCATATCCTCAAGTATTTGGTTAACTCTCTCAGTTTGACCATCTGTTTGAGGATGATACACTGAACTAAAGTTTAGTTGTGTACCTAGAGCATGTTGTAATGAAGTCCAAAGGGTTGAAGTAAATACATGATCTCTATCAAATATAATCCTACGAGGAATCCCATGCAATCTAACTATGTCCTCCATAAATATCCTAGCTACGGATGAAGCATTGTAAGATGATCGTACTGGCGAAAAATGAGCTACCTTAGTCAATCTATCAATAGTTACCATAATGGCATCATGTCGACGTGACGACGTAGGTAACCCAACAATAAAATCAACAGAAATAATATCCCATTTCCATTTAGGAATGAGATGAGGTTGTAATAATCCAGCGGGATGTTGATGCTCAGCTTTGACTCGTTGGCACTCAAGACATCTCGATACATAGTCAACAATATCACGTTTCATACCAGGCCAGAAATACAATTGTTGAAGATCCCCATGCATTTTCTTAACACCTAGATGAGCTGAGTATGGAGCTCGATGTGCTTCAGTCATAATTAATGTACGAAGAACCTCAAAATGTGGTACATAGATATGATCCAAATGTCGTAATATACCATCTGGTTCAAGGATATACCCTGCAAATCGACCTTCTAAAGGTCTACCAAATTCAATCTCTGACTTCACTTCTTGATACAATCTATCAGTAGGAAGCGCTGCTAAAATTTGACCCTTCAAATCTACTTCAAGAGTAATAGCAGAAATCTCATGTTGACGACTGAGAGCGTCAGCCACTACGTTCTCTTTTCCTTGAACATATTTCACTTCAAAATCGTATTCACACAAGAACTCCATCCACCGTCTCTATCTAACATTCAAGTTAGGTTGCGTAAAAATGTATTGTAGACTACGGTGATTAGTGTGAAGTTTGAAACAGTGACCCAATAAGAAATGCCTCCATCGAACTAATGCATGCACAACTACAGCAAGTTCCAAATCATGAGTGGGATAATTTAGTTCATGATCTTTGAGTTTGCGAGACTCATAAGCGACCACACGCCCATCTTGCATCAGTACTGCTCCCAAACCCTCTAAGGATGCATTAGTGCAAACTACAAAATCCTTAGTAGGATCAGGAACAATTAATATAGGCGCATTAGTCAACTTTTCTTTAAGTGTCTGAAAAGCCAACTGACACTACTCTGTCCAAACAAACTTCTTCCCTTTTCTCTGAAGAGAAGTAATAGGGTGACCAATTCTAGAAAACCCCTAAACAAACCGTCTATAGTAACCAGCTAGACCCATAAAACTATGAACTTCACCTACATTAGTAGGCACGGGCCAATCAACAATAGCTTGAATCTTTGAAGGATCCATAACAATACCCTTTCCAGATATAACATGGCCAAGGTATTTCACCTCAATCTGAAAGAAGTCACACTTCTTCAAGTTCGCATACAATTGATTTTCCCTTAGGCATTGCAATACCTGTCTCAAGTGCTCTTCATGCTCCTTCATATTTCTCGAATAGATCAATATATCATCAAGAAACATAAGGACAAAGCGATCAAGGTATGTACGAAAGACACCATTCATTAAACTCATGAATACTGATGGTGCGTTCGTTAACCCAAACGGTACCACTATGAATTCATAATGACCATAACGAGTTCGGAAAGCAGTTTTATGAATATCTGCTTCAGCAATACGTAATTGGTGGTAACCAGATTTTAGATCAATCTTAGAGAACACATTAGCTCCCTTGATCTGATCGAAAAGATCATCGATTCTAGGTAAAGGATATTGATTCTTTATCGTTACTTTGTTCAATTGACGATAGTCGATTCACAATCTAAGTGATCCATCCTTCTTCTTTACAAAGATGACAGGTGCTCCCCAAGGAGAAACACTTGGACGAATAAAACCCTTTTCTAATAGTTCCTCTAACTGGATACGAAGCTCCTCTAACTCCCGAGTAGTCATTCTATATGGAGCTCGATATATAGGCTCTGCTCCAGGAACTAGGTCAACTCTGAAATCAATATCTCTTTTCGGTGGCATTCCAGGTATATCATCAGGAAACATGTCAGCGTATTCCCTAAGGATAGGGTGATCATCAAGAGATATCTCTCGACTCTCACCTTCTTCCAAATCAGTAACTGTTGTTGCAAACAATTGACATCGCTGACGAAGACATCTCTTTAATTGCATAGCAGATATCATCTGCAAAGAGATAGGTCTTTGAACACCTATGATTTCCACTTTCACACCTAAATCATTAATGCAACTAACTGTCTTAAGTCGACAGTCAATCACAGCATGTTGAGATTCTAACCAATCCATACCTAAAACTATGTCATACGATCCTAAAGGTGTAACATGAAGATCCACTAAGGTAGTTAATGTACCCATCTTAAGTTCACAATTATGTACAAGGTTCTCTACCATTACTTTCACCCCAGAGGTGAATTCTACCTGCCACTTACTGCCTTGCTTTACTGCCACAAGACCACATCGTTCAACGATGGTAGGTGAAATAAAGGAGTCGGTAGCTTTGGAATAAAAAAGAATAGAAACACTAACACCCTATAACTTACCTGAAGTCTCGACCACTGTGTTTTGGTGATCAGCTTGGTGGTTATTAACCGCAACATAAACTGTATGAGATCGTCCTGCATCACCCACTATAGGCTTAGAAGTTGTAGGTCATGGCCCAAAACCAGAAGAACCTCTCATAGGACACTGCCTAGCTATGTGTCCTTGCTGACCACACGAATAACAACCAGTGCCTCTACCAAATCCTCTGCCACCCGAAGGTGCATTGGATTATTGATAACTACCTCTACTGACAGTAGACTAAGCACTCTGAGCAAGTTGATCCTGTCTATTGCGCTTGTTGCACCACCAATTGCGGTTCTTTCCTGTTTGAGGACTATTACCTTGCTGTGGTTGTGGATTATTATTCTTTTGAGGTGTACGTTGTTGTTGCCCACCCTTAGAGGGTGTCTGTTGGTTCCTAGAGGAACCCCCTATCTGTACTTGTCCACCCTGTGGACTAAAACCTGTTGCAGGAGCACTGCCTATATGGACACCTGTATGTCCACCCAATGCTAAAACAAGATTTTCTTCCACAATGCATGCTTTCTCAACTGCAACTTCCATGGTCTTCGGTTCGAAGACTCTTACACCTCCACTAATGCGGGCATTCAAACCCCTGATAAAATGTTGTACCAGCATCGCCTCATCATCTCCAACTCCTGCATATTGTTTGAGTTCATAAAATCTATGTTCATACTGCTCCACAGATAGAGCCATCTGACGTAAATCATGAAACTCGTCAGCCCGTCATTGCCTCCAATGTTCAGATAAGAACCGTGCTCTAAACCTCTCCAGGAACATCTCCCAAGAAACTGACCCAATCTCTAAATGGAGCTTCTGCTCCTCCAAGCGCCACCAAGTAGAGGAAAATCCTCTCAGATGCATGATAGTGCATCTAGCTCGGGTATTGCTACCATATGGGTGCATAGCAAAACATCTACCCAAGTCCAATAACCAAGTCTCTGCCTCTAGACCACCTCTTGTGCCATCAAAAGTAGGGGGACGTGCCCTCAGCAAATCCCTCATATGACCTGCCACTATGGCATCTTGCTCTGCAAAACTAACAATCCTCCTAGGGGATCTATCTCGCTCCCTAAGCACCTCCTGCTCAACTTCTTGCCTCAGACCAAGTCTGGCAAGAACCTCTTCTAATAGGGGACGCAACTAAGCTCCCTCAACATCTGGCTATATCGGAATCCGCTCCTCACCTGTCTGTTCCAATCGAGGACTCAATTGTTCCACATGTTCGCTCTCATGGGAGCTCTGAGGGGGAGTAACCTAAGGGATTGGCCCACGACCTCCACCTTGACCTCTACCACGACCTCTAGTACGACGCCTAGACATGATCCTACACTTAAAACAAAAACGTATCTCAAATACCCAAAAGACAATGCTAACAAAAAAAAATACTACGTGCAAGGTCAACCTAGTGGGCTCACAATTACCCAGAGCACCCTGTGTTAGAACCTTTGCTTTGATACCAATTTGTAATGCCCCGTCTTGTAACCTAAGGAATGATGCATTGACAACGAAAGTGTAATAATTTTTTTTAAAGTATTAATATTAACTTTATTAGTTGCATACATTCTCTAAGGTACGCAACGACACACTACCTGAGAATCCCATAGACGACTTTAGTATTTAGCATTGCATGAATTTAGTTAACATAAACTTAAAAGTAAACATTGCATAACATTTGAATTCCATCCATGAAAGTATAAAGTTTCAAATAAGATTCTTACATTGCATTTGAAATGTCATTACAATACTCATTCTCTAGATGAGGTAGATCAAATAATAGTTTACAATTACATATTACAAATGTTCACCTCATAAACAATTGAGGAAAGTTATAAATACAATATTTCCAATGATACAATTAAGGAAGTACACATATAACCAAATACGGGCTCTCAATCCATGAAGCTATCGTTGCCACGATAAAAAACTGGGGACCCAACGGAGTAAGGTGCACATTCCACCCAACCATGTGGTACCCATAGGTCCACCCCCCGTGCTAGGAGACAGTAATAAGGTTCCCTAGACATAACCTACAAACCCTAGACACAAGTAAAACCATAGAAACTCTATACAAGTACATACCTAATTTATTGGTTACATTGCTTCCAAAATTAGGATAATCAAATATACTAAGCTCACAAGGTTATCTGTTATTTTAGGTGGAGTGTCATCACAATGTTGCATAGGTTACCCTGGTGTTTCTTCCTAGGTTCCGGCCCCCAACTTGGGTTACCCTGGTAACCTCTTACAAAACCCGACCCCACATGCAAACTATTGCGGAATCAAATATCTTTTCAAGTAACAAGATATTGATTTTCCATTCCAGGCCTTCTCAACTTATACTCAAGAGTGAATTAGCCCTTGAGTCTATAAGCGAGGCTTATTAATCTAATTAAAGATTTTAATCTATCTAATATTTTGTTTTAGTTTTCACTGACTTACTAACTCTTCATGAGTTACCCAAGCACCACTTTGTGTGTTGGCCCTCACACAGAGCCACTCCCCTAAAAATAACATAAGGAATCTAAGTTCCCTAACTAAGGTAAACAAGGTGCACAAGAATTCAACATATAATTCTACACATTTCATAACGGACATGAAATCTATGTTCATAAAACCAGGTGTCTAAACACCTTGCAAAACCATGTACACTACCTTAGTCAACACAAGGACTGTATTTAAACATTTACAATTCCCACATTAAAGACAAACTAATCTGGAAGACTTGTACTTCTAATACATTCCCAATTTGCCCAATAAAAGGAACACAATTTAAAGCAAATCGAAACAATAGGAATCTACATTAGGATTTACTAAATCCAGTCAATCAAAAACATGAAGTACAAAATTAATTATCTAGGATTTAATTCATCTTCCATTCAATACAAAAATCAAATCTATAATTTGCCCAATTTCATAACCACATATTATAATGAAATCAATATAAGCTGAAGAAATCAATTTAATTTAAGCACAAAATAACTTTGTCATAGTAAATTAATTATTTAAATATCTATATCTAAATATTTAATAAACTATTTTTTTAAAATATCTCATTAATAACATAAATATACTTTCAAATTTTCTTAACATTAAATAAATATATAATTATAAATATTATATATAAATATTAATGCTAAATATTTAAAAATAAAATATATATTTAAAATCGCATAACTTTTAAAATAAATGTTAGGGCTTTAAAGCCCTAACCGTACCACAGGTCGCGGCTATGGGTAGGGTTGCCTTTGCAGCTTGCCCCACAGGGCTCGGCCGTGGGAGGCAGAGCCGAGCGCTGCCTGAGAGGGCAGCGCTGGGCTCGGCCCTCATTGTCGACTCCTCTGCGGTGTCGGCCGTGGGTAGCCCCCCCAGCACTGCGGAATTTCTCAATAAATTTCTAAATCAAAATTTAAATAATTAAATTACGGCAAATTCATTCCGTTTTTATTTTAATATAACAATCTCGCCTGTACGGCGTATTTCAAAAAGAATTCTTGTTTTTATTAAAAGATTTACACGGTTCAATTTATATGTGAATGTTTATATATATATATATATATATATATATATATATATATATATATTCACAATAAAATAATAAATAAAATACTAAAATCAGGCCATTAAATTTCAACAGGGTTTTTCAATGGGGAAATTAAGAAATTTAACAGTACACACAACTTTTCCCCATACAAGTACTAATTTAAACACAAAGGGTTTCTATATTTTTTTAAAATAAATGATTTCCTTCATAAATTTCTTTACTCAAACTACTTTCTACGGAGATTGTACAAATCTACAGATGTTTTCTTTGAATCTCTTCTTTTGTTTTCCCTGATTTCTCTACATATCCATGTTTTCTTGAAATATACACAGAAATCAACAAATCCTTACAGAAAGATTACAGTAAACAATTTTTCCGAGAAGAACAAGGTTTTTAACAAAATAAAATTTCTTCTATAGGTAATATAAAAATTTATTTTCACAGACAATCTTTTCCAAAGTAGACAAATTAAAATACACAGGAAAATACCTATACTCCTGAAGCTTTGAAAATAATACTTGGCTGTAGAAGAGAAACTTTGTTGCCTGTTGCGTGCAATCCTCCAAAGCTCCTCCAGAAAACCAATACCCAGAAGAAAACAAATGCTAAACAGAGACAATTCCAAGACTACTTCCAGAAATATTTTGCAAATCAGAGAGGAAGTCACAAAATTACACAAATCAATATTTTTTAGCAGAACCCTGTTCTTTTCATTTCCCATGATGTAATTTCTTGTTTCCCCAAAAAAACATAATATCTTCCGAGAGAATCCTCAACAAAAAGCAATTAATTTAACTACCACACATGTCAAGAAGAAAATATCTTCTAACCACCTCTCGGATGAATCTTTCTTTCTTCCTTATCAAGAATTCATGCATTTAAAGAATTTAAAGAATTCAAATTTCAAAATATAATTTCCCTTTTCCTTATTTAATTTATTTATTTAATAATTAAAATTCCATTTCCCACAAAACAATTAATTTAATTTTAATCTATTCTCACAATTAAAATAACTTTAATTTAATTAATTAATTAATTTAATTAAATAATTTTAACCTCAATGATTAAATTACTTAACCAAATAAATAAATTAATTAATTAAATAAAATGTAAAGCTTTATTTTCAACATTTAAAATTAATTCTAATAAACATTAAATTAAAAGAACATTGATCTATCATTAAATTAACAAAAATTTCCTTTCAAAACAATTAGTCTAATCAGGCACATACGAGACAACCAAAGACACCAGACTTAAACTGACGACATACTTGTGACTGGGTTTAAGACTAGACTAGGAAGAACTTTGTTACTACCTCCCAATCAACATTTTCGTTGAGTCTTGACATGCTCAGACCTGAGTAACCAGGTGGAGTCGGTGTCATGTACCTGCAATCCTGCAATCAAACAAATAACATACATATATATATATATATATATATATATATATATATAATCCATGTTTCAAACACACCGTGCGGAGAAAATCACGAAAATCACAGGGCACTCACAAGCGAGTGATGCAACTCCGTTCTCCACACCAATACACATCACATGAAACTGACAAATTAAATAATAGTTAATCTACCATAAACATATATATAGCAATAACATCTGAAGGAAACGTCTATGCTAACATAAAGCATGTCAGAATTAATTATCACCATACAATGTATCATCACATCACAAAATAAATCCACCATCTCTCTAATGTCAACTATCAAAATATCCAAAACAAAGTACCAAAGTCTATCATAATAAAAACATGCTAACATAAAACCTAAGCAAAGTGGAGGGGTATTACAGTTAGAGTCATGGGTTAGGATCTAGCCAAGCACTTGTACCAATAGAATTAATAATATTAGGAATGATTATAATTATAACTTTGAAAACCTTGAACAAGAAAGTATACACACATTCACCATGAAAGCTAACTAGAAATTATGAAACAACAGACCATAAAATACATTATGAAGATCCCTCCTTTCTACTAGCAAATTGCTTGAGATTACTCATCTGATGATATTTTTTGTTGAATGAGCAAGTCCTATCCTTTATATAGCTTGAAGATTTTTATTCTTAGGATAATAAATGTACTTTAATAGTTGTTTAACCATTTTGGTAATCCCAAATAGTAGCCTAAGTTGTCTTGTCATTATGTCACATGGTACCATTTGGACTTATCATCTTTTCCTATTAAAGTAGTGTCTTCTATGATTTTTCTTCACCAAATTGATATACATAAAATCATATCTATGAGAAAATACTATGTATGAGATTTCATATCATAGTAATGACTATTTTGATAGCTTTATATCTTATATTTTCCCTCTTGATGCTCTTTGACCAACTTTCAATCTTATAATTGAACTACCATTATTTATAAAATTGTTGCCTCCATAGATATATATGAACAAAAATATTCAACTAAAAAATAAGTTGTATGGGTATAAAAGAATAAATAATACAAAATTTAGAAACCTTAACCATATATCCTAGCCCATTCTTCATATTCATCCTCTCTAGGCCAATTTATATTCAAAATGATTTTTAATTTACTTACATTAGATATCTATCTAGCATCTTATGCAATCTTGACATCCTTGATGATGTTTTCCACCCCTATTTCTAACTTGAGTATATTGTCTAGCTATGCACTACATAAGACTGTCCATTTTTTTTCTTCAAGCAGGGGATTAAAAAAAATGACACAATTGCACTAATCACTCTTCAAGCACCAAAGGGATTTCATTTTGATGTCTACGCCCCATAAGGAAGGAAATATTAAATTTACTAATGCATTGAAATAATCCCTTCTTTCTTTGAGGGAATTCACTGCTTGGCCCATAAAGGCTAAAACATCATATAAGAGCTTAGTTGCCTCATAGGTAGATCTGACGAGCTAGTTGATCTTGCAAGATTATACTTGGCATTTATGTATATAGTTTTCATTATCAAGACCCTGAGAATCTATCTATTATTTATCTTTGTCAAAGTGAGGCCCTTAGCTTGCACATGATCAAGGGCCTTTTGAATGTTGTTGCAACATTCCCACATGTCATTAATCATGTTTATTAGGTTATGAACCCTCTCCTTGAAAATACAATTTGTTATTTGTTCAATGTCATTCCCAACACCTACTTTGAGTGTTTGCCCTACCTTCCTAGATGCCTACAATTGTTCCTTCAATTCATCAATTTATTTAAGCAAGACATCTCTATCTTGTAGTGCACTAGAGGGAACTTCAATTTAATTTTGGGGTTATTCTTCAAGTTGAATTCTAACCTATACAAATTTTATTTTTCTTTATTAAATTCACTCACAAGCTTGGCATGCTCTTCTTATATCTTGTCATAATCCAATTGCAACTTCTTAATGGTAGCTTCACTAAACATTGTTGTGCTTTCAACAAGAGATTTATCCTCAAGGGTGGAAGTATCAGCCGACCTTTCTTACAATTAGCCACCCACTAAGCTCACACAAATTTCAATATAAATGGGGCTTGTTGTGTTTAAAGACAATATCCCACATATATAAGATTTCAAACTTTGAATGAAATTTTGAGCCAAAATAAAACCCTTTGGCTTGTTTAGCATCCCCAAAAATACCTCACGAATCATTATTTATTTTAATTGTATCTAATACTATGGAAAAAGCAATGTCCCATCTGAATAACAATAAACACCCACTATCCCTAACCAATTACATGCCCTGCTCTAGAGTGATTTTATCAATCTCAACGTTACCCTCCTTCAAAACACTTCGAACATAATTATGTTCCTCCAAAACCACATTGAATGAGATTTAGAATATATTTTGTGTATACAAGATATACTAAGGTTTTAATGAACCCTCAAACATAGAAACCAATAATATAAAACCTAAAGTCTTTAGATTCATAAAGCCATGAAATAAGATTAGAATTCTATCCCCTAGATGCAATGATTCACAAGCTTATGATAAAGAACAATGCAGAGAGGGTTCTTATATATCAGTTGGCCAATTGGGAGAAATTCTGCACCTTGCAAAATTTGGGTGACTTTTGATCAGATATTGGTGCTTGTAGGTTTCAGCTTCAATAAATTCTCTAAATGTTGTCGACACCATATATTAGCTGCTTTGAATTTATTGATTGTATGCAAGCAGACTTGATTCTCGCACGTAGGAAATGTACCTGCTTTAATGGCATCCTTGGTGGCTCATGTTAAGAGTTTTTAGATATACTTGAAACAGACCCATAGATCTTTTGACAGTGACAAAATCTAATGTTCCATCACACCACGGCAAGCCAGAAGATATGGGCATAGGAATCTTTGCAATGTATAGAGGGCCAATGATGGAATAAGGGGTCACCACGTGGCCTCCTTTTGGAAGAGCAACATCTAAAATAATAGGGAACATGCCGACTTTTGGTGGACCCAACATCAAGACCATAAACACTTCATAGTTGACATGGGGATGCTTGAGAGTAACACTTTTGCCACATTGGATTTTACGGGTCATACCGTACAAGCTATTTCACATAGCTTAGTGTCTAAAAGGACATATATTGAATTTGTGATGCAACGGGATTATGACACGTCATTTTAAAAAGACTTCACTAGCATTTGATGACATGTGCAACTGGTTCATTATATGGGATGGCATATGCATTACCTAGACCAATGGGATATAAGGCTTAAATTTCATTAGGATGATAAGGACATAGGGAAACATATTAACTTAAAGATACAAGGCTTCGACGAGCAATATTATAAGCATTTGAGACACTTTATGATATGGAGAATGCATAAAATGTAATGGGGATATGCCACGTGTTCAACAATGATAAGTTTGTGCATTGAAATGTACACAAGACCCACATGGACAACAATTAAGGTGACTTTAACCAATAGTATGTGTAGTGTAGCAATATTCTATTAGGTTGATACATGGTGGCATAATATCACTCATCACATAGTGGAAAAGGACAAATAAATCCTTTTATGAAGTGAAGAAATCTTATGATGCAATAATATTTTAACATGTAATGCAAGGTAGTAGCATCTTTTTGAAATGGTGTTGTTCTGGCGTTGTCCAACAGGAAACAAATCTGAATAACAAGGTTGCGCATGCTGGTGTGGATAGGGCTTTGCAGGGGTTTGACCTCTCTGTTCCTTCTTCACTGAATGGGATTTCTCTGAACGAGGTTGTGCGTGCTAGTGTGGTCGTTGTTGGGCGAGTTTCCTCTCCTCTTTTGACTAGAGATGCTACGCAGGCGGACGTGGGCTCTGTTGCCTCTCCTCCTATGATTGGCATTGTTGCGCAAGTGGGTGTGGATCTACCGGGGATGGACGGTCCTCCCCCTTTTCCTTCAGTTGTTCTGCCTCTTGCTCTGGTTGTTGGTGGCTTTCCTTCTTCAGGTCGGGTGAAGTCCTTCTCTGAGGCTAATAAAGTTGGTGCTCAGCCTTCTGCTTAGGTTAGAGTTTGGCCTTTGCCTTGTGCTCATAATTCCCTTGTAGTGGTTTGTGGGCTTGAGGTTGCTGAGAATGAGGATTACTATTTGAGGCAGGGTGTGGTCTAGAAGTTTAACGGCTTGGGGCCCTCCCTTCCTGATCTCCATGACTGGGTTTCCATCTCCTAAAAGCCTGTGGTCTCTAGGCAGATTGAGCTCTATCCTAGTGCAAGGGGTTCTTTCTAGCAACCTTCGTCTCCTTTGCGAAGCGAGACAGTGTGCTAGACAGGGGGTGGATGTGGGGTATTCATTCATTATCCATCAGGCCTTGGTCTCGTTCCTTCAATCCCCTTACGAAGCCATTGAATACTAGACCAATTTGGGTTTGACTGTCGAATCTCCCTCTTCAATTTTGGGAGGATTCTTGTTATGAAGCTATTGGCAACACCATTGGATGCTTTTTTATGGTGGACTCTAAGACTCAGGAGCTTGGGCATACTATGATAGCTCGTATATTAGTTGATTTGGACATCTTTAAACCTCTCCATGGTGATTTAGTCTTATTGGTGGAGGATAGGCTTTGGAAGTAGCTCCTGGACTATGAGGGCCTCCCCTTCCGGTGTAGGAGATGTTTCTTTGTGGGTCATTTGGCCTCCGGTTGCCCTCATGCCCACTGCAAGGGTGCTGCTACTTGGTGGAAGGATGCTCTCTGGGATCATCTCATGGTGGGTTCTCCTCCTTTGGAAGGTTCTTCTATGAAGGATGACCCTATTGAGTCTCCTTAGGATTCAGTGTCTTGCCTAGCTCCTCTTCTAGTTATCCCTTCCATGGAACCATTGTTGCCTCAAACTGTTGTTGTTGTTTAGGTTGAGCCTGCCCGACCCTCATTGAATGCCTCTATTGGTCCTTTGATCGATCCTATCTCCTCTCCTGCGTTTTTGACTCCCTCATTGCGTGGTGGCTCTTTGCCCATGGTGGCTACTGTGGATCTATTTCTCTTGCCTCACTCAGTGGACTTAGATTCTGAGTCTTCCTAGTTTGTTGTACTAAGAAATAAGAAGGGACTCCTATGATTTGTCACAACTTCACGGCCTAGGGTTAAGGGAGTCAGATTAGTCCCCTCAATTTTTGGGGTTGTCTAGTCCTCGTTTGTGGTTCGACAGTTGTCTGTCAATTGTTTCTATGTGTGGTCTGTCCTCTTTTCCTAGTTCATTATTGGTTTCAACTAGCTTCTTTTTGGCCTTGTGGGCTTTCTGTGTGAAGGGTACAACACCCTATAAATGTTGGTTATTTATTCAAAAACATGTAATGCAAAGTATGGTCAATAAGATAAATACATATCACAATGCGAACAAAGGTATTAATGGGCAAGCTTCTATCCTTGGAGGCACTCATTGATGTGAAATTACTTGGCAATGAGAGTGGTTATCTAATGATAAAGAACACATAAAATATGGTTTAAAGTGATTTTCTATTGGCGATGGCAAGTCAATGTTAAAACATAACAAATGTGAAGGGAACAAATAGGAATAAAGAACTAGGGTTTTTTTTGCAAGGTTGAACAATCATAGATTCTTGGAAACATGTCTTAGGTTCAAAAATAAGGAGATTACAGAGCACAAGGAAAAATTGAAAGGTGATGACAACACATCCTAGGTTCAATAAAACTCCCTTGATCTTCATCCACATCAAGCAGTTATTTTTGACATCATTGTTTAATAATTCAGGTTTCTATTAGGTCTTTTATGTTTGCAACATTATATAATTAGTAAATTCAAGTCCTTTTATACATTATTTGCACCTCTTTTGTTTAGGAAAATAAATCATTTCTACACTTCAATGAATCCTTTTGTGAAGTGCATCCTAAGAAACATGTCTCCTTTGAACATCAATTAATCCCCTTGATATTATCTTTCTAAACATAAAAAATACCTTATTTGTCCTTTGTCTTTATATGTCCATCCAACTCCAACTTCAAGCCATAAATTTCTTGATATAACCCCTCTTTAGCGTTCTCATGCTATCTAAAATATCAACAGTTGTTCTATCTTTTAGCTCTAATAATCTCACATAAAATCTTCTTCATAAAAACAATCCTTTGTAGCATGTATGCAAAACCCTACTAAATCATGGGTCCCTTCACATCGTAAGAGGACTCTATTTCTAACTAACTCCTTTTGCTTTAACAAAATGTAGCAACTGTCCCTAATCCCTTATCTAAAATTACCAACATAACCTTTCATAAAAACAATGTGAACTGCAACCAAAAAAACAAGTACCAATTACTTTATAAACAATAGAAATCATGACAAAATTTAAGATCAATAAATTTACCCAATATAAGTTTAAGAACAAAACTCGAAATGTATATACTTTAATTCTATGTACATCTTTAAGACTTTATATCTATAATCCAATTTGCAATTATTTTTGGTTGAAAAAATCCAATAGATGTGTACTTATCCAAAATTCATGTGATCTTCCAAATTTAACTCATTTAAATGCATATTCCTATGACAATGAATTCCTAAACATTCATTTTAAATTCATATAATCAATTTCTATACATATTTGGCTTTTTGAAATGCCTCTATATTCATTTATTGGTAGGTCTTATCTATACATCCATGTGCTCATAGTCTTAAATTTGTATGCTCACAATAAGATTCTTTATAGAATAGAATAAAATAACTTTTAACATCCACGAGATCAAAAAAATCTAGTTACAGTCAGCCACACCAATCAAATCTTCTATCTTTCATTTCTTTTCCTATTCAATTTTCTGACTATCCCTTCAATAAATAAACTGAATAAAATAGCATCAACCAAAATACAAATTACTTGATGTTCAAATAACTTAGGACCCTCTATAAACCATGTTCAAAAGAAATAAATTATTACTCATGAGATTATTCATTTAATACAAGTTAATGTAACGTCCATCTACATATAGTCGTAGCAGAGATGTAATATAATAGATGTAGGCAAATTAAAAACCAAGAGCTCTTACATATACAAGCCTAGGACGGGGCAATTTATGCTAAAGAAACAAATAAAATGATTAGAAAATAACCATGGCAGGCCCACGCCAATCACATCGTATATTTCATGAACGTCAAATTTCATTAAGGGAGCTAGAGAGAAGTGACAATGTTTGGAAACCTAATCCAACAATGGTCGTAGATGTGCTCCAAGATCAATGGTGGGAAGACTCGTTACATGAGATCCTTTTAAATGGGCTGCTAAGGCTTGTTGAGTTGTTGGCCAATAGCCTTCTGACACGTAGAAAAAGGCAGGCTAGTGGAAGTGAGTATACCAAAGATCTAACTACCTCGGGGTGGAAACTAATAAGTAGACCAACGCATTGAGTGTTGGGCACGTGGCGGACCAGCAAAGTTGGTAGGCACTGTCTATAGAGGCAACAATTTCTACCGGGGTATGGATGTTGGATGCATGCATCATAAACCAATTTGTACCTAGCAGCAAGTATGTCAGTGCTATACGTGTACAATACTCTGTGCAGTCTTTGCCCAGTGATATGGATATTAAATCAATCAAATCAAGTTTCGTTGCTCCTACGTGTCTATAGTTTTTAGGGTTAAATATTTTTATTAAAGCAAGTCACTATTAAAATTTAAAATTTATTGGTATGTGTTTTTAGAATTTAAGTTAAAATTTTAACTATGAAAACAGTAAGTTAGTAAATAATTTTTTATTTTATTTTATTTTAAATTATTTAAAAATTACTTTATAAAAATTTAATTTGTAAAAGAGTTATTTGATTTATTTGCACTTTTATAATTAATAATCTTTTCTATTTTACATCTTGTATACATCTTTTAATAGTTAGTTTTAAAACTGGATGTTAACATAAAAGATGTATTTGTAAATCTGAGAATTTTTTTTTTCAAAAAATAACACTTGATAAGTGCAAATAAAATAAGTTAAAATAATTCTAAAAGTAAATAAAATAGCTCTTTAACTAATTATTTTTTACAAAATAATATAAAATAAAAATACTATAAGTATAGACATTGGGACTTTATAATTATATTATATACTATAATCTAATATTTTAATCATATTATACTATAATAAAATATTTTAATAATTAGTTTTAAATCTAGGATATAAAATATATTTGTAAATTTCATATTAAACATTTGATAAATACAAATAAAATAATTTAAATTATTTTAAAAATAAATCAAATAACTCTTTCACAAATTAATTTTTTATAAAGTAATTTTTTATAGTATATTATATTATATTATACTTATAGTATATATTTTTAATTTAAAATTATTTAAAATATTATTTTGTAAAAAATTAATTCATTAAAGAATTATTTTATTTTTTGAAATATTTTAACTTATTTATTTGCACTTTTAGAATTAATAATCTTTTATGTTTTACATCTTGTGTACATTCTTTAATAGTTAGTTTTATAATTTTTTAATAGTTATTTTATTTTACTTATAGTATTTACACTTTTATAATTAATAATCTTTTATGTTTTACATCTTGCATACATCTTTTAATAGTTAGTTTTAAATCAGGATGTTAACATAAAAGATGTATTTGTAAATCTCACAAAAGTATTTTTCAACAAATAACACTTGATAAGTGCAAATAAAATAAGTTAAAATAATTCTAAAAGTAAATAAAATAGCTCTTTAACTAATTATTTTTAAAAAAATAATATTTAAAATAATATAAAATAAAAATACTATAAGTATAGACATTGGAGTTTTATAATTATATTATATACTATAATTTAATATTTTAATCATATTATACTATAATAAAATATTTTAATAATTAGTTTTAAATCTAGGATATAAAATATATTTATAAATTTCATATTAAACATTTGATAAATATAAATAAAATAACTTAAATTGTTCTAAAAATAAATCAAATAACTCTTTTACAAATTAATTTTTTATAAAGTAATTTTTAAATAATTTAAAATAAAATAAAATAAAAAACTATTTACTAACTTACTGTTTTCATAGTTAAACTTTTAACTTAAATTCAAAAAACACATACCAATAAATTTTAAATTTTAATAGTGACTTGCTTTAATAAAAATATTTAACCCTAAAAACTATAGATATGTAGCAGCAATGAAACTTGATTTGATTGATTTAATATCCATATCACTGGGCAAAGATTGCATAGAATATTGTACGCGTACAACACTGACATACTTATTGGGTACAGATTGGTTTACGATGCATGCATCTAGCATCCATGCCCTGGTAGAAATTGTTGCCTCTATAGACAGTTCTAGCAAAGTTGGCCACCATTGGGTTTGGCGTTGTGCAACATTCTTTTAACACGTGGATGTGGTGGGGTCTCCATGTCTAGGGAACTATGAGCGACTGGTGCGGTTGGTCTACAAATAAGGGCAGGGGGCTTAGTTAAGTGTTTTGATTGGCTGTAGTAGATTATTTACCAATTAAAACCAAAAGAATGGAGATTTTAACACAAAATGCAAACTCAAACAAAATAAGGCATAGCTAAGATTTTAAACTACCATACCAAATTTAAATTTGTCTATGCCCAATTAGAAGTCTAAGCTTAATGAAAAAGGCATGCAAACAAACAACATAGTTTATATAGAATTTTATATAACCATCATTGTTCAAGGATTTAAAAAATCAAGATTATTAATCACATTGTTCAAATAGTGATTATTAAATAAAGAATAATAAATATCAAAGGAAATTAGACACATTTAATAAAGGGAGACCTCTTTTATGACAATCCAATTCAAATGCATGTTTACATATATTTGTAACATTATCAAGCACATGATTGAAGTGAGACCAATACATTAAGACCTTGAAGAAGATAGCCACATGCACAAATGAATGTGACTAATACATTATGACTCGATAAAACAACAATTAAAAAAAAATAGTCAACTAAGTGTCAAAAAGACTTTAACTATGAATGTAATTAAGAATACAAAATGAATGCAAACTAACCATAAAGATCCCAATTCTGAATAAATTAAGACATATTGTAGAGACCATAAAATAAATCATATGGACCCTGCTAGTATGGACTCTCAAGGTGTGTTTCATAGTTGTCCTCAATGTGTTCCTACAGTGAGAGATCTTGCTGAACTTAAAAAGAAGGTGTTGGACATTGAGAAGAAGATGGCCAGTCTTTCCAAATTTAGCTCCAAAGTTATGCATAGATTTTCAACTACCCTATGCTTGTTGCAAGACAAAGATTTGGAGAAGACTGGGGACAAGGATATTGATAACAATCACAAGGGACATTTCAAGTTTCTAACTAAGGATTGGGGTTAGTTATTCGTTGGTTAGGTTGTTGTCTAGGGTTTTATATTGGTTGTTTTTTGTTAGTTTTTGATGAACTGTTAAAGCGCTATTTTTGTGTTGTTATGATCTTTGGACTTGGTTTTCTGCCTTTAGACTTTTTGTAATTGGACCAACCCCATTGTAATGCTACTTTATATATCAAAAACATAAATCATATCATTACCTTTGCAAATTTAATTTAACCATCATCCTAAATAAATTATTAATTAAATGCTAGTGGTATCCTAGATGATTTGCACCTAAAATGGATGTTAAACTAGTTAGGATTCTTATATTTATGAAACCCTACTTTCTAAATAAATAATTAATATATCTTAAAATTGGGAGTCACACCCCAAAATTAAGATGAATTGTAAATGTCATATTATAGACGGGCTTGGTTGACTATGGTTGTTTGTGTACTCCAAAATGAATTCATAAAGATATGCAATTTATAAAGGCTTTTATTGATTCCTATATCGCATGCTTTTTATTGTTCTTTGGAATTATGGAATGAAATTAATTAAACTATGAACAAGTGAAGTTGTTAAGGTTGATGCTAGTGAACTTACATAGTTCTAAGGATGGGTGAAGTTTAATAAATGGACAAACTAAGATTTAAATAAACATCGTTGTGTTATGTACATATTTAGAAGAAAATTATTAATGAAGCTATATTATACCTTTATGTTGGCTAGTATTTTAAAGAGGATTAGATATGATGAATATATAAACATCTTGAAATAGATTTTCTATCATTTAATTAATTAACTAAATATTGAATTAATTATTTACTATAAATTTATTATTTCTTAATTTTTTATAAATATTTAAATAATTTATCATTTAGTTTTTTATTATGTGAAAAATAGGTTTTGATGGGACCTAAAACCTATTACATAATGATTTTGAAGGGACCCACAACCCTATCCAAGAAAAATAAGCTACATTGAAGAAAAACCATAAACCATCAACAACCAAACAACAACAACACTAAAAATATAGCAGGACAACATAGGCTCCACAAAGGAATTTCAAAGGCCTTGAACCCAAAAGAGAGCCATCAGAATCAACCAGGTAACCAACAGCCTATAAAAGCCAATCAACAACAAAATAACTACTCAACAAGAGCAACATTGATCCAAAACAACAATGGAAGCAAAAGCAACAAAGCCACCATTTGAGCTAGGAAGCCAACTCCAACTCCACCTCAAAAGGAGGGAGCTCCCCTCTAATGGAGAGAATGTCATGACCAACAAGTCCACTACCGCCTGAAAACTCCAGAACCCTCAACTTCCACCTCCATAGGAGCAACGTCCACCTCAAAAGGATCAGCAACTGAGGAAGCTAGAGACAATCTGCTCCCACCTCCACCTCCATAAGATCTGAGAAGAAAGTCAACACGACAACAGAACAAGTAGCTATACCACCCCTAGGCAACACCTAGTAAGAGACCAACAACCACAAACAATAGGCCTCAAACAGAAAGGTACAAAGGTACAAAACAAGCTCCAACAAGTAGCAACACAACAAAAAGCCAAAACAAAATAGCCCCCACTGAATAAAGAGCATAGATAAGTAAAAGGGGCACACAAATCCCACAAGCATCCTTTGAAAAGAGGACCCAGTGGTTCCCAACTTGAGAGAAGGCACTTGCAACCCAGAGAACAGGCCAAAAGACCACAACAAGCAAAGACCCAGGCTCATAGAAAGTGGAAGCAAGTAGGGCCCAAGAGGGAAAGGGGAGCCCACATAAGAAGGAAACTGAGAGAAGAACAAACCATAAAGCACCCCATCTACCCCAACACATCGGTCAAAGCCAAAGATAGGCCAAACCTTCACAAAACCAACTAGAATGAAGCACCACCAGTCCACAAGAGGGAAACCCAAAGCAACCAAAAACCACCTAGAGCAAGATCCACCAAACAGGCTCCACCAAACAAGCAGCAGAGAGGAGCAGAGGGAGACCGAGAAGAAACAAGAAAGAGGATAGGCCATAACAAAGAGCCCCCAAGCCATCCCATTACACTGAATAAGACCAAAAATAAAACTATCCTCCGCCCAGTCCTCTGCAGAAAATCCAAAGCACCCACAAACCAATTGCAAGGAAGGCAGCACAAGCTAGAGCACAGGCCATAGAGAAGAAGGGCCAAAAGAGCTAGCAACACCCACGAAAAGCACAAAAAGCCAAAAGTAGAACAAGGGAAGTAGCAGAGCTACCCCCAAGCCAAAGAAGACCCACCCCACGCCACACACTAGCGCATAGACACACAAGGAAAGGCCCACAAAGGAAAGAAACTATGGACTAGGCAAATCATCTACTTCATCCTCGTCATCTGAATCACCCTCTCCTACAGGCATTCCCCCAATAGATTTTGAAACACCTCCACTCCCACTCATCTCACTCTATTGGTTCCACACTTGACTTACCAAAATATTTGATTCATTGTACCAAGAGGCATTTCCACCCCAAAATCGACACACTCCCCTATTGGTTAAACCATGTCATCAAAACATGGAGTTGTATAATTTATCATTTAGTTAATTATTATCAATTTTCATAATTAATTAAATTTATATAAAATTTATTACATTTTTTTAAAAGGTTGATTATTTTAATTTGATCAATTATATCCCCCACTCATTAATTCTTCTAAATCTAATTATTAATTTCAACTAATCATCATTATAATTTTTTTCAATTATAAATTCCTCCAAATACCTAGATTTTCCATCATGTGACAAGTATCCCTAACCCTCTTCAATGCTCACACATGTATGAGTATGCACAAGTCACCATCACCTTCCACCTCATCATTTGACCAATTCTTCCATTGGTTGCTCACACATGTGTGAGATTCTCCCACACATATGTAGCCACCCTACACTTTCCTCTTTCATTAATATGTCACACTTCTTGATTTATCCCCTCTTACATTTGTCAAAACCTGTCCACTTTTCAACCTCATGTTCTTCCCAATGTGTGCTCACACATGTGTGAGCATACCTAGCCTTCTTCCCCATGCCACATATCATTTTATCAACCCTCCACCTTGTAACACTTGTCATAAGGTTAAGCCTTCATCCTCTCATGCAATCTTAACACTCCATCTCACCATGCAATTTGAACCCTCCATTCTTACCATCAAAACATTATAAATTGAAGCCTTATCCTTCATTCTCCCTAAATCAATTTGAGCTAAATTTATGTTGTTAAATTTGTCTTTAAAATCCATCCAATCCTACCAAGGTTAGGCTAGTTTTGAGAGAACTCTACACTCATTAAAGTATCACAACCAAGTATTCACATTGAAAATCATATCAAGTAGGAAAGGGCGCTTCTACATCAAGCTCAATTGGAGGAGTAAGGTGGTAAAAGGTATAAGGTGTTGTGCTTATTTATTTATCTTTGTATTCTTTCCTTTCACTATTTTCTTAATTTTATTTTCGCACACTCAGTGGGGCCCATGTCCTTTTTTTACTAATACTTTGTCTTAATTTTTCATGATTTTGAGTTCTAAAAATCAGAATGACGCTTTTTCCTTGTGATTCAACACTTACACTTTGATAACAATGCTTACACCCTATGCCTTAGTGCTTACGCTTTTCACCGTTACACTCTAGTTTCAATGCTTCTACCTTACTTTGACACTTTTGACTTGGTTTTGATGCTTCAATTTTTAGTAGTTTTCTATTTATTTTTAATTGATTTTGTAAATTTTCAACCCTCTATGTGTTGCATATGTTTGTTCCATTGTGTAAATGTATACAAATCTAATGGCAAGAAGAGAGATTAAGGGTTCTACCAGTGTTCTCAGACTCAGAACTCTACAATACTCAGACACAAATTTTTGACTTCAGAAAATACTCAGAATTTCGACTTTCAGATTTAATAAACGTTAATGTGCTGAATGCAGAACATTATTCAATTTCTATGTCTGCATATCATTGAAGGATTCGCTATATATATGTTTAGGAAATCAGGCCTCTAAGAGACACGTCTCATGAGAGGACGTGTCTCCAAGAGTGGAGACACGTCCACTCATGGGACGTGCTCTTTAGAGTGTGTGTTAACACATAGTTAACAATGCGTTAGCATAACATATACACTAACCAGCGAATAACACTATAAATATCGATTTAGAATACAAAATATGATTCGCATTTTATACTCATAAATTTTGAATGATATGATGTTCAGAAATAACGATAAAATCAATCGGGTAAGAAATACGATGGTGCTTGCAGCAATCGTTTTTCCAGATCTGACCGATGCTATCTTTCAATAACACTCCCTCTTAGCTAGGGAAGATGTATCAAATCGAATAACTAGAGATATCACCTAAACACGTGATATCTAAGACATAATATGATTTCTCAATATTGTCAAGTCACATGACATTCTTCATATCATATCTTATTATGGTATGTGCACTGACATCAAGTCACATGATGTCTACCATAATTCATGGCATATCCATGGATATAAATATCCACCATGATTATCTCTTAAGGATCATAATGATCTACAAATGATATCAAGTCCCATGATATCAATAAGAGACACTATCATGACATGTCCATAATATCAAGTCACATGATATCTACCATGATAGTTTGATCATTGTAGAGTCGTCACTTTACAATGTCAATTACAAGTGTACATTATTAGAAAGATCGTCACCTTTCAATAATGCATACAAGAAAAGTAGGCCCATAAAGTCATGGAGTCACACACATGACAAAAGAGTTTACACATTAAACATCTTTATATATATTAGTACAATTTATAAACAATTTGTATTTCAAACATAAATAACAAATTACATTTCAACCATACCAGGTTTCTTCCTGAAGTGCTCCATCTTGATTCGGGAGAGAGGCTTGGTGAGAATGTCCGCAGTTTGATCATTTGTACTAATATACTCCAACTGAATTACTTTCTTTTCCACCATATCTCTTACATAATGATAGGGGATCTCAATGTGCTTCGATCTATCATGAAAGACATGATTTATAGAGAGTTTCATGCAACTCTGATTATCACAATGAATAATTGTTGGATCCAAGGGCTCACCAAAGAGTCCCACAAGCAATTTGCGAAGCCAAACTGCTTCTCTTGCTCCCATTGAGGCTGCAATGTATTCAACTTCTATTGAGCTCTGTGCAACTGAAGATTGTTTTCTGCAAATCCAGGAGATCATAGCCGATCCTAAACTGAAGCAACATCTTGATGTGCTTTTTCGATCGGTTACACTTCCAGCCCAATCTGAATCAGAGTACCCATGAAGATCTAGTTGAACATTTTTGTAAAGAAGACCATATCCAATAGTGCCTTGAAGATATCTCAAAATATGTTTCACAGCCATTAAGTGAATTTCCTTTGGCTCACACATGAACTCGCTGAGAACATTCACTGCATAGCAAATATCAGGTCTAGTGTTAACCAGATACATCAAGGATCCAATCATTTGTCTGTAAAGGGTTGGATCTGCACACTTGGATTCTACTGCTGCTTCTTTTAATTTGTGAAGGTTGGTTTCCATAGGTGTAGACATCGGTCTACAATCCAACATTCCAAATCTTTTCAGAATGTCTATAGTATACTTCCCTTGGTTTAGTATAATGCCTTCTGATTTCTGCCATACTTCTAAACCTAGGAAGTAGTGTAGGATACCCAAGTCTTTCATGTCAAATTCAGAGATTAGATCCTGCTTTCCTTGAGCAATGAGGTGATCCTCTCCTGTTATTAGCAGATCATCAACATATAAAATAATTATTAGCATATCACCTTTGATTACCTTGAAGTAGAGATTGGAGTCGGCCTCATTCTTGGAAAATCCTAATCCCAAGAGATAGCTGTCAATTCTTTCATACCAGACCCTGGGAGCCTGTTTAAGTCCATAAAGAGATTTCTTCAGTCTGCATACATGTGAGTCAGGTTTAAATATCACAAAACCTTCAGGCTGTTCCAAATAGACTTCCTCTTCAATGGTTACATTCAGAAAGGCAGTTTTCACATCCATTTGATGGATCTTCCAACCTTTAGCTGCTACAATGGCTAACACTGCTCTCACTGATGTGTAACGGGAAATAGGGGCAAATGTTTCTTCGTAATCAATGCCTTCCTTTTGAGAAAAACCTCTTGCCACAAAACGTGCTTTATATTTTTCTATACTGCCATCAGCAGCATGCTTGATTTTAAAGAGCCATTTGGAAGAGACAACAAATTTCCCTTTTGGTCTAGGCACTACATCCCATACATCATTCTTTAGAATGGACTGATATTCCTCCGTCATTGCATCTTTCCATGCTTGATGTTGAAGGGCTTCTGAAACACTGTCAGGTTCTGAGTTTAAGATGTTGTTTATTAGAGCAACATAGCCAGAGAAACGTTTGGGTCTTTTACTCTCCCTGAACGTTCCTTTGGGTGCTGCATGAACCTCAGCTTCTTTGAGCATCTTCCTGGCCCAAAGTGGTCTCTTATTATCATTTGGATTCTCACTTGATGGAAGTTCGAGTGACATTTCCTCAGAATGCTCCCTCTGAATTTCAGAATCAGGTTCCACCTCAGGTACTCTAGGAGAAAGGGTTTCTAACTTAGAGGAGCTTCTTTCCCTTTTGAATGCAATGTCTTCTTCAAAGATGACATCTCGACTCAACTCAATTTGATTCTGCCCGGGAATGTAAATCCTGTACGCTTTGGAATTTTCACTATAACCCATAAACACCCCCTTCTTTCCGGAAGGTTCTAGTTTGGATCTCTTCTCTTTAGGTACATGAATATAGACAGGACAGCCAAAGATCCTAAAATGACTGATGTCAGGTTTCACACTGGTAAAGGCTTCTTCAGGAGTTTTGTTATCAAGATGTGAATGAGGACATCTATTTTGAATATAGACAGCAGTCCTAGATGCTTCTGCCCAAAAAGAAGTATCAATGTTTTGGTCAAGTAGCATTGCTTTAGCAGCTTCTACAATGGTTCTGTTTTTCCTTTCAGCAACCCCATTTTGCTGGGGATTGTAGGCAACTGTGAACTCCCTCTTAATTCCAGCTTCTAGGAAAAATTCCTTAAAAATCTCAGAGGTGTATTCTTTCCCATTGTCTGTTCTTAAGATTTTTATTTTCTTTTCGGAGAAGTTTTCAGAGAGGGCTTTGAACTCTTTGAACTTTTTGAGGATTTCTAATGATTCTTTACACTTAAGGAAATAGATCTAGGTTTTCCTAGAGAAGTCATCTACAAATATGACATAGTAAAGAAATCCTGCTTTAGAGGGTACAAACATGGGTCCACATAAGTCTGAGTGAACCAATTCTAACACATTAAAAGTTTTACTCAAACTAGAGGAAAAAGATCCCTTTGCATTCTTCCCTAAGGCAACCTTTGCAAGTTCCTTCATGAGATGGTTTTAACTTAGGTAAGCCTGATACAAGTTTTTCCACAGAAGGTAAGGCACGGAAATGAAGGTGACCTAATCTTCTATGCCAAATCTCATTTGAATCAAAGGTGTCAAGGGTAAGGGCTTGATTAACTTCAGTGCATAGTTTATAAAGGTACCCTTGTCTTACACCTATGGTAAGGGCTTTCTTGATAGATGAGTTTTTAGGCCAAGCAAGAACTTTTCCATCTATAAAGGTAACTCTATAACCATTGTCTTCAAGGGCAGAGATGGATATAAGATTCCTCTTTATTCTAGGTACAAACAAGACTTCAGAGAGTTGAAGAGAAAGCCCAGATTTCAACTTGATAGAGCAAGTTCCAACCCCTCTTACAGGGTGTGCTGAATCATCCCCGATGGTTACTTCTTCATCAAACCTTTCGGTCAAAGTATCTAAGTGTTCTCTGAATCCTGTGATATGTCTAGAAGCACCACTGTCAATCACCCAGTTGAGAGTGAGTTCGGATACTTGACTAGATAGGGCTGAATGGAACACAAAGTTCTCAGGTTCATGATCTGAATTTGACTTTCCTACTTTAGCAAAGGAAGTTTGTTGTTTAGTCCTATCAGGGCACTTCAATGCATAGTGACCATATTGATCACATCTAAAGCATTGTACTTGAGAAATATCTTTCTTCTTATGAGGACCCTTTCCATTGGAATTTCTCTTTCTTTTGGAAGACCCTTTCTTGAAGGATTTTTTCTTACTCTGTTTATTAGATGTTGAGTTGAGTGCAAGAATGTCTTCATCTATGTTCTTTTGTTTATTCTCTGTAGAGGAGAGTCTAGATTCTTCTTGAAGACAGTCAGATCTTAGCCTATCAAACTTAGGGAGTTTAGATCTTGCACTTATACCTTGAACAAAAGACTCCCAAGAGTTTGGAAGACCTCCTAGAGCAATTAGAGTTAACTCTTTGCTGTCAATCTGATATCCAATGGTTGATAATTGATCTCTCAGTTTAGTAATCCTCATGAAGTATGCATTAATGGACTCTCCTTTGTTTATCTGAACATTGTTGATTTGCCTTTTCAAAGCAAGAGTCCTACATGTGTTGTTGATCTCATAGGTACTCTCAAGAGATTTGAACATGAGGTAGGCAGATTCATGTTTAGCTAGGATAGGCACTATGTGATCCCTAACTGCATCTACAAGTATTTTCATGGCCTTTTCATTGTTTTCTACCCATTGAGTTCTCTCAGGTTCAGACTTGGGTTGTTCCAAATTTTCTCTTACAAGTGAGTCTACCTTATGTTCCTTAAGGATCATCATGATTCTAAATTTCCATGATGTGAAATTTTCTGCTCCTGCAAGGTAATCTTCAAATTTGATCACACTTGACATTGTGAAGAATGTGATTGAATTTGATTTTAGAAAATACGAATTTCCAGGAGCAAACTGAAATTAGATTTGTATGGGAATTGCATAACTTGGCTCTGATACCATGTAAATGTATACAAATCTAATGGCAAGAAGAGAGATTAAGGGTTCTACCAGTGTTCTCAGACTCAGAACTCTACAATACTCAGACACAGATTTTCAACTTCAGAAAATACTCAGAATTTTGACTTTCAGATTTAATAAACGTTAATGTGCTGAATGCAGAACATTATTCAATTTCTATGTCTGCATATCATTGAAGGATTCGCTATATATATGTTTAGGAAATCAGGCCTCTAAGAGACATGTCTCATGAGAGGACGTGTCTCCAAGAGTGGAGACACGTCCACTCATGGGACGTGCTCTTTAGAGTGTGTGTTAACACATAGTTAACAATGCGTTAGCATAACATATACACTAACCAGCGAATAACACTATAAATATCGATTTAGAATACAAAATATGATTCGCATTTTATACTCATAAATTTTGAATGATATGATGTTCAGAAATAACGATAAAATCAATTAGGTAAGAAATACGATGGTGCTTGTAGCAATCGTTTTTCCAGATCTGACCGATGCTATCTTTCAATAACACATTGGTTTCACTATCTATTTGAATTTCTTAACTCTCTATTTTGTAGGAACTTTTTCTTGCAGGTCTTGTTGTCCAACCTCGTTCAACGCTTCTGCCCTATAGATCCACACTTGCACTGTTTGACACTTTCACCACATAAATTGATGCTTTAGATTCCTTTCTATTTTTCATAATTTTATTGCTTCTTTCATCTTTATGTTTCTATTTTTCTATATTGTTTTATCAAATCTAACCATTATCACCATTATCACCATTTTATTTTTTATATTTTTGTTTATTTTTCCATAAAATATTTAACTTTTTTTAATCTTTATATAGATCAGTGCTTGTATTTTGTACTTCAATGCTTGCATTTTGGTTCCATGATTACAACCTATGGATTGATGCTTTCATTATAATTATAAAAAATTTCAGTTAGCTTTTGTTCTATCTTTTAGTGCTTGCACAATTTTGTGCTTATGCTTTGTATTGCAATGCTTCTACTATTTTTATTTTGTGATTTTTGAATTTGACATTTTCAATTAACCATCTATCTAATGTGTTCCCTAACTAAGTTTAACTCAAGAATACATGTCACATTTGATGTTCAATGTTACAAGATGGTAAGAGGTAATTTAGTTCTTTCTAAGGAAGTGTGACAAGGTAATTTATATAGGATGGAACATTATACATTTTTAGTATTGTAATTACATCTAAATTAGGGTTGTTGTGGATTCTTAAGATAGGTCATCTAAGTGAGAAATTAATAATAACCCTGGACAATAAATGCATTGTAGATGGGATTGTTGATTGTTTTGTTGATATTAGATTTTATGAGCATTACGTGCTGGGAAAACATGTAATCAATTATAGTTTAACTTTAGAATCACTAGAGTATAGAAGATATTAAAGGTTATACCTAGTGATGCGTTTGGTCATGTAGATATCCAATCCATTGGTGAGTCTCTATAGTATGTATCATTACCTACCAGTTATCCTAAGTACATGGGTGCATTTTATTAGAAGAATGTCTTAAGTGTTTCTAGAGTTTCAAGAGTCTATGGATCTTGTTGAGAATTAGACTAGTAAGAATATAAAGGTACTTAGGATGGATAATGATAGTGAATTATACTAAAAGGAGTTTAATCTATTGTATAATCACACTAGAATTATGAAGTAAAGGAAAAATTTAGATGCACCAAAATAGAAAGAAGTGACTAAGAGGTTGAATAGAACCTTGCTAGATCAAGCCATAATTATGTTGAGTGGTGTTAAGCTGGGATAGGAATTATGGGCTCAAGTTCTTAGTACCACATGCTACTTGAAGAACATGTCTCGTATGTTTTCACTACAAGATAGTAAACCATATGAAATTTGGATTGATAGAAAACTATTTGTAACACATTTGAGGGTCCTTGGTCTTGAAACATTTTTTAGGTGGAAAATGAGAAATGATCTAAGTTAGATTTCAAGGTGAAAAGGTGTATTTTCATTACTAAAGGCGAGAATGTTCAAGGTTACAAAATTTTGTATCTAGAAACACTATAAGTTCTCTACTCAAGGGGTGTTACATTTAGGGGAAATATAAAGTATTGTTCAATGAAGAATAGTCAATAGATAATGAGAGGGAAAATGCTTATTTTGAAATAAAATTGGAGAAACTAAATGCATTTGAAACTAATTAGAATACTAGGCATGATAGTTTCAGAGAAGAAGATGCAAGAATGTTTTATGAAAAATCTAAAGAAGAATAGAAGGTAGATGTGATAGAAAATTCCACTATCAAATACATGAGAAGGTCTACAAGAAAATTGAGATCACCAGGAATGTATATAGTCCACTAGATTTTCTTTGTGTTTTTATCTTGTATTGATAAAAAACCTTTTTTTTTTTTTGAAGAGGCTCTAACTTGTAGAAATCAATTCTTGGAATAATTCCATGGGCAAGGAGATGATGGTATTGAAGAAGGGTAAGAAATAGGATTTGGTTGATCTACTTGAGGATAATAAACCCACTGAAATCAAGTGGGTACTCAAGATTTTTTTAGATAAGATGGACCACTTGAGAAATATGAGGTGTAGTAAGTGGAAAAAGGGACATCCCTAGGTTGAGGGAATTAACTTTGGTCAGATATTTTCTCTTATTGCTAAGTTGATTTTTTAGGATATTATTGTATACATCTAAAATTGGTCTAGAGAAAATTAATTAAATACTAGTTGTTTAATTAATAAAAATCTTTATTTCCTTTACTTATAAATAAATTGCAAAATTTATTTATATAGTTTGTATTTCTTAATTCTTCTTATCTAAACCACTTTCTTCATGATTTAATTAAATAAAAAAATTAACTAATTTGTTTTATTTGATTAATTCCCTCCAAATAAATTTGAATTTTAAAATTGGAATTTAGTCACATTTCTCCATATTTTCTAACCTCCTTCCACCTCATCTTCCACCTCACTATGTGTCACATGAAATTAATTATTTCTAATTTCTAAATGGGCATTTATCCTCAACAATTTTAACAACCTCAGAGACACATGGCTTCTCCTTTCCATTTATTCCCTTCTACACTTGGCAAGCTTGTTCTATTAAAGGGAACAACTTCCCTAATTCTCTCTAACCTCTTCACTTCTCACCATTGATCTCTCCAGATTGAATCTTGATCATCCACTACTGCCACAACACTTGATGCCTTGATGAATTATATAAATAGAGGCTCATTTACAACTTTTCATATAGAGAGCATAACATAAATTTACTCTACAGAAATACTTTCAGCATTAGTGAGCTTAGCATTTGCATTTTAGCTTAGAATTTAGCATTTGATTTCAAGTAGTGTTATAATGGCAATTTCATTTCTAGGAACTTAATTTGTTGCATTATCATTACAACATTTCCATAGCATATCCATTAGCTTAGCATTTTATCATTGCATCATTTAGCATCATTTTGTATACAACATCATATCATTCAACACATCATTTAGCATATCATCCATCAAATTCATCAATCATGTAGATGTAGGTATAGTTTCCTGCATTTTAGTTTAATGGATTCTTGTTTCTTAGATGTCATCCCAGTAGTTTAGTGCATACCTAAAATCTGAGAGCACTAATACAAGATCCTTAAGAATAGAGGATGATGGAACGACTTTGAGGAATCGCTTTATCATTTGTTTTGTTAAATTTGATTTCCTTAATATAACATGTTGCATCGATTGTGTGGTTTGAATTAATTGTTCTAATTCCCATATTTTACTCACACGGTTATTATGAATAATTGTGGCACTTGATTTGGAGATTGAGTATATGGATGTCAATATAAAATTCTTGCACGGAGATTAAGGAGTAAATTTACATGGAATAGCCTCAAGAATTCAAGGTGAAAGGTAAAGAGAAACTAGTCTACAAGTTCAAAAGGTCAATGTATGGATTAAGGTAGTCCCCTTATATGTGGAAGTTAACATTTGATATATATGCTCTAGATTTAATTTTAAAATAAGTGACATTGATCATTTTTTAGACTTCTAATAGGTAAATTTTCACATTTTGAATATTATTTTTTATGTTGATGATATAATAATCCTTAGAGAAAAAATAATAAATTTATAAACTTAAAACTTAGTTGTTTAGTAATTTTGATATGGATATATTAAGAAATACTAGATAGATACTTAGTATGGAGATATATAGGGTCAGGAAAAAGATTAAACTATGACTAAATTAGAGGAATTATCTTGAGGTTTTTTATTAAGGTTTTGGATGTAGGACTATAAACTGGTAAGTACACCTCTACTAGTTGGTAGAAAAATGATTTTGGAACAATGTCCTAAATCTACAAATGATTTGGAGGGAATAAGGAATTTTCCTTATTTTATTGTGTCATGAAAGGACATAAAGGATAATAATTCAATAATTTTTCATGTGTTCAAGAAGTAATCCTCAAGCACCTAACATATATGCACCAACTCCATATGTGACCACTAGCGAAACCAAAGGGGCTTATTTCTAGGAAACCAAAGCCAAGTATGTCACCACAAGACCAAATTGAAAGGAAGAGATGGATAAGAAAATATTATAAATCAATTTTAAATTAATTTTAATTAAAAAAGAAAATATAAACTTTGGGGAAGTTTTCTTTTCTATAGAAACAATTCATAGGAAATCATTTTTTTTCGCATATAAAATATTTCCTTATAAAAAAAATTCCTTTATAAGAAATCATGACACCTCTAAGTAGAACTATAATATTTATAAAAAAAAATTCATTCCTTTCTACATCTACATGCAATGGTTTTCACACAAGCAGACATTACCTAGCTAGTGGAAGTTCTAAGTAAGTTCATGTTTGAAGCTAGGTAAACAAAAATGGACACGCATGAAGAATGTGTTTATGTACTTGAGAGGAGTTATAGATTATCAATTAAATTATAATGTTACTATTTATGTGGGTTTAGGGTTGACTATACAAGAATTTATAAATTTAGATTGATTTGGAAGTCTTGATAATTGAAGGTAAACAAGTGGTTGTGTGTTTTATTCTATGATTATAAAAGAATTTATAAATTTAGTTTGATTTGGAAATCTTGATAATTGAACGTAAACAAGTGGTTGTGTTTTTATTCTATTTCATGGAGTAGTAATTCTAATGAGAAAGAGGTAGAAGATGGTTTCTCTATCCATTATTGAAGTACAATATATAACCAAAACATTTAATATCACTATCATAGCTCTACTTTTGCATTATCTATCATTGTTATATTATGTCTTGCATCAATAATATATAACCCTAATTCTTAAATTGGCCATCTAATTAGATATTCAATATAATTTATCTATAGAATCAAGTCTCAAGCACTTATTGAAAAATTCTTTTGTATCATTTTTAACTACTTATGTGTTTTTTGTATACATTTCTTGGTATATCTTATATCTTATCACAATATTTTTGAGTTGACTAATGGGGCTTGAATATAATCGAGGAAATCTCAATGATTCCTCATTAACATAACAATTATCAATGTTATTATATATATATATATATATATATATATATATGAAATTAGTTATAGTTCCCATTGATCTATAATTGAGAGAACATCATAGTAGCATTTACCATTCCTTCAAAACTAGAATACATTAAAATATTTTCTTATATAAGAAATTCACTCCCTCAAAATATCATTTAAAACACATCAAGAAATATCAAATAGTATTTGTAGCTTCTCTACTATGTAGGGATTGGATGAACATGTCTTTTCAATCAAAGAGTAATAAAAAAATATTTATTAACTAGGATATTAGTAAACAAAAAGAATGGCCTCCTAAAGGGTACAAAGTAAGTCTCAATTCTTACGGGGCTCATAAAATGATCTAAATGATAAGAATTACATGACTTCTCATGTTTCCAAGGAATAATCCTCAAGCACCCAATATATGCACCAAATCCACCATGTGACCATTAGAAAAACTAAAGAGGCTTAATTATAGGAAACCAAAACAAAGTATGTCACCAAAAGATCAAATCCAAAGGAAGAGATAGATAAGAAAATATTCCAAATCAAGTTTAGGTAATACCAATAAGAAAATATTCCAAATCAAGTTTAAGTAATACCAGTGAAAGATAAAGGACAATGTCAGGTCTAAGGGCAGATAATGTATTATGTGTAGAGTTTTCAAATATCTCTTCATCTTGCACCAAGATAGCTTCACTTGGAAGATCTGTATTGGGAGATAAGGAAATATGATCGTCATCACTTATAGGAGAGGCATTACCAAAGATACAACATGAAACATAAATCAAGGATCTTAAAGAAGTCATCATTTTTCTAAGCACTTAGACACTATGAAATGAACTCACTAAAATAACGACTATTATAGGATAGAAAAAATAAACATTGTGATCAAAACTATACAAAAGACTGATAGAGACTATTGTCACCAAAATCTAATAAAAAATAATCAAGATAGAGGCGCTAGGTGCCCTAGACTAGTGAGATGAGCTTTCAAAATGTAGAATATAGAAATGATTTATATTGTTTAAGCGTATTAGTATGTAACTATTCAGGTGTAATAACCAATAGATTTCTAGAAATGCACAAAATTGTAATGTTGCTATGTGTAATGCAATTATGTATGCAATTTTCAAAAAAAAGAAGCAATAAATGTAATTCAAAATGTAATTTACAGATTGCACATTACAGTAATTGACTAATCCTAATTTGAAAAATCTAAAAAATTAAATCTTTCTATCTTCTTGCCACAGTAGTGCAATTTTCCACTTTTTCAACATGTATTTGCCTAAATCATCACTTAAAACACTTTTAGATTTGTTTTCAAATTTTAGTATGAACTAATGCATTTTTTTTCATATAATTTATGAGCTAGATCTATTTTACAATAACTAAAATTAATCCTAGTTGTATTTTGAATGAAAAATGCGATGTAAATTTTGAATTTTTCAATTATGTATGCATAAATGATGAATTCACACACCCTAAGATTATACTTAGATTTAAAATGATATGCTTCAAATTTAAGAAGATTTAAAGTGTAAAAATAGTCAATTTCACCAAAAAAAATTATTGGAAAAAAGGATCTAGGTCTTAAATCACACTTCTTCCAATTGGGACATTTAAGGATTAAAAATGGAAGAGTCAGAATGGTAGATTAGGGTTTTAATCTTTGTGGGGAGATGATGATGTGTTGTTTTGATTGATTGATTGTTAATTGACTAAATTTTATGATGCAATGACGTTCCTAGGTTATTTATCAAAATGCAATATATTGTTGATATTTTTGAACAATACATAATAGACAAACAAAAATAGATTTCAAAAAAGTAGAAGGTAGACACAAAGGAACCTAGCATATGAATTTGGGGTAGGAATAGCTAGATATGAGTGCTAGGTGCCCTAGACTAGATGATTGCTACTCAAGATTTGACTTCACACTCTTGTTGCTCCTAATCTGCAAGTTCTTCCCTTTCGGGTTCACTATCAAAACTTCATATATTGCTAATAAAATCTATTTCCCTTGATTTGACAACTTTTAGGGATTGAATTCATGAATGAGCAATTAGTCCTCAATCTTCCTCCAATTTGCCTCAAATATGAAAACCTACACACATGAAAGAGGGGAAGGGTTGTGTCATATAAGGTCTTGCCTAAGTCAAACCCCTTTTTTGGTATTTCTACCTCCAAAATGGCTAGGATGATGTAAAAAGAGAGCTTACCCTTGTTTAGGCATAGGCTAAATGATAATAAGTGACAAATTGACAAATTGTTGCAACTCACCACTTAGATTTGCATTCCTTGATGGATTGAAGTCATGTATTTATCACCTTTAAGGAGAAATTGATGCTTGATTTGAATTCTTGTAAGTGTTAGTACTCACAAAACAAATGAACATAAAAAATGAACAAAACTTACATAAAAACATGATGCATATTGATTAATAGGATTCTTGACTGAAACAAATGTTGTAATAATCTTGATAATTTTTCTCTTGACTAATCTTGATTGCTTTTAGGATGCACAATTTTTCTCAATAAAAGTGCTAGGATTCATTAGGTGTCATTAGGATTTCAAATGATGAAAATGACTTGAATTTATATGCAATTCTTCTAATTTCCCAAAAACTAAGTACCAATAGCCAACAAATAAATTCAAATTTTCAAATAATAGAATACCAATTGTAACACCAAACAATCACTTGAAGTAAATTTCCTAAGTTTTTATTGTGTGAGTAAAATAAACTATGTAATAAGCCATTGCTATAAAAAAATTCCTTTCTTTATTGAAAATATATGAACAAAGATGTTATACAACTTGTACTAAGGATTTCCATTCCATTACAATAATTCATAAAGTACAATATTCTGAGAAAGAACATAACTACATACATAGCTCCTTTGAGCTTCATAGCATAAGATATAGATGGTCCAAGAATCCGCCTTTCAAAACCTTGGTCTTCAATCGCCTACTAGGGAGGAGAAGCATCACTCGAGTGCTTTTTCGCCAACCACAGATTCATATGTGGTCCCTCACACATCTATCAATGATAGATGGCTCTACCCTTCGACGAAGGTATTGGTTGGGTAACCCCATACGACATACCACTCTGAGCTTAGTGTTGTGCCCTACATGACTAGGATTTATAACCTACACTAGGTAGCCCTCATGCATTTAAATGGACACAATGAACTGATAGTGGAGTCTTGGGCATTCACACTTCTTCAGTGGAGCCTTAAGAAATCACACTAATTTGGCCAAAGTTTTCTCACTTAGTATAATCAAGAGATGGTCTACCATTCACCTACACTATGGCAAGCTCGTTTTGACTTGAGGCCATTATATCTATGCTTAGGAAATCCCTCTCCATGGGCAAGCTACTCACCAGGATAACCTATCTCTTTAACACAACCTAAGGTAACACGACTCATTAAGCACTATACTAGTTCCCTCCCTTTACAAGATAATAATTCTAGGGGTAACCTTCTAGCCTTCTAGCATAAGAAAATATCTAGCTAAGAGTGTTCCTTAAGCTACCCATGTTTAATCATATCTAGTATTAAGATAATATTAATACCTATGTCAAACAATCTCTCCTATCATGGAGTACTTATAAACAATGCACAAACAAAGTAAATAGTTTCCATTTTTCTTTCAAAGCAAACAATACTTTCCTCTATATGCAAGTAACAACAAAGAATAATTTAAAAAATCAAGACACAACTCATTCAAAATTAGAATAAACAAAAGTAGAATATCCTCATGCCTGTGTTAAGCTTTCCAATTGACTACTTGCAAACACAACACTTCTAGAACAACAACTATCTTGATATTGATCCTCCAACAAAGTCTCACAACTCTTAATTCTCAAGGTGACAAATGCTTCTTCTCAAAAGATAATAAATATATGTCAAAAATCAAGGCTCTCCCTCACTGTACCTGGAAGAATATTGTAGGTAAAATATAATTAAAATACATAACTTGCTCAAGGAATATTGCATAGAAGAATGTGTCCAAACAAATTAATTTACTCATCTATTTATACAACAATTTGGAGATCATACAACCTATAGATTAGGCATGAACTTTGACAACAAATTGTGTGCATAGCAACACTTCAATCTCAACTAAAAGGTGGCGAATAAAAAAGCACTTACTCAGCTTAAACAACTACATATCGACTCTCTTATTTTGATGTCAATTGGAGACTAATTCAATCTCCACATGATAGAATTCAATTTGCATGTATCAAAATAGACATCTACAGGTAATGGGATTCAAAGGTGGCACCAAGGCTTCCTTATTCATTCACAGAGATGGTGTGAATTCCTTCTCAATAGAATCAGTCAATATCAAGTAAATGGCACTAAGTTTATATCAACCTAGTCAAAGGATGAGTTGATTCCCATAATTAATCAATTTTACAAAGTCAATGACTGGTTTACTCACCTTATAGATGTTGGTGGATGCTATCAAAAACATGGTACAACAGTTTACTAAAACCACAACTTCCATAAAAGGAGGCATCGACTTATTCTTGTCATTACTCATTAACTTAATGATTGCTCTATGCTTGCAGATTAAAACTCTTCTTTTGTTGACAACATGTGGCTAAATAATACGGTCATTACTTCACAAAGTTAGTCTTGATTTAGTTTAATAAATCAGCCTTTAAGTTGTTTGAGATAATCGACTTCAAAGCCATATAAATAACATTTATAAATCGATTGATAATCATTGCTTTAGATAGTCGATATTAAAGAAAATATCATTTAAATATATATATATACATAAAATGTATGTATATATATATATGCGTATTTGTATGTATGTATATGTTAGTATATATTCATATTTATCATATCTCAATAAAGCATGCATATTTAATAGATATACAAAGGTATACATCAAGATAGCAATCACATTGTTATATTAATATATCGATTGTGTATACATATTTATATATATATATATGCCTCTATGTACATGTATATGTATGTATACATGTATTGATACATTCATATGAGTATGTCCATTTTCCACCATATGTGTATATTAATACATATATACATATGGATATATGTATATACTTTATATATATACACATTCAATTCTTACACAATTATATACAATTACTATGGTATTGATAAGAGACTACGAATGATATATCTATACGCATACATATGCATGTCGTTAGTTCCATCAAATAGTTCCATGTGCATAAGCAACTTGTGCATGAGTGTGCATAGGTACATCTACCTATGTACCCTCATGTTTGTGTTCCATTGTGCGTATAGTCTATCATTGTCATGCATGTGTGTATGCATACACATACCCTCGTATGTTCCACATATCAATACAAGCATGGTAACATAGAAAGAACTCATAAGCTCAAACACATAACATCACCCAATAATGCACTCAAGTAAACTAGACTCTTACTAATGCAAACATATTAACTAAGGATGACTTACCAACTTCCACTTAATAAATCGACTCAATTATTCTATTGTGGTGTGTGTAAGCTCATATGGGTTACGTTACTGGTTACCCGACCAAGACCTTCTCTTGAGTGATATTTCCCCTCTGCCTGGAGAAATTGAACATATACTTGCAATCACTAACATATGCACACAACAATCAATTGTTCCCAAAATATGTAGTATACATAATACATCTCCAAAGTTAGAATATCATTTCAATATTCATCAATCACATAAATGCATTCCTTCATATAACATTAAATGAGATGACATTCATTCATAAAGCAGTGATAACAAAGTGCACACAAATTTATTCATCTACTAAACTCTCTTTACATTCACATTTTACCCTACATAGTAATAGAAAATAGTAATTACACAATTGGGGTGTAACACCAACAATGACATATTCAAATTGGGGCCAAAAAGGACTGGACAAGGGCATTGGGCACCTTAGTCCAACCCCATCCTTGTCAAGGCCTTAAACATTGAGAGAAAATATTAATTCCTATTTTCATTCCCATCTTTTAATTTTTCGAAGATATTCATAAAATAGACAATTAAATGCATAATTAGGTCCAAGCACATAGGGGGAGCTAAACCTAGTGTGAAATTATCAAGGGTGACAATTTTTGATGCTACAATAAAACTATATCATTGATTTCCATTCCATAATATGTATCACAAGGTGGATCATCACATCTCAATCCAAATGATCATCATTAGGTGCATGCATATGTAACATAAGTGTATCTAATAAGCATAAATGAGTACTAATCAACTGTATGGAGTGAAAGGATCAAAATTGATAGAAGAAACCCTTCATAAATAACACATCCTTATCCTTATAAAAATGCATTGAGAATAGGAGGGGTAGAGGGATGTTGTATAACAAGAGATAAGAATCTATGAAAATCTAAATGTTTGCACATGCATATCAACCAATGAACACAACCTAAAAGGAGCATGTAAGGATAGGAAAATCTAGGGTGGGAAGGTGGGATAAAACATTTGAAAATATATGTGTGAACCCTAATCCAAGAGATTCAAGAAAATAAGATCAAATCTTGTGTAAGATTGAGAATATGTGAAAAAGTAGAATAATATCGAATCTAAAATGTAAACTAGAAACCATAGAAGAATTCTAGCATGTGTAAGATTGGGAAAGCTCATCAAAATGTGAAGGAAAATAAAATTTCACTAGGTGTAACCTAGGCCAATCCAATAAAAGGCATACAAACAAGCACATAATCACCTAAGTATATAAATAATAGTTGATATTGATAATTGGTAAATTGAATGTGTGAAATGCAAATAGAAAATAAATGTACTTAGCTTGATAACTAAATATGACACAAAAACTCAAGATGATATGGAATTGATGTGTCTTAGGATAAGAAATATTTAATATTAGAACATTAATTGCCTTGGGATTAGAACTTTTTTTTTGACTCTCTATAGGGATGTATCTAACTATCAATAATAGATCTATTACCATGAACTCAACCTATGTAATTTATAAACCATTCTTCTTTACTTCCCTTGAGATGGTTTGGTTTCTTTAGTATTATCTTGATATTTGCAAGGGTTGACAATATTGATAAATACCTTGTTAGGTTGTTAAACAATTGAGCTATGAGAACATCGTGCCTTGTTCAACCCCTTTGAAATTGAACAATATCGCAAAAAGCACTCTTTAATCGTGTAAAAGCTCCTCGAATGATTGCACAATACTAGATTCTTTTTGGAACATCAATTGAAGTGGGTAGATGTAAATGATATTCAAATTATTTGTTTGATGTCATGAATTCTAGATTATTATAATGAACACATTGCACACCTTTAAATATAAGGGTATAATAACATATAACAGAAACTTATGTTTGGTCAACGCTAAGCAAGAAAAGTAAAGGAGGGAAGTTAGTCAAATTTGAATTTTAAATTTTAAATTTGGGTGAGACAATTCCTTAATCGTGAGGATAACCTCGCAACCATGAATTAGTCCTGAGACAAAAATGGGTTAGATTATAGTGAGTTGCATGTGTATGGGAATATGTGTTAGCATGGGAGTAACAACTTAGTGGTTAGGTTGGATGTATAAGGGTGTACGAACATGAGAAAAGGGATAAATGGTAAGTGACTAGAAATGTGTGTAATAAAGTAGGTAGGTAACATAAGGCATTAGTAGAATATTAGCACACAAGAAGGAAATACCACATAGCAGAAGACAGGATGGCAAATATTGGAGTCACGCTTTAAACTAGAAGTTTGCAATTACGACACAACTATGTTGATTAATGGTTAGAGTTGAAAACACATAACTTTGCCATCTTGTTGCCATTGATGTTTAAACTTGGAGGATCTTATTTTGACTATTTCATTATATATTTATGTCAATGAGTTTTGGTACATAATTTTCTATTCTTTACTACTATATTTTTGGCATTTTCCATGCATATACATATGACTTGAATTTGTACAAAATTATGCCATTTGTCAATATATTTATCAAAACACTCTCCTCACAATAAATACAAAATTAAATAAAAAATAATATGTATACAAACTTCACTATTATACAACTAAATTATCCATCAAAAGTTCATATAAATATATTATCTACAAAATTTCATAAAATATTGAAAAAATATTCACCAACTTCTTAAGATAATAAATTTGTTTAAAAAGTCATTTGACGAGTAAGGAGGCCGTCAAATGCCGGCTCGACGACAATTTTTTTTTTTTCAAAAGTCGTTTGTTATTTTTTATTGGCTTGACGCGTTTGTTTGCGTATTTTGGTTTGGATATTCTGTTTGTTGCGTAGCGGTTGAGATATTTGTTAAAAAAAGATAAGAAAATTCGGCCTTGAAAATTTCAAGGCAAATTAAATCATATTTGTCGCTATTCAAGATTAGACTTTTAGTTGAATGCATCCAAGCACATGTGCATCATATTGGTATGTGTATATTTGGAAAGGGAAAAGTTAAATTAATATAATATTGTGGGGCAATGTATTTTGAAATTAAAATTTTTTTAGTAATATTGTTTGATGAAAATTTTAGATTTTGATTGTTTCATGTTCTAGGAGTGTAATCCTTTTTTCAGTGAAGTGTTTCGAGTCTTTATTGGATTTATATGTGTCTAGGGTTGAGTTTTGCAAGTTTAGGTCTACTTTGCAATCATAGATTTGTTCTTCTTGTGTGTGGATTTGATATTTATGGTTGTGCACCTCTAATGTATAATTCACTAAGTTTGTCCTTCTTTACTATTTGAAATTGGTGATATTTAGAATATCTTGTACCATTATGTTGTAAGAGGAGACATTTACCTAGGTCAACCCTCATAAATGTGTGTAAAGGATTAAAGATATTAGGCAAGCACCTTAAAAAGATGTATGAAGATTCCTTGCTCCTTTCAAGTGCATTAAATCCTAGTGTTTCATTGTTAATTGTTCCTTAGATGCTTCTAAGATGAGAGAATGTTCGGGTGTGAGATGATCTCAAATGAGTGTAAATGAATTCCTTAGATACACACACATAACACCAAATCATGCGAGCATGTGATTAGAAAACACAAAGCAACTAGTAGAATTAGTGAATCAACTAAATTTAAATTTGGAAAGGCAAAGGTGAATTCTATAGTTGTAGGGTTGACCTCATGACTACATAAATGACCTTGGGTAGATAAATGATCAAATATAGGTAATATAGAACTCATATTACAACATTGGTCTACTAGGACTTGCAATGTTAATGTACACCTAATCCTAATAGTGGGTTATAATCTCACCACTTGTATTCTACTATACAAGGTATAGGTATAACTAAGATTTCATCTTTTACCGTCTTTTTGGCCCTTTTGTTTTTTCTTTGATTCTTGTGCTTTTCATACTCATTTACTTTCCATACTTGCTTACATGTTTTTTCTCCCTTGCTTGGAGGTAGTTTTAATTCCATTTTGCTTGCTTAACACATATGTCCTCTTATGTTTATTCACGTTCTTTTTTATAAATTTTCTTTATATACCTTTGCCTTTGCCTTTGCCTTTGCCTTTGCCTTTGTGGTCCACTTGGTTTGATCTTTTTTTTTTCTATTAGTTTTCCCACTCCACCTTATGCCTTTGTTATCCACCCTTGATTACATGATTTTTAATTCTTATCATTTAATTTATTTTTAATTCTTATCATTTAATTTATCTTACAATCCCTTGTTACTTCCCATTTTACAATAGTTACATATTTTCATGTCTACTATGCTTTTCCTACACCTCTTATGTTTCTTATCATGCCCATGACATTTAATTCACTATGATGCTTAATATTTTTATATTGTTAAACCATAATTTTTCATGATTACACATTGCTAGCCTACATTGATACATCACACTCCTAGAACTTTACAGATTGAGCTCATTTTGCCATGTCATAATTTTTAAGTCATCATACCATACTAGAGGGATCATGCCTTTACCCATCACACCATATGTTCTCTAATTACCATAGGGACATCATTCCTTCCCCCATATTGTCACTCCTTTTTACCTATATTTAACATGTATACCCACATTAGAGGTATAATGACTTCTCCCTTACACATTATATCATGGAAATATTTTTCACATTGAGGGCATCATGTCGTCCCCCTTACACATCAAATTACCACTAGTATACCTCTTTAAATTGGGGACATCATGTGTTCTCCTTAATAATTCATACCTACATTATTATTAGTGTCATCCTTATTATCAAGGTATCATGTCTTCCCCCATTTCATATTTTCCATAGCTAGATGAGCATGTTACCACCAAGACCTAGTGCCTTACTATCACCTGCTCACATTGCCACATTAGGGAATATTCCTTTCCTAGGGCCCTATATTCTTCAGAAGTGTTCCTATCCATTAAGGTCCACAACACTACTCTTACTTGGCATTCTTCTCTAGCCCACATGTGCTTACTATTATATATCATTTTACATGTTACACTTGATTACTACATGATGCACTTATATAGTTATTACTTTACATTATTCATATGCTTGCATGATTATCTTTATAGTATCCTTACATTTCATGTATCATTTCCCCTCTCCTACTATTCCTTGCCTCCTATGGTTGTAACCAATTGAAGGAGGCATATATTATTAAACAATCCTATACCAAGCTTTCAATTAGTGATAGTGTTATGCAAAGATTCATCATCCATGACCAAAAATATTATCATCACATGACACATCAATACTACATGCACCTTGTCATTCTATGGTCACTAGACCAAACACAACATTATTATTTTATGAACAAGTGGAATTCCATAACTTTACTCGTTTCCTATTTTATATATTTCCTAGATAATAAAGTAAGCTCTTACATTGTGCCTACTTTGTATTTTTGAGAAAAAAACAATTCATTGCATATTTTTTCTTTCTTTTATAATTTCTCATGGAGAGTGCATGCCAAAGGATGGACCTACACAATGACATCCCATGGGGTCCATTACTTTATATGGACCCCTTTGATATCTTTGTATGTCTAAAATGTTTCTTTGCATGCATGTTAATGAGTGCTACATATGTTTAGATACACAGACATTCTAGGATTCATATGCACCTCAAATTGGGGGCATAATGTAATGGTGAAATTAGAATTACGCAAGACATTTCTCATTTTATTTTTTGTCAATTTTTGGAGAATGTCTTAAACATGTTTAGATCAACAAATGATGCAATATTATACAAATTTGGACTCATTAACCTAACCTTTACCCATCCCTATACACACACATTCCCACACATTCATTCCCCACCTAATTTGTATGTGCACACATTCTTATACATCTGTTAGATCACACAATTATAAAACATATCCTTGCACACATCATAATATGATTGAATTCAACACTATTTATGAATGTAGCTAATATACTAGACATGCCCTATAGCACCTTCACTTTAATCCCTACCTATTTTTTGTATGTCCTAGATACAATCAAGTTATCTTTTCCTTGTAGTTGGGCGTTGGGTATTTGGAATTAGTTAGACAAATATTAATGTTCTCTTTGCATAACACAACATCTCTTGATTCTAGAGAAATATTTCATATTTGTACATATTTTTCATAGCTAATCTAATCTACCATTTTTATCCTATATTCAAAACTTATGAAGCAAAATTTTCAAAATCCAAGGATAATTTATACTAAAAAAATTCTAGGGCCAAATTTTACCTACTATAATGGATTATCTTATTACACTTTACTCTTCAAGTTGATAAATTTAACATTTAACTCTAGATAACATAATTTGGAAACCCCCTAATAGGGGTTGGTTTAAACTAAACTTTGATGGGGCTACTAAGGGCAACTCGGGCATAGCAAGTATAGGTGTGATCAGGGATCACAGAGGAAAGTTAGTGGTTGGTTATGCTGGGGGGATTGCTCTTCATTCTTCTATGATAGTGGAAGCTAGAGTGTTTTTTTTTTTTTTGTAGATGCAGGAATCGGGTAGCACGACCCCCTATAAACTGCAGTGCGCCTGGTAAACTTTTTAACATGACCGGCGGCGCTGGCGCGACACACCCTCCGGTACCACGGGACGGGGGGAGACTAGAACTCGTGACCAACAGAGCCGCAACGGAATTACTTAGCCAATCAAGCTAGGGCCCCCGCCCGGAAGCTAGAGTGTTGTTAAAGGACTTACAGATAGTTATTTCCTTGGGGATAGAGAACCTGCACATTGAAGGTGACTCTAAGTCCATTATTGATGCTATTAATTTTGATAGACTGCTGAGGTGGAACACTAAGGATATTCTTCTTGACATTAGATTCCTTGTGTCTAAATTAAAATTAAAAGTGGCCAATCATATTTACAAAGAGGGGAACCAAGTGGCTAACGCCTTAGCCAATTTTGGCACACATTGGAAATTGTCCAAATGCTAGCATGATTTAAGTATACTTCCACCTAATATTCAAAGTATTATAGTGAAGGAACAAAACCTTTACTTGACCCATGATGAAAACACAACATGTGCTTAGCTAGATTTATGGGGGGTCCACATGTTTTTTTGTTGGGCTATGTGGTCTTATTGCTTTGATGAGATGGATTATTAGTTGTATCAATGGGATGGATAACAAGTGGATTTTTTCAAATTATAGGATGGAGCCCATTTGGAAAAAGAAAATCATGTTTTGCTGCGACAAGTACTGGATGATTAATTCTAAGTTGGGTCGTACTTGTCGTAATCTCCTTATGGGGATCTACTTAAGCTCTTGGATTTTCAAATTCTTTGTTTTCGATTTTGTTGTGACTTATAATTATGAGGAAAAGCTCATTTTTGGGTTTTCTTTATCTGCTATTTTGGTTTCGCGCCTTACAGCTTCTATCTGTAGTATAACTAAAGTTGACCAACCCTTAAATGGTATCAATTTGGAGATTTCTAACTATGGCCCTGTGACTATCCTACCTAGATTTTTGTGTTTATGCTACATGGAAGGAAATCCTTCCCTGCCTCTCATGTCCTTTTTTCTTAGCCATTTGTGTGAGGAGATCCTCATTAATGCCTCCGCTAAGATTGTTTCAGGGAGATTATTTACTCATGTGTGTGACTTGTCCTTAGGCTTGATTCCCAAAGATTTTCATTTATGGCTTAAATGCCTTATTGTGCAGGTGATTTTTCACCTTGCTATTATCTCTAACCTTCTATTTTTTAGGGTTCCTAGTTATACTATGTGTAGTGTAGAATCATGGGGGGTGATAGGGTGCAGACAGAGCCTTATAATTGCAATGAATTTTGAAGGATCCGTTGGTATGGAACATTTGTGTCAAAGGTGGCATTACTCCTCTGATGGAGAGACTTGTGGGCCATGACCCTAATCTATTGACCTAGTTCGTTAACTCTTGGAAGAATTGACATGTGTCTCTAGGAGGAATCTCCTTTACGGTGGATGAGGAAGTGATTACATAGGCGATGGGTCTCCAGTGCTTTGGCACGAAGCATCTTAAACATTCTAAGACCCGGGATAATGATAGTATGAACACATTATTTATAGGGATGAGAAGCCGGTGAGCAACTAGTTTGGGTTTGAATGGGAGGTTCTTCCTTAGCCGTGGAACCAGGTGTGTCTTGCACTGATGAAGTATGTCACATTGGAAGATAGGTACAAGACCTATTACTTCTACCATTTTCCCTTGTTAAATCTCCTTAGACATACATTTTTATTGAGCTTTCCCTTTTTCCTGCTTATGGACCTTGAAAACTCAGTCAAAAAATGTTTGAGTCTATTAATTTAAATCCCAATTAACCTACTCCTATGTTGCTCCACCAGGGTCTCATCCTAAGCCTCTACCACTTTCATATGGTTTTATGCCCATTGAAACCCATTTCGGCCATCTGAATTGAGGAAATTGAGCCCCCCACTGCGACCAACTTATCTTTGGCTGAATCTAAAGGCCCTATTAAAAAGAGTCACCTAGTCCCTACTGATTCTCAGAAACCAAAACCTGCTACCAAAAAACTTAAGGGTATTGAGGGAGCTGCCCAAACTAGTGTGGCAGTTAGCCTATGTGACCTCAAGTCTACCCCTGCTAAGACTTCCAGTAAGCCTACCCCAAAAAAGAAAGGTAAGGAGGAGAAGGAGCCTCCAAATAAAGGGAAAAATGTTGTGAGCAAGGACTTGTTGGGTGATACAATGTTTGCAGAGACTATGGTTATTGGTTATGATGCCATCATTCAGTGCTCTAGCAGGTTGGAAAAGAAGGGGAAAAGAGTGCAGGTTAGAGATTTGGACACTAAAGAGGAGTTTTCAGACAACAAATATAGCAAAGTTGAAGAGGTGTCAGAGGGTTAGGAAGATGAGAAAGCCAAAGGTCCCTCATCCATTCCTAACAAGGGTAAAGCTCATAAGGACTTATTTCAGCCTTTCACTCATCAGAACCGTTGGATATTGAGTAGAATGATCCGACTGTGCTACAGGCGGTGGGGAGGAGCTCAGTGTGTTGAAAGAAAGAATGGACAAACTAGACAAAAAACTATATGGTTTGACCCACTTCATGGTCAAATTGGTTCATTGTGTCACTAGTACCCTGTCGGCTGCCATGAAGGACGAGATGGAGATGAAGAAGACTGAAGACCGTCAAGAGTGGATTGGTGATGATTTGGTTCAACTTCTGTCAAAGAACTAGGAGAATGCCAGCTAGTTTGTTGCTGGTTTGTTGTTGGTTTGTGTGTTGTTAGTCTACGTCTAGTTTTTGGTTAGGTGTTTTGTTTTGATGCTTTTTTTATCTTGGAATCTATTGGCCCTTGTGGCTCTCTGTGAAGGGTACAACACCCTGAAAATGTTGCTTACTTTATCAAAAACATCATTTTTGGGTTGGGTTCCTCTTTTTCATCCTTAAATCACCTGCATGGTTGTGCTTGTCATTGCCTCTTGATAATTTATCTATGTATCTATAGTCACTTTTTTTATAAACTATGGTTCATCACTATAACAACGAGTCAATATTCTTAGGACCAACTAAAGCTTACTATGCAATCTCTCCATGACCATTTTGATCAAATACAAATAAAAATAATACTTCAAAAACCTAAGTAGATTCCAACAACATTAATGATACATTCTCCTCACTAATGAACCAAATATCATAATCAATATTGAAAATATTTGGTGCATACAAGGGCCAATCTTCTACTCTTGTAGAAGTATTCCACTCCCCCAATTATGGTGGTCCTTCGTTCCCCCATAAACTAGACTTTCCCAAATTTGATGGTATAAACCCTATTGTTTGGTTGTATATGTCCTGATCAATATTTTAGAGTACTTCAAATTCCATAGAATCGAAAGATCTCAATTACATCTTTTCACTTGGAAAAATAAGTCATTTAATGGTATGAGTGGTTGGATACCATATAATCTATTGGAAAAATCAAAATAAACAATAACCTCATTTCAACATTTTTGTGAGTCCTTTTATGTTTACTTCTACATTTTTCCAATAGATCTTTCCTCCAAGGGTTACAAGTTTTTGGTGTATTAAGCCCTTTGATTTTGTGTATGTGGATAAGTCCATAGGATGTTGGATTAGTGTTTGTGTGATGATTTTATCTATTTGCAATATCTTTACTGTGTTTGTGATAGTTTTTAGAGTTTTGATGGGTTTCTTGTGTACCATAAATGCTCTCTAGAAGCCATATACCTTTTGATAAGTTAATTCCTATTCTCCTTGCATCCACGTGTTTAAATTGTCAATATTAGTACTATCATTGTCACTTTCTAGTTCAATTTCTCTAGAGATATTGGGGTCTTCCTCTTCTTCTATAGTAGGTAGTCTTGAGATAGAATATAAATTTTTTGAATCTCCCCCCCCTTTGTCTTGTTCATTTTCTTCTTCATATGTTCTACCTTCTTTTTCTCCTAGAGGAATATGGACTATCCTATTATCATCCGCCAAAGAGATATCTTCTTTTCTTGAGTCTACTATCCCATTAGCATTGACAAACCATCTCAATCCTAGCAATTCTATAAAGGTGTTAAATGGTTCCTTCATTTCAATAACCTCAAAATCAACAATTTTTGTGAGTCCTTTTATGTTAACTTCCACATTTTTCTAATAAATCTGCTATTGGAAAAAGAAATGTCAAAAATCCATGTGTAAATATAACAAAGGTGAAGGATCACAAATAAATTACTTTAACCCCAAAAGGGAGTGGTATAAGGTTTATTAATATCTATTGTAACCCAAATAACATGTCTTTTAATGCAAAATAAGTCCTCATAACAAGAATAAAATGCTTTAAAGCTACAAAGGAGCCATCATAATGAAAATATAATGATGTAGGGTTGCAAAGAAGTCATCATAAAAAAAGGAGAGTGATGTTGGGCTATGAAGGATATACAAAAACTAAAGAGAGTGATATAGGGTAATAAAAGATCCATCACAATTAAAAGATAGTGATGTGGGGTTTTGAGGGAGCTACCATAACTAAAAGAGTGTGATTTAGGGTCATGGAGGAGCCATCATAACCAAAATATTATGATATAGGGTTGTGAAATATCTATAATAAGAATGAAAATATAATAATGTTCCCCACTTTTTAACATTATTGGCTCACCAAAATAAAAGTTTTCAATATTTAAAACTAATTCATAATAATGTTAAAGTTTTGATGTTGTACTTTAACACATCAAGATATAGATTTAAAGGTGAAGCCCTCAAACTATCTTAACTTATGACATAAGATATCAAAAGTACATAATAAAAAAAATAAAATTATACATGTAAAAATATAAAATATTTCATTATACACATAAAACAACAAATAGGAGATTAACTCTGGTGAAACCCTCAAATGGGTAATGTTCATATCATTCATATGAAGATCCTTTCAAGTATGTTCAATTGAATGAACCTTACAATATTGTCATTCCCCATACCTAATTTACATTATCTACTTCTTCATATGGATGATACCGTGCAACATGTACTAGACCATGTATCCTACTTCTTGCTTGTGCTATTTGTGTTGCGATTTTTCTTCCAATTTTATCCAACCTTAATGTTATGTTTGACTATTTACTAACCTCATTTCCCTTTCTTTCTCACCATTCTTGTATGCCTTTCCATCTTAGGGACATTTAATTTTCTTATCTTATCCAATCTCATTTCTATATTCCATGTTCTTGCTTTCCTTTCTCTTTTTGGATAGACATGCCTTTGGTCATACATGTTATTTTTTATCTATACATGACAATTTATGTTAGATGTATTTAATTATTATGGTACTTTACATTGTGATGCCATATTTATTATTTTCTATTATTAGTGACATATGTCTCTTCTTGTGCTTCAATATTAAAATTTACACAAATATACTACTCTCTCCCTTCTAGTCTCTTTCTTGAAATTGATTTTAGAAGATCAAGTGTAAGCATATTAAGAAGGGTGGGAATGCCATAATATAAGTGTAATTGTGTCAATATGAAGACAAGATATTGGGGATAAAATCTTCTTTCCCCTATTGTTAGACATTAAAAAAACCACATCTTACAAAAATAAAAATTCATTTAGGCCAATACATTACTCTCTCTAGGTTTTCTTCTTCTCCTTAAAATTTTTCTTCCTTACCTCAAATTGATCACATAATATCATATGAAATCCATTTTAGGGGTCAAATGTATCTTAAACTTAATCTACATATGTGCACACATTGCATAAAACCATTAAATTTACTTTTCATGAGTCATATGCTATCCATCTTGATTAAAGTGTTGCTTTGTGGGTCCTACATTGCCTTGGTTAAAGTGACTCATTGGCATGAACCCTACACTACGTAATGGTTAAATTGGCCCCTTCATGAATCCTACACCAATACCTAATCATAGATTGTATTCTTGTGGAGGCCCACTCAGTAATAATTCCATGATTGTCACATACAACATGATCCCCTTTACTCATTCAACCTCTATTTATGGGTTTCATGGATGCCAACCTAGTTACATCTCCATGAATCCCATCGATATCTAACAAGATAAAGTTGAATTTCTTAATAACGTGTAAAATTATTTCTTATGACTTTTATTATGTATGCTATTTTCTTTCATTATGTGTTTTACAAATCTAAAGACGATGCTAAAGTGAAGACAAGAAAATAACATCAAGCAATGAATTTTTAATATCCTTTAGAATTAGTTTAATAAAAATAAAAAGCATTATACATCAACATACTTGATTTCTTGTAACTCACACATACACTAAAGTGGGGGAAAAATTAGAGATAAAAAGTGCCCACTTTGCACATTTCCCTCTCATTTAGCACTCAAGTAGAATTTTAGTTTATAAAGCACATCTATTTCCACTTTTGCAAATTTGGTGTACTAATAATTCTTGAACCCATACACTATATTGTGTCAATAGCTTTGTTCACCCCAAGCACCCATCTTTATTCTAGTTCCCATATTTTTTCCACCTTGGAACCCATACTCTTTCTCTTGTTCCAACTACTACATTTCTATCCCACTCTACATTCATACCTTAACCCATGCTCAAATGAATTCTAACCACAAAAAGATGAGCTTAATAAAAAAAGGTTTAGTATAAATGAAATCATAAGCACTTAGTAGCATGCCAAAGCAACATAAAACCACTAGGAACCTTCATAGCTAAAACATCCATTATTGTAGTTAAACAACCTCGATACTTCTATTAAATTAGATTCAAGAATTTGATTGAGGAAAATCCTCAAATGTACCAAAGGCACCATGCACTCTCTAATTTATTTTTCCAAAGTAGGCACAAGATTATAAAAATCTAGAGGATTCTATCAAAGTTAAAGAGGTTGGTTCCACAGTTATAAATGACACCATCAAAACTATACAAGACAATAGTGTGTTAGGTAAACACTAGCATACTCATAAATGATATTTTCACAATTTATTCAACATTATCACACATGTTCTTGTCCTAATTAACATAGAGCTAGGGTAATAGAGTCTAAATGCACAATTCCTCTTCCTAAGATCCACCATCCACTAAAACCATTGCTAAGCATTGAATTAAACATGTTATATCACCGTTTCTAATTTTTTTTTTAGTAATTATTTAAACATACAACCTCTTCTCTCTACTTAGTTTAGGATATGAGGATATAATTTACTATTCATTATGCCTTATATTAGACTCTAGACAAAAAAACTCATTCTCAGTTCAAGTAGGTAAGTTAATCTATTTTTAATATTAAATTTACATATTAATTATGAAAAATTTCCAAACCTAAAATATAAATTATTTACACATTATATTTGTGAGTGTGTGAGTGATAAGTTATAAGGGATTTATGAGGGCCCCAACCCAATAAATAACTAAATAAGGTACTATTAAAATATTAAAAACAAGGAAAATAACCTCTAGCAAGAAAAATAATACATAAGAGAGAGATAAAGAAAAACTATCCTCTAACAAAAACTGGAAAGATAAGAAGGCCTAAATAGAAAAAGAAAGAAAAACTACTTTTTCATGTGGGATCTAGGAAGGTCATATGGCTTGAAACTTGTTTTTGAGAAGCCCTTTATTTTTGAGACAAGAGTCCAACCAATAAATAGATCCTCCTTATTATAATTAGATGAATAAGCTAGAGAAGAATGTTGAGGAGATAGAGCCTTATCTTGGGTCTCAAATTTTGCTAAATCACTAAATCAATGGAGCCAATCTAAATATCATGAAAGGTTACATGGATCTCATCCATAAATATAGTACTACAAAATTTGTGTAGAAAGGTGGGAAGAATTGATGAAGTTAGAGTCTTCATAATGGATGAAGTTGAGGAGTGCGTATAATTCTTGAGACATCAACGTAGAGGTGTTCTTAGGAATTTTTGTTAGAGAAATAGATGAAGGTGTCACATTAGAAGGATAATAAGAACAAAAAAAATTAGAAAAAAGGTGAGTGGGTAGGAGGTAGTTGAGTTGAATCCATCATTGAGGTGAAGGAGTAGAAGAAAGTCAAATAAAATATGAAGCTAGGGAAGAACATGCTCCATTCCAGAGGTAGGGATAGAAGGAGATACCATATTAAATGGAACACCTTAAACAAATTGGTGCTTGATTCACACCCTTCTGCCAAGTAGAAGGGACCATTTTCCACAATTCTCTCAAACAATCAATTGCCATGTGCCCATAGGAAAATCAATACCTACAATTGAAAACTACCTTTTTGTATAAATGAGAGGTTATGACCCTATCTTATCACCAACTTGTAGATTTATCTCCTCTAGGAGACCATTTGACACATGTCCATCTCAATAAAAAAAAGAGCATATGTGGTTAGGGAAAAATGTTTCATTTCAGGAGTAATAGATAATTCTTTTCCTTAGGAGTTACTAATAGTAGCTTTGTAAGGTCAATTGGTTACTAGAAGTAGAGACAAATGTTTTGAAATTGGATCCACACCATTGCTAAAACAAAATAAGTAGTAGAAGGGAGAAAAGTGGTGAACCAAGGTATCATGCTGAGCATTGAAGAGACTTAAAACCAAGCTAAGTATCAACTTTCAAGATGAATTTTCTATCCTCTTGAGACTCACAAACCATAATGAAATACTCCTATCTACATACGTAAAACACTAAAATGTCTAATAACAAACTTTTCCAAGATTCCAAAACCCATGTATGAAGATCTATTAGAGCTAGCCAAAGGTTATGGAACTTATAGAGTAGATCCACTTCAAAATGATAATCCATCATCTTCTAGCATCTCGATTCCCATAAGCACTATAGGGACTCAAGCATACTTGCAAACAAAAGGCACTCATGAGTGAGCTAGTAGCATAGTGGTTGAAGCATCTACAAAAATACCGATCTCAATACCTTCCATACTCCTTAAAGATTGTCTTGAAACAAAAAATGATACCATTAAGGATACTACAACAACATGCTTTGGTCCCAATTGAATAATAGCCACTAAGACATTCAATGTTAAAATGACCAAACCAAGCTCAAATCTCGCACCTTGAAGCCTAATGATGGCTACCATCAAATTCATAAGAATTGCATTGGAAGGTGATGATGCCATGTAGGAGAAAACAAAGGACCTACCATGGAGAGTGATAGATGTGGGTGGATACATTACAACTAATCTTTTTTCTACAATTCTCAATCTTCAAGAAGTTTATGAGACTTTTTTTATGTTTTCAATATTTCTAACCATAAGCAATGTAACCAATTTTAATACATAGTAGTCACATTATCTATATAATTTAAAGGAAAATAAACTTTTCCTAAGCTTAATCTAGGCTAATCTAATTAGATGCTTACACATAATCATAAATTAACCTAGATTTAATGTGTGAGAGCTATGGGTTGATGTAATTCTATAATTGTTGTTAATTTAAAAAAGTAAATGTGAAAGATGTGAGTACTTAGCTCTATGAGTGAAGAATGGATGGTTTCTAATATGGTGTTGAATTTTGAACTATCTTTGAATTGGATTTTGTGTTGAACTTGTGCACCATCTTGGATATGCTCTCTATTTTATACACTCCCACTTTCTGCTACATCAAGTTCACCTGTCTGTGCTCTACTATCAAGACTAGTTATATTTAGAAATACCTTTTGAGGATTGTGGGTATGTTGTAAGGGGACATGCTCTCCCAAGTCAACCCTTAGAAATGTATGCAAAAGTGGCGAACAATAGGCAAGTGTCCTAAAATGAGTATGTAACCTTAGGTTTGTTTTAAAGCACCAAAATGAAGTGTTCTAATGTTTTTACTCTTTATAATGCTTTTAAGATAAGTGGATGTGAGAGATGGTGAAATAGATGCATATGGGTGCCTTTAAAATGTAAACACATAATTCAAATTATATAAGCATGTGTTTAGTTAGCTCTCATAAACTAGTAGAATGGGTAAGAGTTGGATAAATTTGAAGCGGATTTTAAATTTTAGGGGTGTTGACCCCTTATTCACAAAAATGATGTAATACATAAAAACAATTACATTAGGATAAATAATATATGGATCGTAATAAGTGTACAAATGGACATAATTAATCCAAGGTCTAAATAGATTTATCAAAATGTGTGCATGTATAAATAGAACGTAAATAAATATAGGTATATCAAAAATAATCGAACCTAACTTCCCGCAAAATTATACTATTACTTATTTTAAAACATTCTCCTAAAATAAATAAAACTATATGAAAAATTTAAAAAATATACACATTTCGCCATAACGTAAAGGGAATTGTACTCACTTGAAAAAGGCTTACCGAGGTGATCGTCAAATTTAAAAAGAGAGAAAGGTTTGCCATCATAAAACCAGGAAAACGCGTGTACAGGCCGTCAAGTTCAAAACCTGCAAATCCATGGCCGAAAAAAAATCATGGTGATCTTTAAAGAAACCAATGTTCATTTGCCGAAACATCGACGTCATATTTACTACCGTACGCGGAATGGCAGGGGTCCATTCCCCAACTCCGCGTGGTTACCGCGTCGAGGGTTTGATTTTTTTTTTCCGTAACGCGTCTTCTAGAAATAATATTCCCACGTCGTCGGATCGAATCGCGTCGTGTTGTCTTTGTCGCCATTTTTAGCTTTGTTTAAACGCTAAAAAGACGGTTTAAATCTGCACTCAAAGCACAGCTAATGGTAGAAATCAGGGAGTTTAGCGACGCTAATCAACCTACTGCCCTATTTCTCACCAGCAGTCAAACGTTGAGATTACGTCCTCGACGGGAGCACGCAATAGCTTACCATCGACATAGTTATATATACACATTGTATATATCCAGCCATGGCAGGAGGGGAAGGAGTTGTGAGCTTCCTGGAAGACAGCAGTATGGTCAGCGCATTTCTAAGGACTGTGCTTCTGTACGGACTGCTAAGCTCGCTTTTGCGCTTTCTATTTCCCAAGAGATTTAAGGGTTTCTTCAGTGGAAAGGCCATGGAGGTTGCAGCTAAAAGCGGCGAGGATTTGCCGGAGGAAAGCAGCGCCACTAATTTATCGGTAGGGAGAGGCGAGCTGCGTAGGGTTTTCTCGACCTTTGATAAAAATGGCGACGGCCTGATAAGCCAGCAGGAAATGACGGAGTCCCTGGAGAAGCTGGGGCTCAAGATCGGAGAAGAGGAGTTGTTGTCCGCCATTAAAAAGGTGGATGCTAACGGCGACGGAAACGTGGATTTTGAGGAGTTTGTGACGTTTTATGAGGGGATTAGTAAAGTTGGAGAGGGGGCTACTAATTTGGAGGAGGATCCAGAATTGGCGGACGCTTTTGCTGTTTTTGATGGGAATGGTGATGGCCTCATAACTGTGGAGGAGTTGCAGTCTGTTATGTGTTCGCTTGGGTTGAAGGAAGGACGGACGGCTGGAGATTGTCGGAATATGATTCGCCAGGTTGACTTGGACGGCGATGGGATGGTTAACTACGCAGAGTTTAAGGAAATGATGAAAAGTGCTTTCGCCAAGAAAACATGACTTGGGTTGCCCTTAAATTTTTTTCTTCACCTTGGAAGTCTGTCTTCTTTTGGTGTTTAACTGTAAAATTTAGGTGAAATAGTTTCTGTGTTTGCACAGCCTGTAAAATATGACCATGTAGCCTGTGGGAGGAAGGGTAAGGTCATGGGGTCGAATCTTGTGGTGGAGTGTGATATTACTGGTTTTTTTCCCTTTTTGGGTTCTTTTTGTTGTTGGGTTTTGGTTAATGTGGTTTCTGCAGTTGTACAAATGCTGTAAATTTAATTGACTTTAGTTTGGTATTTCATGAGGTTGTTTGGCTGAATTTGTTGTAACTGTAACCAGTGCTATCTTTTGTTGCTATCAAATGAATGAATTGGAATTCAGAATTTTAATATGCCATGGATTAATTATTTGTATTATGGTTTTTTTGGGATCTACTTCAGTCTTCAGTTAAGAGCTGTCCTCTTACAAATAGGAGTTTAAAAGAAATATTTTTTCAGTGGAGAGCTATTCATTTTGTCTTGCATGTTTAATAAATGTCATACAATTAAACATTTTAATTTTTATTTATGATAGTTTGGTTTAAAGGTATTAATATTTGTATTAGTTTTTTTATTAAATGTAAGGTGGTTGTTTTTGGGATCTGATTCAGTTTTCAGTTCAGAGTTATCTTTTTACAAATATGAGTGTAAAGAGCTATCTATTTTATCTTACAGGTCTAATAAATGTCATATAATTAAACATTTTTATTTTTATTTATGGCAGTTTAATTTATATATATATTTGTGAAATGAAAGGTGGTTGTTCTATATATATATATTTGTGAAATGAAAGGTGGTTGTTTTTTAATTTGATTCAGTCTTCAGTGATACGCTATCTTCTTACAATTTATGAGTCTAAGCTAACTATCTTCTTACAATTTATGAGTATAAGGGAATATTTTTTCAGGCTTTCTGTTCATTTTCCTTTTTGTATGTCTAATAACTGTCGTAGTTAAGCATTTTAAAGTAAAATTAAATAAATAAATTTGAAACTTAGATCAATATAATTGAATAATGAAAAATATTATATAGAACATAAAATGTAAATAATCAAATCTTAAAAATGGTTGTGGTTGTAAATATAATCTAATAATGAAAATTAACATGTAGAATGATAAAATGGAAATAATTGAATGCTACAAGAGAGATGATAATTTTAATTTAAGGCTTATGTGAATTTCATATGTTTGCACTATGTTTTTTAGTGTATAATTTTAGCATATGATGCGACTTTCAAAAACAATTTCCCTCTCTTGAAAGGCAGCAATAATTGGTGTTACTTTTCCATGGTCCATGATGAAATAATAAGCTTGCTTTTGAATTCATTGTATATTTTTTTTACATGGATGTGTTGGATCACACCCAAGGATCCATCATGAATATTTTTACTTTCATATTCTTGATGATGGACCACTGAATGTGGTAGGTCTAAACGTGGATGTAAAACATATACAATGAATAAAGAAGCAATCTTATTACATTATTTGACTACAATTTAAATCATTCTAAACATTTAGATTTTTCAAATTACAGTTGTCTCATCTGTAATCATTATTCTAGTCTCTTATATCTCAGTTATAAATGTTTTATCATAATATCAAATAAAATTGATATTATAAGACACACAAGCTCCAATTCCTCTTAATTCAATTATATTTCTTAAATTTCAAAAACAAAAATAATATTTCTTAAATAAACACCATTCATAATTGTGATTAAAATCTAATCAATATTTATTTATATTTGTATAAAGGTTTTGTAATCAAGGCACAAAATAAACACTTTTCGATGATCTTATGATCTATATTTTGTAATTTTACTTCAATTTCAAAACAATTTTTTTGGTGGTCAAGTCACTTGGTTGTAGTGATGGCCACAGGGTTCAAACCTTTGTTGGGTCAAAGTGCACACAGACCTTGTGCCTTCACGGATTTAATAGTTTCGATTCATAACTCTGATTAAAAGTGTTTACCCCTAATAATATGAGTATATTACACCAAAACAAAAAAAAACAAACAAACAATTTTTTTTTAACTGAAATACACTTAATAAAACAGTCGGCGAACCATATGTTGTCATATGTAACTAGTTAAAAGAAAAACAGCACATCAAAATCATCAAAATCAGTTAAAAGAAAACCAGAGACTTTTCAGTATGCTAAGTCTATCTAAATTCTATTTAGACCATGCAAAACTGAACATATGTTTCCTATTGTACTTGAGTACAGATCATTTACATCTTGACCGCTAATTTATTTATTTTCTTCCTATCATTTAATTCTGTCTTTTTCGTTTGTCCACAAAATTTGTCTGTCATTTCTCCACAGTAACATAATTGTCTGTATCAGACATTAGCATCTTTACTTCTTAAATCAAGCATCTTCTATATGATAGAAGAAATTTCCATAAAGTTTTTAAGGGAACTTTTATTAATAAAAATATGGATATATATAATTATAATAGAGCAAGTGTGGTTGGTAAAGAACAAGAGTCAAATCATTAAACTAACATCTAAACAAATATTTGTACATTAAAAAAATATTCAACATCTAATTTTGAATTCCAAATTGCAATTATAAAAAATAGACTAGATATATATTATCTGATTTGAATGACTTTAATATAAACTGTAATTTTTTCTAATTATTTCTTTAATTTAAAAAACTAAATCACTTTATTTTGTTACGATCAGATCTGATTTGGTAATTGGATGAGAGAGAACATTTAGTATCCCTTACCTACATTTTTAACAATTAGATGATGACTCTAGGTTAAATTTACGTCACTATCATTCTCAACAACCCCCCCTTGGTCATATGCAGCCAATTTAGAGTCAAGTCCTACACAGTTTACACAATTCAGTCAAGTATTACACAGTAGACAATACAGTAAAGTCTTTCACGTGAACTCATTTCAAATTCAAATTCAAAGCTTTGACGTGTCGTACACGGGAACTTTTTAAAAATGTACGGTAAATCCAGGAATTTTATGTGAACTTATTTTGTCATATATGGATGTTAAGAGTGCAAGCATCTAATTTAAAACTAGTTATTAATCAATAGGTGTCTTTATGTTTTTTTTTTGGAGGATTTTATATTATCCACGATCAAATTTTAGCTATCTGATATGGGAACACGAGTCTTTTTGGGGTGAAACCTCTTAGCTATCTGATACGGGAGCACGAGTCTTTTTGGGGTGAAACTTCTTCCGTTAAGAGGGAAGGACTGAGGGGTATCCATTCCGCTAAATTCACCCACGATCTCAACCTCATCCCTTATGATGTTGGGACCTTGCACTCAGTGAGACTTGTTAGTTTGTGTGGGTTTGAAGAAATAAGTTGTAATACCGACATCAAACAAGTTTCATTTTTTGGTTTCTAACTTTTTTATAAGATTTATTTTTGTTATTTGAAACAATAAAATCATTTTTTTATATAGGGAATACAAGAATATATTTTATATTTTTATGTTATTTTGGATAATTTTTTTAAATATATAGTTGTAGTATTTAGTTTGATTTATTTTGTGAAAAAATAAATTCCTATCAAGAATTTATTAGCTGAATGTCATCACAAATCATCATAATATAGATCTATCCACATTCTTAGGCCACTTGTCACTTCACCATGTGTTGTATTGCATGATGTGACCTAGCCCACCTTCAAATGTTAGAAATCTTGGTTAGAAGTCAATCCTTTCAAGAAATAACTGTTAACCCTTCGGTTTGTGCACCAAAAAGTTTGAATTGTGTGACTATGAACATGTATATAATGAAATTCTTGGGTCATAAAGGAACCAAAAAATTAGAAGATAGTAAGAGAATCACTCAAAGTTAAATTCTACATTTAGGCATTATATTGCTTCACTAGGACATGCCAAATTCATATCTACATTGCAAGCTTGGCATGATTCAAATATATTACTTTTTTATAAGGGCTTGATTGCTATAGAGAAAAGTTCCTTAAGGCCCTTCCCTCAATCTTGAAGTAAGTTCCACTATGCTTCTAAGCACAACCAAACCCAAACATAGGTGTAAAAATCAAAGGTGTGTAGATTTCTAAATATTGCATTATTGGAGCATAGGTTGCACCACCTATAGACTAATCCTCATGAGTCAATGTAGATTGCAACACAAGATTTCTCTATATAGAATTATATACTATTTGATCATAAATTCATGTATCCAAGCTTCAATTTTAGATCATCTATCATAATATATTAATAGTCAGTTATAAAGAATAATTTATACAACTAAAATATACGGCATTTAAAGTGATCTCTCTTAAATCATTCTAGTTTCAATAATCAAAGTCTAACTCATTATTTTATTTGAACCTATGTTATTGTAAGAGTAACTTGTCAAAATCATTTATTTCCATTACACTTTATAACTACACTTTTATACCTTTAATTTATGTAAATATTTGTTAGAGAATAAAATCACTTTTACATAAATCTAAGCTAATTAAATAAATGCAAAACACACAATTAATTTATATTTAATTTAAATCTATGATTTGATAAATTGGAAAGCTATTTTTTGAAATGGGTAAGTGCAAGGAAATGAGGGGCTAAAAGAGAGTCAAAACTGGTGATTAAAAAAATCAATGAAACTTAAACTTCAATGAGTACTCTTTAAATATTTCTAAAACTATTTGGTAGAAATATATCTAAGAACATGTAGTACAAGTTATTTTTTTATTTTTTTGTTGTGATTTTGTAAAATGGACGCACCATGAAAAACTAATTACTAAGCATGTACATTGCCTAGCTTTTGTACAAAAAAGAAGAAGCAAGTTTTTGAATGTAAGGGAAGGGAGCATAGTATATATTTTTTCAATTTTAGATAAACAAATAAAAAAATTGAATAAAATACAATATGTGTTTGAGGCATATGAAGACATCATTAAAAGTAAATAAAAATAACTACCTTAATTCATTTAAACTATAGAAAAAATTGTGTGTAGAAAATTAAGACATAAATTGACATTTTAGTGGTGGTTTCATTGACTTTATTTTAAGATATATGTAAAAAAATCCAAACTATATAGAAATTATGGATAGAAAGCTAAGAAGTAAATTGAAATTAAGAAGTAAAGGAAGACCCTCATAATCAAGAGGTTCAGTCCAAGGCCTCCCCCTTACCATCAAAACCACATCGAGCCATGAATAGGCTTGGAAATGTCAATTTCCACTAGAATGCGAGAAAAGTTAGAGTGACCCATATAGGAAGTAGAGTTGATAACCTTCAAGAAGTGACCAATAGAGTTTCCTATGGCCTCATAACATGAAAACTCCTAAAAATGGAGGGGAAGATTTGGAAGTCTAATCCACACCAAACACACATTTAGAGGCTTAATAAGAGGGTTACATAAAGTTGACCAAGGATTTATGAAGAGAGAGTGCTCTCCACAAGTCCATAGCTTACCCAAAACCAAATATATATCTTATAAAGAGGCAAACGAAGCAATGAAAAACCTTTAGCACAAGGGAAGAGCTCAATATTACCTATATCACAAGAGGCCTCCACGAATCCAACACCCAATTGTGAATGTTAGGTAGAGAAGGCCAAAGGTTGTAGAGTTTGCACATCAAACCCCTATGTTGATAGAAGTCCTCATTTCTACCAAATCTTGGCCACAAACCACTAATGGGGAGGATTTTACATAAGGGATGGGATAAATTTTCTCAAAGGGTGAGCAACATCAACACTAGCAGCATTTGTAAAGCACTAGCCACCAACAACAAAAGAAATAGTAGGAACTAGAGGAGGGGTGCAAACAACATCCACGTCAACCGTTGTAGAAGGTGATCCAACCCTATAGAGAATCATAGGGACAACAATACCTAAAATACTACTGCTAGGGTCACAATTAGGGCTAGGAAGAGAATGTGTGTTAGAAAGAGACATCTATCACAAACCTTTACACACTTGAATGACCCATGACTATTTAAATAGGTAAGAGTTATATTTTTGAAATGTTAAAGGTAGAGGAATGAAGCAAGATCACCTTTTTTAATAAATTTATATTATTGTTGAATTTTATGAGTTTACATATTGTTTGCATGGTAAGATATTCCTTTACTGGTATCAAAAAACATCAATTTGGGAGCCTAAATGTAGGTCCAACACTTATGACTAGATATCCAATCCCATTTCAAGTGTAATATAGGTGGGATTTCATAGTTTTAGATATAACATGCTCATATTATAATGTGAGCACATTATAACATGTACACATTATTTTAAATATTAAAAATAACATAACAACCAAAAAATAGGGTATGCTAGCTTATTAGTTTTACATAACAATTTGCACATGCTTTATGCATATTCATACAATATTTTATGACATATTTTGTTATTTTTTGTGATTAATACTTATTTTTTGTATTATAAAATTAGTGATCATTATATTTTTATTTTATTAATTATATTCACAAATTTTATCTCATATTAACATTAGACCACGATGTGATTTATGGAGGCCCCTCTTGTGGAATCTCCTAAGGCATGCAACTTAGGAATTTTCATCATTCTCAGTTGGGACTTTTCCTTCTAATTCAATTTAGGATACTTTGAAATTTGATCCCATTTCCTTGTAAAAGGGTTGTGGGGGGATTCTTTATTTTGCATAGTTTGTGGATTCTATGCAACATATGCCATCTTTAACTAAACATTCTTCCTCAACACATGAGGAGACTTTTGAAGTGGCTACAATTGAAGAATCTCTCATCTCTACATGTTTGAAGGGATTAGAAAATGGTTTGTCTTGGATGATTGTTTAAAGCAGGAAGAGAGGTCTTCCTAGATTTGTTTTAGAATCCCATTCACATGTTAAGGGCATGTAGATTGCAAGGAAGGAATAAAGCATATTGTAGGTTGGGTGGGTTGTTTTTCAATGATAACATGGCTACTAGTGTTTTTGAATGGATTTTTTGGTAGTCATTGTTTGGCCCTTGTAAAGGCTTTAGGGCCTTTGAAAATTTAGACTTTTATTGTTGGTCAACTATTTTTTACTAATGGATTGATGTAAATGGGTTTTAGGAGCCTATTAAAACCTATTTACTTTTTCATGAAAACATAGAATTAACATGAAATTATTGATCAAGATGGGGGCCAAGATTTTGATCCACCATGTAGTATTCTTAAATGGAACTTTTTAGAGAAAAAATGGTGAGAAACCTAAAGATATTTTTAGTAAACCAATATATAAGTTGCATTTCTTCTCAATCTAATGTGGATGTTAAAGTGGAAAATTCATAGTAAGATGTTTTGGTAATCATTTCTAGACTTAAAGAGGATAATCCTAAAATTAGGTGATAATCAATAAGCTAGAAGGCACAAGTTGGAAGCCATTAAGGATAACATAAAAATAGTGGTTTAGGTTAATAGAACTACCATCCATAATTATGCCACAAGAATTTAAATTCTTCAACCAATTTGAAGAATCAAAATATTCCTTTTTAAGAGGACCAAGTATCTTAAGAACTTGTAACTAGAAATTTGCTATAGGTTTCAAAATAATGGAGCCAACTAAAAAATTCATGGATGATCACCTAGAGTTCTTAAAAGAATAATGAGAAATTATGGTTTCCCTAAATTTCCTATGTTTTATTGTTCATTATTTCTATTTTCTTTGTTGTTGTATTGCTATCTTGTTGCAACATTTTTTATGCTTTTTTAAATTTCTCTAGCTCCTTCTCTAGTTTGGCTATCCCTTTGGTGGGTTTTGGTTCTCTCTACCTTTCTTGTTGCTAACGAGATGTGGCCCCTTTCTACACCCTCTCTTTACCGTTCATCAAAAGAACATAGAATTGATAATCACCTTGGGAAAAATAAACAAAGAAGGCATGAGGAATACAAAATAAAGAGATACCAATAAAGGAAATGCATGAAAAAGATTCTTGAAAGTCAGAAATGTTGATGTGATGGTATTTCATCATTGTCAATTGATTTGAATGTTGAGATAAATCCTAAATCACCTATTAGAACAATAAATAATTAGATTATGCTTGATGATGTAACATTGATACAATAGTATTCCAATTTTAAATTTATAAAATAAACCAAATTATAAAGTTATAATAAATGAAGTAAATAAATCTAATTATAAAAATGTAGAACATATATCAAATAAATGAAATTCACCAAATGTACAAAATATATAAAACTATCAAATTATTTCAACTAAATCACCACCTAGAGTTATTCATAACAAAATTAAATTTTCTACTTGAAATTGATGAAAGCATCTTAAATCAATGCCCAAAAAATTTACGAAACACATGTAAAATATCTATAATTAATAAAACATAATAATTATTTTTAAAAACTTAAATGAAACACAAAATATTATTTATTTCTTGAAAATATGAAAATATTAATTTTAGAGCCATAATGAAGACCCTTTGATATTAAATCAATGTCCAAAAAATTACAAAACACATGTAAAATATCTATAATTAATAAAATATAATAATTATTTAAAAAAAAACTCAAATGAAACATGAAATATTATTTATTTCTTGAAATGATGAAAATCTTAATTTTAGAGCCACAATGAAGACCCTTAGTTTAATAATATTTAATACAAATGATAAAAATCATTACAAGAAATCTAATTAATGCATATCAATTGGTAGGTGTGACCTCATGCACCAAAGATAGTAATGTTACTTGATGCATTATTACATCGATGTAGTAATAATCAAATAAAAATTCTTGATTAATGTTATATGCACAAAGACGGGGGGCTAAAAGTGGTAAAAAATATCTCTGGGTCAAAATAATCAACAATGCAATCACATTATGACTTGATAGTGCCAAACCCAAGGCTCAATCACTACCAAGCCAAAACATGTTTGTATTTTGTCTCCCATAAAATAAAAATAGGGCTTGAACCATTGTTTTGTTTTCCCCAAAGTGCAAATGCATTATTTTGCAAACACGTTTGAGTGATGTAGAATTTTTTTATTGAAATAATCATGCTACTATGATGTGCAAGAGGTTAGCTCATTCATTTTATTAGTAATTTCAACTAAATCAAGACACTGTTTATTTGCATTTGTGTTGATTAATCAATTTTTAATTTTTACCAAATTGGAACCCCTTAATACCTCAAAACCCTCATCCATCCAATGAAATAAGTGATAAAAGTGTTGAAGAGAATGAACATAATAACCTCTCTCAAACTCCTTTATCAATTTTGAGGCATCCTCATGATTCCCAACAAAATATTTTAGGAAAAATCAAACATAATGAAAAGGAACTTCAAACATTATTAGAAACCCTTCAAAGTCAAAATGCAACAAACCCATATTGGGTAAGCTCTTGCAACGTACTTGGAGTTGTTTTTGATGAAAGTGATCTCTCTGGTTGATAGGTTTGGGAAAAAACTTTCTGGCTGGAAAGGAGCTCGCCTAAGCCAAGCCAGAAAACTCCAACTTCTTAAAGCCTCCCTGCAGAATCTCCCTATCTATGCTCTTAGTCTTTTTAAAATCCCAACCAAATATGCTGAAACCATTGAAAAGATTCAAAAGAGATTCCTTTGGTCGAGAGTTGAAGAAGGAAAAAGAATGCCTCTTGTTGGTTGGGACTTGGTTTGCATATCTAAAAAGGATGGAGGCCTTGGGCTAAGAAAAATCAGACTGCTAAACAAGTCGCTCCTAGCTAAACAAATATGGAGACTATTCTTCTCCTCTGGGGAATGGAGTGAAATAATTAAAAGTAAGTATTTGTAGAATAACAATTCCCTCAAGGATCTTATTGAGAATCCTAATCTCCCGAAAGGATCAAGTTTCTGGAACTATATGATTGATGGGATAAAGGTTGTGAAATTGGGATTGAAATGGCAGGTTCGCAATGGTAACCAGATCATATTTTGGGATGACTGTTGGCTGTGCAATGAACCTCTGTCTCAGGATGGGAATCTCAGTAGATGGGCTGAGTTTTGCAAAGATACTTTTGGCCTCTTTGTTAAAGATTACTGGCGGGATGGTAAGTGGATCAATCTCCCCTTGATAAACCCTGTTTTGGTCTCTGTTTACTCCTCTTTGAATGCTGTCAGACTGTGCCTGAATAGGAGGATAGTCTTATCTGGAAGTATGAGCCTTATGGGTGCTTTTCTGTCTCGTCCGCTTTTTCCCGGCTTTCACAATCTCTTAATCCTCCCCCTCTGTGGTCGCATGCTTGGACTAAGCATCTCTTACCTAAGGTTAACATCTTTTTTGGTCCTTGTTGCAAAATAAAGTGCTAACTGTGGATAATCTTTGCAAAAGAGGTGTTCTGCTCCCCAATAGATGCTACCTCTGTAAAAGCGACGCTAAATCGGTTAACCACCTCTTTATCCACTGTCCTTTCTCCTCTCTGGTTTGGGATAAGCTTCTGAAATGTTGGCATTTTTCTTGGACCCCCCCGGAGTCGGTTGAAGATTTTTTTGTTCAATAGAAAGCCCCTTCTCTCAACCCCTTTATAAAAAAAATTTGGGCTTTCTCGTTCCCCCATGTGACTTGGGGAATTTGGAAAGAGAGAAATAAAAGGATCTTCAGTGATAAGGAGTCGTCGGAGGAAATTGTGTTTGAAAGAATTCTTAGGATGATTAAAGAAAACTTCTCTATTGTTCCTTTCAGGGAGGACAAGGTTGAGGCTGTGGTTTGCTCTCCTTATGACAACCTGATTGCTAGGGAATGGAGAATTAAATGGGATATTTCCAATGTTCCTAATATGACCAAAAAGTCTAGGGAGGGAGTTTGCTGGAGTTTTCCTATGGATGGCTGGGCCAAAGCTAACTTTGATGGCACGGCCAAAGGAAATTCGAGGAAGGCTGGGTGTGGTGGGGTCCTAAGGGACTCGGTAGGTAACTTTATGGGAGCCGTTTCCACCCCTTTGGGGGTCCAAACTAATCACGTGGTGGAAGCGGCGGGTGCTTATTACATAATCAACCTTGTAGTGGAAATTAAATGTAAAAATTTATGGCTTGAAAGTGATTCAAAAAATATAATAGATAGCCTTTGTGGTAGGTCCTAGCCCACATGGTCAATTAAAAACTAGATTGAAGATGCTAAGGTTTTACTTAGTAAGTTCGACAGAATAAAAATCACTCATGCTTACCGTGAGGCGAATGCTGTTGCGGATTTTTTTGCCAATGAGGGAGTTAAGAGTGATAAAATCCTCACGTGGCACAAAAGGATTGACCTCCATTCTGATGTTCAAGCTTTAATGGCACTTGATGCGGTGAATGGAAAAGTGGCGGCTTCTTGTAATAATGAGGAAGGTACAAGTCATGACTAACAAAATAAGTAGACAATATGGGGCCGTGAGTATCCGGCAGAGAAATGATTTACCTTGGCACGCTTTGTGGGTCCTGCGAAGCAAAGGAACTATCTGGAATAGGTTCTCCATTTGCAACAATATTCGCACTGAGATCTCAAAAATGGGCAGGGAACAGAAGAGGGTTGAACCTACCAGTTTCGAGTCACACACCAAGAACACTAAAGCGTGGAGCAAAATAAGAAGGGGTGGCTTACTTCCGTTCATCGAGAAACTCCACGGCCCTCAGGAGGAGATTACTGATTTCTTTGAGAAAAATTGGAATAATGGGGAGGTTCTCCTCTTTGGGAGGAAAGTTCAGATTGATGAAGCTTTGATAGCAGAGGTGACAGGTATCCTGATTGAAGAGCATAAATTTTTTAGAGATAGGAAATTCTCTGACAAAGCTGTGATGAGGTTCCCTAAGACCGAAATGGAGAAGCAAAAACTTGTCAAGATGACGAACAGTTACTATGAAGCGGACACCATAAAAGCTTTATGGAGAAAAGTGCTAAGGGTTATCATGGAGTACATCACTCTTGACGGCCACTTCACTAGGGTTTATGGATATCACTTCGTGCTGCTCAATCACTTCCGACATAAGGTGTGTGTTTCCATCCCTTTCTTCTTGCTCTGTTCCCTGAGAAATAGATTTTCTGACCACAGTAGGAGCCCTAAAAAGATACCCAATTCTTCACATGGGTCTTTTAAGGCTCATCTATGAGCACTTTCAGAATATGCCTGCCCTATCAAACCCTATAGCCCCTTTGGAGCATGATGAGGATGATACTGAGCCTAGTATATCTGAGACTAAAGTTTCTTCCAGCCATGTCAAGCTCTCCTCGCTTCCCCTGCCCCCCCTTCTGCCTCTGGCTGATCCCCCCAGCCTTTTGGTGCCTGCTCTGTTCCTGCCCCTGGTCGCACAAACCCTAATGCTAAATTGGCGGGCTCTAGTTCTCCAGTTAACAAGTTAGTTTCCTACCTTGATGACTCTCCTATTGTTTCTGCTAAAGTGGCCGAGGTCAGTCTTGAGGATCCCCACTTCCCTTAGAATATTCAATAGGAGAATTGTAGCCCTCCTAGAGGTGCGGAGTCGGTTAATTTTGGGGTCAATTTTGATTGTGACCCCCCTTTTGACTTCATTGGAACTGCCAAGAGATGTTCTGTGGACCAATTTAATTATGCCAAATGGTTATTTTATGAAATCAGTGAGTTGAAGACCAAAAATCTGTCTCTTCATAGTAAGTTGGGGGAAATTGAAGCCAAAGTTGCGAGGCTAATTTAGCTCGAAGTGGAGAAGAATACCTTTGTGAAGGATAACATACAAAAGGACATCACTGTTGAAAATGATCTTGATAAAATTAAAGGAACCATGAAAAAAATTGCTGATCAGAACTGCAGAATTTCCAAACATAACTCTTTAATCATCAAAGCCATGACCGAAAGATTGGAGAAAACCCATAAAAGAGCGCTAATTGTCGACCTTGATCAGGAGAAAGACCAGGATGAGGAAGCAGGGATCTCTAAGCGAACCAGATCAAGTATGAAAAGAAAAGCCCTGACTACCCCAAATATGACTCAGATTTTCATGGAGGGGGTCCAGGATATGGTGGACCTGGAAGAGGTTGCTGACGAGCTTCTGAAATCTATGGATTAGCTGTGGTTGGGCCTAGTTTTGTTTGTTTGCCGGCCGTCTGATGGCTTTTTTGTGGCTTTTTATAGCTGTCTGTTTTAGCTAGTTTTTATCTCTCTGGCAGCCTTTTTGTCTTTCGGACCTCTGTTTTGGTCTTTGCTTGTAATGTTACTTTGTGGTTTCGGGTCCCTGTAAAACCCGTTTATCCCTTTTATCAAAAAGGTACTTGGAGTTGTTAATATCTCACATAGTTTTAATTAGTGGATAAATAAATACATGAACAAGTTATAGAGAAAATGTTATCATGCAACAATTTAACTATCTTACAAACAAGTGAAAGTTTTATATACATTATTCATAGATCCTAGAATTAATTATCCTATGCATGCAAGTTACAAAATATTTCTTATTCATTGATGCGAATACCAAGGAATAAATGATAACTTCTAGGATAAGTGGTGGATGGTTTTTGACCATCCCCCATGTAATTGTAACAAGTGCACTCTTTTGTTGCTCTCAAATGAATGAATTAACATTTATAATTTTAATATGTTTTTTTCAATTTATAATTTTGATGGATTAGATTTTTCATTTGTAGTAGTTTAGTTTAAAGATATTTTTTCTTCAAAGATAACAATATTTATCTTTTACTTAAAATTTATACAATTTTTTTTTTAAAAATTGAGGGTTATTATTTTTGTAACCCGATTCAAAAGTATGAGCCTTTTTAGTTGAGAGCTATTCACTCATGAGTATGAGTCATACCTCTCCAACTAAGAGTTAATCCATTCCATCAAAGTCATCCAAGACACAATCCCGACCTCATCTCTTATAGTGTTGGGATCTCCTTACACTTGATCCTTGATAGGCTCAGTGAATACTATTCAACTTTACTAACAAACCAAAAATCCTCTCAACTAAAATTGGTTAAAAAATTAAGGGCTTCTATTTCTTTCCCTCGTAGATGTCTACTAAATCCTGTAAAATAAAACATTGTTAAATGAATATGTTTTCTACATTAATTTAAAGGTAGAGATCAATATAATTGAATAATAAAAAATGATCATGCATAATGATATGCTGTAAATAATCAAATTTTAAAAGATGGTGGTGGTGTTTTTTTATTAATTTTTTTCATATATTTAAATTATAGTTTTAAAAATATTGAGAAAAATAGAATAACAATTACTCAAAAGTAAGAACAATCATATTTTTATTTAAAGTTTATATGAATTTCATATGTTTGTATAATATTTAGATGTATAATTTTAATATATGATTTGACTATTCTAATACACTTTTAAATCGTCCAAAAACATTTGAATTGTCAATTTTTAAATGTCTCATCTCTTCAATCACTAATCTAATCTTATATCTTACTTATTTTGTCATGAAATCAAATTTTCAACCAAAAGGACACTTGATGGAAGAGTCTATGAACCATCACTTCCGTTATATATAACAAGTTCAAATCCCTAAATGGAAAAAAACAACACATCAAAATCAATTAAAAAAAAGACTTTTCAGTATGCAAGTATGAAATATTTATTATACCCCTTAGTCTACTTTAAGAAAGCATAAATACATTAGATTCTATTTGGACCATAAATTTCCAATTATACTTGACTACACATCATTTACATTGTGATTGCTAATTTATTTAATTTCTTCCCTTCCCATCCATCATGTACTTTTGTCTTTCTCGTTTGTCCACAAAATTTGACATAATTTGTCTATATTAGACATTAAAATCTTTACTTCATAAAATCAAGCATCTTCCTGGTAGAAGTCGTCCATGAAAGAAAAAAATTATTAATAAAATAAAAAAACACATAATTATATATAATATGTTACATTGTTTTGAAAAGAGTTATGTTAATATATAATAGTATTGGAGAAAGTGCAGTAGTAATAAACAAGAGTTAAATTATTAAACTGTTTAAATAACAGAATACGAACGACATAATTAATAGCAAACATCTAATTCTGAATTTTGAATTACAATGATAAAAATAGATTAAATATATTATCTGATTTGAATGGTTTTAAATACAAAATAATTTACTCAAAATTAAATATAGATAAAATTTCTAAATTATTTTATTCAATTTTTAAAATTATATCACTTTATTTTATTATAATCACATCTAACTAATCTATAAAAATTTATTAATTTTTAAATATTAACAGTGACCTTATTTTAAATATCAAATAATATAACATTTATTAGTCAATAGGCTACATATTGTGTGAGGTTTGAGCCTGAAACAAGTCTCACCCTTACAAAAGTCATCTGAAAGCAAGTTTTAGCTACCGTTTAATGGTAACCAGGTGCCATTTTATGGTAAAAGCCTCCAAAATATCAAGTGAAAGCCTCCAAAATATCAGGTGAAAGCCTCCAAAATCTTCTCACCTAAACGCCAAATAAATATTCATTTTCCAACTAGATAATTTCCATTTGCAATTTTTTTTGTCAATTTGATGGCAACTTTCTTGTTTCATTTGTATTGCATTATGTTTTAAATCTGTATTCCAATATTTTAAAATTAGATAATAATTTAAGGAAAAAATCTAGATTTGTCTTTCATTCCATTATTTAGCACTTATTATTAATTTTTTAATCCAATCACATACAACTAGAATTTACAACACATAACATCAATACGTATCCATGTACAAACATGCATTCTCTAACAAATTAACATACATATAGTTTTCTATCCACATAATCCTTGAACCTCCTTTAAATACAAGTGCTAATATATACCATTTCTAAAAAAAAATCTTTTAAATATAAGATAAAAATGGACGTGGTAAAATATTTGATATAGCTTACCTACAATTTTAATAATTGGATGATAATTCTTAAGTTAAATTTACATCTTCCTTTATTTTGAAATACCTTCACATCATCCTCTTGGTCATATGCACCCAATTTCTGTGAAGTGATTTTAGAGTTAAGTCATATACAGTCAAGTATTACACAGTAGACAGTTCAGTAAAGTCATATCTTCACGTGAACTCATTTCAAACTCAAATTTCAAAGCTTTGACGTTTTAAAAATGCACGGAAAATCAAGGAATTTTATGTGAACTTATTTTGTCATATATGGACTTTATGAGCTTAAAATTAGTTATCAGTTGATAAGCTTTTTATACGAGTATTTAAATTCTGAAAATTGTTTAAGATTGTTTTTCTGGTTTGTTTGTTTTTTTTTTTTTTAAAATTTGATAGTATTGTTATAAATTTCTTATCAGCTTATCTATTGTACCTTCTAAAGATGCAATCATTAGTTTACCTAATTACAAAGAAACGAGTTGTAATGTTGGTGTCAAATAAGTTGTAATGATTTATTTTTATTATTTAAAATAATAACCAATTTTTGTGTAATTTTTATGTTATTTTGGATAAATGTTGTAAATATGTAGTTGTAGTATTTAAGCTCATTTATTTGGTGTACATACAAATTGTTGTCAAGAATTTACTAGTCAAATGTCATTACAATTAACCTTAGTATAGATCTATCCACATTCTTAGGACACTTGTCACCATGGACTTTATTGCATGATGTCCACCTTTAAATTTCAAACTCCTACTTGGAAGTTGATCATTTCGAGAAATAGTTGTTAACTCATCAATATGTACACCAAAACATTTGAATTGTGCGACTATGGACATGTATTTAAGAACATTCTTGAATCGTAAAGAAATCACAAAATTAGGTAATCGTAAGAGAATCACTCAAAACTAAAATCTACATCTAGCCATTGCATCTCTTCACTAGGGCATCAAATTCACATCTACTACATTGCATGCTTGACATTATTTAAATATCTTATTTGCTTTAAGGACTTGATTGTTATTGAGTTAAGGGCCTTCCCTCAATCTTGAAGTAAGTTCCACTATGCTTCTAAGCACAATCAAATTTAGAAATAGGTGTATAATTCAAAAGTGTGTATATTTCTAAAGATTACATTATTAGAAGATTAAGTTGCACCACCTATAGACTAACTCTCACGGGTAGCCTAGTTTATAATACCAAATTTCTGTATATATAATCACATACCATTTAATCACAAACTCATGTATCCAAGCTTCAATTTCAAATTGTCTATCATAGTGTATTAATAGTAAATTATAATGCAAATCATTTATACAACTAAAAATAATAATTTTGAGGAATCTCCCTTTAATTATTCTAATTGCAACAATCAAATTCTAAGTCAAGTTCATTTCATTATTTTATTAGATTTGATCATTTTACTTGAACATACATTACGCCAAGATGAGAGACACTTTATAACTACACTATTATATCTCTACTTTATGTAAATCATTAAAAATATATATATTTTTTACATAAATCTAAACTAATTAAATAAATGCAAATAATAATCACACAATTAACATATTTTAATTCAAAGCTAAAAAACTAAGAAGTAAAGTGACATTTGTATGGGTAAAAAACTAAGAAGTAAAGTGACATTTTGGTAGTGGTCCCATAGAATTTTGTTCTAAAATATATAAAGTTGATGAGGATGAACCCTGAACATGCTATTTATATGCAAATAAAACATGGACATCCCTAACCTAAAGCAATGGTACATCACTAAAAACATTTTATTTTAACATTTGTTTGCTTTTCAAGTATTCTAAGTCTATTCTAGTTGTTATCAAATATAGTGTGGAATTTTTTTGACATCATATTCTTCCATATTTTTCTATAATTTGTTTCAAGATTCATATTTGTAACCAAAATCATAGTTAGTAAATGTAGTGTAGAAAAATGTATCCCTTTACATTTCTAGACTTGTTTGGGCCCTCCTAATTAAAATGGACTTAATAATGTCTTAATTTAGTGTTGTAAAATGTATCCCTTTACATTTTCACATTTATTTGGGCCCTCTTAATTAAAATGAGTTTAATTAGGCTTTAATTATCCCTTTTATCCATTTACAATCCTAATAAATTATTTTTTTTGAAGGGAAAACCCGACAATAATTAATGCCAATACATAACACTTTACATTGAGCAATGTGTGTTCTAGGAATAGGGACCTGGGACCCATTCACCCATGGGTGAATGGGTCCTCCCTAGACCTTTGGACCTAAATTTAAATAAGTTTTTGGCGGTATTTTAACATCTCCAAATTCATATTTCAATGTCGGATTATGATATTTGAATTTCGGGAAATTAACGATACATACCTATAAATACAAACTTATTTTCTAAGTTTCACCTAGAATTTCAAGAGAAATTTTATGAGAGCAAAGTTGATGATCAGGAGCATTCAAGAGAAAATATATGAGAGATTTATTGTTGGTGTAATTAATATTTAATTACACTTTGCATAAGTTTACTTAGGCTTTATTTAATTCCTAAGTTTTAGGTTCTTATCTTTATCTTTTGAGCTATCTTGTTGCTCAAGATAAGATTAGGGTTTGCATCTTTGCTTTTATAAAGCAAATCATTATCATGTAATTTTTGAACTCTCGAATAATAATATTTGCACATCTTCTTGCAAATCTCTTGCTTTTTTATTTCTCTCTTCTGTGGAAGGATTATTCTAGTTTGCAAATCTGATCTTGGTTTCTAACATGGTATTAGAGCCTTGATTTGCAACCCCTTCTCAGATTTTGGAGAAAATCATTACAGGGTTCGTTCGGGATTCCTCGAGGATATCATGCCTTGAGTTCATCTATGCACCATTTTGGATCAGATCGGGCTTCACCATTGGATTCAGAGCGCTGGAAAAAGTCAAGATTGGCTTTTATTTTGTAGATTTTGGTTATTGTTTGCCAGATCTGTGAGGGTTTCAAGTTCAGAGTTTTTTGCAAGTTCAAAAGGTAGCCGAATTTTCGAAGCAGTTTGGGCACAAACAAAGCTCACCATCGCGTCTGGAGTGGCCAAAAACCTAAAGATCGATTGTAAACTCGTCTATATTCAACATTGGCTATTCGTGAGTCAAAATTTTTTATCCGTACAGCCTTGTTCGTCGTCTGCATGCAGTTCAAGGTGATTTTTTGAAAAAAAAAAAAACAAAAAAATCATTTGATTTTTCCGCAAAAAAAATCATTCAAAAGTTTTAAAAACTTAAAAGAATTGCAGTTTTTTTTATTTAAAAAGAAAGTGTTTTTTTTTAAAAGGACAAAGTACCTGGAAGGTACGTACCCGCACAGGGTATTGTGCAGGTACTGACCTACGCAGACCTGTGTACCTTCCCATGCTCACAATTTTTTATGATTTTTTTTAAAAAAATCAATGTTTTTTTAATATTTTTTTTAACAAAAAAATATAATTTGTAATGTCTTTTTATTGTTTTTTTTTAATTTTTTTTTTTTAATCTAAAATAAGCCCGATTGAAGAAATCCGCTGACGGCCATTTGACTGTCAAATTTAGGCCCGGATTTTGCTGCAACGGCTGTATGACCATCAAATTTAATCCAGAACTGTGTTTTCCCCATTCTAGAGCAGTGTTCAAGAAATCAGGTGTATTTTTTGCATACAATCTCCGTTTTTTGCAAACGAGATACCGTTGGAAAGCTAATTCCGATGCCGATCCAGTGGTATAGGGGTTTTTTACCATATCTTTCTCCAAATTTATTTTTCAGGCCTTTGAACTCAGATGTTACTGTTTTCACTCCGGAGGGCATATCTTTTGACTTGGTGATCTGTTTTTTCGTCATTCTTGCAGTGTTGGAAAGGTGATTTAGTCCTCTACACAGATCTGAGGTCTATTTTATTTTTTTGTTTATGCATGTTTGTATTCTCTCCTTTTATAATCATCGGGTTATTGTAATAAATGAACTATGATAAAGTTCCATTCAGGGGGGTTTCTTGCATAATAAATCCGATTAGAGTGTGCATGCACTTTGATCTCCATATTTATTTTTGATTTGCTGGCAACTCACATGAGTTCTTTGGTCTCCTTTTTCTTTTGGCCACATTTTTTCTCTTGCTTGACACATATTAGATTCACATCCGATTCACACTTTAGATTGAGAGCCTATGGTTAATGATCCACATTGGATCCATCTCAGTTTGAGGGCCATGTTTTTATGGTTAATGTTCTAGAGTCTTCATGGTACTCCTTCCCATGGAAGAGTTTTAGTCACAGTTTGGCATTGGCATCGAGATACACGACTTCCAAATTATGTCATCATCTCATCTCCTAATTCTTCACAGATTCTAGGGTTGTTCCAGTTTGTGAGTTTTCCAGTGTTCCATGGCATCGAGTCTGCTATTGCTTTATCATGATTCCTTGAGTCAATCAGTGACTCTCATCTGGTTTTAGTAATAAATAGAAGTATCGTTCCTTGCTTGCCAGAATCAGGTTCCAATGTTACTCCACAGTGTTCTTCCAGTGCTTCTTTGCAACAGTCATCTCATTGTAGGGGGGTTTTGTCCCACTGGGTTTTACTTCTCTACCTCATTCATTGCATTTATACATGAGTACCTAATTAGGCCTTGTTGCTGGGACTCATCTTTGCATAATAATTTTGCTTCTCCTTAAGTTGCACTTATGGGGGGGTGTTGGTGTAATTAATATTTAATTACACTTTGCATAAGTTTACTTAGGCTTTATTTAATTCCTAAGTTTTAGGTTCTTATCTTTATATTTTGAGCTATCTTGTTGCTCAAGATAAGATTAGGGTTTGCATCTTTGCTTTTATAAAGCAAATCATTATCATGTAATTTTTGAACTCTCGAATAATAATATTTGCACATCTTCTTGCAAATCTCTTGCTTTTTTGTTTTTCTCTTTTGTGGAAGGATTATTCTAGTTTGCAAATATGATCTTGGTTTCTAACATTTATTGCAGCATTCAAGATCTATTCATCATGTCAAAGAATTCTTGCATCATGCATGTTTTTCGAGCTAACATTGTGATGTAGGTTTCAAGATCAAGTTCAAGCATTCATTTAGCATTATTCATGTGTCAAGATCCACATCCAATTCAACCATTTCATGCAAGTGACAGACCTTCTAAGATCTCCATTATCAAGGTTGCATTCAAGGGTTTGTTGAGTGATTTAGGGTGAAGAAGGATTGAAGACCTTTTGAAGTGCAAGATTGGAAAAGTTGTCAAAGTTGTCAAATAACTAAATCTAACCTACATATATGATTTCCAACTTTTCAACACTAGAACTTGGATAAATCAAAAGCTATAAATCAACATCAGAGGCTCTCAAAAGTTGCAGAAAAACCTTGACAAAATACCCATTCACCCATGGGAAAATGAGTCCCTATTAACCTTCAGAAACTGCCTCTTGGTGATTGGTAAACACATTTATGCCCTTCTTAGATTTGCAATATGTTTTCTAGTTATACTAATATTGAGTTTAATATTTCCGTTTCAAGTGTTCGATTGTATTTTGGAGTTGATTTTCCATTTTTAGTTTTTCTCCCCAAAGTGCTATTTGACCTTGACCCCTATCCTCAAGCATAAGGAAACCTAAAGAATCTCACATTGAGTTAATTCACCTAAGGTTTTTTAGTCAATTCTTTGTGGGGATCTCATTTCCTAATAAAATAAAGGAAAATATGCCCCTCATTGTTCATCAATTTCATATTTGGTGAACAAACCTTATTTTCACCTTTTCATTTTGGTGAACTCGACATTTGAGCATTGTAACTTGCTAATTTGGAGTCCATTTTCAGCCCTAGATCTAGGTTTTGCATTCATTTGTGTTCCATTGCATTGATTTGCATTCTTTAAAATCTAGAAAATTTAAAAATATCAGTCATTTTGTATGAGATAAATAATTTACATCAAAAAATTGAATCAAAATTACATCTCAAATTAGGTCTTTTTTCTTGTCATTTAACATCATTTTTCACTTGCATTTAGATCTAATTTTCCAAAAATTTGAAACTGTAACTACCTATCTGAAACCAAAATATGAAAAGTATAAAAATCATCGCAGAAATATGTAAATTGATTTTTAAAAACCCTAAAGTGAGACCCATTCGACCATAGGTGGATGAGTCCCTGATCAGGGCTTTTTCTGAATTTCTGAGCATCAAAAACACTTTTTTTGCATTCTGTGTTTTTGTATTCAATTTGCTATTTCAGTTTCCAAAATTTTTGTTATATGAAATTGTTCATATTAAGCTTAATTTGTCAAATTTAGCGCATTGTTTAAATTCAAAATTGCATCTAAAAGACATCATTTTTAGGTTTTTGCATAGCATAATAAAAAAATTATCTTGCTTTAAATCTAAAAATTTATAATATAGTGGCATTTCAATTCATTCTTGCATAATGGACATGTGTATTGGTAACATATGGAAGTCCTTAACATCTTTAGTTGATGTATCAAGTTGTATTTTTGGTAATGATCCTAATGCAATAGAACTGAATCATGCTCAACCAATCCCTAATGAATATCCTAGTGAAGTTGACATCTTAGGTGAAGATGATGAAAGCATGCATAATTTCATATGTAATTGTCTTGACAACCTTGAGAAAATACATCATTTTACCCTTCCATGCAACAACCAACACCTCCTACTATCCCACCATTAGAGATGTTTGGTCTTTTACATGTTGAGATTGAATCACAAACCAAGCCTTAACCCTCAACCATGAGTGAACCTAGTTCCTCTAACCAAGTGCATACTCATCCATCCTATATTTTCAAAAATTTATCGCTCTCAAAATTTCACTGTTAATTCACAATCAGAACATTTGGGACCAACTTGGTCTAGACTAATTGTGTAGACTTATTCCTGATAATGTGGAGCTTAATAGAACACCATACATGGATTTTAGGTCCAAGGGGTTCTTTCTTGAAGATCCATAATACATTTAATTCTTGAAGGATTATCTTTCACGTTGTTTGGTTGACCTACACGTTTGATCTTGCATTAGGTTTGTAAACCCTTGAGGCTGACACAAGTTCAATATTTGGAGTTGGAGAATCATATTTAAGATCATTTGTAATTCATGGTAAAGTATTCATCAATAGTTAGATAGATAGATCACAAGTAATTAGGATCAGTTGTTCGAATAAGGCCTTTTCCCATTTGTAATGTTGTAATGCCCTTATGACAGGCCCCTGTGAGCCCTAGTTGTTCTACATATGAGGCATATGGTGTATGTAGGACTTCTAGTTATTGAATCAATAAAATTTCATGTTTTCTAATCAATATATTGTGTGTTGACTCTAAGCTACACTATTGGATAGTTCTTTTTGGACCCTCCATCCATGATTGCACCAATTGGTATCAAAGAAAGTTTGCAAGTCTTGAGAAGGAATTCCTTGAGGTGAAAAGATCTTTAACCTGAGGCAGATTACATGTGCCTTCAATCAAGATCATCAATTGTGAGGTAGTTGAAATCATTGTAGCTAGACCGTCGAATAGAGGCAGTTGCACTAGATCCAAGGGGAGAGATGCTTCCAAGGAGAGCATTTGGTATGGCCAAAGTTTTTAGAAGAACAAATGAGATGTTGGAAATAATGTGAATAATGAGAGTTCGATCGGATGTTGTTAAAGAAGATTGAAGGCATGGCCTAAACCCTAGATATGAGGATGAAAGTGATGATGACCTAGATTGAATGCTACAAATCAAATTGAAGAAGCCCTAGAAGAAGAAGAAAAATTAGATCAAGTGAAGATGTTGAAATCTATTTCCAAAATTGGTAAGAGACCTAAAGTTGAAATTTAAAATTACACGAGAAATCTAAACCATGAGGAATTTGATTGATTGGATCAACGATATGGAAGAATACTTTGAGTATGAAGAAATTGAAGATCTGGAAAGGTGAGATTTGCAAAAACTAAGTTGAAAGGACATGCTTCTATATGGTGGAAAGAAGTTGAATTGGATAGAAATAGAAGAGAAAAGGATAAAATCACAAAGTGGGATAGAATGGTGACAAAGTTGAAGAATTAATTCATACCTACTGATTATGAGTTGGAATTATTGAAAAGATTGTAGAACCTAAGGAAAAAAGAAAAGTCTATGAAGGAATATACTAAAGAATTCTACAAGATGATCATTAGAATTGGACATAGTGAAGCAAGCAAAGAAAAGGTGGTGAGGTACATCAATGGACTGAGAACAAACATCCAAGAAGAATTGAGCTGGGTGAACATGACAATAGTCGAAGAAGCATACCAATTTACACTGAAAGTGGAGGAAAAGTTGAAAAAGAAGTTTGAACAAAGGCAAAGAATTGCAAGAGGGAGATTGTAGAGGAGCAGATCATAGTCTAGAGAAAGAAGACCATATGTAGAGTAGAAAAAATATGGAAAACCATACTGCAGTGAAGAAACAAATTGTAATCCATATTGTAGAGGGAGAGAAGATAGAAATTACTATCGTAGTGATAGAGGAGGTCATAATTCTTACCACAATGAGGGATATGGGAGAGATGAAGTAAGATCTAATAAGAAACCATCTAGAGGAACTTATTTCAAGTGTGGAGGTGAAGGAAATAAAGCATTTGAATGTTATCAAGGAAGTACCGATAAGAAAATTGAGGATACTAGAAGAGCAACTTATGTCGATGAGGAACTTGTTGGATCCCCTAATTCAGTTGGAAAACTAATTAAGGGAAAATAATTGGTAATGAGGGGATATTTGATGCATGAAGAAGTGAATGAGGAACCACTGCAAAGAAAGAGTTTGTTTAGAACAAGGTGTAAGTCTAGAGGAAAGATATGTAAAGTTATCATTGATAGCGATGGCACTGATAACTTATTTTTAGAAGAGATGGTAACCACGTTGAATCTGAAGAGGTTGAAACATCCAAAACCCTATAGGATAGCATGGATTTAGGATTAACATAAGATATTGGTGAATGAACAATTCTTGGTGAAATTTCATCTAGGATCATATAATGATAAAGCATTGTGTGATATTATGCTTATGGATGCATGCCATTTATTATTAGGAAGACCATGACAATATGATATGAAACTAATTCATGATGGGAGAATAAATACTTATATTGTGAATTCAAATGGCAAGAGAATTAAATTGATACATTTAGAGGAAGAGGATAAAAAAGAAGCTTGTGGAACAACCAACCTATGTTTGGTAGATGGAAGGAAGTTTCTAGATGGATTGAAGCATGAGAACCTGTGTTTTGTATTGATTCCAAATAAAGGTGGTAGATCGGAGGTAGAAAAGGGTGTTGATCCATCATAGACAAAAGTAGCAGAGCTATTAACAGATTATGAAGACATCATATCAGAGAATGTACCAGATGGATTGCTGCTAGTCTGGAGCATCAGTCATCATATAGATCTAATACCTAGAGAAAGTTTTCTTAACAAAGCAACACATAGAATGACACCTACAAAGAATGTAGAATTGAACCAACAAATACAAGAGTTGTTGACAAAATGTTTGATCAGAGAGATTTTAAGCCCATGTGTGGTACCTACTGTACTTGCACCAAAGAAAGATGGAGAATGGAGAATGTGTACAAATTCCAGATAAATCAATAGGATAAAAGTTAACTATAGATTTATATTTCTAATAATGGATGATATTATGGACTATTTGAGTGGAGCAAAGTATTTCACAAAGATTCACCTAAAGAGTGGATACCATCAAATTAGAATCAAAGAAGGAGATGAATGGAAGACTACATTTAAGACTAATGAAGGATTATATGAGTGGTTAGTGATGCCTTTTGGATTGAATAATGCACCTAGAACTTTCATGAGGTTGATGAATGAGGAATCAAAGAAATTCTTGGGTGATTTTGTCCTTGTCTATTTGGATGAAATTCTAATTTTCAGTAAGACTAGAGAGGAAAATTTGTGGCACATCAGACAAGTATTGTAAATATTGAGAGAGAAGTTGTTGATTAGTGTCAAGAAGTGTAGATTTATGAAGATGGAGTTGGTATATCTCAACTTTTTCATTTCTATTGAAGGATTGAAGATGGACCTTGCAAAGGTTAGAGAAATTTTTGAGTGGCCTACACTGGTGAATATTGAGGAGGTAAGATCATTTCATGGATTGGATAGTTTCTATTGAAAATTCATCAGGAGATTTAGTAGCATTTGCACACCTATGAAAAAAATAGTGAGAGGAGATAGGAAACACTTTAAGTGGACATCCAGACCATAAAGAAGTTTTGAATTGTTGAAGCAAAAGGTGATAGAGCAACCAATGTAAGAATTTCCTAATTTTGATAAAGTATTTCAAGTTGATTGTGACACTAGTGGAAATGAAATAGGAGAAATATTGAGTCAAGAAGGAAGACCAATAGCTTATTTTAGTGAGAAGTTGAATGATTCCAAAAGAAGATATTCATTTTATGATCAAGAGTTATATGCCATAATTCAAGCTTTGAAGAAGTGGAGACATTATTTGTTTCTTAAGGAATTTGTGTTGTATACTGACCATCAAGCTTTGCAGTATTTGAATAGTCAAGGTAAGTTGAATCAAAGACATATGATATGGGTTGAGTTGTTGCAAAGTTATACATTTGTGTTGAATCATAGGAGTGGCAAGTCAAATAAAGTTGTAGATGCATTGAACAAAAGAAGGAATTTGTTGATACATATGAGGATAACAAGATTTGGTTTTGAAGAACTGAAGCACATGTATGAGGATGATCCAAATTATTCTGAAGCATGGAAGTCATGTAAGGAACCAGTAGTAACAAATTGGAGACAACGGTTGGACTATTTCATTTAAGAAAATATGTTGTTCAAAGGGAAGCAATTTTGTGTAAAGATTTCAATGAGGGGGAATCTAATTAAGGAGAATAATAGTGGAGCATTAGTAGGAAATTTTGGAGTGGATAAGACATTAGCTTTGGTGAGTGAACACTATTTTTGGCCACAAATATATAAAGATTTCAGGAAGAATGTTCAAAGTTGTAGAATTTTCCAAGTAGAAAAAGGGAGTAGTCAGAATACTAGATTCAAACCTTTGATAGTACCCGAGAGACCTTGGGAATATATAAGCATGTATTTCATATTGGGATTACTAAGAACACCAAGAGGATATGATTCCATAATGGTGGTAGTGGATAAATTTTCTAAGGTGACACATTTCATTCCTTGCAAGTAGACTAATGACATGCATGTTGCTGACTTATTTTTCAAGGAGATTGTGAGATTGCATGGATTACCAAAGAGTGTAGTTTCATATAGGGACACCAAGTTCATTGGATACTTTTGGAGGACATTATGGAAGAAGATGAAGATAGACCTGAAGTTAGGTTTAGCATATCACCCACAAATAGATGGATGAATAGAGGTAGTATACTGAAGTTTGGGTAGCTTATTGGGATGTTTGGTTGGAGAAAACAAAATTGGGACATAGTTCTACCACAAGTAGATTTCTCATACAATAATTCAGTAAACTGAAGTACAAGGAAGACACCATTTGAGATTGTGACTAGAATATATCCTAGAGGAGTTGCAGAGCTAAAAGACATTAGTATAGAGAATAAGAGGCGTGTAGAAATGGAAGAATTTGCAGGATTCATGGAGAGATTGCATAATCAAGTCCAGAAGCATTTGGAAGACATGAAGAATAAGTACAAGGATCATGAAGATGAGAAAAGGATACATAAGGAGTTTTCTATTAGAGATGAAGTCATGGTATATCTCCAAAAGGAATGGTTTCTAGTAGGGACATACAATAAGTTGAAGATGAGGAAGTTTGGACCATGTAAGATTCTTCAAATTTTGATTCAAGAAATGCATATGAAGTGGAGTTACTACACTTGGTATTTCACCTGTTTTTAATGTTGCAGACATCTGAGTATCATAAAGGGTAGGAAAGTGGGAGAAACAATGAAGCTGGATTGGAGGAAAAATTACCACATCAACTAGTAGAGAATATTGAGAAGATCTTGGATGTCAAAACTAGAAGAAGCACTAGGGACATGCAGTATAAGGAGTATTTGGTAAAGTGGAAAAGTAGACCAATAGAAGATTCATCATAGATTTCTCAGGTTGAGGTGGACCAATTTGGTTTTTCTCTAGCTCCTAAAAAGTGAGGGACACAATTTTCTTCCAACCTCGAGTGCTTGATGCAAGAGCATCCTTGATTGTAAAGCAATCCTATATCAACCAAAAACATTTTTGTTCTTACATTTTAGTTTGTAGTTGTTTCAACATTTCATTTCACATTTTATTGCATTTTCATTTCTCAGTTTGCGGAGCAAGATATAACATCTACACGAGGTCACCTACATCATATCCATACTTTAGGAGATTTGCATTTGTTTGCATAAAGTTATCACTCTTAGAGTTTCACTATTAATTCATAGTTAGACAATTTGTCGACCTGGTCTAGACTTGTTGTGCAAACCTATTTTAGTGTGTAAAATGCTTAATAGAACATCATACATGGCTTTTGGGCCCAAGGGGATCTTTCTTGGAGATCTGCAATATGTTTCATTCTTGAAGGATTATCTTTCATGTTGTTTGGTTGACCTATATTTTTGATCTTGCATTGGGTTTGTAAACCCTTAAGGCCGACATAGACCAGATTTGGAGCTACAGAATCATATTTAAGATTATTTATAATTCATTGTAAAGAAGTCATCAATAGTTAGATAGATAGATCTTAAGTAATCAGGATTAGTTGTTTGAATAAGGCCTTTGGCTAGTTGTAATGTTGTATTTCCCTTGTGGTAGGCTTGTGAGCCCTAGCTATTCCACATATTAGGTATATGATGCATGTAAGACTTCTAGTTATTGAATCAATGAAAGTTCATATTTTATGATCAATATATTGTGTTATTTTCACTATGTTGACTCTAAGCTACACAGTTGGGCAGTTCTATTTGGACCCTCCATCCGCGACTGCACCATATTCTATGGTCATAGGTTTATGGGAGTTTCTTGTACCTTGGAAACCAAAGATCCTAGGTAATTGAAAATTTTATTTATAACCCATAATTCAATGTTAAAATAGGTTACTGGTAGTTAGGAAAATAGGGAGCTTGAGTAGATAGAAGATGTTGTCCAACATAGCCTTATGGTTTTAGTTCTATTATTCAATAGATATATTTTATATTTTGTTGCTTTAGGTTTCATTCCCAAGCTTATAATCAATGATTATAATCATTGAAGAATATTTTTCACAATATGTAAATGTCTCCATGTTCATTATGTGTATTTCAAGATTTACTCTTGATTAGTTAGCTAGCTATAAGAAAGTAAATTCCTCTCAAAGCTTTTGTGATGCATCTTAAATCATAATTAGTAAGTAAAATCATTTGTATTTTCATGGATTACTAAGTTAGATTTATGTAGTGTGATGTTATTTTAATTATTTATTTGTGTGCTTATATAGAGCCTATCTTATGCATTCTCTTAGAAATATATAGTCTTCTATAATATTTTTATAAATATTATCAAATGATTTCAATTATTACCTATTTTTGCATGAAATAATAATTTTTTTTCTCAATTATATAGGCACCCATTTTCATGACACTCCATTCTCTCATCATCCCAACACACCATTAAAAAATTAATCTAAAACATCATTCTAATTATATTTTGAAGTTAGTTCTCATTGCAAGTCTAAATGTGTATAAAAGTAGAAGGGTTTATAATAAAAAAAATTCATATACATTCATGTGGTGTATTGTCTACTTTAATAAGGTGATTGACCTTAAACATTGTAAACTAACATATAGGTTCAAAGTGACGACTAAAATAGGGGTGTACTATGTAATTGGTATGGTTTGTGTTAGGGTAGGTGTTTAGTTTTTGTGGTGGTATCTATTGCAACACCTTAAGGAAACCATCCTTGGTTTAGTATATCTAGAAATGAAGGAGGTTTTACTGACCAAAATAATTGGTGTATTGTTTCCCAACCCAAACATGACTTTGTGGTTTTCTTCTCAAGTTTGAAACCCTTGGTGATTGGAAGAGAACTGGTTTTTAAGTATTTGAGACCTACACCTCTATTCAAAAATAAAAACTAAGGTAAAATAAACATGCATAAAGGGGCTAGTCACTTCATGAGTTTATTCACAACACATAGATTTCATAATTATGACTTATTTAGATTTAGGTTATATAGTGATTCAAAAGAATCATATAGCTTGAATCAAGTGAGATTGAGGTGAAGAAAATACAATTTACCCAAGCTAACATTCTATAATTAACCATATAATTTCACATGAAGGTGAAACTTTAGGTATATACCTACATCATATAAGGATATTTGAAGCATATCATAGAATACTGATAGTGGTATAATCAATAACATGATATCAATCATGACATCTTACTAGAAATTATCTATGAATGACATGATCTAGATAATAATATGTGAAATAAATAATAAGCCACAATCATAATGTTGATCAATATATCATAATCAAATCACATTAATTTATTTAGTGAAAATAGCAAAGCTAGAACATTATAATAGTTTAAACATATAAAGTCACAATGTATGCATCCCATAATACCTAGCCAAAATACATATATTAATACAAAACATCATTAATGTAGTATGTCAAAGGAATATAAAACAAGTAATAAAACATATAAAGTCATGACATAAGCATAAAAAATGCACAACCAAATGCCTTTATAGAAAAATGACACACATTGCACATACACTAGAGGGAATTACACTTTATATGCAATTGATTGGAAGGGAGAATATATGCCACTAATGTTCCCTTTTATAAGCTATGTTTTTACAATGATAGGATAAGAGTCATTCCCATGTCTAGGGGAGATTTACCAATCTTGTTTTTAGTCATCTAGAATCCTTTTATATATTAGCTTAGTTAAAATTCTACCACTTTTGTATTAGGAAGAATTTATCACCATTTTTCTCTTTATTTCTACTATTTTTGAGAATATTTATTTTTAAAGCAAGTTTTATTTAAAGCCTATTTCAAATGTATGAGAAATATTAATCTTATAGGCTATTTTTATTTGGTAGGTTTTTTTACTAAGAACCCATTGTAAGGAGAACTCAATTATGATTTGAATGTTTGAAAATATTTAATTTTTATGTTGACTACTTGTTTTAGTTTGACATACATCCATTTAGTAGTTTGCATGCTCATTCATATACACCACATTTTCCATCTTAGTTTAGGTTTGCTTAGGTTTTCTAGTGGAAACTTGACCTAAGTTATTTTTGCAATTAAAAATATAACTAGAAATATAACCTCAAACTTCAAAATTTAAAAATTTAAATTTACACATTGCAAAATTTTTAACTAGCCAAATGTTGTGAGTTGATAAGCACATGTTTCTATTGATTTATGTGCTATTTTTGTATATCTAAAGACATACATTCATTCATGTTATATCATGTGGAAAATTATCAAGGACAAACTAGGAATTATTTAAGAGCATTTATCATTAAGTATTTAAGAGAGTATTAGGGATTTTTTAGTGGTGAATCTTCATCAATTGATGAATAGTTCATATCAATTGATTCAAAATTGGAAAATACATTGCTACCAATGGGGTGGCCAAATTGCCTAGACTTTATAGATTATCAGTCCAATGCATTTTAATTCACCATCAATTTATTTTATGAGGCATATGTAATTAATAATTTCGTCATAACAAACTACACATTGCCAATAGTCTAATTAATATTTTCTCATGGAATATTTGAAGCATGTATTAAATCACCCAAATATTCACCAATATTATTAAAATGACATTGCATATTAGGAAACATTTTTCCAACAACATTAAATGTTCATTGCATGTGAGGACTCATTTCACTAATAAAATTTAAAAAATAATTATGTATGAGGACCCATTTTGTCAATAACATTAATTTTTTTTTATGTTTGAGGACATGTTTCGCCAATTAAATTAAAAAATAATTATGTATGAGGACCATTTCACCAATACTATGGGAACTCCACACTAATTATAGGCCCTTCATCGCCTTGAAAATTACAATGTATGTGTTATGTCGAGGTTTGATTCACCCAACATTTAAATGTATCATTATATAATCACGCGAGATTTTCCAAATTTTTACTATAACATTTAAAATCTCAAGAAATTCACAAAATATAGATTGATATAAATACAATAAAAAATATGATTTATTTTTACACATTCTTTTTAGTTTTGAACTTGTGAGCTCTCAATTCAAAACCTTGATCATAGGCAAGTTACAAAATTACAACTATAGGCATTGTTGCATTAGCGAATAGAAAGTAAGGACTTGATGAAAACCTAAAGGTAAGTGATCATTTATTTATATTGTTATAATATTATTTATCTCTTTGCCATTCTTGCTTCAATTTTAAATATGATATTGAGTATGGAATGACATACATCTAAGACCTAGGGATCTATATCCTATGATTCCTTCTTAAACAATAGTTTTTTGGAAGCTTTTATTTCATGAGAGATGTTGAGCAAGAAAAAGAGTAAGATATCTTAGGGTGGTGAAGGGAGGTCATTAAAACACCCAAAATATAGAGTTACCATAAAGTCTCACTTTGGAAATATATTTGGTCCATAAGATCAAAGATGGAACTACATCATCAACTCTTGCACCAAATAATAATGAAGAAGGAAATACCTTAGAGGAAGATTAGAATGAGTTAATTGAGTTAGATGAGGATGAAAATTCCATAGAAGGTTCCAAGGGATACCCAAGTTAGCCAAAATGAGTTAATTGAGATGGATAATTTTTTTGGCATTGTAGATGATGTTGCTGCAAGGAAGAGGAAAAGAAAAGCCAAATAAAAAACTAGGCACAAGTATGATATGATAAGGAATTTTTAGATTGTTTGGGTGTCAAAGTACCCATTCATTGAACTAGTGGAGAATGCAAAAAAAGATGTACCTCCAACATAATGCAAGTGTAAGAATTTCAGTTGGAAATATAAAAGGGACAAGAAGTTGAAGCTAAAACTTGACACTATAGAAAAACATATTGGTAAAGTTTATGAAAAAAATCATAGATGAAAAGGAAAAATTACTAGTAAGATGGAAATCAAAGGAAGAATGTCTTCATGTTAAACATGTCCTGGAATATTGATGAGCATATGCAAATAAGGGTGAAGCTTGTTGAATCTAGAGGTTCAATTGAAGCTCAATTTGGAAAGATAATGACATGAGCACAATTTGCAAAAAAATGTTCAATTGAGTGTTTTTTTTCATATTTTTTTTTTCAGATGGTGTCCTATGACAAACTACCCAGAATATGATAATCTATTATATTTTTTGTGTTTTCCTAAATTTCTTAGCACACATTGGTCAATAAACTCTAGATGGGAATGGGAAAGTTATCTTGCTGAGGTGGAAAAATAGGATTTAGAGGAAAAAAATTAAAGAGTCAACCTTTATTACATTATCTTTAATTGAAGTTACCATGGTAGATAATATTTCTTGGGTATGTATGCATTTGTATACTATACACAAACATGTTTTCCAACCTCATCTACTCTATGTTCATAAAATGAAGGAGAGTTTGAATTACAAAATATATTTGAACTAGTTAAGAAATATTTGAATGAAATTGGAGGTATAAATGATTTCACAATTACAAAAAAAATGTTTGTAGGAGCTGATGGATCTTAAGTAATGCAAGGTCATAGGAGCAATCTTTGCATAAAGTTACAAACTACTTGTTCACCATACATGATTGTCATTCATTGCATGACCCACAAAAAAAATTTAGAATTTAAAATTGTAAGAAAGTTTCCTTCACTATCAAAAGTTGAAAATCTAGTCCACGAGCTCTACTCATAGTTCTACCAAAGTCCCAAATGGTTTATGAAATTTAATTTTTTTGATGAGGGAATAAAAATAGGAAACACGATTATTAAGGATGTTGATACCAAATGGATGATGAGATCGAAACATGATGAGTGTTTCAACTTGATCTACATAAAACTATATATTTTGTTCCCATTTGGTTTGTATAAAACCGTAATAAATGTAAAACATCAATATCACTAAATTGACAAGAGTCAATTCCTTGTCATATTCTTTTCAATTTATCAAATTATTTTTGTCTCAAATATCTTAGTTTAATTTTGATAATTGTTCGTTTAGTCATTTAAGTAGACGTATATTAAAGTATGGAGTTTTGATAGAGAGCATTTTGTTTCCCTATGTAGTATGCTATTATAAGGATTCATTATTTCTTAGAATCATATTGTATTTTTTAAAAGTATTTATGAGGAAATTTACTTTTCTCATGTGTTTTAATGGAATTAAAGCATGTACTCTTGATCAAGAAGATTAAATGTGTAGTAGTTGCTTTTGTTCCGAACCTAATAAGAAGGTCAAGATGACCATCTAAATTGTCAATGTATTAACTGAAACATAGAAAAATAGGTGTTTAAATATGGAAAAATAGGTTGAGTCCCAAATGTGACCTATTTCTCTAATTTCATTCAGGAAATGAGATCCAAACAATGAAATGACTAACAACCAAAAGGTGAGTCAAATCAAGGTGTGAATCTGCAAATTTCCATTTTATGCTAGGATAGTGGTATGAGTCAAACAACACTTTGGGGGAGAAAGATTAAAAATAGAAAATAAACTCCAAATTGTGATCTATTAAGTGCATCTAGAAGATTAAGCTCAATTATGATGGAACCAATAGTCAAATTGCAGATCTAAGAATGGGAAAGTGATGTGTATCAGTCACCAAAAGTGATTTTTTGAAGCAAACTAAGGACTCATTTTCCCTATGGAAAATGGGTCTTGGCTAGGGCTCCTGAAAATTTGTTTTTGGGTTTTGTTTAGCTATGTTTTCACTCCCAAATTCTTGAAGCTCGTGGTCAAAAATCTAGAAATAAATCTTGTATTCCAGTTTCCATGAAATTGCAAGAATGGTGAGAACAAATGCAACTTTGACAACTTTGCAATTTTTGCTCTTCAATAGATCTTCCACCTAAAATTTACAATCACACATCAAGAGAGAAAAATGTTGTTTGTTAGGTGAATGGGGTTTTTCCTTGGTCAAACCTAGTTTTGGTAATTAAACCTTGTAATGAAATGAAATAGCATGAAGGAATGATGAATGAAAAAATGCAATGTCACTACTCACCAAACCCTTGTTTCAACCTTGGAATATGGATCTGAAACTTGCATGAAATGGATTCAATGGATGTGGAACTTGATCATGAAACTTGAATTGAAACAATGCCTTTGAATGCTTGGATGGATGATCTTGAACACTACATCAACATATTGGCTCAAATAACATACATAATGCAAGAAGACTTTGACATGATAATAGGATTTTGATTGCTGCTATAATCTTCCACAAAAAATGCTCTTGAATACCTTGAAATGCTCATCAAATTCTCTCGATCACACTTTCTCATAAATTTTCTAGAATGCTTGAAGTCTTAGATTTTTCTAGGATGAAACATAGTGAAATGACCTCTTATTTATACATATCTTAACATTAATTCATGAAATTCAAATAACACAAGATGACATGTGAATACACATTTGAAATCATTGAAAAATTGCCAAAAAAATATTTAAAATTTAGGTCCTAGGCCTAAGTGAGACCCATTTTCCCAAGGGCGAATGGGTCCTAGGTCACTTACCTAGGACACACATTCTCCAATGTTAAGTGTTATGTTATGGAATTAATGAATGTCAGGTTTTACACTTCAGAAATTGCATTTAGTTAGATTTGGATTTGAATTAAAGGGGTCAATTAAGGCATAATTAACCTCAATTAATTAATAAAGCCCTAGATTAGTGTGAAAGTGTAAAGGTACACCTTATAACACCATAAATAAGGCACAATTAAGTCCATTTTAATTAATAAGGCCCTAAACTTAATGTGAATATGTAATACACATATTACAACACTAAATTAAGGAATAATTTAATACTTTTATTTAATATTTATTCCCAAATTAATTGTGAAAAAGGGATACTTTTTACTACACTACATTTAGCCCCCACTTTAGTGACAACATGACCCCATGTCAAACTCACACTAAAGTAGACATTCAAGACACTTATGTATGCAACAATGACAAAGATACTCAATTATACACTATCAAAGCCTAGGAGAAGAGAAGGGAGGATCAAGCTTCGACTGTCCCTATGTAGTGTGGAACACGACTATTTATCTAGGGAAGGGGTAGGATCAAGCTTTGATTGTCCCAATGTGTTGTGGAACACGATTGTTTGTCCTTCTCATTCACAAGTAGAACTCATTGTCCACTATGAAAACGACACACATGATCACTCCGAGCTAATGGAACCTCAAGTCATCCATTAGGTGAGCCCCTAGGGAAGGGAAGTGAGAAAGTGATGCCTCTATTTCGGCTCTCACTGTACTTACCATACCAAAGCTATCCTACTGACAACTTTGATAGGGCGCCACACACATTTTGATTTCAAGCTTCACAAGGTTAACAAGTTGTATTATGCTAAACACTTATGAAAAATTATGCAAGTAAAGGTTTGTTCAAAGGGATCTTGCTTAGTTCATGTAAGGTCTTCTTCTTAGGGATCATTGTGCCTAATGTCTCCAAGAGAGGACAAATCCAAGATAAAAGTTTAACAACTTAGGGAATGCAACACATAGTATAACCACTCAGAGGAAAGTCATATGCTAAGAAATGTCACACTCTTGGAGGACATCAAACCCAATGAAACCACCAATAAAACAATGTATCACAAGAAGTAAGAAAATTGCACAAAGAATGCGGGGACACCAATGTATGCCCCCACTTTAAAGGAATTAATAACACCATTGCTATGAGTAATAACTTTAAAGTATAAGAAGACATGAGAGCTTACTCAGAAAGCCCTATGCTAAGTCATATGTTTCCAAATGAAGCTGCATCATGTAAAGAGGAAGGGGTTTCCCCTAAAAATATGTAAGGGATCTATGGATTCAAGGTCAGTATATCTTTTCTATAATGTTGTTATAGAGTGTGGAAATGCCATCATTCCCCAAACACTTGTAGAACTAGAAGAATGACACATAGAGAGAGAGAACAAAGAAAAAGATTTTGGGTGAACATGGAAGATACCTAAATGTCTTGATGAATTGCATCATCCCCAAAACGAAAACATAAGACAAGTGAAAAGATAAATGTTTACGACATAGAGAAGAATGTAGGTACATGTAGAGGATGAACATGAAGAGAGAGATACATCAAATATAATAGTAAGAGGGATCACTTTATGCACATGAAATCACATAAAGAACATGCAAAAGAAAACAAAATACTAGTAAGGAACATGTGAGTGAACCTATAGCAGTTCGTCCACATTCTAATCTTGTTCAGTGTATGCAGTAGGAGGAAAACTAGCGAAAGGGAAAACAACAAGTTTTGAACTAGGACACACACCAAGTTCAACACTCTTATTAGTAGAATAATAATTTAAGTTCATAGAAGAGAACATTTGATTTAGTTCATTATGTACTTCCTCATCAATCTTAGCAATTCGCCATCTAGATTAATCACAACGGGAGGTCTAATGACAATATTCATGGAAGTTTATTCATGTCTATGTTGTGGCAAGGGTGAAGAGACATCATTCCTTGAGGGAGATAAGTTTGGATTTTGATTTTATATGTTATGGTTTTCTTCTTTTTCTTTAACAAAAGAGAAATAACACGTCAATTCCTATGATCTCTAGCATTTCAATTTCTTTTCATTCAGTTTTCAAGTTGTGTTTGTGTAGGAGCAGGTTTATCAATCATAGGTTTCTTTTCTTCCCTTAAGGGAGGAATGGAAGGAACCATGGGAGGTTGTTCAACCACTTTCTCTTTAGCTTTGTAAACTTGTTTGACTTTAGGAGGTAGAACAAGATTAGTTTGGTTATCTCATGGTCTCTTGTATGAAATGGGTGAAGGGTTTGTGATAGGCTGCTCATGGACACTTGGAAGGGATTTTGATTCGATCATGGTTTTGTCAAGGATAGGCAGCTCAATCATGGGTTGAGGCATATTGCTAAGGGATAATTCTACTATATGCTTTGCCTTAAACTTTTGATAGGATTTGAAAATGGTTTGCTTTTTCACTAATACATCTATAACAACGAATGTAAAAAAAAAGTAATTTTCCCTACCTCCCCTGTCAGAGCCATCAGGATGATATATAGATGAAAACACATCTCCATTTCCCTCACACATTCAGGTGTTTCACTTGCAAAATAAAAAAAAAAAAAAATATCAATCACAAAACTACAATGATCCACATCATGACTTATAATGTATGAAAGAAACAAAATTTTTACCGTATTAAACTATATATTACCTATCTGCTTATATTTTCCCTTCCATATTTGTTTGAAAGCACACATTTTTTAGGGTTTACCCGTAGCAAGAAGCACTGAACCGTTTGATAAAAAACATGACGATTCCTCAGGAAGAAATCAAAAAGGGGTCTCGTCTCGTGGTGATGGGATATGGTTTTCTCTTACTAGAGAAACAAAAAAACATTATTGGAAAGCACCTATTTAGCCTTTTAATAGCAACAAGGAAGCGAGTAGTTTGATAAAATGCTTTAATACACATGTATGGAAAATGTGGTATCATAGAAAAGGCGGTGAGAATTTTGAAGAAATTCCTTGAAGAAATGTGGTCTCATGGTGATGTAATGGCATTCCATCACCATGAGACTGCATTTCTTCGAGGCATTTTTTCAACCTACTAACTGCCTTGTCTATGCTATTGATTACTATTATGCTTTGATATATTTTTTCCAAGCATCCATAGTTTGTTGGAAAGCACCTTTTTAAGCTTTTACCATAGTAGTGAGGAAATGAATTTTTTTATAAAATGCTTTGGTATACATGTATGGAAAATGTGGTAGCATGGAAAAGGCGGTGAGTTGTTTGAAAAAGTGGTGCAGGTGCACCTTTACAAGAGCATGCCTCCATGAGGAAAATTTAGGATTTTGAGGTTGTATAGGTATTTTCATGATGTAATAAGGCTTAAATAGCCACTTTTGAGTTTGTAATGGTCTTTGGTAGTCATTTTAGGCATAAATTGTAAAGTTGCAGAATCTTAACAAAAGTTGTCAATTAATGTTGTAAAAATGCAAAAAGGTGCCAAGTTGAGGAATATGAAGAATCAAGGTAGTTTTAGAGGAAATATTAGGTGATTAGGAAGTTGAAATTATTGGGAAAGTGTTTAAAATATGTTATTCATTGTTGTTGAAGCATTTTGAAGGAGAAAACTAATAAAAATATCACTGTTATACTGCTATTTTATGTGCTTTCCTCCATCATCTGCCAGTGTATGGTTCCATGCAGGTGGTAGTGCATCTATAATGTGTTTGAATTGAAGTATTTAGGTTTTGGAATCAATTTAAAACTAATTTGAGCGTTTGATATTGAGTTTCAAGTTTTTGGTGGCCTGATTTCTCTAGCCAGTCAGAAAATAGGGGCTAAGGGTTTGATTGCTCAAATGAACTAAAAAGTCCATTCTACCTTTATGTAGAAAATTTTTCTTGGTGGAATGGACTGATATGAAGTAGGAGTATGTGTATAAGGTAAGGAATTGGTTTGGTAAATTTTTTGTGTGAGTTCTCCTCGTTGTCCTACTGAAAAACCAGTTTTGGTGCCTTTTAAACAAGGCTAGAGTTAGTGAAAAGAGGACAGGGGTTTATAAGTGCATAGAATCCCATGAAAACTATGAGAGTAGGTGAATTGGAGGGTGTTTATAATATATGAGAGGTTGTAAGTAGTTTGAGAAGTGAATAAGTGAGAAACCCTAGGTGAGAGAGGGTGAAAACTAGTGAAAAAGAGTGATTTTGTGAAGGAAGTGTATGTAGAACTTTGGGGCAACACTATTTGAGGATGGAATGAGCATGTAGAGATATAAATAATCTTGATTGAAGTTATTATAAGCTTGTGAGAGGTCAGGGCATAAGAGTTTCAATAAGCCCTAATTGATTGCAAGGAAAGTGAGGGTTTTATGAAAAGGGGTCTAAATGAGCAAGAGGAGACCTAAAAGTTGAATAATCTAAGGTTTTCTTGGCTGTATTTTGACTGTTTGGAGGTTTCAAGTGTTGGTTGTGTGTTTGGAGAGGTGTCTCTTTGAAAAAGAGGCCTAATTATGGCCTAATTTAGTGTTAAAATCCATATTTGGGACAATTGCTCCAAAAGAGTTGCAAGTGAGTTTCAGATATGTGAGAGTAAGCCATAATGAGTGCCTAGTTTGGAGCATAGACAAGGCAATGAACTATTTGAAAAGATGCCTCAGTAAAATGTGGTCTCATGGAATGCCATGACAAGCAAATGCAATTGGAAGCTGCTCCTAGACTTATTACTTATGCTATGTGAAGTAATTGCTTCACTACTTATGTTGAATTTCTAAACAACTATATTGTAGTTGAAATTTTTTCATCTATCAACACCTATTTATTAGTTATGGAATGTGAAGTAATGCTTTGAGTTTGAATTATGTGCAATGCAATGTAATCAACGATATGAATATAAACTACACAAATCTATTAAGTACAATTCATTAGTTAAACTCTTTATTCTATTACATATGTGAAGGTTTGACTAAATCCATTGGAACCAGGAGCTGTTCCCTCAAAACCTCCAATATTAGCCTATTCAACATCCAAAATCACATATTAAAATACCATTTGTAAAATAATGCCATTAACATGTAATAAATTTATAATTGTTTACTAGTTACATACTCCACCGCTAGGTGTATTGCAAAAATAAGTAGGTGTAGGGCCAGTGTATCTACTATCAACACTGTGACCCTGCAAGTTTGTTAAAATCATAAAACTAAATTAGTTAATGTTGCATTTCAAAATCGAAATATAATAAATTAAATTCAATGAACATGCTAAATTTTACCTGAGTATCAATGCCATACACGTCATGCAAAATGTTAGCTGCCCTCTCCATCTCCATAGCTATAGATAGATCCTGTACAGTAACCTCCTGAGTGTCGGTGGGGTCATATGAATAAACTGACCCACAAGATTGACACACATAGGATTGAAGCCCACCTGTCGAAGACTCCCTTGGATGGCACTATACAAGAGGGCTATCATGATGGATGAAATTCTATGTAAAAGAGATGATGGCCTGCAGAGTCTCTACATTGACACTCTCCTTCGTGATGGAAGGGATGGCGATGTGCTCATGAGGTGGCCTAGCGAGAGGTCATCTCGCTTGCTGTGTAGGATCCTACTATGCACTGGGTCCATCTTGTTTCGACCCCCCACCTCTCCCCTAGAAGTCCCTCATATCAAAATAATTTGGGATTTTTTTCAAGATGAACTCAACATATAGTTTCCTGAGGAAATACTGCAGGAATTCACAATTGTTACATGGTGGGTCATCAAAAACCATGTACCACCTATCCCAAAAATACTTCCTAATCTCTTGGTGGTGGCACCAATGAATAGGAAACCTCTTCGCATTGAGGGAGAGATTTCCATTTGACCGTGGGTTAGTGAATAATGCATAAAAATCACCTTTTGTAATTTTAAATCTTTTACTTCTTTATATGATAATTTATCTTGGTAAAAAGCTCTAGTCACCCACCTCCTATCCTGCCAACCAATTAATTGTTTGTTGATTAAATCTACATTTTTTAACATATCTTGTATTGAAGTTGCTAGGGTCATTCTTTCTGTAGTTGAACCGTCTGGATCGTTCAACCTCCTGATGAAATCCTCAATTTATTTTTTATTGTTCTCAATTTCACCCATTAAATTTTTTTGAGTGCCAAGAGGGTATTGAGGGATTGGTGGAGGAGGTTGTTGTTGTGGTTGAGGATTTTTTTCTTGCTATGGATTTTGAGGAGGGTTTCTAGGTTGATTAACATCCCCTACAAATTCAAAAAATAAATATCAAATACAACCTAAAAATAACAAATTCAAAAAAAAAAACAAACAATCCTCACCTCTTTGACCTCCTCGTCAACGTGGCGACATCTTGGTGATTAATCAACAACCGTTGATGAATATTTTTGCAAAAAAGCTCCTCCTAGAATGCGAGCACAACATTCTGGGGTTTTTGGCCGCAGGAAACAAGAAAAACACAGTCATAAATGAAATTGAATTCAACCTCTTTTTTTTTGCTTTTAACATGTCATAACACGAGCATGTTATAACGTGATTTCATAAGCGCGTTATAGAATGCTCACGTTATGGGCTTGTGGTGGCCGAGCCTCAGGCTCGACACACCAAGCCATAATGTGAGTGTGTTATAATGTGCTCACGTTGTGAGTTTTCAATTTTTTTAAAAAAAGTGGCCACAAAATTGCTTCCCATCTTCATGCACCTACCCTTAAATAAAGTTGAACAAGGATTTATGAAGAGAGAGTGCTCTCCACAAGTCCATAACTTACCCAACACCAACTATCTATCTTATAAAGAGGCAAAAGAAGTAGTAAAAAACCTTTAGCTCAAGGGAAGAGCTCAACCTTACTCGACACAAGAGGCCTCCAAGAATCCAACATTGAATTGTGAATGTTAGGTAGAGAAGGCCAAAGCTTGTAGAGTTTTCACATCAGACCCCTATGCTGATAGAAGTCCTCATTTCCACCACATCTTGGCCACAAACCACCAATGGGGAGGATTTGACAGAAGGGATGGGATAAATTTTCTCAAAGGGTTAGAAACATCAACACTAGCAACATTTGTAAAGCTCTAGCCACCTGACAACAAAAGAAATAGTAGGAACTAAATGAGGGGTGCCACCAACATCCATGTCAACCATTATAGAAGGTGAACCTACCCTACAGAGAATCATAGGTACAACAACACCCAAAATACTATTGCTAGGGTCACAATTAGGGCTAGGAAGAGAAGTGTGAATTAGAGAGAGACATCTATCACAAACCTTTACACATAAATGACCCAGGACTATTGAAATAGGTGGGAGTTATATTTTGAAATGTTAAAGGTAGAGCAATGGAGCAAGATCACGTTTTTTTAATAAAGTTATATTATTGTTGGATTTTGTGAGTTTACATATTATTTACATGGTAAGATATTCCTCTACTAGCATAAAAAAACATCAATTTGGGAGCCTAAATGGAGGCCCAACACTTATGTCTAGATATCCAATCCCATTTCAAGTGTAATATAGGTGGGATTTCATAGTTTTAGATGTAAAATGCTCATATTATAATATGAGCACATTATTTTCAATATTAAAAATAATAAACAACCAAAAAATAGTGTACATGCTAGCTTATTTTTTACATAACATTTTTTGTACATGCTTTATGCATATTCATACAATATTTTATGACATATTCTATTATTTTTTGTGATTAATAATTATTTTTATATTTAAAAATTATAGTGATCATTATATTTTTTATTTTATTAATTATAATTGTTAATTTAATCTCATATTAAGATTAGACCATGATGTGATTTTGGAGGCCCCTCTTGTGGAGCATCTCCTAGGGCTTATGCAACTTAGGAATTTTCATCATTCTTAGTTGGGACTTCTCCTTCTAATTCAATTTAGGATACTTTGACATTTGATAGACCATTCCTTGTAAAAGGGTTGTGGGGGGATTCTTTATCTTGCATAGTTTGTGGATTCTATGCAACATATGCCATCTTTAAGTAAAAATTCTTCCTCATCACATGAGGTGACTTTTGAAGTGGTTACAATTGAGGACTCTCTCATCTCTTCATATTTGAAGGGATTAGAAAATGATGTGTCTTGGATGATTGTTTAAGTAAGGAAGAGAGGTCTTCCTAGATTTATTTCAGAATCCCATCCACATGTTAAGGGCATGTAGATTGCAAGGAAGGAATTAAGCATATTGTAGGTTGGGTGGGTTGTTTTCTAATGATAACATGACTATAATAGTGTTTTTGAATGGATTTTTTGGTAGCCATTGTTTGGCCATTGTAAAGGTTCTAGGCCATTTGAAAATTTAGACTTTTGTTGTTTTTTTGTTCAACTTTTTTTTCTAATGGATTGATGTAAATGGGTTTCAAGAGTTTGTTAAAACCTATTTACTCTTTATTTTTTTTAAGGGAAAATTGCTACCATAGTGGGTGGCACACTTCTATTATAGAAAAAGGAGAAACCTATTTACTCTTTAATGAAAACATAGAATTAACATAAAATTATTGTTCAAGATGGAGGCCAAGATTTTGATCCACCATAGTATTCTTAAATGGAACTTTTTGGAGAAAAAATGATGAGCAACCTAAAGATATTTTTATTAAACCAATATATAAGTGGTGTTTCTTCTCAATCTAACGTGGATTTTAAAGTGGAAAATTTGTAGTAGGATGTTTTGGTAGTCATTTCTAGACTTAAAGAGGATAATATTAAAATTAGGAAACAATCAATAAGCTAGAAGGTGAGTTGGAAGCCATTAAGGAGAACATCAAAATAGTGGTTTAGGTTAGTAGAACTACCATTCATAACTATACCACAAGAATTTAAATGCTTCAACCAATTTGAAGAATCATAATATTCCTTTTTAAGAGGACCTTATCATAAGGACTTGTAGCTAGAAGTTTGCTATAGGTTTCAAAATCATGGAGCCAACTAAAAAAATCATGGATGATCACCTAGAGTTCGTAAAAGAAGAATGAGAAATTATGGTTTCCTTGAATTTCCTATGTTCTATTGTTCATTATTTCTTTTTTCTTTGTTGTTGTATTGCTATCTTGTTGTAATATTTTTGATACTTTTTTAATTTCTCTAGCCCCTTCTCTAGTTTGGCTATCCCTAGGTGGGTTTTGGTCCTCTCTACCTTGCTTGTTGCTGAAGGGATGGGGCCCCTTTCTACACCCTCTCTTTACCCTTCACCAAAAGAACATAGAATTGATAATCACCTTGGGAAAAATAAACAAAGAAGGCATAAGGAATACAAAATAAAGAGATACCAATAAAGGAAACACATGAAAAAAATTCATGAAAGTAAGAAATATTGATGTGAAGGTATGCCATCATTGTCAATTGATTTGAATGTTGAGATACATCCCTAATCACCTATTATAACAATAAATAATGAAATTATGATTGATGATGCAACATTGATACAATAATATTCTAATTTCAAATCTATAAAATAAACCAAATTATAAATTTATAATAAATGAACTAAATATACTTAATTATGAAAATGTAGAACATATATCAAATGAACGAAATTCACCAAATGTACAAAATATATAAAACTATCAAATTATTTCAATTAAAACACCACCTAGAGTTATTCATAACAAAATTAAATTATCTAATTGAAATTGATGAAAGCATCTTAAATCAATGCCAAATTTTTTTATGAAACACACATGTAAAATATCTATAATTAATAAAATATAATAATTATTTTAAAAAAGTTAAATGAAACATGAAATATTATTTATTTCTCAAAAAAATGAAAATATTAATTTTAGAGTCATTATGAAAACCCTTAGTTTGATATTAAATCAGTGCCCAAAAAATTACAAAAAACACATGTAAAATATTTATAATTAATAAAATATAATAATTATTTTTAAAAACTCAAATGAAACATGAAATATTATTTATTTCTTGAAATGATGAAAGTCTTAATTTTAGAGCCACAATGAAGACCCTTAGTTTGATAATATTTAATACAAATGATAAAAACCATTACAAGAAATCTTATTAATGCATATCAATTGGTAGGTGTGACCTCATGCACCAAAGATAGTAATGTTACTTGATGCATTATTACATCGATATAGTAATAATCAAATAAAAAATCTTGATTAATACTATATGCACAAATACGGGGGCTAAAAGTGGTAAAAAATATCTTTGGGTCAAAATAATCAACAATGCAATCACATTATGAATTGATAGTGCTAAACTCAAGGCTCAATCACTACCAAGCCAAAACATGTTTGTATTTTGTTTCCCATAAAATAAAAAATAGGGCTTGAGCCATTTTTTTGTTTTCCCCAAAGTGCAAATGTATTATTTGGCAAACATGTTTGAGTGATGTAGAAAATTTTCATTGAAATAATCATGCTACTATGATGTGCAGGAGGTTAGCTCATTCATTTTCTTAGCAATTTCAGCTAAATCAAGACACTTTCTATTTGCATAATTTGTGTTTTTAATTTTTACCAAATTGGAACCCCTTAATACCTCAAAACCCTCATCCATCCAATGAAATAAGTGATAAAAGTGTTGTTGAAGAGAATGAACATAATAAGCTCTCTCAAACTCCTTTATCAATTTTAGGCATAGGTCATGATTCCCAACAAAATATTTTAGGAAAAATCAAACATAATAAAAATGAACTTCAAACATTAGTAGAAACCCTTCAAGGTCAGAATGCAACAAACACACTGGGTAAGCTCTTGCAACGTACTTGGAGTTGTTATTATCTCCCATAGTTTTAATTACTGGATGAATAAATACATGGACAAGTTATAGAGAAAATGTTATCATGCAACAATTTAACTATCTTACAAACAAGTGAAAGAAAGGAAAAGATAAATAATTTATATGCATTATTCATAGATCCTAGAATTAATTATCATATGCATGCAAGTTACACAATATTCCTTATTCATTGATGTCAATATTCCTTATTCATTGATGTCAATATCAAGGAATAAATGATAAGTGGTGGATGGTTTTTGACCATCCCCCATGTAACTAGAACAAGTGCACTCTTTTGTTGCTCTCAAATGAATGAATTGAAATTTATAATTTTAATATGTTTTTTTAATTTATAATTTTGATGGATTAGATTTTTCATTTGTAGCAGTTTAGTTTAAAGATATTTTTTCTTCAAAGATAAAAATATTTATATTTTACTTAAAATTTATATAATTTTTTTAAAAATTGAGGGTTATTATTTTTGTAACCCGATTCAAAAGTATGAGTCTTTTCAGTTGAGAGCTATTCACTCATGAGTATGAGTCATACCCGTTCAACTAAGAGTTAATCCATTCCATCAAAGTCATCGAAGACACAATCCTGACCTCATCTCTTATAGTGTTGGGATCTCCTTACACTTGATCCTTGATAGGCTCATTGAATACCATTCAGCTTTACTAACCAAACATCTTCTCAACTAAAATTGGTAAAAAGAAAATTAAGGGCTTGTCTATAAATGCTATAAAACAAAACCTTGTTAAGTAAATATATATTTTTACATTAATTTAAAGTTAGAGATCAATATAATTGAATAATGAAAAATGATCATGTGTAATGATATGATGTAAATAATCAAATGTTAAGAGATGACGGTAGTGTTTTTTTTTTTTTTCATATATTTAAATTATAGTTTTAAAAACATTGAGAAAAATAAAATAACAATTACTTAAAAGTAAGAACAATCATAATTTTATTTAAAGTTTAATTAAATGTATGATTTTAGCATATAATTTGACTATTTTAATTCACTCTTAACTTAAATCATCCAAAACATTTGAATTCTCAAATTTCAATTGTCTCATCCGTCTAATCAATAATCTACTCTTATATTTCAATTATGAATGTTTTGTCATGACACCAATTTTTCAACTAAAAAGAGAATTGTTAAAACAGTCTATGAACCGTATATTCTGTTATATGTAACAAGTTAAAGTCCTTAACTAGAACAAAGAACACATCAAAATCAGTTAAAAAAAAGACTTTTCAGTATGCAAGTATGAAATATTTATTATACCCCATAGTCTACTTTAAGAAAGCATAAATACATCAGATTCTATTTGGACCATAAATTTCCAATTATACTTGACTACACATCATTTACATTTTGACTGCTAATTTATTTAATTTCTTCCCATCCATCATGTACTTTTGTCTTTCTCGTTTGTCCACAAAATTTGACAAAATTTGTCTATATTAGACATTAGAATCTTTACTTCATAAAATCAAGCATCTTCCTAGTAGAAGTCGTCCATGAAAGCAAAAAAATTATTAATAAAATAAAAAAAGCACATAATTATAATATGTTACATTGTTTTGAAAAGAGCTATGTTAATATATAATAGTATTGGAGAAAGTATAGTGGAAGAGTTAAATAATTAAACTGTATAAATAACAGAACATGAACGACATAATTAATAGCAAATAAATATTTGAATACTATAAAAACATTCAACATCTAATTCTAAATTTTAAATTACAATGACAAAAAATAGATTAAATATATTATCCGATTTGAATGATTTTAAATAAAAAATAATTTAAAGAAAAAAATTTTAAATTATTTATTCAATTTTTAAAATCATATATATATATATATATTTATTACAATCATATTTAACTAATCTATAAAAACTTATTAATTTTTAAATCTTAACAGTGATCTTATTTTAAATATTAAACTAGCACTTGCATCTAAAGGAGGTTCAAGGATTACGCAGATAGAAAATTATATGTATGTTAATATGTTAGAAAGTATGTGTTTGTGCATATGAATACACTGCAAATTCTAGTTGCATGTAACTAGATTGAACAATTAATAATAAGTGCTAAATAATGGAATGAAATAAACTTACACAAATCTAGATTTTTTCCGAAACGTTGATCCAAAAAGCTTACACACAATCGAATCCAGAAATAACTACTGATAGATTTTTTCCTTCAAGAAATTAAGTATTATCTGAATATGAAATATTTGCATACAAATTTAAAACATAAAGCAATGCAAATGTAAAAAGAAAGTTGCCTGACACCGCAAATGGAAATATAAGGTTCCCATCCAGTTGTCAAATCAATATTTATCTGGATTTTATGTGATAAGTGAGATTTTGAAGGTTTTTACCAGTAAACAGTAGCTGATTTACCATTAAACAACAGCTGAAACTTGTTTTCGAATAACTCAACAGTGATTTACAGACGTGAAACTGTTTCAAACTTAAATCTCACACTATAAACTAATAACATAACATTTAAAAAAAATCTTAAACTTGAACGTATCTCTCGGTCATGTGCAGCCAATTTCTGTGAAGTCACAATTCAGTCAAGTATTACACAGTAGACAGTTCAGTAAAGTCATATCTTCACGTGAACTCATTTCAAATTCAAATTTCAAAGCTTTGACGTCTTAAAAATGCACGGAAAATCAAGGAATTTTATGTGAACTTATTTTGTCATATATGGACTTTATGAGCATGCAAGCATCCAAACTTCAACTTAGTTATCAGTTGATAAGCTTTTTATACGAGTATTTATGTTCTGAAAATTGTTTAAGATTGTTTTTCTGGTTTTATTTTATTTTATTTGCTAGTATTGTTATAAATTTCTTATGTACCTTATAAAGATGCAAGCATTAGTTTATCTTATTATGAAGAAATGAGCTGTAATATTGGTGTCAAATAAGTTGTATTTATTTATTTAAAATAATAATAATCCATTTTTGTGTACGTTTTTACTTCAGTATAGATCTATCTAAATTCTTAGGTCATTTGTCATTATGGATTTCATTGCATGATGTTCATCTTTAAATTTAAAAACTCCTATTTGAAAGTCGATCTTTTGGAAAAATAATTGTTAACTCATTAGTTTATGTACCAAAAAATTTGAATTGTATGACTATGAACATGTATTTAAGAACATTCTTGGATCACAAAGAAGTCACAAAATTAGGTAATCATAAGAGAATCACTTAAAACTAAATTCTATATTTAGCCATTGCATCTCTTTAGTAGAGCATCAAATTCACATCTACATTGGATGCTTGACATGATTCCAATATCTTATTCGCTTATAAGGACTTGATTGTTATCGAGACAAATTAAGGTCCTTCCCTCAATCTTGAAGTAAGTTCCACTATGCTTCTAAGCACAATCAAATTTATAAATGGGTGTATAACTCAAAGGTGTTTATATTTCTAACGATTACATTATTAGAGGATTAAGTTGCACCACCTATAGACTAATTCTCATGGGGTAGCCTAACTTATAATACCAAATTTTTGTACATAGAATCACATCATTTAATCACAAATTCATGTATCCAAGCTTTAATTTCAAATTGTCTATCATAGTGTATCAATCTAGTAAATTATAATGTGAACCATTTATTCAGCTAAAAAATATAAGTTTTAGAAATCTCTCTTTAATTGTTCTAAGTGCAACAATCAAACTCTAAGTCAAGTTCATTTCATTATTTTATTAGATTTGATCATTTTACTTGGACATACATTACTATAGGATGAGAGTAGTGTAAAAAAAATTCATTTCCCTTACACTTTATAACTACACTATTATATCTCTAATTTATGTAAATAATTAAAAATAAATATTTTTTTACATAAATCTAAACTAATTAAATAAATGCAAACAATAATCACACAACTAACATATTTTAATTCAAAGCTATGATTTGTTGAATTGAAAAGTTATTTTAAAATGGGTAAGTATAGAGAAACAAGTGTTAAAAAGAGAGTCAAAATATGTCTTTTAAAATGACTAAGATTAAGAGTTTCCAAAACATTGAACATACACAATAGTGATCAAATTTTTATCAATGCAATATAACATAGTGTAGGCATGTGCTCTCCATTTTTAATTAAATATTTTTAAATATTAAAATATTTAATATTTAATATTTAAATTTTTAAAATTATATATATATATTATTTGTTTTTTTGAATTTTTTGAAGATGCACCATGAAAAAATACCATAGCCCAACTTCTAAAAAAAAAGCAAGCTTTCTAAAGTATAGGGAATGAAGTGTAGAATATTCTTCTATATATAATTTTTAAAATTTTAGATGAACAAATATAAAATAGAAAAATACATATGTATTTGAGATATATGGAGACACCACTAAAAGTAAATAAAAATAATAACTTAATTCATCTAAACTATAAAAAAAATTATATGGGTAGAAACCTAAGAAGTAAAGTGACATTTTGGTAGTGGTTCCATAGAATTTTGTTTAAAATATATAAAGTTGATGAGGATGAAGCCTACACATGCTATTTATATGCAAATAAAACATTGACATCCCTAACCTAAAGCAATCATATATCACTAATTTTTTTTTATTTTAACATTTGTTTATTCTAGTTGTTATCAAATAAAGTGTGGAAAGTTTTTGATATCGTATTCTTCCATATTTTTCTATAATTTGTTTCAAGATTCATATTTGTAACCAAAATCATAGTTAGTAAATGTAGTGTAGAAAAATGTATCCCTTTACATTTTCACACTTGTTTGAGCCCTCCTAATTTAAATGGACTTAATAATGTCTTAATTTAGTGTTGTTAAATGTATCCATTTATATTTTCACACTTATTTGGGCCCTCTTAATTAAAATTAGCTTAAATGGACAATAATTAATGCCAATACATAACAATTTACATTGAGCAATGTGTGTTCTAGGAATAGGGACCTGGGATCCATTCACCCATGGGCGAATGGGTCCTCCCTAGACCTTTGGACCTAAATTTAAATATGTTTCTGGTAGTATTTTAATATCTCCAAATTGATATTTCAATGTCGGCTTGTGATATTTGAATTCGGGAAATTAATGATACATACCTATAAATACAAGGTTATTTTCTAAGTTTCACCTAGAATTTCAAGAGAACTTTTATGAGATTTCAAGAGCAATTGCACAAGAGAAAAGTTGATGGTCAAGAGCATTCGAGAGTAGATATATAAAAGATTTATTGGAGCATTCAAGATCTATTCATCATGTTAAAGTCTTCTTGCATCATGCATGTTTTTGGAGCTTACATTGTGATGTAGGTTTCAAGATCAAGTTCAAGCATTCAAAACATTATTCAAGTGTCAAGATCCACATCCAATTCATCCATTTCATGCAAGTTGCAGACCTTCTAAGATCTCCATTATCAAGGTTTCATTCAAGGGTTTGTTGAGTGATTTAGGGTGAAGAAGGATTGAAGACCTTTTGAAGTACAAGATTGGAAAAGTTGTCAAAACTGTCAAAGTTGTCAAATCACAAAATCTAACCTACATATATGATTGTTGACTTTTTGACACTAGAACTTAGATAAGTTAGAAGCTATAGATCAACATTAGAGGTTCCCAAAATTTGCAAAAAAGCCTTGACAAAAGACCCATTCACCCATGGGAAAATGAGTTCCTGTCAGCCTTCAGAAACCGCCTCTTAGTGACTGGTAAACACATTTCTTCCCTTCTTAGATATGCAATAGGTTTTCTAGTTCTACTAATATTGAGTTTAATATTGTTGTTTCAAGTACATTAGATTGAAATTTGTAATCGATTTTCTATTTTTAGTTTTTCTCCCCAAAGTGTTGTTTTACCTTGAAACCTATCTTCAAGCATAAGGAAACTTGAAGATTCTCACATTTAGTTGATTCACCTAAGGGTTTCTAGTCAATTCTTTGTGGGGATCTCATTTCCTAATGAAATAAAGGAAAATAGGCCCCTCATTGTTCATCAATTCCATATTTGGTGAACAAACCTATTTTTCACCTTTTCATTTTGGTGAACTCAATGTTTGAGCATCATAAATTGCTAAATTGGAGTCCATTTTCAACCCTAGATCTAGGTTTTGAATTCATTTGCATTGCATTTCCTTGATTTCAATCTCATTTAGGGTTGTTGACTTCCAAAAGTTTGCATCTCATTTAGGGTTTAGGTTTTCATTTTTACATTCTTTAAAATCTAGAAAATTCAAAAATATTAGTCATTTACATCAGAAAATTGAATCAAAATTTCATCTCAAATTAGGTCTTTTTTCTTGTCATTTAACATCATTTTGCAGTTGCATTTAGATCTAATTTTCTAGAAATATGAAATTGTAACCACCTATTTGAAACTAGAATCTAAAAAGCATAAAAATCACCTTAGAAATACGTAAATTGATTTTTAAAAACCGTAAAGTGAGACCCATTTGACCATGGGTGAATGAGTGCCTGATCAGGGATTTTTCTAAATTTTTGTTCATCAAAAACACTTTTTCTACATTCTATGTTTTTGTATTCAGTTTGCTATTTTAGTTTCCAAATCTTTTGTTATATGAAATTGTTCATATTCAACTTAATTTGTCAAATTCAATGCATTTTTTGAATTCGAAATTGTATCTAAAAGACATCATTTTCAAGTTTTTGCATAGTATAATAATTTTTTTATCTTGCTTTAAATCTAAAAATTTATAATATCTTTTCAATTCATTCTTGCATAATGGACATGTGTATTGGTAACATATGGAAGTCCTTAACATCTTTAGTTGATGTCTCAAGTTTTATGTTTGGTAATGATCCTAATGCAATAGAACCTAATCATGCTCAACTAACCCCTAATGAATGTCCTCATTAAGTTGAAATCTTAGGTGAAGATGATGAAAGCATGCACGATTTCATATGTAATTATCTTGACAACCTTGAGAATAATACATCATTTTACCCTTCCATGCAACAACCAACACCTTCTACTATTCCACCATTAGAGATGTTTGGTCTTTTACATCCTGAGATTGAATCACAAACCAAGCCTAAACCCTCAACCATGAGTGAAGCTAGTTGCTTTAACCAAGTGCATACTCATCCATCCTATGTATGCAGAAAGTTATCACTCTCAAAATTTCACTGTTAATTCACAGTCAGAGCATTTGGGACCGACTTGGTCTAGAATTTTTGTGTGGACCTATTCCAGATAATGTGGAGCTTAATGGAACACCATACATGGATTTTAGGTCCAAGGGGTTCTTTCTTGAAGATCCACAATACGTTTCATTCCTAAAGGATTATCTTTCATGTTGTTTGGTCGACCTACATGTTTGATCTTGCATTAGGTTTGTAAACCCTTGATGCTGATGTAAACCATATTTCGAGTTGGAGAATCATATTTAAGATCATTTTAATTCATTGTAAAGCAATCATCAATAGTTAGATAGATAGATCACAAGTAATTAGGATCAGTTATTCAAATAAGGCCTTTTCCCATTAGTAATGTTGTAATGCACTTACGATAGGCCTGTGAGCCCTAGCCATTCTACATACAAGGCATATGATGCATGTAGGAATTCTAGTTAATGAATCAATAAAAGTTCATGTTTTCTAATCAATATCTTGTGTTATTTCAGTTGTGTTGACTCTAAGTTACACCATTGGATAGTTCTTTTTAGACCCTCCATCTGTGACTACACGAAGTGGTATCGAAGCAAGTTTGCAAGTCTTGAGAAGGAATTCCTTGTGGTGAAAAGATCTCCAACTTGAGGTAGACTGCATGTGATTTCAACTGATCGTTGACTATGAGGTAGCTGAAATCATTGTAGCCAACTCATTGAATAGATGTAGTTGCACTGGATCCAAGGGGAGAGATGATTCTAAGGAGAGTGTCTAGTATGAACAATGGGTAAGTGCACAAAGTTGAGTCCACAAAACGTGGAAGTTTTTTCCTTAGCCAAAAAAATGAAATCGACATTACAAAAGTTATGGGATCCCGAGCCTAAATGTAAAATGGGATCCCACTTTTTAAAAATTGGGATCTCATATGTTAAAGGGTCTCGAATCGGTGGATAGGAAATAGGATCCTGATTAGTACAAAACAGGATCCCAATTTATAAAAATCGGGATCCCATTTTGTAATAATCGGGATCTCGTTTTGTAATGGTATTTAATTTTTAAAAACAAACAAACCTGCATTTTAGTAGAGCATAGGATCCCGAGTTGTGAGTGACAATGACCACCAAAAACAACCTCCAAGTACCTATCCATCCCCATTATTTTGCATTTTTTCATTTTTTATTAAAATTTTCAATAAAATAATTGATTTTAGCATTTTTTTTAAATTTATTTGATGTTTTAAGCATTTTATTTCCTGTTATAGTAGAAATGAGGAATTGTAGAAACAGATGAAAAAATTCAATGAAACCTGAAGATATTGAATAGAAACGAAAAAATGAACCTTGAATTGTATTTTAGAAACAAAATTTAGCTTTTGTAACCTAAATTGTTTGATCAAACAAAAAAAAATTGTATTTGAAAACCCTAATTGAAACAAAACAAAAAAAATTGCATTTCAAAACCCTAGAAATTGAAATGAAATAAAAAATTCATTTAGAAACCCTAATCAAGCTTTTTGAAACCTTGAATTCAAATCAAACAAAAAAAATCAATTTGAAAACCCTAGTTTGAAATGAAATGAAAAAATTGCATTAAAACCCATAATTGCTTAGAAATTGAAACCCTAAATTGAACCGAAACAAGAAAAATTGCTAAAACCCTAAATTGAAATCAAACAAATTATTTTGATTTTGAAAGTTACCCTAATTTTGAGCTCAAGAAAATTCATTTGCATTGCTTAAATGTTTTAAATTTCTTTTGCATTGTATGAAGAAAATGATATATGTTAAACTTTAGTTTGAATGTTAAATTATAACTAGAATAGAAAACAATATGTTAAAGAATAGTTACAATTCATAAATTTTATCAATGTTTGTTTGCAAATTTAGTTAGCAAATTTGTAAATCCAAGTGTACAATCGATTTCCAATTGTCACTTAATTAGATAGTATTCAACATTCATTTCTATTTTATGTTTTGATCTCTCTTAGTCATGCCTTGTTTCCATTTCTTGTTTGCACGCGTTGTCTGTTGTCTTTTGATAATCTTATCCCTCATTCTAGTCAATTACTTGTTAATTAGGCTTCTAGTTTAGTCTAAAATCTCAATTTTTGCACTGGTTACCTAGACACTAAAAGAATCTAAATATTTTTCTTTTCTTTCTTTTAGGTTCTTTCAATTCCAAACAATCAAAAATAAAATACTTGATTCAACATTAACTAATTTTATATTATACATTTTATATCATAAAATTCATTTAAGTGGGAAATATTAATGAAAAAATTGTTAAATAAAATAATCTTATATTCAATTAAAAAAATATCTAGTTAAAATATACATCAAACTCAATCTTAAGAATACATAATTATGTGTTTCTATTACATAAATATTCAATCTATTCATAAAATAAAAAATATTCATAAACTAGGCACTAACTTGCGAGTCCATTATTCCAAGGGCCACCCAAACTTCACCCTAAGTTCGCTAAACCCTAAACCCTAAACTCTAAAATCTAAACCCTTAACACTAAAGCATTAATTTTGTCCTAGGACCATTTGGTTGCCTCAGGCAACTCCACCAAATTTTATTCCCTTAAGCCATGTCATTTTGTCATAGGACCCTACTACAAGGATCCCCTTAAGCCATCCTATTACCCTAAACCCTAAATTCTAAACTCTAAACCCTAAACCCTAAATACATCATTTTTCCTAGGGCCTTTATGAAATTTTGTTGCCTTGGGCAATGTCACCAAATTTTATTCAATTGAGCCATGTCATTTTGTCCTAGGACCTCACTAGACATAGATCCCCTTAAGCCATCCTATCACCCTAAATCGTAAATCAATGTCTTAAGGGGTCCTAATATGAAATTTCTTCAGGGGATCAAAGAAGTTCTCAAAATTTGGTGAAGTTTCCCAATGCAACCAAATTTAACAATAATAAGATTTTGCAAGATTATAATATGAATGAGATTTCATGATCAATCTAGGTTGGTCAGTTGAAACAAGAGCTATCTCAATCAACTGTTCCACAAGAAAATGTTCTTTACTAACTTGCAAGTTCATTATATTCTAAGGGACACCAAAACTTCACCCTAAGTTCTGTAAACCCTAAACCTTGAACTCTAAAATCTAAACCCTAAACACTAAAGCATTCATTTTTTCCTAGGATCTTAAAATGAAATTTGATTGCCTTAGGAAACTCCACCAAATTTTATTCCCTTAAGCCATGTAATTTTGTCGTAGGATCTTACTACATAGATCTCCTTAAGCTATCCTATTACCCTAAACCCTAAACCCTAAAGCCATCATTTTTTCTTAGGCTCTTAATGAAATTTGATTTCCTTGGGAAACTTCACCAAATTTTATTCACTTGAGCCATGTCATTTTTTCCTAGGATCTCACTAGACATAGATCCCCTTAAGCCATCCTATCACCCTAAATCGTAAATCGATTTCTTAAGGGGTCCTAATATGAGATTTCTTAAGGGGATCAAATAAGTTGTCAAAATTTGGTGAAGTTTCCCAAGGCAACCAAATTTAACAATAATAAGATCATGCAATATTATAATATGAATGAGATAAATCATGATCTAGGTTGATCAATTTATGGTTTAGGGTGATAGGATGGCTTAAGGGGATCTATGTCTAGTAAGTTCCTAGGACAAAATGACATGGCTTAAGTGAATAAAATTTGGTGAAGTTTCCTCAGACGTTAATGAAATTCGGTTGCCTTGGGAATCTTCACCAAATTTTATTCACTTAAAAGCCATGTCATTTTGTACTAGGACCTTACTACATAGATCCCCTTAAGGCATCCTATTACCCTAAAACCTAAATCCGAAACTCTAAACCGTAAACCCTATGTCATTCATAAATTGTCCTATATTAATAGTTAATTGTATTTTCATTCAAGTAACATGCCTTCGACACAAATGAGGCTTACATATTTTATTCATTTGTATTAATCTGTATGTATATACATATATGTCATCTTAAAACAATGTTTACAAAATTTGGATATGCCATCTCAAGAATATCTTAATCTCATGCCCAAAATGTAGTAGGTCTTCACACCACCTAATACCAAAAAGGTACAAGAAATATCAATGAAATCATCAAAACATACATATTTTAATTTATATAAAACTATCTATATGTACACAACTCAAGTACCTGCATTTAAAATTATTCCACACATGTGTGTAGGTTGAATCCAAGCATCCTCTCCTTATTGTTTCAAAGTATGAGATCAATGCAATGATGGCTTAAGGATACAAAAAAGGATAATAAATAAATTTTAACTATTAATGTACAAGCAATATCAATATTTAATTGAAACATGTATTTAAATATAAGTTAACTAATAATTACTTGTTTTTACCAAGTATTCCATGTTGTCTCTAGGTTGAATCTGCATGGACTAGATCCTTTTTCTGATTATGGGTTAAGGATCTATAAAAGGAAAATTTAAATCAATTTCAACTAATAACACACTTGACCAATATTGAAACATGTATTTAATCTATTTAAAAGGACAACATAAAATTAAAACTATATTTACCTATATTTACTTATTCCATTGTACCATTTGCATCCTCTCTTTTTTGCAATGCATCTATGATTGTCTCATGCTCTTCCATAGAAATTGTCCATAACACTTTATTTGCAGGTCTTCCATGATACCGATCTAGTTTTATATTTGTTGCCAGTACCAACTGTGAATAATGTATAATATTTTTATGCATTTCATAATCTTTGAATGCAAGTAGACCATTCTTCCTTGCCAGGTATTTTCATAGCCAAGTTCCAACAACCACCACCGATCCTATTGGAAAACATGAAAACCATCATCAAATAAGTTCTCAAAATTTTCTTAAGGGGATCAAAGACTTGTTATAAAAAAATGCTTAAGGGTCCGATCAAAAACTTGTTATCAAAATTTGCTTAAGGGGATCACTGTACCTGTTGGATAATGATAGCCATGATCATCATCTTGTCGAGGTGCTATTAACTTATGTTTAGTCTCCACACAAAGAGACAACCAATATTTTGTTTGCTCTTCATTCCCCTCGGGTGCAACAACAACATACACATGTCCTGCAAACAAAAAATGATTTAATAAGTTGAGCATATCCATATAAATAATTTAGTATTACAAAATAACTTAATAAAGTGAAATAAAATGAAATAAAATGAAATAAATTGAGTTAAATTACCTTCTTGTACAAGGTTTGAAACACAGTCATAGTCTTCAGATGCAAACACTTGATCATTTTCTTCAATAGTTCTTTCATATTCATCATGTGCTTGTGCAGGTGTCAACGATCTTTGCTCCCACTGTTCAACCCATTCTCTATTTTCACATGCTTCCCAATCTCCTGATATAAAAAAATGGAAAAAACATGCAAGCTCCCTTGTCCAGATAGTCCATGTGCTTGCTATTGAACTCCTAAATGAATGCCATTTAGTAAATCCACTAATTGTCTCACAGTCACTCTATGTACAATGTTCTCTTCTTCAACCAACCAAAAGAATTGATGAACTATAGAGTACTCACTCAAACCAAGTGTAGATAATATTGTATTACACCAATCCAAAATCCTATATGCATCTTTAAATTTTATTGCATCTTTAAATTTTAATTGTTCTCTACCAATAATTCTTTTGACACACGCACTAGCTCCATCATGTTCTCCTTTACCATGCCCAACTTCAAAAAAACTCCATATATGCAGGACATTAAGTTCCTTGTGAACCCTAATTAACCAATAGAACATTCAAGCATTCTTGAACTACCCTGTATAATTATCTGACCATACAAGGTGTTCTTTCATATGTATTCCTCTTTCTCTTAAATTTCTGTAAAATATTTTGAAACAGTATTGAACAAACTCTAACGAGTGTAATCGGTTGTCACTCAAATAAAAATGATACTCCCTCAAAATTTTTTTATCATCCTCAGTGCTATCATCTATTTGTCTATAAACAATATGGACAAACATAGCTACTTGCACTAAATTATAATATTGTGATTGAATTTCCTCTTGCGGAGCTAGAGTATAATTTTTTGCAAAATCAACCACTGAAAGTATAGTACCAATTGGAAATGTGTTTCTACATGCGTAAAATTGGCCATCAATCCATTGAGCATGTTGAGAGTGCATGGCATATTTGGTATAATCTTGTTCTTAAATTCACTCATGAATGCATGCACACTAACTTTTTCTGTAACTAAATCACAACGCTTTCCTATTTTTCAATCTTTTAATGAATAGTGAACATTATTAAATCTTTTAACATCTACTAATTGTTGTCCAAAATCATTATCAACACTTTCATGCATACAAATTCTTAAGAATGAAAGATTTCCATAGTCAATGCATTGTCCAGAAATACAACTTAAATAAAACAATTTACCGTTAGATCTTTCACAAAAAAAACCTAAAATAAACTCCCTTATTGCTTCAGGTGGCATATTAATACCACATTCCTGGATAATCATGTTAGTATGCAAGGTACAATGTATATATCAAAAAACATCATAAAAATAATGAAATTGAATATGCATTTTACAACAACAAGATATTTGTTGCTTATTAATTTTGACATACCATGGTTTACATTTTTCAAAAGACCTTTGACTTATTTTAATATTACCAGGTAACACTAAATCACCATAAAATTTTCTATAAAATTCACTTTGTGTTGTATCTAATAGGTGTTTTGGGTGAGGATCATGAACTTTGGACCCCACCCTTAATTTTAAAACATCTCTAGCATTAGATGAAACCCTAGTATTATCATGCCAATATTTTTTGATCAAATATTTAATTTCAACATTCAATTTCATATAAGACCTTAGGAGTCAACCACTGAAACTCCAACATTGGTTGATAGGATCATTTTCTATACTTTCTCTTCTTTTTGCAGCTCTTAGCAATGTTTTAGGATGTATTTCTAAAACTTCACTAATATTGCTTACCATTCTTTTATTCAATGTTACTTTATTAACTATAGGAGTTGTTATAGCTCTTCTTGCTGCATTTTTATCTTTAGATCGACTATTTTTCCCAATAGATTGAATGACACTAGCAAAATTAGACATAACATGTTTTAATGATTGATCTTTTCTTTTTGGTTTAACAAAAAAGCCTAACCTTTTCATTATTTTCCTCATTTTTTGCATTCTCATCAACTGCATCATTAGTTGACATTGAATTGCAAATATTTTACGATAAAATAATTTGTTGTATATTCTATTCATAGGTGTTCTTATTTGCCTCCAAGAAATTTGATCAGGAAGATGATCGAAAACACCACTTTCAATTTTAAAAAAAGTATTTTCATTAAATTCAACATCACATTCTAGATTTTCATCTTCATCTTCATTTTCATTTTCATTTTCAACTTCAAAACAATTTATATTTTCATCAACAAAATGGTTTTTGTTTTCATTTAAAAAAAAAAGAATCATTCCCATTTTCATTTTCAACAAAAGGATCATTCTCATTTTCATTTTCAACAAATTCTATTAAAGTTTCATCTCTTTGAATATTATCAATGTCAACATCGTTAAGTCCAACATCTTGTAAAACTTCTACATACGAATTTACCATTTCACTAACAAGTGGATTTGAAGACGTACCTGGATTTGTGCATATTGAAACATTCTCCATAGCATTGAAAGAGGGATTTGAAGACATAGTAGGACTTGCTTGTATAATCGTATTCTTCTCCAAATTGACTTCTTGCAAATTAGCTTCATCTACAACCATGGTCTCCTCAATGTTTTCATCTTCAATAGTTGTGGAATTGGATGCTCCCCCATCATTCATTGATTTAATTATCATTCTTCTTTCTCTTTGTCTATCGCTCTCCTCTTTTTTTGTTTCAATTTCTTCAGGAGTCAATGTCTTCCTCCTCTTATTACGAGCTTTATCTCCCATGATTATAAAATTATCGGGCACAAATGAATGCCAATAGTGAAATTCTTCAAAAAATTCAATCCAAATTTGAAGTTGAAGACCTATAAGGACAAAATTGTTCCTCTTGTGTTCCTCAAAACAAGTAGAAAACTAGCACAATTCCACTTTAAAAACTGTTTTCTTCATGCCTCCTTTGAAAAAATCAATCCATATTGCAAATTGAAGACCTTTTGTTCCTCCAAAGAAGTACAAAACTAACACAATTCCACTTCAAAAACAGTTTTACATGATGCCTCATTTGAAAAAATTAATCAAAAATGCAATCTCACCACCTGTAAAGACAATAGTTTATGAAAAATAGCTCAATTTTACAGCTCTCGGTTGTACATGTGAAGTTGCAGACTTCACAGTAAATTTTGATAGTAAATTTAAATAAAATGGTTAAAAACAAACGAGATCTCGTTTATAGAATGAGATCCTGTTTATTAACAAACAAGATCCCATTTTATAATCGGGATCCAATTCCCAATATTAAATATGGGGACCGTTGACAAAGGAACATGATCCCATTTATAAAGCGGATCTCGTTTCCCTGTCAATGGTCATGACATTTAATATTGGGAAATGAGATCCCAATTATAAAATAGGATCTCATTTCCAATAAAATGAATTTGGATTTGCTTTGTGTTTGGGTTTCTACCTTGTATTTTGGTTCAGGAAAAGCATTGGGAATCCAAACCTAGGCCTTAAACCTGGTTTGACCTGCAAGTTGAAGGTCCTAAGAATGTCAGAGAAAAATACTGAGTTTGGACATATGGCTGATGACATTTTTTGTAGAATTGTTTGACAAAATTAAAACCCATTTTAGATGAGACAATGTAGATTCCAAATATGTATTTTTTTTATAATTGGATTTTTTTTTCTATTTTTCAATTAATTTATGATGAAATTGGTCCATAAACTTTAAATATCAGGGTTTTTTTAATATTTTAATAACTTTTGGTCAACATAACATTTTGAAGAATGAATTGCACGAGAAAAAACTTCAGAAAATTCTTTTCAATTAAAAAAATCAAAAAATGATAAGTTTAGGTCATCTTATGTGTGTTGTACATGATTTTTCAAAACGACAAATATGCCTAATAAATATTTAACAAAAATATTCAACAAAAAAAATTGAGAACAAGCTTCAGTGAGTCACAAATATTTTCCCAAAAGGATTTAGAAAAATATGATAATTTAGGTCAAAATATGGATGTCATACACGTGCATGGTATGGTAAAAAAAAAGTTACTTTTAAACAGTGGTTTTTAGAAATGCCTATTGAAACTCAATTTGTACAATCTGGGTATTGAAATAAATTACATTTTGAAAACTAGATTCTAAGTAATACATTTTATGATTAGTGACTTTTTTGAAGATTCCATTTCTAAGTGCTTCAAATTTTAAGGTCAAATGTGTCAAATTCTGAAAATCAGGAAAAACACTTCCACTTTTTGGCCAAAAAGTGGACTCAAATTCTTGCCAGCACCTGAATGTTTCTAGAAGAATGAATGGGATGTTGGAAATGATGCGAATAATGAGAGTCTGATTGGATGTTGTTGAAGAAGATCGAAGGTGAGGCCTAAACCCTAGACATGAGGATGGCCTAGATCATGCTGTAAATCAAATTGAAGAAGCCCTAGAAGAAGACAAAAAATCAAATCAAGTGAAGATGTTGAAAGAGCTATTTCCAAAATTGGTGAGAGACCTAAAGTTGAAATTTAAAATTATACACAAAATTTAAACCGTGAGGAATTTGATTGATTGGATCAATAATATGGAAGAATACTTTGAGTATGAAGAAATTGAAGATCTGGAAAGAGTGATATTTGTAAAAACTAAGTTGAAAGGACATGCTGCTATATGGTGGAAATAAGTTCAATTGGATAGAAATAGAAGAGAAAAGGATAAAATCACAAAGTGGGATAAAATGGTGACAAAGTTGAAGAATTAATTCATACCTATTGATTATGAATTAGAATTGTTGAAAATATTACATAACCTAAGGAAAAAAGAAAAGTCTATGAAGGAATATACTACAGAATTCTACAAGATGATCATTAGAACTGGACATAGTTCAAAGCAAGCAAAAAAAAGGTGGTGAGATACATCAATGGAATAAGAACAAATATCCAATAAGAACTGAGCCTAGTGAAGATGACAATAGTTGAAGAAGCATACCAATCTCCGTTGAAAGTGGAGGAAAATTTGATCAAGAAGTTTGAACAAAGGCATAAAAGTGCAAGAGGAAGATTCCAGAGGAGCATATCATAGTATGGAGAAAGAAGACTATATGTAGAGTAGAAAAAAGATGGAAAAACCTACCACAATGAAGAAAAGGATTGTAATCCATACCTCAAAGGGAGTGAAGATAGAAATTACTACCATAGTGAGAGAGGAGGTCATAATTCCTACCACAATGAGGGATATAGGAGAGATGAAGGAAGATCTGAGAAGAAACCATTTAGAGGAACTTGTTTCAAGTGTGGAGGTGGACATAGAGCATTTGAATGCCATCAAGGAGGTACCGATAAGAAAATTGAGCATACCAAAAGAGCAACTTATGTGGATGAGGAACTTGTTGGATCCCTAATTCAGTTGGAAAACCAGTGAAGGGAAAATCATTGGTAATGAGGAGAAATTTGATGCATGGAGAAGTGACTAAGGAACCACTGCAAATAAATAGTTTGTTTAGAACAAGGTGTAAGTCTAGAGGAAAGGTACATGTAAAGTTATCATTGATAGTGGTAGCAATGATAACCTATTTTTAGAAGAGATGGTAACCAAGTTGAATCTGAAGAGGTTGAAACATCCAAAACCCTATAGGATAGCATGGATTCAGAATGAACATAAGATATTGGTGAATGAGGAATGCTTGGTGAAATTTCATATAGGATCATATAATGATAAAGCATTATGTGATATTATGATTATGGATGCATGCCATTTATTGTTAGGAATACCATGACAATATGATAGGAAAAAAAATCATGATGGAAGAAGAAATACCTATACCATGAATTGAAATGGAAAGAGAATTAAATTGATACCTGTAGAGGAAGAGGATAAAAAGGAAGCTTGTGGCATGACTAAACTATGTTTGGTAGATGGAAGGAAGTTTCTAGATGGATTGAGGCATGAGAACCTATGTTTTGCATTGATTCCAAAGAAAGGTGGTAGATTGGAGGCAAACAAGGGCGTTGATCCACTATACATAGAAGTAGCAGAGCTATTGGTAGATTATGAAGACATCATATTAGATAATGTAATAGATGGATTGCCGCCAGTCTGGAGCATCAGTCATCATATAGATCTAATACCTAGAGTAAGTTTTCCTAACAAAGAAACACATAGGATGACACTTACAAAGAATGCAAAATTGAACCGATAGATACAAGAGTTGCTAAAGAAAGGTTTGATTAAAGAGATTCTAAGCCCTTGTGCGGTACCTACTATACTTAAACTAAAGAAAGATGGAGAATAAAGAATGTGTATAGGTTCTAGAGAAATCAATAGGATCAAAGTTAAGTATAGGTTTCTATTGCTAATGATGGATGATATTATGGACTGTTTGAGTGGAGCAAAGTATTTCACAAAGATTCACCTAAAGAGTGGATACCATCAAATTAGAATTAGAGAAGGAGATGAATGGAAGACTACATTTAAGAGTAATGAAGGATTATATGAGTGGTTAGTGATGCCTTTTGGATTGAACAATGCACCTGACACTTTCATGAGGTTGATGAATGAGGTATCAAATAAATTCTTGGGTGATTTTGTTATTGTCTATTTGGATGAAATTCTAATTTTCAATAAGACTAGAGAGGAAAATTTGTGGCACATCAGACAAGTATTGTAAAGATTGAGAGAGGAGAAGTTTTTGATTAATTTCAAGAAGTGTAGATTTATGAAGATAGAGTTGGTATATCTAGGTTTTGTCATTTCTACTATAGGATTGAAGATGAACCTTGAGAATGTTAGAGAAATTTTTGAGTGGCCCACACCAGTGAATATTGGGGAGGTAAGATCATTTCATGGATTAGATAGTTTCTACTAAAAAATCATCACGAGATTTAGTAGCATTTGCACACCTATGATAGAAATATTGAGAGGAGATAGGGAAGAATTTAAGTGGACATCGAGAGCACAAAGAAGTTTTGAATTATTGAAGCAAAAGCTGATAGAGCAACCAATGTTAGCATTGCCTAATTTTGATAAAGTATTTCAAGTTTATTGTGACACCAGTGGAAATGCAATAGGAGCAATGTTGAGTCAAGAAGGAATAACAATAGCTTATTTTAGTGAGAGGTTGAATGATTTTAGAAGAAGATGTTTATTTTATGATCAAGAGTTATATTCCATAATTCAATCTTTGAAGAAGTGGAGACATTATTTTTTCCTTAAGGAATTTGTGTTGTATACTAACCATCAAGCTTTGCAGTATTTGAACAGTCAAGTAATTCAAATCAAAGACAGATGAGATGGGTTGAGTTCTTGTAGAGTTATATGGATATTTTTGTCAGACCCTAGCAACTTCATTGAAAGCCAAAAAAGATTGCAAAACTGCATTGTTACACCATGTCAAGGTTTGCCAAGAACCTTGCTACCAAACCATTGTCAATCTTATAGCATATTAGTGTCACCACAATGATCTCTCCCCCTTTCAATAAGAGATCATACAGAGCACTCTCAAGAGGCATTAATCAAAGCTATACTTCAATTTTTAAGAACATCAAGACACTTCACTGTGTTGTTACATATTTTCTTTGTCATAATCATTCACACCACTATCTAGAACACCATTCATTATCACTACCACAGTGTAGACTGTCAATAATATTGTAACCATTGAAATAAATGACTTGATATGTACATTGTCACTGCACCCTCTATGACTAAGAACATGGTAGTTGTCAAATCACTAGAGAGAAGTAGGAGTCATGAAATCATTACCAGTGACAATTCTAATGCAAAGAACCACTGAGAAAAATCTCTTGATACACACACCATGACACTAAGCACTGTCACCAACATACTGAACCATCACAAATGTAAAGTAGATTGAGGAACATTCCATTGTTAAGAACATTTGATCAATTCCACTATAACCATACAAACACCATACAAGCACTGTCTTGTAGGAGTATTATTCTCAATGTAACAAACCAAAGACATTACCATATTGACTATGACATTACTGTATTAACCAAGACCAAACCAATATCAAGACTAAGATCCATATAGATTGCAAGTATTAGAACTATTTGTGACATATTTGAAGCACCCTCATCTAGATCACTAGGAAACATTCATAGAACTATTGGTAGATGCCAAGATAGTGGCTCTGAACTATCATTGTGTAATGTCACTGAGCATTATGAAATTTGAGCAACATGTAAAATAATTCATACTCCATTGTACAAACCTAGCATTGATATACTGTTTCATTTACAAAGATACATACCAAACTTGCAACATAGCATTGTCACACAACTTTGCACCAATACCACTAACACTGACCATTGGAATAAACTATCTTAACAATAGGAATTAGTATAGCACAGTCACCATAGACTGAGAACTTCAAATCCTTTTCATACCAACTAAGAAAAATATCACAGTTAAGAACAAGCACTATATCAACACATATGTAAGCATAATATCACTATCCAAGTGTCATATTATCACTGCCAAAAGACTAGATCACTATCAAAGTATCCATGTCACTTGAAAACTATCAACAAATCACAACTCAACAAACCAAAACTACATTAAAGATTGAATCAGTCAAGAATACACATTTCTTTGACAAACAACATCACAATATCCTTGCAACAATAGTAATATTAATAGGATCAAATCAAATATGAGATGTACAAACTACAAGCTATCACTTCGCACTGTCAGTAATCTGTTATACCAATTACCATTACAAAAACCATATGATACTAACATCAGAGCACTTGAGAGGAGTAGAAAGATCATTATTCAAGATTTAAGTAACACTTATAGAAAGCACCTTGAATTCACCTTTGTATATGATACTATAAAAAACAAAATAATGAATAGCTGCAACTTGAATTGGTGAATATTCATTTCTTTGCATAGTCCATACTCATTTTTCAACCTTAAAGGACTTCTCTTATGTAGACTAGTTCCCCATTGTTCTTGATTTGCTAAATACTTGTATGAAGTTTGATGACTATGAATAATACTCCAAGTCTGTCCTTCAAGCCTCTAAGACTTGTGATCCTTTCTCTCTTTGATTGATCCACCCTTATCTCCTTTGTGACATTGTGGCTAACTCTTGACCTTATTATAGACATACCATTTCTCTTATGAATTTGTGATTGTCATCTTGATATTTGTGTTACCCTTTGTTAAATACATTGGAAGAATTGATATACTTACTTCTTGATTGCCACTAATTCACTTCATTAGAAACCTCTATGATTGACTATTGAACTTAATATAACCATGTTACCATTATCTCTGCAAAGAGGCAACCTCTTTATTGTTGGACCTATGGGGTTTGAATGATACCTCAATAAACATACCCCCCTCAACTCAAGCTATTCTTCATGTAGTTATGAATGTCTCTTGTGCAGTATGCATTCAAGATTAGGTTCTTTCTTCTCTTTCTCTTGTTTCCTTCTCCAAACTTTCATAGTGCTTGATTTCTTGTGATGACTAAAAAGTTCCACTAGATTACTCTTACAAGATTGAACTTTATGTCCAAACTTGTTACATCTATAGAATATAATCTTGTAACCAATAGGAGGTACAAAATACTATTTTTTTTGAAGAACCAAGAGCATCACTTCTCACTTGTGTACTACAAAACCTTGTAGTATGACCTAGATAGTTGCATTTATAACATAAGACATTGTTTCTTCTATTTTACCATTCATAAGGACTCTTATTAAAATTAACTCTCCTTGCATGCATCCAAAAATCTCTTGCTCTTTGAACAAATTCATAACAAGAATAATAATAACCATGAAAATAATGTTCAAACCTAGACATTTGATACTGTTCTAAATGAGAGGATTTTCTATACTTGTTGTTGGCTTGTGTAGGGGTACTTTCTTTTGTCTTCTTCTTGTCTTTAGCATTAGGAGAAACAAGATGATAGTTTAGATCTATTTTTTTCCTTGAAGTTTTTCTAACCTTAGAACTTTGTCCTTGCTTGGGATTATGAGCTATTTTGTATCCTTCTTTATTACTGTTCTCATCTGCAAGCCTTTTGGAAGTAGTGCTTGATTCTCCTTATTTATATATTGCCTCTTTTGATGAATTTGAGTCTATTGGTGCTTTTCCAACATTCTTTTTAGACATTGGAGGATCTTTGTAACTATTTTTTGCTTCATATCCTAACCCAAACTTGTTTGAAATTGACCTTTGACTTAGAATCATTTTCTCAAATAACTCAGTGCTATGCTCATTTTGAAGATTCCTCTTTAAATCCTAATTTACCTTCTCTAGTTATTTTCCTAGAGACAACAATTTAGCCTTTAGCTTTTGACAATCTTCCATTTTGTTTTGGAAGTTTGTGCAAGTGACTTCTTCAACTCTTCTAGACTCCACCAGCTACAGCTTTAGATCCTTAATAAGATGATTAGATTCTTCAAGGGTTGAAGGTATTTTGACCTTTGACTCCTTTTCTTCTTGATCTTCCCGAGTTTCTTAATCTTATCTAGGGAAAAAATAAGTTCACCTTCAAGATCAATTTCACATTCATCTTGTGGACACGAAAAAAGTAACCCTTCTACTTTTTCTTGTTTTGTCCCTCCTTGTGCTTATTTGGCTTGATCTTACCTTGCTTTAATGTTGTAATGTGGCCCACACATTCAAATTAGGTTTTGAATCTTTATGAATCATTAAGAATTTATGATGTCTTGTAAAGGTGTTTTGAAGTTTTGTGACACATTTTCACAATTTTCTAGACTCTTCTTATTATAATTCACCTACATATCCTCTTTTTATCACTTACCAAGTCTTATTTTAAAGTGTTGTAAAGTCTTGTAACAAACTTTCATGTTTTTATAGACTTGTCATCAACAAATACACTTGTCTTATGGTTTATTTGTCCCCTTTATGCACTTACAAGCATTAAATAAGTGTATTTTTGAATGTACAAACCCGAAAAACATCATTTAAGACAGCTTAATTTCCAACACCCATTCACATGCCTTGAGTGGGACCCATTCACCACTAGGGGTGAATGAGTCCCTCTTGACACAAAATCAAAATAAATTCAAATTACTGGTGGGTTTTTATTCCTAAAGACCTAAGGTTGGCTTGTGATGTTGTATTATCAAGAAATTAGGGCACAATTGTGTATAAATACATGATTTTCTATTCATTTTAACCCCCCATCAACATAGTTCATTCATGCATCATAACATTCAAGCATTTTAGCATTTTCATCGTTTAATCAAGCATTCAAGCATCTTGGAGCAACATATCTTTAGACTTCAACATCAAGGGTTCGGTGAGTTTATGAAATTGCATGTTATTTTTTCATCATTCTCTCTTTATTTCATTTCATTATCAAGGGTTTGTTACCAAATTGGGGTTTGACTAAGGAAAACCCCTATACTATAACTCTTAACCCTTTTCCCCCTCTTTGCATGCGTGTTTTTAGGTCTAGTGGGAGGATTTGTCAAAGAGAAAGGTGTCAAAAAGGTGTTGTAAAGTGATTAGAGTCATAAAAGTCAACATAATCCTATTTGAAGCTTGGAGACCATTTTCCTGTCAGATTTTCTAGATTCAAATCTGGCAAGCTATTAGGTATAAAAGTGCAAACTAGGACCTACAAAGTTGACCTTTGAATTTTCAAAAATCTGCAGGTGGACTAATTTTCCATTTGTGCTAAATGACTCCCATTGCCAGGATAGAAAAAGTGTTTTCTGAAGTTCTATGTTCTCAGCATCCCGAAACCTATTCCAATAGATTTTACTAGAAATAGGACTAATTCACCATCTGTGGCGAATGAGTCATAGAAGGCTTCAATACTAATCTCTACAACATTCCAGAACCTTTCAACAACAAATTTCAAGCTCCAAGTGCACCTCATTTAGTTTCATTAACTTTTGTTCTTGTTTGTCCATACTTCTAGTTCATGTTTGCATACAACACTGTGTTTTCAAACACTTTGCATTTCTTAGTTTGCATTCAATTAGTAATCTATTTCATCATTTTTTTTGCATTTATATTAGCTCATTTAGGAATATTTCATCCATATCACATTAATCTTTAAATTTTTACATTGCATTTTGGCCCATCTTTCCCCTTTTAAGTGAAAAACCCTAGAAGGGCTAGAAAGACCTCGGGTAGCAAAATATTTGTTTACATTTTGGTGAACCTGAATTTAGAGAATTTTTACTTTTTATTTTGAGTGCATTTACATCCTAGAGATAGCTTGCATCAACCTTGCATTAGGTTTTGCATTGTTTTGCATCCTAGGGTTTTCAAAATTGCATTAGTGAAAAGTTCATATAGCTTTCATTTTTACATTTCCAATCATTTACAAAAACTGAAATTCTACATCTACATCATAGTTTTGCATCAGGAAATCTTAAAAGCATAAAAAACATCTTAAATTTTCTAAAAAAATTAAAAAAAATCATCCTTGGACTCATTTGCCACCTTGGGCGAATTAGTCCAGTTGCATATTTTGCACTGTAATTTCTGCCATTTTAAGAGTATTTTTTGCATTTCTAGTTTTTGTTATTACATCTCTGTTACAGTTTCCAAAATTTCTATTATTAGCATTTTATTGCTCTTATTTTGCATTTCATTTTCATCCACCCCACCTTTAGTAGCCTTTGTATGAGTGTTTGGTGTCCTATTGATAATACTTTAGTGAGAAGAAGTTCACGACTCATGGAATCCCATGATAACACACTCATTGTGGACCTTGGGTTATCCTGAGCTACTACTCTTGGTGTTGAAAATAGTGCATTAGGCATGGAACCTACCTTTAGGAATACTTTGCCTTCCAATAACATGCGAGTTGACACACAAAATGATCACGTTCTGTAGGAAAAAATCATTAACATTCATGAGGATTTAACACATTTGCAACAAACACGTGTCTTGAAAAAAATTCAACCACCACAATTCCTGCTATAGACAACATCCATCATCTTCTTGAATGTAACGAAGGGTTAGATGTTATGAAACAAATTATTGAGATATACTATAAACACATTCCTTTTGCCTCTAGTACATCTCAACTAGTAAACACCGTGGCTAGCCACAGAGGACCTCACATTCCCTCCCCTTCAACCGTAGCATCCATGCTTACCTATGCCACTCCCCAAGTTGCAATGGTCATACAATCTGTTAGTAATGTCACTCCTTCCTTTGACATTCCTACTAGCATTCCTAGTTCCTTTATGGCATCAAATGTTCCATCCTCTTCCACCATACTATCTATTAGCATTCCATTCATTTTCCCTACCACTACATACACTCCATCACCACTTTCCCTTCCACCTAATACCACTTACACTGATCCTCTCATCGCACAAATTTTCCAAACCATCTCCTCTATGTAACAAAAAATATCCACCATAAGCCAAAGTCAAAATTCCCCACCCACATATTATGTTCGTAGCAACCCCTTTGGAAATATTAAGAACATCAATGCCACAAGGAATTGAGATACCTAGATTTGAGAAGTATGGAGAGAAGGGTGATCCTACTAATCATGTTAATTCTTACACAACCTTATGTAGTGACTTTGTTCTTGACAATAAATTCTTAGCTAAACTATTTCCTAGGACCTTACAAAATGTGGATGAAAAAGTAACTGATTTCATCTCACGCTATCAGTCACTTTATGCCTAATTTGATGTCAAGATTCTTGATCCTCATCTCCAAAAGATGTTCATTGAAAATTTACAAAGTCAAATCCAAGATAAATTGACCATGATGAAATTTCCCTCTTTCATGCATTTATGAACAACCCTTTGTAACTATCACAATTTGGTTAGTAGTCATGATGCCAAGTCCACTACTAGCCAAGCTAAAAAATCTGAACATGTCAACCCAGGAAATTCACAACCCTTTAGAAAACCAAACAAAGTATTTTTACAATTCAACCCCCCTCTTGAGCAACAACCACCTCAACCCATCAACAATGGAAGTAACAACTATTAAAGCTATAATACCTTTTACTTATGGAGGTCCAAAGAGATAGTTTACACCTTTACCCGACACTCTTCATCACACAATGTCCCAACTATTGCAACAAAAGATGATTACTTTACTTACTGTTAAACCATTGGATCCAACTAAGCCTCTACCTCCAACCTTTCAATCCAACGCTTATTTCCAATATCATAGACAAAATAAACATGACACAAAACAATGTAAGCATCTTAAACACCTAGTGCAAGACCTCATTGATTTTGGCTGTCTATCTGTTTCAAATGTTAATGTTAAAGGAAATCCGTCTGTTGCCCCACCCAATCAAAATTTGCAAATTTTTACTAATCTGATTCCCAAACATACTATGACATTTGTCAAAGCTAGTGAAACTCAAAACAATGATGTGATGAATGTTCATACAACTATTGAACATCCTGATCCTATTCCACATACCACTTCTATTAATCCTATGCATGATATGGTAGGTGCGATAGACATTGTCACTTGTAAGGGAAAAACTAAGAAATATCTTGATATTACTTTCTATTCTAAGGAAAAATGGTCCTCTTTACATTACCAAATGTATTTATGATAAGCCCACTAATGGGATACTCATAGATCCTGCCTGTGGAGAGAATGTGATCATTGAGGAATTTTTGGTATTTCATGATCTTTATCAAGATGATTATGAAAAACTGAGAGCATGGATCAAAAAACAATGGTTTTGCATGCCCTACAATAGGATCGATCATCCTTCCATTATGGACAGGACCTAAGACAGTGGATGTAACATTCTCAATAATTCTGCAATCAGATCAGTTTCATTTATGACTAGGCCATCCATGGCTTCGCTTGATGAAAGTTGTCCCTTCAGTCATACACAAATGTTTAAAGTTTCTACTTGATAATGAAATATTCACTATTCACCATAGTGGCTTTAACCCTTTTTCTTCTAAAGGAAATTTCTCCTTAGAAGTCTTTTGGCCCAAGCCTATGAAACCCATAACACCTTGCAAAGACTTCTTTTTCCTTTCCTATCAAAAATTCAAAGCCAAACAAATAGTGGAATTGTCTCTTCACAACATATCCCCATCCACTTCCTACACTCCCATCCTAGATGAGACAATGCTTCAACCTGAACCTGAACCAGCAAATCAAGATCAACCAAAAAAAAACTTTACCTTCATCATCTAAATGACCAAGAGATAATGAAACCAACCCCATCATGCCCCCTCACATCAAACAAGGTTATAAAGTAAAAGAGAAAGTGATTGACCCACCTCTTATGGTTCCTTATATTCCTCCCCTTATAGAAGAAAAGGAGCCTATGGTGGATCAACCCGCTCTTACACCCACAAAACTTCAAAATAGAATCAAAAGAAACTGAGGTGCTAGGGAGTGTAGGAGTTGATGTCGTCTCTTTGCTCAAAAATTACAAAACAAAGAAAATAAATAAAATCAAAATCCACATTTGAAAAAAGAACTTCTTGATGACCATCCTCCCTAATCACAACAAAACAATCCAATACAACAACCGCAACTTTTGATACACCCTTCATTGGACATTAGCATCCGTTCTATCATAATTAATCTAGATGATGATGATTAGACAACTAAAATAGACAAAGAGGTGCATAATGATCTCAATACATTATTTTCCTTTTCCATGAGCTTAAATGACAAATCTCCTACAACAAGTGTAGAACCTGGTACTTCCCCTAGTTCTGCACTTCCACTTGTCCCTTTGGCTAGTCAATCACCCTTAGCATATCCTGAAAATGATTGGAAGGTGAATGACTTGCTCATCGGTTGACTTGCATCTGCCTTACTAGTCTTTTGCATTTTATTTTCTTTTTCCTTCACATTTGCATATTGTTTTCCCCTGTGACATGCCGTTTGATGTTTTCTCTCTTTGTGAAATTCTTCTATTTGTACCTTCATTCTTCTATATGCCATACATTTCTTTCACTTTTATTTTATTTTTTTCTTTTGTTTTGTGTTTTCCTTTTGGGGATGATGCAAAGCATTGAGACACCCCATGTCTCTTCCATGCTAACCCAAACAATCTTTCTCTTTTATTTTTAACTTTTGTTTTGTGTTTTCCTTTTGGGGATTACGTAAAGCGTTGAGACACCATATGTCTCTTCCATGTTGACCCAAAAGGTCTTTTTATTTTATTTTTCGCTTTCACTTGTGTTTTCCTTTTGGGGATGACTCAAGGCATTGAGACCACAATGTCTCTCTCATGTTGACCCAAAAGATTTTTCATTTTCATTTTCCTTTGCTTGTGTTTTCCTTTGGGGATGATGCAAAGCGTCGAGACACCCTATGTCTCTTCCATGTTGACCCAACATGATCTTTTCTTTTCTTTGTTTTTTCTCTCTTTGTGTCATTCTTCTAGTTCTATGTGTATTTGGGGAATGATGACAGTTCCAAGCTCTTTAATCATTTCATTGCAGCAAAGAACATACTGACCCTAAATCCATAGATCCATTATGTGTTTGGTGAGTTCCTTTTTGGGGGAAACCACTCTTTCTTTTGTTCCTTTTTCATGACACAACCTTACTTGGAAATGCACGACTTGGCATAGGGGATTTCCAAGTTGGCTCTCATGTCTTGTTTCTTTTTTCATTTTTTATTTCCTACTTTAAAGTAATTTCTCACAGAATGGTGTGTAGCAATTCCTTTAAAGTGGGGGCATACATTGGCATAATTCATTTTTCATTTTTCTTTCTACTTCTTAGTGTAGCCTTCTTGTTCCATACAATGCATTTGTCACTTTGTGGATGACATTGGGTATAGTGTCCTTCATAAGCGCGATCTATCTTAGCATATAGCATTTCTCCTAGTGGCCTGATGCAATGCATTGCATCCCCTAAATTGTGAATATTCTATTCTTTGATTGGTCCTCTCTTGGAGACATTAGATACAATGTTTCGTAAGTTATAGACCTCACATGAACTAATCAAGACTCCTTTGAACACTCTTTTGCATGTTGCATTTTGCATTTACATGGCCACCTTCCATAACACAACTTGCATGCTTGTGGTGCCATCACATTTGTTCATGAGTTCTAAGCATATGAATATTTGCTTGTCTCATGAAGCATAAAATGACATTTTCCTTTGTGGCACCTTATTAAAGTTATCAGGAGGTATAACTTTAGTATGGTTTAGCGGGAAGCCCATTCCAAGGCATGACTTTTCCCCATAGCCACCTGTGTGTTTGTGATTACATACCAGCCATGAGTGTATATTTCTCACCTTTTGGGATTTCTCACCTGGCGGAAAACCATGAGTTACATCACCCTAGAGTGAGTATGCATTTCCTTTTCTAAACAAACAAGCCTAGATCTAATCCATAATAGGCTGGACAAATGATCAAAGCTTGATTCAACTTTCTTTCAACTCCTCTCTTTCATTCTTTTTCATCACTTTCATGTGTATTCCTTTGTGCTTATGATTGGTTTGCCATGGGATCTTGATCTTGGGGGATTGATCATCCCTCTTGATTGTTGTTGTCTCATCTCACCAAGAATTAGTACATTCAGACCCCTCTTGATTGCATATTTGACTACTTTAGTGTGAGTTTGAAGCAAGTTCATCCTCTCACTAAAGTGGGGGCTAACTGTGGACATGGAGAAAGTAACCCTTCTACTTTTTCTTCTTTTGTCCCTCCCTATGCTTATTTGGATTGATTTTACCTTGATTTAATGTTTTAATGTGGCCCACACATTCACATTAGGTCTTGAGTCTTTATGAATCATTAAAACTTTATGATGTCTTTAAAGGTGTTGTGACACATTTTCACACTTTTCTAGACTCTTCTTATTATAATTAACCTACATATCCTCTTTTTATCACTTACCAAGTCTTATTTAAAGTGTTGTCAAGTCTTGTAACAAACTTTCATGCTTTTCTAGACTTGTCATCAACAAATACACCTTTCTTATGGTTTATTTGGCCCCTTTATGCACTTACAGGCCTTAATTAAGTGTATTTTTGACTACAAACCCAAAAAAAATCATTTAAGACAACTTAATTTCTAACACCTATTCACTTCCTTGAGTGGGACCCATTCACCAGTAGGGGTGAATGAGTCCCTCTTGGCACAAAATCAAAATAATTTCAAATTACCGGTGGGGTTTTATTCTTAAAGACCTAAGGTCGGCATGTGATGTATTTTTAGGAAATTAGGGCACAATTGTGTATAAATACATGATTTTCTATTCATTTTAGCCCCCCATCAACACAGTTGATTCACACATCATAAAATTCAAACATTTTAGCATTTTTATCATTCAATCAAGCATTCAAGCATCTTGGAGCAGCATACCTTCAGACTTCAACATCAAGGGTTTGGTGAGTTTATGACATTGCATGTTATTTGTTCATCATTCTCTCTTTATTTCATTTCATTATAAAGGGTTTGATTACCAAATTGGGGTTTGACCAAGGAGAACCCCCATACTCTAACCCTTAACCCTTTTCCCCCTCTTTGCATGTGTGTTTGTAGGTCTAGTGGGTAGAGTTTTCAAAGAGAAAGGTGTCAAAAAGGTGTTCCAAAGTCATTAGAGTCATCAAAGTCAACATAATCCTATTTGAATTTTAGACACCATTTTCCCATCAAATTTACCAGATTCAGATCCAACAAGCTATTAGGTAGAAAAGTGCAGACTAGCACCTACATAGTTGACCTTTGAATTGTTTAGGTGGACTAAATTTCCATATATGGAAAATGAGTCCCACTACTAGGCTGGAAAAAGTGTTTTATGAAGTTTTGTATTCACACCATCCCAAAACCTGTTTCAATAGATTTTACCAGAAACAAGACTAATTCACCATCTGTGGCGAATGAGTCGTAGTGGGATTCAAGAATAATCTATGTAGCATTAAAAAACCTTTCAAAAACAAATTTCAAGCTCCAGGTGCTCCTCATTCAGTTTCATTAACTTTTGTTCTTGTTCGTCCATAATTCTATTTCATGTTTGCATACAACACTGTGTTTTCAAACACTTTGCATTTCTTAGTTTGCATTCAATTAGTAATCTATTTCATCAATTTTATACATTTATATTAGCTCATTTAGGAATATTGCATCCATATCACATTAATATTTAAATGTTTTCATTGCATTTTGGTCCATCTTTCCCCTTTTAGGTGAAAAACCCTAGAAGGGCTAGAAAGACCTTGGGTGCCAAAATCTTTGTTTACACATCTTCATCATACACTTATTCATATTCACTCCCAAAGAATTCTCCTTTGTTTTTAACATTCTCAACTACAAAATCATCTTCTAACCTTGAATCTTCTTCAATTTGTAAGTCACACTATTGAATTTGACTCCATTTTTTGACAAACGTTCATCGGTCGTTTGATAAACATTTGTTGGGCTATCGATGAATTGACGAAAAAAAATTTGTCACCATTTTTTTGTCAAAATTTTGATGACGAATTAAATGTCGAAATAATTGGGCATATTCATTGGTCATCGACATCATAAAATGACTCAAATGTTTGTCCGAATATCGATGAAAACTGTGTAACCACCGATGAATTACAACCAAAATGAAATTGCAATGGCTCTTCTGAAGCATCGAAACAACATTGGATGTTCATCACCATTTCAAAAAAATGGGCAAGGAGTTATGATGAAGCCTTCATCGTAGCTATAGAAACTTCTTCAGACCTTTTCGGTGATTTGTCAGTGGCCTTCGTCGAAATTGCAACGAAACAATGCAATTTTTTTTTAAAATATTCATTGAAATGTACCATCGTGGAGACTCTTGGTGATGACCACCGATGCCAACCCATCGATGAGAGATCAATCATTGGAACAGGATAGAAAACTCACTTCGATAGTCCATGTCTTGCCAATGACTTCTATCAGCAAGATAGATCCAATGTCACACCGATTTGACCTCTTCAGGAGTTTTAAATAGACCTACACCATGTCATCACAGAGACTCTTGGTGATGACCACTAAAGCCAACCCATCGGTGAGAGATCGATCATCGACACATGATAGAAAACTCACTCTGATAGTCCATGTCTTGCTAATGACTTCCGTCGGCAAGAGAGATCTAATGTCACACCGATATGATGTCTTCATGAGTTTTAAATAGACCTACACCATGTCATTGTGGAGACTCTTGGCGATGAACACTGAAGCTAACCCATCGGTGAGAGATCAATCATCGACACACGATAGAAAATTCACTTCGATAGTCCATGTCTTGTCGATGACCTCTGTCGACAAGGCAGATCCAATGTCACACCGATCTGACCTCTTCAAGAGTTTTAAATAGACCTACACCATGTCATCTTGGAGACTCTTGGTGATGAACACCGAAGCTAACCAATCAGTGAGAGATCAATCATCGACACAGTATAGAAAAATCACTCCGCTAGTCCATGTCTTGTCGATGACTTCCATCGGCAAGACATATCCAATGTCACACCGATATGACCTCTTCAGGAGTTTTAAATAGACCTACACCATGTCATCACAGAGACTCTTGGTGATGACCACCGAAGCCAACCCATTGGTGAGAGATCAATCATTGACATAGGATAGAAAACTCACTCCAATAGTCCATGTCTTGCCGATGACTTCCGTCAGCAAGATAGATTCAATGTCACACCAATCTAACCTCTTCAAGAGTTTTAAATAGACCTACACCATGTCATCGTAGAGACTCTTGGCAATGACCACCGAAGCCAACCCATCGATGAGAGATCAATCATTAAAACATGATAGAAAACTCACTCTGATAGTCCATTTCTTGCTGATGACTTTCGTCGGCAAGACAGATCCAATGTCACACTGATCTGACCTCTTCACGAGTTTTGAACACTGCTGGTTATCAACAAGACATTGTGAGGGTCTTGCTGATTAAACAAGTGTCTAAGAGAAAGTAAACATATGGAACCTATTAATTTTCTTATTTTGGGGTTCTTTAAATCATAGAATAGATACCATCTTCTTGTGTATAATGTACTTATATTCAGATTTGAATTCGAAACCAATTGTCATTGCACATTCCATTTTACTTGCACAAAGTATTCTATAAGCAATATATTGATAATTCCAAATGATTTATGGTGTTGTACAACTCTACCTATCATAACAGTTTTATTGTTCTCCCCTAGAGAATCCTGCAAAGACAAGTTTACAATACCAAGTCAAATAATATGAAAAAGACTTACTTCCATACAAATTAAATGATTATTCTCACAATGGAAATTGTCTAATCACAAAAACAATTCCATGAAAGGTTATCCATGCTTCATAAGAGATGACTGATCATACATACAGACTACAAGATGCATAGAAAAAACATTACACTTGAGAACAACCAAGGGCTAACAAGGGAAGGAGTTAAGAAACGTCTAGATTGAAGAGAAAATGTGTAGGGAAAATGTTGAGCAGTGTCAAGAGAATAGAGCTTGTAGAACATATTCTTGACCTAATCAAGCTCTTGAACAACTTAAAAAAATTAAAATACTAACACATACATGAGACATGTAATGAACTTCCAATATCTACTATCTTTTTCATTAATGCAGAGGTAGGTAAAGGAGAAATAATTATAATTGTAACATTGTTCATACATAGTAAATTATGTTCATAATTTGTGTTCAATGGGCCTCAGTTTTATCATTATACTGCCCATCTACTACCATATTTTAATCCAAGGTTCAACTATCTCAGATCTAAAGAAGCACCTTCAATTAACCATTTAAAGTACTATAAATAAGGTAATACTTTTACATGAGAAAGATTGGGTATACTTGTAGGATTAAAGTTCTCGCAATCATCAGGATTTATTGGTACACAGACACAACCTACAACATATGAAGTAATGGATGACTACAAGTTAGTGAAATGGTCCTTAATATGTGACTAGTTTGCAAATTGATTGGTAGAAAATAAGGTTACGAACAAATATACATAAAAAACTATGAGGACAATCTACTGTAATCATCAAAATAGATGAAAAGTGCAAAGGAAAGAGCCAAGCTACATCTCTAGAGCCTCAAAAAAACACATGCAAGAAACATAAAAAAAGAACAAACCAGTTTTTGGATGAATACAAAATGCTTCCTTCAACAAGTGATTCATATGCTTTCACACCTAACAGGACATTAAGAATATTTTAGTCTTCCTCTGTGAAATTAATTGCTTACAGAAAAAACCCAAAAACCAATATTATATACCTCCATGTCTAGCTGAGGGTAGGTATAAGAGAAAAAAATTTCCTCAATGCAATTCCGAAAAATATCAATGTGTGTCTAGGTTTGTATTAATCAAAATATCATTTCACTACCTAAGGAAAAATACCAAAGTGATGTTTTAAATTTCAATCTTCACATAGGCTCCCTTATTGCTACACATGCATATACAACCATTATTCGAGCTCTAAACTATTGAACTATTAAGGATTTAATTAGCTATAAGATGGAAAGTGTTTGTTTAGACATAATCCATCATCTTTTACATATCTTTATTCACTCCTAGCGCTTCAGATAAATTTGTGTAAATGAGACAGAAATGTGAATCTTTTATGACAAAGAAAATTATTAAAAGGAGGGGGAGAGAGAAAAGGGTAGGGGGAAAGAGAATGCTTGAATGTATAGAAAAGTATAACATTTTGATCATTATAACAATGAAACAAATCTTAAGTTTTAAGCATTAATATCATTTAAAAAATTTATGATCAAGAATGAATGTAAGTAGAGAAACTTTTGCATACCTGCAGATGGTACAAAATTTCATGGTTAAGTGGAAGCCTCCCATCAACAACAAGATCCAAATATCCATGTATCTATCTCAATCAAACCTCTAAACCCTTTAGAGCTATCAATTTTTCCACTAACCTATTATGCACAACAGTCAAATTTTAGAGTTATGCCACCACTAAAAAAAGAAGAAACAGAGCTTTCAAACCAAATACACACACAACACAATGTGGTATTCATACAAAGCCATACAAACAAACTAAACTCAGAACATTGGAATGGAAAAAACTTCAAATTATGATGCAGAGCATGGATTCAGGGTATAAAGAATCATTTTTCTGCCACCATACTAAAAAGTTAGCATTTTCTTTCATGTTTGCATATTGGTTTGATGCTTCAAATGATGCATTTCTTATATTGAAATGTGCATTACCTTATTGAGCTTCTCTTTGTTTCGAGAATAGTTTAATAATCTCTACTTAATAGGGCCAACCACGTGATGGTGGAAGCTCATTTTGGCCCCTCCCCCCCTCACATCACTCTCAATTCCCCATACCCAATCATATAACATTAATCATTCATTCATACATTAATAACATATAACATTTATTCATTCATCCATTAATAACATAACATTCATTCATTCATCCAATAATACATATAGCATTCATTCATTAGAGTGGTTCTCTTTACCTAATGGGTCCACATCATGTTCCTGTACTTCTCTTATAGACTTATGCTCAACATGTTGAACACCCTCTAAATCCTGATCTACAGTTGAAACATGAAAGGTTATATTAATTAATACACAAATTAAAATTAAATATGTTTAAGAGAACATGAGAGTGATCCTCTTTACTTGATGGGGCCACATCATGTTCCTGATCTTCTTTAGCCTGATCATGCTCAACACGTTGATGATGCTCTACATGCTCTAAAGTTGAAACATGAAAGGTTACATTAACTAATACACCAATTGCAATTAAATATGTTTAAAAAAACTTTAGAGTGGTCCTCTTTACCTGATGGGGCCACATCATGTTCCTGATCTTCTCTAGCCTGATCATGCTCAACACATTGATCATGCTCTACATGCTCTAAAGTTGAAACATGAAAGGTTACATTAACTAATACACCAATTGCAATTAAATATGTTTAAAAAAACTTTAGAGTGGTCCTCTTTACCTGATGGGGCCACATCATGTTCCTGATCTTCTCTAGCCTGATCATGCTCAACACATTGATCATGCTCTACATGCTCTAAAGTTGAAACATGAAAGGTTACATTAACTAATACACCAATTGCAATTAAATATGTTTAAAAAAACTTTAGAGTGGTCCTCTTTACCTGATGGGGCCACATCATGTTCCTGATCTTCTCTAGCCTGATCATGCTCAACACATTGATCATGCTCTACATGCTCTAAAGTTGTAACATGAAAGATTACATTAATTAATACACCAATTGCAATTAAATATGTTTAAAAGAACTTTAGAGTGGTCCTCTTTACCTGATGGGGCCACATCATGTTCTTGATCTTCTCTAGCCTGATCATGCTTAACATGTTGAACACACTCTACATGCTCTAAAGTAATAGGATGCACACCATGACCTTCATCTACAGGTTGTGCTCCACCCTCACTAGGCTGCATTCCAATGTCATATGCAGTATTATCATTGCTTGAATGTTTAAAACAAATGGGCATGTAATTACTTTATGGTGGAAATTAATATTGAATAGATTGCACAAGTATTCAATTTTAAATAAAATTTATTGAGTTTATTTACCTGTGTGTCAAATGCAGTGGAAGATTGTGTTTTCCCAATCAAGACTCTTAGGAATTCAGCAACGACTCCATAGCCTTGCTGGAAGGCAATCTTCAGGTTCTCTTATGTGGGAACTTTGTTGAATTCAGTAGATAATTACATTGTTGATAGTATCACATACCTTCCTTGGCTCGGTGGTGTCTTTCCTTTTTTCTTTTCAGCTTTCTCCTTTCCATCCAACACGAGGTCCTTCCACACCCTCTCTGAAATCATGGAGGTACGCTCATACTTTTTGTTCTTCTCTAAATGTGACCTATATTGGTCCCTCACATACTCTAGATATGTACCAACTTTCTTAAGGACCTTGGTTCAATCGAATGTTTTATCACCGAAGAGCACAACTAAATGCTTAATGAGCTCATCTTTTAAATCTTGATTTTGGGTATTCCACCGTGTACGTATGGTGGGCCCGAAGAGATCCAATGTAATATCATTTAGATGTTTATAAAAAAAATAATTTCTTGCAAAATGATCATGGGATCAATAGTCTAAAAAGAGTGATCAATAAGTAAATTTCAATTGGATTATATATAATAATAATTAAAACATTTTAAAGTACCTGGGACCTTCTCTATCTTTATGGGAACGAAATCCTCGGTCACCACAAATGTGACCGGAAATGTTCCCATACTAGTAATACAGGAATATCCAATAAATGCTGCTAAAATATCACTAGTACTAGTGGCCTCTTTATCCCTAGGTACATGTCCTGATGCATGTTCTGGCATGTGTTCACTGCCAGAGGGTGCACTAACAGATTCTTGCATGGTATGTGTTTCTGACATTTCAGATGACAATATAGGCACAAAAGATGGGGTCAGATGATGTGATGTATGCTTAAGAAGATCAGGATGGACACTTGTACCAACCCCTACTCTTCAGACAACACTTGTAGTACCCTGATCATGGCCAGGAGCATCATGAGGATGCAAAAAATTATGTAAAAAAAACACATATTTTAGTTCATGACATAAAATAGTACAAAATATAAAACCATGAATGAACTTATGTTATAATTAAAGAGCTCATGACAACTTACTTGCAAATTTTGTGATCTCGCAGTCAATATTTTAATCCTCTCTCTTATCTCATATGTTTGAAACACTATGAATAACAACTTAAGGATTTCTTCATTGCATTTTTTTTGGGTCTTCCTTATCATATCGAGAGGGTTTGTCGAATAAGCGATGCCATCATCACATAATATTGATTGCACCTCCCTATGGATGCTCTCATCTATTGCTGGTGCCTTTCCCCGATCAATTGACTGCAACACAAATATTAAAAACATTATCAAAATTAACCCAATAAAATTATGAAAACAACATGATAATAAAAAATTTTGCTTGTTTCTAATTTGTACAAGTACAATGAGGTAAGCCTATTGGGCAGAAGCACTTGAAGATACATCATGATCTGTGCTCTGGGCTAGAGCCTTCTCCATATGGTCAGTGTCTTGCTGTGACAAAAATTCAATATAAAAAAACATTACCGTAATGAAACCAATAGAATTATGAAAAAAACATAAGAATAAAATGGTATATTGGAGTCATTAATTGGAGGTTGGGTAAAATGGTACATAGTATGTACCACCCCCATAGTAACAATGTTTGTAACTAAGCAATTCAAATTGTAATCAATTAACAACTCTTCCCCTTCAGTTATTGATTTTATCACACATATGAATACACGGTTTCCCTCACGCACCTCAAATATGCAATTGGGTTGCTTATTTGTTGACCCAAGTCGTGTATTGTTTATAAACCTTGCAATATTCCTTGAGGCTTTTTGCCTTCCGTCAATGTACATAGCCACTCCTTTATTTTGATCCTTATCTTTTAGCTGTATATAATTTGTTGACAGTGCATACCTATGCATACTTTGTGTATATCAAACCAGTCACATCCAATCTTTGTAATTGTAATAGGGTCCGACATACTCCATCAATTCAATAAATTTTTCATAACAGACTTTTATGCCGTCCATGCAAAATAGGCCCAAACCATGTAATGACGATGGTGGTATGTGATATATCCTCTCGTTGACACAAAAATTAGTGTTTATTGGAGGAAGTTCCTTGGGTACCCATTGTTTCCGTAGATGTTTGTACCTCAAGGGCACCTTGACGTCGCCTATGCTATCATCATCATAAGAACATGACCCCCCTTCAGCAAGAAAATATTCCATGCGTTTACATAATTTTCTTCTAATCTTTTGACCTCTAGTTGATCTCCCTCTTTTAGACATACTACATGTCTCACTTTCCTCTTATCTTCCTGAATTTCCCTCGCTCGAGGAAGACAGATCTAACAAATACCTATTTGGTGGTACCTACACTCATAAGGATGTTGGATGAAGTTCTTTCATGGTGATGTGATCCTAAGGTGACATTATGATTAATCTATCATTTCATCGCTAGAATTTCACAGGTTATAAGGTAATCAAGTCTTGATAGATTGCAAGTTATTGTTACTACCATCCAAATGTGTCCATCACAAATCAAATCTACTTAATGTTTTAACTCCCAAACTTTGTAACAAGTGTTAAATGTGACTATGGTCCACCAATTACACAACCAAGGCCTCAAATGTATTCTCTAAATGTAATCAAAGGACTTTTGCTCTTCATTCAAGTAAATAAACTTGAATGGAAACACCACCAAGTGGTTTATTGGACACCTACATGACTAAAAATAGGAAAAAATTTACATTTAATTTCCATATGTCTAAGTGGTTTACAGGGAGGGAATGTGTACTAGGCCTGGTTAAGTCATCATAAGTTTATGCTTTGGCAATAATTTTTTTTAAGTCATCTTAAATCTTCCTATGTATAATTTCTAGGAGACTTTTGGTATGTTTTAAGGCAAGATGATTGATGAAAGATCCCAAAGAGCCTTTCTCCATGGTATCCAAGTACACATAGAAGTGATCTTCTCTTATACGGTAGGACATGATTTGAAGAACTTAGCTAGGAATTATTCATTTAACCTAAGGTTTTCTCATAATTCCATCATTGGAAAAGTATGATCAAATTCTTCTATTATGAAGAATTGGTCTATGTTCCTCTAGTAATCACTATAAATGTTTGTAAGGATAAAATGACTAATTGCATCAGGTGGGAGAGAATCAACTTTTAGTTCTTCAAAGATTATATTCCTTTATTCATAATTTTTAAGGGTTGTGTGTGGAGGAAATTATCACTACCAAGAAGGGAGGAGACCTTTCCTTGTATTCTTTTATAATTTTCATTATTCGTATTTATTTTACACTTACATTTACAAATACACATACATATACATTTACTGTTTTCATTTATTTCTCATGTAGTTTAATAGTTTGATCGATTTCATATTATATGTGTTCAAGACTTTAGAATTTTGATTGCATTAATTTATGGATATGTTGTATGTACAACACTACAAAACCATATGCTCTTTGCATTTACACTTGCATTTAGAAATACACATTTATATAGGTCATTTGTAGCAGACAATGAATTTTCATACAAACATTTATAAGTGTTGAAGAGAGCCAAGATACAGACACCAGATAGATGGCATATAGGTCATTTGTAGTAGACAATGAATTTTGATATACAGAGACTCAGATGCATGTATTTTGATGGAGTAAATGCAGATATCTAAGTTGAAGATTAAGATTTTGGTATTAGCTGTTTGTTAAATTTATGCAGTTATTTGATTGTCTCCATTCTAATGCTTCTCTATTGTATAAATTGATATAACAAGTTTATACTCAATTTATCATTGTATATTTGCTATATATGTGTGATCTGGTTATTCAGTTCTCTAAAGTAGGGATTAAAATATTTTAATCAATCACAACAATTGGGAAGTGTTACTTGGATTAATAAGAAGAATCACATAACTAGAATTTCCATTCTATCTCAAGAAGAGTTTGTCAATTATTCACTTGCATGTTTACACAAGTTGTAAATAATTTCTATGCCTAATAGTTTGAATTATTGCCATTATTGAAATCCACATTTGTAGATATTCATTAGACTCCATATACCCAACAAGGCACTGGTCTCCCCTTGTATTCTTTTATAATTTTCATTATTCTTATTTATTTTACACTTACATTTACAAATACACATACATATGCATTTACTGTTTTCATTTATTTCTCATGTAGTTTAATAGTTTGATCAATTTCATATTATATGTGTTGAAGACTTAAGAATTTCAATTACATTAATTTATGGATATGTTGTATCTATAACACTACAAAACTATATGCTCTTTGCATTTACACTTGCATTTAGAAATATAGATTTATATACATAGATATAGATTTCTTTAATGATATGTTGCATTTATTGTTCTAGGAGAGCATCCAATAATTGCATTTACATTTACATTTAAAAATACATATACATACATACATACATACATACATACATACATACAAACAGACAGACATATATGTGTGTGTGTGTGTGTGTGTGTGTGTGTGTGCATGCGTGCGTATGTATATCATTTATATTCAATGTTTAGAAACAATCCATTAGGTTTGTACATGGATAAAAATTCATAAGATCAGATCTCCCATACATATTTTGTTGAAACCTAGGCTTGAACCTCTCATTTTACATGCTTTTCTTCACAAAACTCTTGAGGACAACAGCTATACCTTCTTTATTTCTCATCCTATGCCCTATTCATGCATCCTACAATTACAATAGTATCCATGGGCCCTCTTACACAAGATACAGTAATCACAAAAAGTGTAAGAGCCCCTTTATATCATGTTTGGACTAGAAAACCCTCAAAAATAGGGTAACTTAGATTATGATTTGTTGGTGAGCTGTATGGACAAAATCATTAGCACCAACTCATTCTTGGAGTCTTTTGAAAGAGAAGTGAATCAGGTGGTAGTTAAATACAAACCTTATAGTATCAAGGTGAATGAGGTGATTAATTTTGATTGGCCAACTGATGAAGAGTATCAGAAATGGGTAAATGTATATTTAACTGAGGAAGAGTGAAAAGGAGTAGGCTTCTAATGGTTGACAAATCAGCTATTGCAGTTACAAAAAATTCTAGTTTTGTTTTTTGGTGACAGTCTAGGCATGAAATTCTTGAATATTTTTGTTGCTGCATCAACCATTCTCAATAGGCACGATGAACAAGAAGATTCTCTAGGGAGATTGTTGTTGTAACAAATTTTTGGAATATCACAAGGCGGTCCAATTGGCTGGTGACACGTGTACTTTCTGGCTCGATGCTTGTTTACTCCATTTTCTATAAGAAGGATTTCAAGGCTAGAAGTACGGGTTAGCAAGTTAGATATTTTTGGTCGAGTCTAGATTAAGTTGCAGAGCAAATTGTAAAGTCTAATGGTTTTAGGGAAAATGCAATTTAGGTTTTGAGTCATTCTATAGTAGGTTTTGAATTCATGGGGATTTGATGTTTTATGACAGTACTGGCATTTGAATTGATATGATTAATTCAAACTCATGTCTTTCCATTGTACAAGAATATTTGAATTTTGAGTAAAATGATCAAGGGTTGTTTCGTTCATCTCATTGTTGTGGTGTGTATGATTCTTGTTTTAGCTTTAATTCAAGGAATTAATTAAAATGCTTGAATGGGATTGTAGGTGGATATGTTCTATATAAGGATTTGATAAGTATTATTGGGTTATAATACATATTGATGAGATTGTAAAGCAATGTTATCAAGGATTTTATATGTTATGTGTTAAATCTGTCATAAACCCTTAGATGCTTATAAATTTGACTCCTCCAATGGATATATTATACTGATCTAAGTTGTACTTATTCATATGGTTCAGTATTTGTTTGCCTTTACCTAGAGCTTGCTACAAATTGCAAATGAATGACTATCTTATACTATGAAATGTTATTTTAGTTATCTCATGCTCCAAATAGTTGATATTATTGATAAACAACCAATTCTATTTGGTATTATCCTATTATGTTGAGCTATTAAATGAGATTATCTGTTGTTGTTAATGTTGTTTATGATGATGGTGCTGAGGTTGTAAACGTATTAAGGGATCACTCTCACGGGTCTTGCAGAGTCCAAAGTGTAGGAGGTCTTTAAAATCCTTGTCAGTTGGTCCAGGCCCTTCGAGCTGCCCTTTACTGGAATTGGAAATTCCATAGGTAGATTAGAAGATCAACCTGCTTACCATAAAAACAACCAACAACTTGCATATGTTTGTGGTGGAGGTATTAAAGAAGAATTGTATGCCTCTATTTCCATTCATTAGATCTACCTTAGCCTAGCATATACTTGGGCTAAGTCTACAATTGATTCAGACTCATACGATGAAGGCTATGTGTGATGAAATCCTAGACTTCAACCAAGATGTGGGTAGATTATGGGAGTTTTTCCTAGAGTTGAGGTTGGTCGATAAAAATGTGAAAGACTAAGCTATTTTATTTTTTCTATCTTATCTTATACCATTTTATGAGAATGGGGGTGTCAATGTATGAGAAGATCTTTGGAAACTAGGCATGAAAATTCCAGGTTAAAGAGAATGGGGGTGCCAAATTTACAGTACTCATTGCCCCTTGGTCATCAATTTTCCCTAACTACCCTCAACCTCATCCTTGGTGCTGGTATTGACCTTGTTTTCACTCCTCCAAACTCTTCCTCGGCACTGATATTGACCTTGTTTTCACTTCTCCAAACTCTTTGTCGACACTAGTATTGACCTTGTTTTAACTCTGAACTCTTCCTCAATGCTGGCATTTACCTTGTTTTCACCACTCCAAACTCTTCCTCAGCACTGGTATTGACCTTTCACTTCTCCAATTTGATGAGCTACAACCTGGTTTTGTTAGGTTTTACAGTATGTTAATTAAATTGAAATTTTTTGTGCAATTTAGCTAGGTTTTAATATTCTACAATATAGTTAAGTATATATTAGCTATATTTTACATAATAAATAATATAATTATTCAACTTATTATAATTATATATTATATTATTTAATAAAATTATCAAATACGTATAAAATTATTATAATTAATAATTAATAATAAGTATAATTTTATATAATACAAAATATAATTAATATAATAGTAATATATATTAATATGAGAGAGAGAAACTAAATTTTGATTGGTTGTTTCATTTCAACAATCTAAGGATGGCATGTGTCCTTGGGGAGTTATGCTCAAGGTAGCATGCCATTTGATTAAAGATATGATAATTCTCCTTTAAGACCTCTTCAATGTACCCATTGCACATTTAAGGAGACAAAGATAAATATAGGGAAGAAAATATAGAGAGAGAGGGAGATAATGACAAACATACAGATAGAAAGGGAGAAAAGAGATAGAGAGAGGTAGAGATAAAGAGATAAAGATGAATAGATAGAGGATATAGGGAGGGTGATTGATATATCTCTCCATGTCACTCTTTATATCTCTATATCTCCCACTATCTATGTCACTCCCTCTTCCCCCTTCTATATATTGAGCTATCTCTCCCTCTCCCCCCTTTATCTCTCATTCACTCCATCTCTCCCTCCATCTCTCCTACTCTATATCTATATCTCTATTTCTCTTTTTAACTCCCTCTCACTCCTCTCTCTATCTCTTTCTATCTATATCCCTTTATCTCCCTCCCCCTCTCTATCTCTCACCATCTCTCCCTCCCTATTCCCCCTATTCATCGGCTCTCTATCTCCACCTCTCTTCCTTTCTCTTCCCATATATCTCCATCTCTCTTTCTCTTCCCATATATCTCTATCTCTTTCTCTTTCTCTCCCCATCTATCTCTATCTCCGCATATATTAACTAAGAAACCATGCAAGCATACAATAGTATACGTTGGTAAAACTATAATAGTGTTTTATTAAACTATAAGTAACAATTATCTTTCTAATGTCAAGCCTTCTTATAAAAATAGTGTTTTATTAAACTATAAGTAGATTATTGTCACCACTCTTCATTCAACATGAAATGCCAAATGTAGCAATTGTTTTGTTGCTTTTGTCAAGTTTCATTAACCAAGCTATTTACTTGGGTTGAATAAAGTTGTGTTATGACCCTTCATCTCTTTAAAATAATTAGACAATATTAGCGAGATCAGGAAGGGGAGAAAACTAAACTCCTTCAAAATAGGGGTAGTTGTGGGTTTGTTGGTTTTCTTTGTATACTATATAATTAGTTCCTCTAGGATAAATAAGTCACTTTAGATCATTTTCTTAGTTGTGTATCCTAACTAATATAGAGTAAGCTTTTTCATTTTAATTGACTACTACATAATAGTTTATGTGTTGAAAGAATTGTTTCCATTCTTTGTAGTTTTTACATTGGAATACAAATCATATTTAATTTCATGCCAATATACTTCTTTCATAAAGATATTTGTTTGAAATAAGTGCTTCATAACCCATTTAATCAAGTCATAATTAACCTATCAAAAAGGCAATAGGAATTTTGTAAAGAAAAGAACACTTGACCCAATCATAAGTGTATGGCCTTCAAAGAAAGGAGTGATCCACCTTAGCAATAACAACTACTTGATTTAGACTTGGGTATGTGCAGGATCATAATGGGCCAAAAAGTGGTAACATGAAAAAAGTAGCATTTTGAACTCGCTAAAAAACGCAAAAATTTGGAGTTGACTTTTTTTTTGGGTTGGGTGTCATTATATTGCTCCATAGCACTGCCCAAGCCAAAGTACTACAAATCATATATCTGATTTATTTTGGATATCCAATTCGTGTCTAATATCTAATTTGAAAAATATTTTAAAATGTAATATTTTTGTGCTATAAATCAGATATCCGATTTTTGCACACATATACCCAAGAGTAATTTGGAGGTGGAGGGTGGGCAAGAGAGACAGAGAGAGAGAATTAGGGGGAAGGGAGAGGGGAAGAGTGTTGAGGGTAGATGATAGAAGGTTTAAGGGTTTATGGTTGAGGGTTTAGGAATGAGGGGGTAGGAGGGAGAGACTTGAGAGAGAGAGAGGGAGGGAGTGGGAGAGAGATAAAGGAAGGGAGGGTTAAGGGTAGAGAGTAGAGGGTTTAAGGGTTAGTGGTTTAGGGTTTAGGGTTTAGGGTTAAGGGGAGAGAGATAGAGTGAGTGAGTGAGAGAGAGACCTAAGAGAGGGAGAGGGGGTAGGATATTGAAGATACTTGAGAGAGAGAGAGAGGGAGGGAGTGGGAGAGAGATAGAGGGAGGGAGGTTTAAGGGTTTAGGGTTAAGGGTGGAAGGGAGAGAGATAGAGGGAGTGGGTGAGTGAGAGAAAGACCTAAGAGGGGTGTTATGCCTTGCATAACCACCCTATTTTATTCTAAATCAAAAGGGTCCCCCTTCTCTTTTTGCTTTTGTTGCCCTAGTTTATTGGCTTTGGTCTTGGGAATTTCCTTCGTTTTCCCCCTGGGTCTGTATTTTTTTTTATCAGATTTTGGTTCCGTCTCACCTTGAGTTGGTCTTCTTCTTGCTAAAAATTGAATGAAATAATCATAAGCAATAGTGTATTTTTATGATAATGTATCTTATGTGCTTCTGAGGACTAATGGAGACTTTTTTTGTAGGGTTAAATCATGTACATGATGATATTTGTCAGGAAGCTCAGTTGAAAAGTATCCCCCAATCCAATTTGGCATAAAATTCCTCTAAGGCAAGAGTCGGCAAGACCTTCCAACTGTCTTGCCAACTAGCAGTGGTTCTATTCATATTGAAATGCCTCGGTCGGCCAGACAATTTTAATTGCCGTAAGTTTTCATATGTCTCCCCGACATGCTAAAATCTCACTGACCGATTGCACAAGGTTAGCGTCGTCGAATGATAAAGCCTTTGGCATGACATCTAGCTGAAGAGGCAAGGTCTCAGTGACAAAGGTGGCTTCGCTATGATGTTTCATTGACAGGGTGAACTCTTGGTGAGGTGAAGCAGCATCAGCGTAGCGGTTTGGGCTCATAGAGAAGTCTCGGCGACCAAGTGATATATCGTTGAAAGGGATGCTTTCGACAGGATGTCCTACCGACTATGATAGGTCTCCCCGAGGTAAAATGAGCCCTCAGAAAAAAGGGAGACTTTTGTGTAATGTCTCAGCGAAAGAAGAAAGCCTTGTCGACATGTGATACTATCAGCGTAGGGTCTCGTCGATCCATCAGACTCTCAGCGAAACAGAGGTGTCATCAGAAAGATCTCGCTGAGAGAAAGATGGCTTTGGAAAAATTCTCACTGATAGGGTGAACTCTTTTTGAAATGAAATGGCATTGGCAATGGAAGGTTTCATTGCTATGAGGTTTGGTTGAATGGGAGCTGGTATCATCGACATGGAGTAGTGGTCCCACACGAAGGAGTCTTGGTGGAAAGAAATTTTAGCTTGGGGAGATTTCACCGAGAGGAATTGCCTTTAGTGAAAGGTCTCACCGAAGGAGAAAGGTCTCGCCGACCAGAGGTCTCGGTGACAGGACATGAGTTCGGGGTGAGGTCTTCTTGAACACGAAGGAGTCTCCTTGAGATGGGTGTGCTTGCCAAAGGAAGGGAGGCTTGATGTGAGGTCTCGCCGATGGTTTTTGTGGTATCGATATGACTTGTGCTGCTCGATGTGAGGTCTTGCTGACCATCTTATGCTACACTAATGACTGTTGTAGAATGTAATCGCATCGGGGAGACACCGATGGTGTCTCACCGACATTAGATTTGGTATGAACCACTTTTGACTACCCGAGAATCTTATGTGGCTCATGTTCCACCAATCAGAAGAACCTACAGGAGTGGCCCATCGGCCCTTTGACTGATTGACTACCCCTGTAAAGGAAATCAACAAAATGTGAATGACATGAACTTACTCTATGGATGAGCTAATGGATCGGCCTGGGAACGATGGTGTTTGAATCTGAACAGGAGGTCAGATGCTATCTCTCAAGAAGGGTCAACTTGCAGAAGGATCTGGAGCAGGGAGAAAGGCAGGAAGAAAGGGGAAGCCATGAGTCTTAGGGACAACTATGGTGTCTACTAGTAGAGATGGATCTGCATTAATGGCAATACTTTGGAGCATTCAAGAAAGCTCTACAAAGGAGTTCGAAGATGGACATAGAGGCATGAAGTTGATGCTATTAGCTGCAAAAGATCTGAGATCACCCCTAGAACAATCCTTCACCAACATGGACAGTGAGGATTCCATTCAACACAACATTAATCTATTCATAAAGATTTGGGGGCCGACCCTCTTGCAACCACCAGATATTTTGTAAACCCTAAAAATAGAGGGCCAGCGCATTCTTTTGGTACATCCTGTATATATGGCATTTTTGGCCTTTTTGTAAAAGGAGGAGAGATTTTTAAGGTTCAGAGACATAGAGATAGAGATTTTTTTAGAGTAGTAGTAATCTTCTAAGTGGTAGTAGAGAAAAAGTTTGAGAATAGCAATTAAATAGGAGTTAGATTCAACATAGACAGTCATGTATACTTTTGGTTTTCTTAGTATAGATGGAAACAATTTGGAATCATGGATTTTCTATACACTAGTGATTGTGCCAGATTTGTAAATGTTGCTTATCTATTTCACTAACAGTAAAAGCAACCAGATTAAAATCTATTTCATGTTGTGCTCCAGAATGGTGTTTGTCTTGACTTAATCATTTGATTTGAAAAGCTTTCAAGGAAAGGAGTTTTGTTTTATGTTTTGTTTAAATAGTGATTTGCAATCTGTTGTTAAAATTAGCACTGTGGATGAATGAAGTTGTGTGTTAGTCAAAAGTTGATTTTGTTCTTCAATTTCAGTTAGCAATTCCTTGCAAGGCAACAAGTCTGTTTAAGTTGGATGAATTATTATTCTTTCCAGTTCCAAACTTTGATCTATCTTTTTCTGTTTCTTTAAAAACCCCCAGTTAAAATAGGTTTGAATTTATGCTTGATCTTAGAACAATCCAAAAGCTCAACACCAGTAGGCCCCTTGAACATTATAGTTTACATCAATCACTGAGTCAAATCAGCACAATCGAGAACTGATTACAAAGACCTTGGTAGTTAAGATATCCATGTGATCATCTTTCTCTTTTAGGAGAGCAAGATAGTAATATTCTATTTAACTGTTGCTATGCAATTTGGACCATCAACAAGAGGGAGAAGGGGTACCAGGGAGAGACTTGAGATAGAGTGAGTGAGTGAGTGAGAGAGAGACCTGAGAGAGGGAGTGGTGCTAGGAGGGAGATACTTGAGAGAGAGAGATAAAGGAAGGGAGGGTTAAGGGTTGAGGGTAGAAGGGTTTAAGGGTTAAGGGGAGAGAGATAGAGGGAGTGAGTGAGTGAGAGAGAGACCTAAGAGAGGGAGAGGGGGTAAGATATTGAAGATACTTGAGAGAGAGAGAGAGGGAGGGAGTGGGAGAGAGATAAAGGAGGGAGGGAAGGCATAGGGTAGATGGTTTAAGGGTTTAGGGTTAAGGGTGGAGGGAGAGATAGAGGGAGTGAGTGAGGAGAGAAAGACCTAAGAGAGGAGAAAGGGGTGAGGGAGAGACTTGAGATAGAGTGAGTAAGAGAGTGAGAAAGAGACCTGAGAGAGGGAGGTGTGGAGGGAGAGACTTGAGAGAGAGAGATAAAGGAAGGGGAGGGTTAAGGGTAAAGGGTGGAGGGTTTAGGGTTTAGGGTTTAGGGTTAAGGAGAGAGATAGAGGAGTGAGTGAGTGAGAGAGAGACCCAAGAGAGGGAGAGGCGGTAAGATATTGAAGATACTAAGGGAGAGAGAGGGAGGGAGGAGAGAGATAGAGGGAGGAGGGTTGGGGTAGAGGTAGATGGTTTCTGGGGTGGAGGGAGAGAGATAGAGGGAGGAGGAGGAGAGAAAGACCTAAGAGAGGGAGAAGGGTAGGAGGGAGAGACTTGAGATAGGTAATGAGTAAGAGAGAGACCTAAGAGAAGGAGTGGTGCTAGGAGGGAGAGACTTGAGAGAGAGAGATAAAGGAAGGGAGGGTTAAGGGTAGAGGGTAGAGGGTTTAAGGGTTTAGGGTTTAGGGTTAATGGGAGAGAGATAGAGGGAGGGAGGTGAGAGAGAGACCTAAGAGAGGGAGAAGGGGTAGGATATTGAATATACTTGAGAGAGAGAGAGGGAGGGAGTGGGAGAGAGATAGAGGGAGGGAGGGTCAAGGGTAGAGGGTAGATGGTTTAAGGGTTTATGGTTAAGGGTGGAGGGGAGAGAGATAGAGGGAGTGATTGAGTCTAAGAAAGACCTAAGAGAGGGAGAAGGGGTAGGAGGGAGATACTTGAGATAGAGTGAATGAGTGAGTGAGTGAGAGAGAGACCTGAGAGGAGTGGTGCTATGAGGGAGAGACTTGAGAGAGAGAGAGATAAAGGAAGGGAGGGTTAAGGGTTGAGGGTAGAGGGTTTAAGGGTGAAGGGTTTAGGGTTAAGGGGAGAGATATAGAGGTAGTGAGTGAGTGAGAGAGAGACCTAAGAGAGGGAGAGGGGGTAGGATATTGAAGATACTTGAGAGAGAGAGAGGGAGGGAGTGGGAGAGATATAGAGGGAGGGAGGTGTTAGCTCTCAAAAACGTAGGTGAAATGCCTCAAGAGGTTGCCAATCTATTGGTACATTTTAGGGTAACAAACAAGGCCAAAATGGTTTAGGCCTTCTTCTCTTCAGGTGCTGCTAGACTGAGGTAGGTATACCTATATGAATGAGGAAGACTTGGTTTATGTTTATTTCCTAAAATAATTCATCCACAATGACAAATGGGAGTGGATAAATGAATTTTATTTTGGTATAGATTGTATAGCAATATCAAGGCTAAAACTTAATATGTTCAATTTAACAGATGTAAAAATGAGTGAAACCTAAATGGTGAAAATGTATAGACTAGTGCCTTATTTGGTATGTGGAGTCAGATGAGAAATCTAAAATGAGTAACTTCTTTCTGGCAGATACTCTAATTGTTTGGCTTATAAATTTGAGTTTATAACTTGTATAAACATGCAAGAATATGATTACCAAGTTCTTCTTAATGATCCAAATGAGATTCCCTAATTACTATGATCAACTAAAAGGATTTAATCTTTTCTTGAAAGAACCAATTAATCAATCAACCATACAGATACAACAAGTGTGCACTGATAAACTAAATATAAGCTTGTTATATCAATTTAAATAACTAGAAAACATCAACCTTGGAGACAACTTTAGTAATACTTTCAATTAACACAACAAACAACTGATACCAGAAATATGCTACCAAATTAAACGATTTTCATTGATATCTCCATAGTTTCAAACATGCATAATAGTCTCATAATTGCAAAACATTGTAATATACTATATCTTTCTCCTATTCGATATTCACTATTTGCTACCAAAAATGGATATTTATACATCAATTGCTCGAAAGGACACGTCCTTTCAGAAATGTCTTATGTTAAAACAACAAATAATTAAAATGAAGTAATTAGGCTCTATTAAGCCACAAATGAATCTTCGACAAGTGGTCTAAGTAGTCCCAGTGCTCATGTGTATCTGCATCTCCCAATGCATTTTGGATCACGATCTCCATGAATTAATCCCTGCGCATCCCCTCACAATTCTTCAAAGAAGTCTTTGTGCTTATTCATAAGATGATTTGAAGCCTCAATTGCTACATTTTTGGAAACATCCCTCTGGTTTATTTCTTGAAGCTTCTCCAAAATCCTACCATCCATTCTTTCATGTTCTCGCAATTCAGAAAAGTTATGTGAGTGTGTACCCTAGAGCTTATTCAACCAAGTTGTTAGATTGGCTTGTATTTTCTTAATTACTACTACAAGTGCATCATATTTCCCTTGAGAATATGCACTTGATCCTTCCCAATGATCTTTTGCTTGTGAAATTTCACCATGAGTGAGAAGCTTGGTTGACTTCATTGTAACTCCTAACAAATCTTTCAGGCGGTCATTTTCTCTCAACATCCTCTCATTATTCATTTTGTACATTTCTCTTTCCTTGATTAACATTTGTATTTGAGCTTTATTCAGTTTTGCTACATTGATTCCAATCTCTACAGTTGCCACAGGATCAACCTCCCCAACCTTTAGATTCATAACATGCCTGAATGCTTTCTTAGTATCAATGACAATTGATTTCCTGTGAGGTGGATACAATGCCCAAATCATCAATGACCCTTCATCTGGATTGTATTTTGACCCTACATATACTTTTGTCACCTTTTCTGGGCTGAGCTTGTGTGTAGCATTACTGTCCTTCGAAAAACTATCAAAGACTAATGCAGAATTGAGATCCAACCTCAGAAAGATCATAACACTAGCATTTTCTAACATTCTCCTTCCCTTCTTAGGGGTCATACCTGCCATCTCTCTGACCACACTCATCTTTAGGTCCTTCAATAGTTGTTCGTCATTACTTGGTGTAACATTATCAACCATTTCTCTTATCTCTTTTCCTTCTTGTTTATTCAAGAATGCTTTAAATTTTGGAAAGTTTATAAATTCATTATCTGATACAAATGAATTATAACCCACGTGCCTTGCATTTGTATCTATACTCTCTTCCACATTTAATTCCCTGGCAGGGTGGGCATAGTCCTGAGTTCTCAATCTTGACATCTTATTGGATTGAACCTGTGGCACATTACCCTCAGATGCCTCTTCCCCAGAAGATAACAACTATGTATCTTGCAACCCTTGATTATATTTTTCTACTACCATTTTTGCTTCTTCAGCTTCTAGGTTCTTGATCATATCATCAAATTGATAGGGTACTTGTTGATATCCTCCAAAGTTTATCTTTTGTCTAGCAGAATTGATATACCCTTATGGATCAAAATTATTTCTAGGTGGTCCTATTTTCATGTTGTATTGCAATAGCTTATCAAGAATCAAATTGTATCCTTACTTTTCCAATACAATAAAATCACCAAAGCACAATGTACTAGGAATGAAAGCCTATTTTACAAAGGAGCTCAAATTTATAACATTGGAAAAGTCCATCTTCCTAACAATTTCCAACTATGCAATCTTGTTTGGGACTGTTTTAGTAAAAATGAATTGGGTGCCTTCAAATCCATAAACCCTAATCATGGTAGCATCATCCAAACAATACCAATCCCCCCAATTGTGATTAATTGGCCCATTCAAGTCCTTAGGCATGAGAAACCTCTTTATCTCATCAGATAGAGAATAAGCACATGGATGATTATAGAATTTGTAAAATGGTTTTACAAGATACTCCTCAAAGTGTATGAAATAAGAATTAGTAAAACTGATATCCCAAACAACAATCCATAATTGAACGGGTAATGACATACCTTCCTTATCAAATTGGGAAATTCTCATCTCCTGAGGCCACAACCCTAACTCTTGTCCAAAATACCACACTATGTGCATCAACAATGAATAATGCCTAAGATGTAAGATAGAGGCTCCACTTTTCACTGTCATCAACCTAGAATCAAGCCCCTTAAAAATGTATGAGGCATAATCAAAAGGTGTAGAGTTATGATACTGAATATCTACTAAAATTATCATAGGAACAATTGACATATATTATGGGACTTCTATTCCCAATACTTGGCATACCGAGAAATAAGTATACTTCATATAGGCTTCAAAAAGATCAACATGGAAGGGGGTTCCATCACTATCCTCTAGTGGAATTGGTTTGCCACCCTGTCTAATTCTGTGCAGTGGCAACCTCCATCCTTTATAATTGTGTCCACCCTCTTGAATTTTCTTTCTAATTCTTCACATATGATTTTCTCATTGCAAACCCCTTCCAATTTGAAAACCTCACCTATTGCATCTTCTGATATATGTATCAATGGTTTCCCGGATGGGTCACATATGGCTTTGTGTTTGGAATTATAATGAGTGGCCAACAATCTCACCAATTCAACATTGACACATACATTAGGGCATACCAACTTTCCTAGATTAAGCTTCCATGGATTACATACTGGTTCAAAATGATTTCTCCGATAGTAATGAAAACTAAAAAATTTCATAGCCTCTTATTGGTGTCCAAATATCTCCTATGAGCTTACATTTGTCATCTAGTTTATCCACTTCTTCCCTAAGTTGTGCAGATCACTTGGCTTTAGGTCTAGAGCTAGGTAATTGGTCCATAAGATCTTGGCTTAGCTTCCGCTCAGTGCCCTCTAGCTCAATTTCGGTTTTCTATTTTTTCCCTCTAGACTGACTACTTTCCCCATGTTTTCTCCCCTTGAATTTTCCTGAACTAGTGGCTTCCATTCTTCAAAAATTACAGAAGTCAAAACTATAGAAGTCAAGGCGCAAAGAGCTTACTCTATTTCACTTGAAACTTTTGAATCAAAAAATACCTTGGTTCTTCATTCATCTTTCTGCTTTCTCCGCTATTAATTCGACAACAGCGTTTTCAATTGAATTTTCCTTAATTCATGAAGTTACTTATGCTTCGTGGCACCATTAATGTTTTAGCTGAAACATGAGTGTGGCATGTATTTTTTTGAAACTCTCACTCTCACATCATGCAATATTGTCGGCGAGACATTTTCAAATCTTGGGCGATCCTTCTATTATGGATTCTACCAACATTCATTAAAGCATTCGCTAAGACACCTTTTAGTTTCCTCGACACTTCGAGTCTCCCTGAGAGTTATTTTGATTCACTTGTATCTTTGCTATCGATAGATCATATATCGCTAAGATGTCTCGTAGCTTCACCGGTGTTATGAGTTTCCCCGAGAGTTATCCCTTCAATCTCAAGTATATCGCTATAACTCCCACCGATGCAAACATGTCATTGTGACTTTGTAAGCTGAGCAGATGTTCCTCTGCTTACTTCGTATCTCACTGAGAGATTTCCTTTGGTCTATTTTCTGATTGCTGAGACATAATTATTTTCTTGCCGATGGAACAACACTTGGCATGACTCTTATATCTCCATCTGATGAAACTAGTCTTACCAATGATCAAAACGTACCGCCAAGGCTTTACAAATACAATCCTATCTGTGTGACATAGGGGGTCGATAGGACTCCATGAACTAATATCAAAAAAATCCTCCTTCGCTTTATCGACAAGACCAGATGGATGCTATGGGACTTCACTCTGACGGCCCAAGTCTGGCCGATATACTTTTTTGTGCTTCAGTTAGTAAGACACATATGTGCTCGATATGACACCCCAATGACTATTATCTTGCCGATAGGATCCTTTTGTCATTGAGACTGTGAACTACATCATGCTAATATGAATCCTGAGATAAAATTATATTAGTAAGACATTCACGACCTCTTGCCGATGCACTAAAAAATGTTTTAGTATAAAATAACTTATGGATCGTGAAGACCTATATCATCTCATGCCAATATGACTTTATATACTCAAATGCTTGGGGTCAGGTGAATTTTATGGGACCAAATGGTAAATACTAACTAGAACATGGGCGACAAAGCAAAATACATCAATTTAATATTCATGATATGGGCCTCTTTGGAAAACTTTCATGAGTACAGAAAACTATAAAATTTTCAAATTTTACAGTTAACGGGAGGGTTAAGAGTAGATGGTAGATGGTTAAAGGGTTTAGGGTTAAGGGTGGAGGGGAGAGAGATAGAGGGAGTGAGTGAGTGAGAGAAATACCTAAGAGAGGGAGAAGAGATAGAGGGAGTGAGTGAGTGAGAGAAATACCTAAGAGAGGGAGAAGGGGTAGGGAGGGAGAGACTGAGATAGAGTGAGTGAGTGAGGGAGTGAGTGAGTGAGAGAGAGACCTGTGAGAGTGGTGCTAGGATGGCAGAATTTGAGAGAGATAAAGGAAGTTGGCGGGTTAAGGGTAGAGGTATAGGGGTTAAGGGGAGAGAGATAGAGAGAGAAGAGTGGAGAGAGAGACCTAAGAGAGGGGAGAGGGGGTAGGAGGGAGAGATTGAGAGAGAGGGAGGAGGAAGAGAGAGGAAAAAGGGAGGGGGTTATAGTGCAGATGGTTTAAGGGTTTAAGGTTTAAGAGCTAAGGGTTTAGGTTTCGGGTTAAGGGTAGTGTGAAGAGAGATAGAGGGAGTGAGTGAGTGAGAGAGACCTAAGAGAGGGAGAGGGGGCAGGAGGGAGAGACTTGAGATAGAGTGAGTGAGTGAGTGAGAGAGAGAGAGACCTGAGAGAGGGAGTGGTGTTAGGAGGGAGAGACTTGATAGTAGGAGAGAGGGAGGGAAGTGGGAGAGACAGAGGGAGATAGGGTTAAGGGTAGAGGTAGATGGTTTAATGGCATAGGTTTAAGAGTTAAGGGTTTGTGGTTCAAGAGTTATGGCCGAAGGTTTAGGGCCTAAGGCAGAGGGGAGAGACATAGAGGAGTGGAGTGTGTGAGGGAGAGAAAATTGAGAGAGGGAGAGGGGTGAAGGAGGTCCTGAGTATAGGAGGAGAGGGTAAAAGTGTAGAGGGTTTAAGGGTTAAGTGGAGTGGAGAGAGAGGAGGGGAGGAGAGAGACAGAGAGTAGAGGTTGGCGCGGTAGAGGGAGGAGATAAGAGTGAGGAGAGAGAGAGACCCAAGAGAGGGAGAGGGTAGGATGGTAGACTTGGAGAGAGAGAGGAAAGAGGTAGGAGGAGAGTAGACAGGGTAGAGGGGTTAAATATAGAGGGTAGAGGGTTTAAGGTTTAGAGTTTAAGGGTTAAGGGTTTAGGTTATGGTTTAGGTGAGGAGAGAGATAGAGGAGTGAGAGAGAGAGAGATCTAAGAGAGGGAGAGGGAGTAGGAGGGAGAGACTTGAGAGAGAGAGAGGGTAGAGGGTTTAAGGGTTTGGGGTTTAAGGGTTAAGGGTTAAGGGTTAATGGTTTAGGGTTTAGGGTTATGGGTAGTGATGGAACTGATGGAGCTTCAAAGTTTTATCTTGCCTCATGTCTCTAGTCATCCATGGTGTTTGGGAAAAGTTTAAAGTTGGGGTTTTACCTTTGTCTTCTGTCAAAATCCTAGTATTATCTTATGCCTTAGGAAGGATCTATTTGGTCGTTACTTTTTGGAAGGTTTTAAAACATCTTAAGTCCCATCGCTTCGTCTAGGTCTAGCCCCCTTTTTTTATCGTTTTATTTCTCCTAAGTCTTGGATGGTATCGTGCTCCCTTATTTGAGTGACAACTTATGTAATTGTTTGTCATTGGCCTAGTGATGTCCCCTTATTCCTTTAATAAATGTTTTTATTTTGCAAAAGGACAAGTTCACATGACCATTAATCAATCATCGTTTGATCTCAGTTGTTCCCCGCCATCCTGCAATGACCCCACCACACTATCTTAGTTGATCACACTATCATAGGCAGGCACCATGTGTCTCATCTAGCAAAGCCGAAGGAATGATGGAAATACTTTGGTAAATTAATCTGACTTTAATACATTATGTAGCAGGTTACTAAAGTGTTTGTGAGATGCACATGTTTCAAATCAGCGGAGGTGTTGTGATCTTGGCAGGGAAGATGCTCGATGGTTAATGACAAAGTTGGTGATTGTGTTAGATGAACTAGATTGCTGATGGTTGAAGATCAATGGTTGCTCACCATTGCGTGATCAAAAGTTGTGAGGTCTTTATCGATCGCGATATTGTGGGAAAGCACCCTATGGATTTTGTTGGCAGCGTATAGTATGGTGGGCCCCTTGTTACCACGATGGAGATTGTGTTAGCTTGATTTGAAAGCAACCATTCGATGACCTAACTAAGGTGAAGGATCGGCGACTAGTATTTGAACCTGCATCAAATACGAATGGAGCCATTCGTGCAGTGCACGAGTGAGCTTTAATGGAGGACATGGCGTCTACTGCCCTGGTTTGATTGAAATAAAGCAACTATTCTTCTACTTTTGGTATCACAAAGAATTCAAAACATCTTTGCAGAGCAGTCACGAAGTCGAGGACGAAGTCACAAGCTGTTACAACAAGGATTTGGGTTTACGCAAGTGCAAAGCCATGAGTTCAGTTTCTATATCTCCTAGTTATTCTGAATTCGAATTTGGGGGAATTTGTTGTGTGCTTGTTGTAGGACTTATTGATAATTGTTTTAGAGATATATGTTAACTGAATTGTGGGAAATTGAAAAGTTCTGTTATGTAATTTCATATTTTGTTTAGCCCTAGTCTGTCTAAGGTTTGAGATAGCAAGGAAGCCCTAGTTTACTCAAGATGGCAGTGACAAAGCAACACTCTAGCCAGATTGATTATTTAAGTAGAAACCTATATGATGACTTCCTGGATCAATTGCCCTTGTCAACAAATGATAGGAAGAAGGGATTGATTTTGATGTGAGGGAAAATCCTAGGGGAGGGATTAGTGTATAATTGTTCAAACATAGATGATGCTAGGGTTCATCTTATAGGTTTGGAGATGTTCAGATTGTGGTTTGGATAGAGGAATTTTCCTCATCCCTTTTTGAATGGTTGGATGTATGATATGGGGAAGTTGGTGATACCAAATGTGTTCCCTGATGTAGACTTGCTTAGGGAAATGGATGCACGATATGACCCTGTCACATGGGTAATCAAAGATAATGATGGAAGGGTTCTGTTAAGCCTTAACATAGAAGAATTCTGACAAGTTTTTGATTTGAGTGAGCCTAGTATGTACTTGGTTCCTATCAATCTTGAGGAAATGAAGTAGGAGCATGGGAAGTTGAAATTACTCTTGAAAGATAAGTTGCTCCCACCTCATTTGGCTAGGGCAGGAGGTTCAAGATTCTATATTAGCCCTCGTGACCAGAAACCTTTCAGATTGAATTGCTTTGCAAATCATTTCTTGGCCACTTTTTACGCACTATTCCAAATTTTGGGTTTCAATCCTAACACAGTGATGCCTATCGCTTACATGTTCATGGGGGTGCAAATAAAACACCCTATCTTCTCTATGACTTATGATTTTGCTTCTTTGTTGGCTAAAAGGATACATGAAGGGCTGTTAAAGTTGCAGCAAAATGATACAGGCACCCAATTATTCTAGTATTCTATGTTAATGTATATGTTCTTGTACAAGAATGCTGATTTCTTCTCTGAGAAGATGGAATTAAGGCAATTGGTTGATGGAGAAAGATTGCCAGTACAGATGTGGATTGCAAATTTATCATGTAATAAGGAAAACACTAGTTATGCGCATTTTGAAAATTAGTTTGCTTCTAGATTGAGAGCTAGTCTGATGGTAAATGTACACATTATTCCTGAGGGACTGCATGATTTCCTCAAACCAAAAGGGAGGAGGCCAGAATTGAAGGTTTTCCATAACTGGGGTGACATTATTCCA
>VDFB02075321.1:137637905-137676311 GCA_007258455.2 Sequoia sempervirens | reverse complement strand
GGTTTAGGGTAATAGGATGGCTTAAGGGGATCCTTGTAGTAGGGTCCTATGACAAAATGACATGGCTTAAGGGAATAAAATTTGGTGGAGTTGCCTGAGGCAACCAAATGGTCCTAGGACAAAATTAATGCTTTAGTGTTAAGGGTTTAGATTTTAGAGTTTAGGGTTTAGGGTTTAGCGAACTTAGGGTGAAGTTTGGGTGGCCCTTGGAATAATGGACTCGCAAGTTAGTGCCTAGTTTATGAATATTTTTTATTTTATGAATAGATTGAATATTTATGTAATAGAAACACATAATTATGTATTCTTAAGATTGAGTTTGATGTATATTTTAACTAGATATTTTTTTAATTGAATATAAGATTATTTTATTTAACAATTTTTTCATTAATATTTCCCACTTAAATGAATTTTATGATATAAAATGTATAATATAAAATTAGTTAATGTTGAATCAAGTATTTTATTTTTGATTGTTTGGAATTGAAAGAACCTAAAAGAAAGAAAAGAAAAATATTTAGATTCTTTTAGTGTCTAGGTAACCAGTGCAAAAATTGAGATTTTAGACTAAACTAGAAGCCTAATTAACAAGTAATTGACTAGAATGAGGGATAAGATTATCAAAAGACAACAGACAACGCGTGCAAACAAGAAATGGAAACAAGGCATGACTAAGAGAGATCAAAACATAAAATAGAAATGAATGTTGAATACTATCTAATTAAGTGACAATTGGAAATCGATTGTACACTTGGATTTACAAATTTGCTAACTAAATTTGCAAACAAACATTGATAAAATTTATGAATTGTAACTATTCTTTAACATATTGTTTTCTATTCTAGTTATAATTTAACATTCAAACTAAAGTTTAACATATATCATTTTCTTCATACAATGCAAAAGAAATTTAAAACATTTAAGCAATGCAAATGAATTTTCTTGAGCTCAAAATTAGGGTAACTTTCAAAATCAAAATAATTTGTTTGATTTCAATTTAGGGTTTTAGCAATTTTTCTTGTTTCGGTTCAATTTAGGGTTTCAATTTCTAAGCAATTATGGGTTTTAATGCAATTTTTTCATTTCATTTCAAACTAGGGTTTTCAAATTGATTTTTTTTGTTTGATTTGAATTCAAGGTTTCAAAAAGCTTGATTAGGGTTTCTAAATGAATTTTTTTATTTCATTTCAATTCCTCTAGGTTTGAAATGCAATTTTTTTTGTTTTGTTTCAATTAGGGTTTTCAAATACAATTTTTTTTTGTTTGATCAAACAATTTAGGTTACAAAAGCTAAATTTTGTTTCTAAAATACAATTCAAGGTTCATTTTTTCGTTTCTATTCAATATCTTCAGGTTTCATTGAATTTTTTCATCTGTTTCTACAATTCCTCATTTCTACTATAACAGGAAATAAAATGCTTAAAACATCAAATAAATTTAAAAAAAATGCTAAAATCAATTATTTTATTGAAAATTTTAATAAAAAATGAAAAAATGCAAAATAATGGGGATGGATAGGTACTTGGAGGTTGTTTTTGGTGGTCATTGTCACTCACAACTCGGGATCCTATGCTCTACTAAAATGCAGGTTTGTTTGTTTTTAAAAATTAAATACCATTACAAAACGAGATCCCGATTATTACAAAATGGGATCCCGATTTTTATAAATTGGGATCCTGTTTTGTACTAATCAGGATCCTATTTCCTATCCACCGATTCGAGACCCTTTAACATATGAGATCCCAATTTTTAAAAAGTGGGATCCCATTTTACATTTAGGCTCGGGATCCCATAACTTTTGTAATGTCGATTTCATTTTTTTGGCTAAGGAAAAAACTTCCACGTTTTGTGGACTCAACTTTGTGCACTTACCCATTGTTCATACTAGACACTCTCCTTAGAATCATCTCTCCCCTTGGATCCAGTGCAACTACATCTATTCAATGAGTTGGCTACAATGATTTCAGCTACCTCATAGTCAACGATCAGTTGAAATCACATGCAGTCTACCTCAAGTTGGAGATCTTTTCACCACAAGGAATTCCTTCTCAAGACTTGCAAACTTGCTTCGATACCACTTCGTGTAGTCACAGATGGAGGGTCTAAAAAGAACTATCCAATGGTGTAACTTAGAGTCAACACAACTGAAATAACACAAGATATTGATTAGAAAACATGAACTTTTATTGATTCATTAACTAGAATTCCTACATGCATCATATGCCTTGTATGTAGAATGGCTAGGGCTCACAGGCCTATCGTAAGTGCATTACAACATTACTAATGGGAAAAGGCCTTATTTGAATAACTGATCCTAATTACTTGTGATCTATCTATCTAACTATTGATGATTGCTTTACAATGAATTAAAATGATCTTAAATATGATTCTCCAACTCGAAATATGGTTTACATCAGCATCAAGGGTTTACAAACCTAATGCAAGATCAAACATGTAGGTCGACCAAACAACATGAAAGATAATCCTTTAGGAATGAAACGTATTGTGGATCTTCAAGAAAGAACCCCTTGGACCTAAAATCCATGTATGGTGTTCCATTAAGCTCCACATTATCTGGAATAGGTCCACACAAAAATTCTAGACCAAGTCGGTCCCAAATGCTCTGACTGTGAATTAACAGTGAAATTTTGAGAGTGATAACTTTCTGCATACATAGGATGGATGAGTATGCACTTGGTTAAAGCAACTAGCTTCACTCATGGTTGAGGGTTTAGGCTTGGTTTGTGATTCAATCTCAGGATGTAAAAGACCAAACATCTCTAATGGTGGAATAGTAGAAGGTGTTGGTTGTTGCATGGAAGGGTAAAATGATGTATTATTCTCAAGGTTGTCAAGATAATTACATATGAAATCGTGCATGCTTTCATCATCTTCACCTAAGATTTCAACTTAATGAGGACATTCATTAGGGGTTAGTTGAGCATGATTAGGTTCTATTGCATTAGGATCATTACCAAACATAAAACTTGAGACATCAACTAAAGATGTTAAGGACTTCCATATGTTACCAATACACATGTCCATTATGCAAGAATGAATTGAAAAGATATTATAAATTTTTAGATTTAAAGCAAGATAAAAAAATTATTATACTATGCAAAAACTTGAAAATGATGTCTTTTAGATACAATTTCGAATTCAAAAAATGCATTGAATTTGACAAATTAAGTTGAATATGAACAATTTCATATAACAAAAGATTTGGAAACTAAAATAGCAAACTGAATACAAAAACATAGAATGTAGAAAAAGTGTTTTTGATGAACAAAAATTTAGAAAAATCCCTGATCAGGCACTCATTCACCCATGGTCAAATGGGTCTCACTTTACGGTTTTTAAAAATCAATTTACGTATTTCTAAGGTGATTTTTATGCTTTTTAGATTCTAGTTTCAAATAGGTGGTTACAATTTCATATTTCTAGAAAATTAGATCTAAATGCAACTGCAAAATGATGTTAAATGACAAGAAAAAAGACCTAATTTGAGATGAAATTTTGATTCAATTTTCTGATGTAAATGACTAATATTTTTGAATTTTCTAGATTTTAAAGAATGTAAAAATGAAAACCTAAACCCTAAATGAGATGCAAACTTTTGGAAGTCAACAACCCTAAATGAGATTGAAATCAAGGAAATGCAATGCAAATGAATTCAAAACCTAGATCTAGGGTTGAAAATGGACTCCAATTTAGCAATTTATGATGCTCAAACATTGAGTTCACCAAAATGAAAAGGTGAAAAATAGGTTTGTTCACCAAATATGGAATTGATGAACAATGAGGGGCCTATTTTCCTTTATTTCATTAGGAAATGAGATCCCCACAAAGAATTGACTAGAAACCCTTAGGTGAATCAACTAAATGTGAGAATCTTCAAGTTTCCTTATGCTTGAAGATAGGTTTCAAGGTAAAACAACACTTTGGGGAGAAAAACTAAAAATAGAAAATCGATTACAAATTTCAATCTAATGTACTTGAAACAACAATATTAAACTCAATATTAGTAGAACTAGAAAACCTATTGCATATCTAAGAAGGGAAGAAATGTGTTTACCAGTCACTAAGAGGCGGTTTCTGAAGGCTGACAGGAACTCATTTTCCCATGGGTGAATGGGTCTTTTGTCAAGGCTTTTTTGCAAATTTTGGGAACCTCTAATGTTGATCTATAGCTTCTAACTTATCTAAGTTCTAGTGTCAAAAAGTCAACAATCATATATGTAGGTTAGATTTTGTGATTTGACAACTTTGACAGTTTTGACAACTTTTCCAATCTTGTACTTCAAAAGGTCTTCAATCCTTCTTCACCCTAAATCACTCAACAAACCCTTGAATGAAACCTTGATAATGGAGATCTTAGAAGGTCTGCAACTTGCATGAAATGGATGAATTGGATGTGGATCTTGACACTTGAATAATGTTTTGAATGCTTGAACTTGATCTTGAAACCTACATCACAATGTAAGCTCCAAAAACATGCATGATGCAAGAAGACTTTAACATGATGAATAGATCTTGAATGCTCCAATAAATCTTTTATATATCTACTCTCGAATGCTCTTGACCATCAACTTTTCTCTTGTGCAATTGCTCTTGAAATCTCATAAAAGTTCTCTTGAAATTCTAGGTGAAACTTAGAAAATAACCTTGTATTTATAGGTATGTATCATTAATTTCCCGAATTCAAATATCACAAGCCGACATTGAAATATCAATTTGGAGATATTAAAATACTACCAGAAACATATTTAAATTTAGGTCCAAAGGTCTAGGGAGGACCCATTCGCCCATGGGTGAATGGATCCCAGGTCCCTATTCCTAGAACACACATTGCTCAATGTAAATTGTTATGTATTGGCATTAATTATTGTCCATTTAAGCTAATTTTAATTAAGAGGGCCCAAATAAGTGTGAAAATATAAATGGATACATTTAACAACACTAAATTAAGACATTATTAAGTCCATTTAAATTAGGAGGGCTCAAACAAGTGTGAAAATGTAAAGGGATACATTTTTCTACACTACATTTACTAACTATGATTTTGGTTACAAATATGAATCTTGAAACAAATTATAGAAAAATATGGAAGAATACGATATCAAAAACTTTCCACACTTTATTTGATAACAACTAGAATAAACAAATGTTAAAATAAAAAAAAATTAGTGATATATGATTGCTTTAGGTTAGGGATGTCAATGTTTTATTTGCATATAAATAGCATGTGTAGGCTTCATCCTCATCAACTTTATATATTTTAAACAAAATTCTATGGAACCACTACCAAAATGTCACTTTACTTCTTAGGTTTCTACCCATATAATTTTTTTTATAGTTTAGATGAATTAAGTTATTATTTTTATTTACTTTTAGTGGTGTCTCCATATATCTCAAATACATATGTATTTTTCTATTTTATATTTGTTCATCTAAAATTTTAAAAATTATATATAGAAGAATATTCTACACTTCATTCCCTATACTTTAGAAAGCTTGCTTTTTTTTTAGAAGTTGGGCTATGGTATTTTTTCATGGTGCATCTTCAAAAAAAAATCACAAAAAAAAAAAAAAATTATATATATATATAATTTAAAAAATTTAAATATTAAATATCAAATAGTTTAATATTTAAAAATATTTAATAAAAAAGGGGAGAGCACATACATATACTATGTTATATTGTAGTGATAAAAATTTGATCACTATTGTGTATGTTCAATGTTTGAAACTCTTAGTCTTAGTCATTTTAATAAATTATTAATAATTTAGAAATTAGATTTCAAAATTTAAGTTTTGTTGATTTTTTTTTAAAAAAAGACATATTTTCACTCTCTTTTTAACCCTTGTTTCTCTATACTTACCCATTTTAAAATAACTTTTCAATTCATCAAATCATAGCTTTGAATTAAAATATGTTAGTTGTGTGATTATTTGCATTTATTTAATTAGTTTAAATTTATGTAAAAAAAAAAAAACTTTTAATTATTTACATAAATTAGAGATATAATAGTGTAGTTATAAAGTGTAAGGGAAATGAATCCTTTTTACACTACTTTCATCCTATAGTAATGTATGTCCAAGTAAAATGATCAAATCTAATAAAATAATGAAATCAACTTGACTTAGAATTTGATTGTTGCAATTAGAACAATTAAAGAGAGATTTCTAAAACTTATATTTTTTAGCTGAATAAATGGTTCACATTATAATTTACTAGATTGATACACTATGATAGACAATTTGAAATTAAAGCTTGGATACATGAATTTGTGATTAAATGGTATGATTCTATGTACAAAATTTTGGTATTATAAGTTAGGCTACCCAATGAGAATTAGTCTATAGGTGGTGCAACTTAATCCTCTAATAATGTAATCTTTAGAAATATAAACACCTTTGAGTTATACACCCAATTCTAAATTTGATTGTGCTTAGAAGCATAGTGGAACTTACTTCAAGATTGAGGGAAGGCTCTTAACTTGTCTCAATAACAATCAAGTTCTTATAAGCGAATAAGATAATGGAATCATGTCAAGCATCTAATGTAGATGTGAATTTGATGTTCTAGTGAAGAGATGCAATGGCTAAATATAGAATTTAGTTTTGAGTGATTCTCTTATTGTAGTACTCCTCCATTCTCACCTAGGATGTGCAGGTAGTCTGGCTAATGAATCAGAAGAAGAAGATGGGACAAGAGCTTCTATGGTATTTTTGTGAGTATGATATTATTTTATGATTGCATTTAATTGGTGATGCTTTTGTATAGATGCAATATTAGGTGGTGATGCAGTGAATAAGAAATTGTTCATGATGATACGAGGTGATTTGTATATCTTAGTGATGTTTTTTTATATTCAATGTTGTAGTTGCTAATGTGGTTAAGGTGAGGGGATGGCATAGCATCACTCGTTCATGAGTGCCCTGCTACGCTGCGATTCCTTCTCACGAGGTGCTTGTATTTAAATAGATATATTGTGCACAACATTGTTTGTATGCAGGGATTGCAGGTACATAGTCTCGATTCCACCTGCTTCGGTAGGACAGGGCGAGCACCTATAACCCAACGGTATATTGTTGAAACAGAGGTGGTGATGAAGTCATCCTGTCCCATGATGTCAAACCGTCTTGTTTAAATGGTTTTGTGTGTTCTTGTAATTGTCATTCTTTGTGGTCGTTGTTTGTGTTTTGTCGTACTTTATTTATGTTGGTATTTTATAAGTTGTGATTGAATTAATTAAATAAGGGTAATATTGTTTATTAAAATGTTAGATTAAATTGTATTTAAATATTTAAATGTTCTATTTATTTTTAAAAAATTCATGTATTTTATTAAATGTTAATTAAATATTAAATTGTGTTTATTATTTTAATTAATTATCTTGTTGAAGATAATTGTTAGAATAAATTATTTAAATTAATTAGATAATGTGCTTTGCAAATAAAGTTGTAAAAATAGAAATTAAAACAAAAAGTATTGTGGAATAGAAAAATAAATAAATAAAAGAATGAAAAAGTTGTGTGAACGAATGAGAACTCAGATCTGACTGAAAAGCTTGCTTTTAAAAATATAATTTCTTTTATTTATGATTTTTGAGAGTTTTTGAAAGAAAGGGGTAATATCTTTTATTTTGAATTGAAATTTTTGAGGGTTTTGGGAGATAGAGAGAGGATTAGTGTTACAGAGTTGCACAAATTATTGTTTATGTTATTTTTGAATTTTTTGCTATATTTTGGAGGAGAGTTCTAGAAAGGGACTTGGAATCTGTTATTGGTTATTCTGGAGTCTTCTGAACAAAGGATCGAATTCGAGTTCGAGCACGGTTACTCAGAGGAGATTCAAAGTAGGAAGGAGGAGCTCTTCACAAAGGCCGTCAGAAACTAGCTTCATCGGATCCTCGAGAGCGCAAGACTCCAGGTTCCACTCTCTTCTCTTAATGGTTTTAAATCTGTAAAAGAAATAAAGAGGTGTTTTAGAATCAATCTTTGTTTGAAAAAAGAAAATCATTTTGTGATTTAGATTTAAATGATTTCTTTGAGATTAGAAAATGAATAAACAAATAGGTCTTCTTTGAAAACAAAATTCATGTTGAATTTAGAAATCAGGTTTTGCAAACAAACTGAAAAGAAATTTTTCAAATTCCGTTGGGATATGCCCTATTTCTCTCTATTATCTTTCTGTGGAAAAGAAATTAATCTTCGTATTAGATGGTTTTGAAATATTATTTTGATAATTATTAATATATATTGTATTAAATTTATATTGTTCTGTATTTTACACAGAAAATTGTTTGTGTGTAGTTATTTATAAAATATATATATAATGAATTTATGTTTGCATTAAAATGTATTTGAAAATTATTTTTTTCCAAATTTAATATCATGGTGAACTGTGTCGGCGTCCATCCCTGTTTAGGACGAAAATGTTTACATTTATGATAAAATGAAATTTAAAAAAAAAAAAATCTAATAAATAAGAATTATTAAAAAAAAGAATTTAAAGGGGCTTTGGGGAGGGACAGACAGGCCGTACCCCCCTTACCCCTGTTGCATAGTGATTGCCACACAGCAGTCCCCAAGACTGCTGTGCGCAGTCCCTACAGGGACTGCCGAGCGCAGTCCTTGCAAGGACTGACGCAGGGCCTGTAGGGGGTTGTTATTTGTTTTGTATTTTTTTTTTAATTTTAATTTTATTTAATTTAAATTTAATTTATTTTATTATATTATATATATGTGTGTATGTATGTATATTTATTTCGGTGAATATATTTATTTTATTAAATATTATAACTTATAATTTATTTTATTTTAAATATAATTAGAATTATTTTATTTAATATTATTTTTTTATCTAAAAATGTAATTTATGTATTTTATTTAAAAAGGTTAAATAATGTTATATATACATCTATTTAGGGCATTATTTTATTATTTGCTAGGTTGAACAAATATCTTTTAAACATGAAATTAGTCTTAATTTGAATAGTATGTAGATTATATCGTGACAATTGTATTTGGTTATAATTGAAGTTGGAATCTTGTAATGATTAGTTAATTGGGGAAATTAATTGAATTATTTAATTGGGAATGGAATTAAATGGTGCAACCTTGCAGATTATAGTGCGAGTTTTCTTTTATGTTATGGTTTTGATAGTGTTGTCCATGTGGGAAACCTGTTGTTTTACAAACCCTTGTTCCAGAGGCATGATTTATTTTCTTGGACATTTATTCTTGTACCTTTGGGATCGGAATATTACATGGTTTTAAGCATTAAATTTTGGAAGGGTTGTACGAGAATGGTGTTCACTGTAACTTGAGTTATTGCAAGATGGATTTGCCTCACATGTCTTATTTTGTGTTATGTGTCTTATACTTGAAGGTACAACCCTTGTTGTGTTCTGGTTTATGTTAGGGGTCTTAGGGAGAGCTAAGCAATGACACTCTCCATTAGATACCCGTTTGCTTTGTTGCTTATTGCCTCTGGAAATGTGTTTTGGGAGTGACATGCTTAATGTGTTTCAGATTCTTTTGAGAATTATTTATGAATGTTCTTTGGACTTGTTTAATTGTCATTGCTTTGATTAATTGTGGCGAGTTTCTTATCTTTACCTTATTTCTTGACTCGTGAATGTTGTGGTCTATGTCATTGTAACCTTGAGTTGTAATTGTATTCGTACTATGTTGCTCACGGAGTCGGTTTGACAATCATGGTCGAGTTAACTTCCTTGTCACCTCTAAGCACGGGAGGTGAGTTCTTCATAACTCACATGGTTGGGTGGAACGTGCTCCTCACCCGTTGGGTTCCCCATCAGCAGTCTATCTTCTCAGCATTTCTACAGTTGGTGTTGCACCAGTGTTCCTTTGTAATTCATATTTCATTGTATTTATATTATCCCACACGTTTGGGAAATTTGATGTAATTATTAATCATGAGCTTGTAATGTAATATTAAAATGATGATGTAATATTTAGGATTCTTTGTAACTTTATTGGATGAGATTCTATATGATTGTAGTATGGGATGTAGTGATACTTTCACTCTTAGTTTATGGATGTACTTTTATTAATGATTATTGTAGTACAATTGGTCAAGTTGTTTAATAATTATCTTTTACTTTTGTTATTAGTTGTTTTGCGAAGTAACCTCACGTGCCCCAGAGAATGTAATGTTAAGTTATTAATGTGCAATGTTAATGTAATTAATGTACAAATGCATGTTTACTTTGTGTATTATTTAAAAAGAAAAAATTGTTTGCAATGTTTGTTCTCTGGGGTTTGCATGGCGAGCGTTACAACTTGGTATCAGAGCACTAGGTTCATACACTAGGCACTCTGGTTTTATATGAGCCCATCATGTTGTCCTAGTGAATTTGTTAAGTGAAGTTCTTAAGTGATCACGACGATCATGTTGGATTGTGGAAATGATGTAAAGTTTTGAACCACGTAGTGTTGGAAAGTAACTGTACTTGTGGAATTATGTATATAATTGTACTTCCCTTGTAAATGTGAGAAACCAGTAACTGTGCATCGATTGAGTGTTGTGAATACCCCATACTTGCTTTGTGGGCCCATAACCCATAGGTTGTAGGATGGAGATACGGTGTACCCATCCATTCTGAATATGTTGTATTTGGCATGGGATTAACCATACCATTATGTGTATTTGTATGTTTGTTACCTGATTGAGGGCCAACCCACGTGTGGTTGAAAATCTATACATATAAGAGTAGCCAAAAGCTAGTTTCATGGATTCTTTTCTTTTGGTTCTCTACTCCCTCAACCTGTGAAGGGGTAGTAGCAGCCACAAAGTTCCTTGGGTGGAGTGTGTAGCGTACGCATATTGCGACGCAGAGTAGTCTTAGCTCAACCGATCCCGAGGAAACGTACTCACTACTTCCCCTTATGATGGATTAGGGTACTTGATCCATATGTGCTAGCCTAAACCCCACAGTCTTGAGTATTGCAGCATTGGATTGTTAGTTTATGCCTGGCCATCCATAGGGACGTTGATCTAGCATTAGCGAGTCAACCTCGTCTGTATGAGAGGTGAAGCTCAAGTAGCCCGCATATTGATATACTCATATATGCATTATGTATACCGTATCTGCACATGTTCTGACATGATGCAATAGATACGATGCCACACCCCTCTGATGTTCTGACACAGTGCTGGTGATGATGCCGTGTTGGTGATGGTAGCGAGCTAGGCTCGAGGACACAATGCCACGTGCATAGACACGTGAAGGTGCACTATGAGATGTGCTATGATAGCCTACTTGTGTGATGAGCGTAATGGGGCCTCACACACTTGTAGAGGGATACTCATGTTTGCTTTCGACAGTGTTTGGGTCATTTAGCATATGGGTATGTCCTTGCCATGTATACCTCTGGCAACGGCGAGTACCTGTGTGTGCCTTCTCCATGAGGTATCACTATGTGGGGTGTGTCTATGTGTGCCTACTTCCACGGAGCCACAGACACGGCATACGTTAGTGCGTGCCTTCTCCGACTGGCGTATGACCATGTCGTGTGACGACGCAAGGCAGGGTGTTGCCGAGGAGCACACTTTGGGTCATGTGGATGGCATGCTCACTTTGCACCACATGAGGGCTATTGTTATAGCCGGACAATGTTCCCTCCTTCCTCGTTTGGTGGCTAGTATCTAGTCACATAGTGTTGTATTGTGCAATTTTGAAGATTAAGGAATTCCTTTATGATTGTTGATGATTTTCAATTGACCTTGAAGGCTGACATTTTGTTTATGTTTGATTGTAATGGTTTAGCCACACTTTGTGATTTATTCTCTCATAGCCCTCGTGGTTACATTTGATTTAGTGTTGACATTGCGCGCATTTCTTGCTTTACTGTTGAAATTGAATCTTATTTGATGTTTGTTTTATGACTTTGGTGGCTAAACTAGTTTATCCTTGTTGTTTTTGAGGTCGGCCATATGTTGTATTGTGATTCCTCTCCAAGGACGTATGAGGCGGACTTGGTGAGTGTATACGAGGAGGTAGATGCAGGGAACCTTGAGGATGGGGGTATGTGAGGCTATTTTATAGCTAGGACCCACTACCCACCAATGTGTGATGACTATCTCCTGGAGGCTAACCACCTTGTACAACAAGAGATAGGTCATAGTGGTCTTGTTTGGATGGTCTCGCCATGTGTGTGTGGCCTAACACCATCAAGCCACTGAGTGTGAGCTATGGATTATGTGAGATGGATTTTGGCTCTTGGCTCATGGATTATGTATTGTGGATTAGTATGCTGCTTCCCGACGTCCAAATGGACCCTTGTGTAGCCTTGTGTTGTGTTGTTCCCAGTGATGTGACTGTGTATGTATGTGTTATAATAATATTTCTTATATTTTGTGGCTATTGATGTAAAAGAGGGATAACCATGTTGTCTTAAATGTGGGTATATTGTGACTTTGTGGTATAAAATAGATTGGATATTATTGAGAATCATAAATTGTGACTTAAAATATGTTATTGAAACATGATATGGTGTGTATTTTTGTTAATTTCAAGTAATCATTTGATGTGTTTTCCTTCTATGATATTTTGAAGATGTTTGTTGTGTAAATGGAAAATTGAGTTAATAGGAGTACTTGCTTTCTTATTAGTGCTGAAACCAAGTATGTTATTGTAAGAGATGTAAGGATTTATAAATAAAAGTAGTTAAGAAGATATTATTTTCAAATGTAAAGCCGGATAGTGATTCTAACTGTAATGATTCAGAAAAAGGGTGTACATCAAGTATAGATTAGAGAAATTTTGGTACTAATGTGGTTATCTTTCCATTTTGAGCCATGTGACTTCCAGGAGTAAGTCGAGTTTTAGGGGGGGAGGATGTAGTACTCCTCCATTCTCACCTGGGATGTGCAGGTAGTCTGGCTAAGGAATTAGAAGAAGAAGATGGGACAAGAGCTTCTATGGTATTTTTGTGAGTATGATATTATTTTATGATTGCATTTAATTGGTGATGCTTTTGTATAGATGCAGTATTAGCTGGTGATGCAGTGAATTAGAAATTGTTCATGATGATACGAGGTGATTTGTATATCTTAGTGATGTTGTTTTATATTCAATGTTGTAGTTGCTAATGTGGTTAAGGTGAGGGGATGGCGTAGCATCACTCGTTCATGAGTGCCCTGCTACGCTGCGATTCCTTCTCACGAGGTGCTTGTATTTAAATAGATATATTGTGCACAACATTGTTTGTATGCAGGGATTGTAGGTACATAGTCTTGATTCCACTTGCTTCGGTAGGACAGGGCGAGCACCTATAACCCAACGGTATAATGTTGAAACAGAGGTGGCGATGAAGTCATCCCATCCCATGATGTAAGACCGTCTTGTTTAAATGGTTTTGTGCGTTCTTGTAATTGTCGTTCTTTGTGGTCGTTGTTTGTGTTTTGTCGTACTTTATTTATGTTGGTATTTTATAAGTTGTGATTGAATTAATTAAATAAGGGTAATATTGTTTATTAAAATGTTAGATTAAATTGTATTTAAATATTTAAATGTTCTATTTATTTTTAAAAAAGTCATGTATTTTATTAAATGTTAATTAAATATTAAATTGTGTTTATTATTTTAATTAATTATCTTGTTGAAGATAATTGTTAGAATAAATTATTTAAATTAATTAGATAATGTGCTTTACAAGTAAAGTTGTAAAAATAGAAATTAAAACAAAAAGTATTGTGGAATAGAAAAATAAATAAATAAAAGAATGAAAAAGTTGTGTGAACGAATGAGAACTTAGATCTGACTGAAAAGCTTGCTTTTAAAAATATAATTTCTTTTATTTATGATTTTTGAGAGTTTTTGAAAGAAAGGGGTAATATCTTTTATTTTGAATTGAAATTTTTAAGGGTTTTGGGAGACAGAGAGAGGATTAGTGTTACAGAGTTGCACAAATTATTGTTTATGTTATTTTTGAATTTTTTGCTATATTTTGGAGGAGAGTTCTAGAAAGGGACTTGGAATCTGTTATTGGTTATTCTGAAGAGTCTTCTGAACAAAGAATCGAATTCGAGTTCGAGCACGGTTACTCAGAGGAGATTCAAAGCAGGAAGGAGGAGCTCTTCGCAAAGGCCGTCAGAAACCAGCTTCATCGAATCCCCGAGAGCGCAGGACTCCAGGTTCCACTCTCTTCTCTTAATGGTTTTAAATCTGTAAAAGAAATAAAGAGGTGTTTTAGAATCAATCTCTGTTTGAAAAAAGAAAATCATTCTGTGATTTAGATTTAAATGATTTCTTTGAGATTAGAAAATGAATAAACAAATAGGTCTTCCTTGAAAAGAAAATTCATGTTGAATTTAGAAATCAGGTTTTGCAAACAAACTGAAAAGAAACTTTTCAAATTCCGTTGGGATATGCCCTATTTCTCTCTATTATCTTTCTGTGGAAAAGAAATTAATCTTCGTATTTAGATGGTTTTGAAATATTATTTTGATAATCATTAATATATATATTGTAAATTTATATTGTTCTATATTTTACACAGAAAATTGTTTGTGTGTAGTTATTTATAAAATATATATATATAAAATGAATTTATGTTTGCATTAAAATGTATTTGAAAATTATTTTTTTCCAAATTTAATATCATGCCGAACTGTGTCGGAGTCTGTGCTTGTTCAGGACAAAAATGTTTACATTTATGATAAAATGAAATTTTAAAAAAAAAAAAATCTAATAAATAAGAATTATTAAAAAAAAGAATTTAAAGGGGCTTTGGGGAGGGACGGACTGGCCGTACCCCCCTTAACCCTGTTGCGGCATAGTGACTGTCGCACAGCAGTCCCTAGTACTGCTATGCGCAATCCCTACAGGGACTGCCGAGCGCAGTCCTTGCAAGGACTGTGACGGCAGGGCCTGTGGGAGGGGGTTGTTGATCCGTAAACGAATCAAGCACTTGCTCGTTAAAGTTCACGAGTTAGATTTTCAAAGACTTACAATAGTCAATCTAACATCAAGATATTTTAATTATCAATTTGAATCCAACATGTAAATTCAAATCTCTAATCTACTAAGCTCAGAAAAATAACTGCAAGAAATCACAAAAAATAGAACCAAGATGATAACAAAGTTCACCGAAAATCGGCTACGTCTCCGGATTCGCCAGAAAAATGAATTGATCTATTGCCTTCAAGACTTGGAAACACCACAAGTTACAAAAAGAAGTCAGCTTTCGCCTTACAAGAGGCCTCCAGAAAGCAGCTTCGCCTATGACAACAGCTCCCACGTCGACAAGACATCCTTACAGAAGAACAAGAAGAAGCTTTGCAAAAGCTTTTACAAAATGCAGATTCTTCGCCAAGTTACAAAATTCCTCCAAGGGATACTTGGCTTACAAGAAGAATTGCTACGAGAAGAATTGGCTTGAGAAGAGAAGAATTGGATGAGTGAGGAAGACTCTCCTAGTCTCCTTTTTATACAAAGAATTTACTCGATATGGTAGAAAACCATATGATTCACCAAAATTCCCTTATCTCTCCAAATCTTCTAATTACATAGATTTCAAAAAAAAAAACCCTATTAAATCCCCTATAATTATTCTAAGCCCTTCATTTACTATCATTTTCGGGCTATTGAGGTTAGGGGTTTGTTTTTAATAACCAATAATTGGTTATTTAGGCATTCGGGCCTAACAACTCGTTATATAAAACCCGTGCTATATTAACATTAACCATATTCGATGGCTTATTGGTGAGAAAAGATTTTATAACCCAACCGGCCATTTTTAAAACAAAATCAGGAGTAGAACAATGACAAAACGAACCGACCTCCCCTCATATACAAGGCATCCGATATGGTGCAACGGTTATCCGGAAATCTCGGTGATGAGCGGTGGGGGGTTCAAGTTCTCTCCACAACACATTTTTTTTTTGAAACAAACAAACCCAAACAACCCGCGCAGGAAGAGGAGACAGGGGGCCACGTGGCGCATCCTCGCTGTGCCACATGGCAAGATTTGATTCGCTTCCACTATCCACGTAGTTGCCAACTCACTACCATGTGTCAGAAGACCGTTCGATGAACCCGTCCATATCACTTGCTGACTGTGCATCTACCACGTGTCAATAGCTGATTCGATGTTTAGGCTGACGTCACCTGCCACATCATCGTGCCACGTCGACGTGTACGAACTGTACAGACTGCCATGTGTCAAGACCCCATTGGTCCATGCCATCATCCGTACGATGACCTGTTTTCCAAGTCAGAAGGATGACGTCATTCTGATGTCAGCAACTGTACCTCATGGTACCTTGGTCAACTAGAAACTTTGACTGGCTCTAACTCGCGCACACGACGTCCGATTTGCATGAAACGAACGCCATTGGAATCATGACGACGAGCTCTTCACGATGATGCCAACTTTGATCAATTTGGTGACAATAAATTTTTCACCTTTTTCCTCGTCCCTGATAGCTGAGTTGACCAACCTTTGACCGAGCTTTGACCAGCGATATCTCAGACATACAGATTCAGAATTTGACGAAATGAACTTTGTTGTGATCGTGTCGATGAGCCCTCTGAACTGACACTGCTTTCGGCCGATTCTGAGTTGGTAAAATTTTCACCTTCTGGACAACTTCCTAGTCCAAGGTTGACCGAACTTTGACTGCATGTAACTTAGGCAAACGAACTCCTTTTTCACCCGTTCAAGTTGCGCCGGATTCAGAATTTTGTGCTCTATGCGATGGCACTGATTCCGAGAGAAACTAGAACACTTCAATTTTAGGTCCTGAAGATCCACCTGGATCAGTTGTTATTTGTTTCGTATTTTTTTAAAATTTTAATTTTATTTAATTTAAATTTAATTTATTTTATTATATTATATATATGTATGTATGTATGTATATTTATTTTGGTGAATATATTTATTTTATTAAATATTATAACTTATAATTTATTTTATTTTAAATATAATTAGAATTATTTTATTTAATATTATTTTTTTAATCTAAAAATGTAATTTATGTATTTTATTTAAAAAGGTTAAATAATGTTATATATACATATATTTAGGGAATTATTTTATTATTTTCTAGGTTGAACAAATATCTTTTAAACATGAAATTAGTCTTAATTTGAATAGTACGTAGATTATATCGTGACAATTGTATTTGGTTATAATTGAAGTTGGAATCTTGTAATGATTAGTTAATTGGGGAAATTAATTGAATTATTTAATTGGGAATGGAATTAAATGGTGCAACCTTGCAGAGTATAGTGCGAGTTTTCTTTTATGTTATGGTTTTGATAGTGTTGTCCATGTGGGAAACCTGTTGTTTTACAAACCCTTGTTCCAGAGGCATGATTTATTTTCTTGGACGTTTATTCTTGTACCTTTGGGATCAGAATATTACATGGTTTTAAGCATTAAATTTTGGAAGGGTTGTACGAGAATGGTGGTCGCTGTAACTTGAGTTATTGCGAGATGGATTTGCCTCGCATGTCTTGTTTTATGTTATGTGTCTTATACTTGAAGGTACAACCCTTGCCATGTTCTGGTTTATGTTAGGGGTCTTAGGGAGAGCTAAGCGATGACACTCTCCACTAGATACCCATTTGCTTTGTTGCTTATTGCCTCTGGAAATGTGTTTTGGGAGTGACATGCTTAATGTGTTTCAGATTCTTTTGAGAATGATTTATGAATGTTCTTTGGACTTGTTTAATTGTCATTGTTTTGATTAATTGTGGCAAGTTTCTTATCTTTACCTTATTTCTTGACTCATGAATGTTGTGGTCTATGTCATTGTAACCTTGAGTTGTAATTGTATTTGTACTATGTTGCTCATGGAGTCGGTTTGACAATCATGGTCGAGTCAACTTCCTTGTCACCTTTGAGCACGGGGGGTGAGTTATTCATAACTCACATGGTTGGGTGGAACGTGCTCCTCACTCGTTGGGTTCCCCATCAGCAGTCTATCTTCTCAGCATTTCTACAGTTGGTGTTTTACCAGTGTTCCTTTGTAATTCATATTTCATTGTATTTATATTATCCCACACGTTTGGGAAATTTGATGTAATTATTAATCATGAGCTTGTAATGTAATATTAAAATGATGATGTAATATTTAGGATTCTATGTAACTTTATTGGATGAGATTCTATATGATTGTAGTATGGGATGTAGTGATACTTTCACTCTTAGTTTATGGATGTACTTTTATTAATGATTATTGTAGTACAATTGGTCAAGTTGTTTAATAATTATCTTTTACTTTTGTTATTAGTTGTTTTGCGAAGTAACCTCACGTGCCCCAGAGAATGTAACATTAAGTTATTAATGTGCAATGTTAATGTAATTAATATGTAAATGTAATTAATGTACAAATGCATGTTTACTTTGTGTATTATTTAAAAAAAAAAAATTGTTTACAATGTTTGTTCTCTGGGGTTTGCACGGCGGGCGTTACACTTATGATTACCTAATTTTGTGATTTCTTTGTGATCCAAGAATGTTCTTAAATACATGTTCATAGTCATACAATTCAATTTTTTTGGTACATAAACTAATGAGTTAACAATTATTTTTCCAAAAGATCGACTTTCAAATAGGAGTTTTTAAATTTAAAGGTGAACATCATGCAATGAAATCCATGGTAACAAATGACCTAAGAATGCAGATAGATCTATACTAAAATAAAAATGTACACAAAAATTGATTATTATTATTTTAAATAATAAAAATAAATCATTACAACTTATTTGACACCAACATTACAGCTCATTTCTTCATAATAAGATAAACTAATGCTTGCATCTTTAAAAGGTACATAAGAAATTTATAACAATACTAGCAAAAACAGAAAAACCAGAAAAACAATCTTAAACAATTTTCAGAACATAAATACTCGTATAAAAAGCTTATCAACTGATAACTAAGTTTAAGTTTGGATGCTTGCATGCTCATAAAGTCCATATATGACAAAATAAGTTCACATAAAATTCCTTGATTTTCCGTGCATTTTTAAGACGTCAAAGCTTTGAAATTTGAATTTGAAATGAGTTCACGTGAAGATATGACTTTACTGAACTGTCTACTGTGTAATACTTGACTGAATTGTGACTTAACTCTAAAATCACTTCACAGAAATTGGCTGCACATGACGGAGAGATACGTTCAAGTTTAAGATTTTTTTTAAAATGGTATATATAAATGTTATGTTATTAGTTTATATAGTGTGAGATTTAAGTTTGAAATAAGTTTCATGTCTGTAAATCACTGTTGAGTTATTCGAAACAAGTTTCAGCTGTTGTTTAATGGTAAATCAGCTACTGTTTAATGGTAAAAACCTCCAAAATCTCACTTATCACATAAAATCCAGATAAATATTGATTTGACAACTAGATGGGAACCTTATATTTCCATTTGCAGTGTCAAGCAACTTTCTTTTTACATTTGCCTTGCTTTATGTTTTAAATTTGTATGCAAATATTTCATATTCAGATAATACTTAATTTCTTGAAGGAAAAAATCTATCAGTAGTTATTTCTGGATTCGATTGTGTGTAAGCTTTTTGGATCAACGTTTCGGAAAAAATCTAGATTTGTGTAAGTTTATTTCATTCCATTATTTAGCACTTATTATTAACTGTTCAATCTAGTCACATGCAACTAGAATTTGCAGTGTATTCATATGCACAAACACATACTCTCTGACATATTAACATACATATAGTTTTCTATCGGCGTAATACTTGAACCTCCTTTAGATGCAAGTGCTAGTTTAATATTTAAAATAAGGTCACTGTAAGATTTAAAAATTAATAAGTTTTTATACATTAGTTAAATATGATTGTAATAATAAAAAATAATATGATTTTAAAAATTGAATAAAAAATTTAGAATTTTTATCTTTAAATCATTCAAATCAGATAATATATTTAATCTATTTTTTGTCATTGTAATTTAAAATTTAGAATTAGATGTTGAATGTTTTTATAATATTCAAATATTTGTTTGCTATTAATTATGTCGTTCATATTCTATTATTTATACAGTTTAATTATTTAACTCTTCCACTACACTTTCTCCAATACTATTATATATTAACATAGCTCTTTTCAAAACAATGTAACATATTATAATTATGTGTTTTTTTTATTTTATTAATAACTGTTTTTCTTTCATGGACTTCTTCTACCAGGAAGATGCTTGATTTTATGAAGTAAAGATTCTAATGTCTAATATAGACAAATTTTGTCAAATTTTGTGGACAAACGAGAAAGACAAAAGTACATGATGGATGGGAAGAAATTAAATAAATTAGCATTCAAAATGTAAATGATGTGTAGTCAAGTATAATTGGAAATTTATGGTCCAAATAGAATCTGATGTATTTATGCTTTCTTAAAGTAGACTATGGGGTATAATAAATATTTCATACTTGCATACTGAAAAGTCTTTTTTTTAACTGATTTTGATGTGTTGTTTGTTCTAGTTAGGGACTTTAACTTGTTACATATAACAGAATATACGGTTCATAGACCTGTTTTATCAAGTGTCTTTTTAGTTGAAAAATTGGTGTCATGACAAAACATTCATAATTGAAATATAAGAGTAGATTATTGATTAGACAGATGAGACAATTGAAATTTGAGAATTCAAATGTTTTGGACGATTTAAGTTAAAGAGTGAATTAAAATAGTCAAATTATATATGCTAAAATCATACATTTAAATAAACTTTAAATAAAACTATGATTGTTCTTACTTATAAGTAATTGTTATTTTATTTTTCTCAGTGTTTTTAAAACTATAATTTAAATATATGAAAAAAATAAAAAAAATAAAAAAACACTACCGTCATCTCTTAACATTTGATTATTTACATCATATCATTACACATGATCATTTTTCATTATTCAATTATATTGATCTCTAACTTTAAATTAATGTAAAAAAATATATTCACTTAACAAGGTTTTGTTTTATAACATTTATAGACAAGCCCTTAATTTTATTTTTACCAATTTTAGTTGAGAAGATGTCTGGTTAGTAAAGCTGAATGGTATTCAATGAGCCTATCAAGGATCAAGTGTAAGGAGATCCCAACGCTATAAGAGATGAGGTCAGGATTGTGTCTTCGATGACTTTGACGGAATGGATTAACTCTTAGTTGAAGAGGTATGACTCATACTCATGAGTGAATAGATCTCAACTAAAAAGACCCATACTTTTGAATCGGCTTACAAAAATAATAACCCTCAATTTTAAAAAAAATTGTATAAATTTTAAGTAAAATATAAATATTTTTATCTTTGAAGAAAAAATATCTTTAAACTAAACTGCTACAAATGAAAAATCTAATCCATCAAAATTATAAATTAAAAAAACATATTAAAATTATAAATTTCAATTCATTCATTTGAGAGCAACAAAAGAGTGCACTTGTTACAATTACATGAGGGATGGTCAAAAACCATCCACCACTTATCCTAGAAGTTATCATTTATTCCTTGATATTGACATCAATCTATAAGGAATATTGTGTAACTTGCATGCATAAGATAATTAATTCTAGGATCTATGAATAATGCATATAAATTATTTATCTTTTCCTTTCTTTCACTTGTTTGAAGGATAGTTAAATTGTTGTGCATGATAATATTTTCTCTATAACTTGCCCATGTATTTATTCATCCAATAATTAAAACTATGGGAGATAATAACAACTCCAAATACGTTGCAAGAGCTTACCCAGTGTGTTTGTTGCATTCTGACCTTGAAGGGTTTCTACTAATGTTTGAAGTTCATTTTTATTATGTTTGATTTTTCCTAAAATATTTTGTTGGGAATCATGACCTATGCCTAAAAATTGGAGTTTAAGAGAGCTTATTATGTTCATTCTCTTCAACAACACTTTTATCACTTATTTCATTGGATGGATGAGGGTTTTGAGGTATTAAGGGGTTCCAATTTGGTAAAAATTAAAAATTGATGAATCAACACAAATTATGCAAATAGAAAGTGTCTTGATTTAGCTGAAATTGCTAAGAAAATGAATGAGCTAACCTCTTGCACATCATAGTAGCATGATTATTTCAATGAAAATTTTCTACATCACTCAAACATGTTTGCAAAATAATACATTTGCACTTTGAGGAAAACAAAAAAATGGCTCAAGCCCTATTTTTTATTTTATGGGAGACAAAATACAAACATGTTTTGGCTTGGTAGTGATTGAGCCTTGATTTTAGCACTATCAACTCATAATGTGATTGCATTGTTGATTATTTTGACCCAGAGATATTTTTTACCACTTTTAGCCCCTGTCTTTGTGCATATAGCATTAATCAAGATTTTTTATTTGATTATTACTATATCGATGTAATAATGCATCAAGTAACATTACTATCTTTGGTGCATGAGGTCACACCTACCAATTGATATGCATTAATAAGATTTCTTGTAATGGTTTTTATCATTTGTATTAAATATTATCAAACTAAGGGTCTTCATTGTGGCTCTAAAATTAAGACTTTCATCATTTCAAGAAAATAATAATATTTCATGTTTCATTTGAGTTTTTTAAAATAATTTTTTATATTTATTAATTATAAATATTTTACATGTGTGTTTTGTAATTTTTTGGGCATTTATTTAATATCAAACTAAGGGTCTTCATTATGACTCTAAAATTAATATTTTCATATTTTTAAGAAATAAATAATATTTCATGTTTCATTTAACTTTTTTAAAATAATTATTGTATTTTATTAATTATAGATATTTTACATGTGTGTTTTGTAAAAAAATTTAACATTGATTTAAGATGCTTTCATCAATTTCAATTAGATAATTTAATTTTGTTATGAATAACTCTAGGTGGTGTTTTAATTGAAATAATTTGATAGTTTTATATATTTTGTACATTTGGTGAATTTTGTTCATTTGATATATGTTCTACATTTTCATAATTAAGTATATTTAGTTCATTTATTATAAATTTATAATTTGGTTTATTTTATAGATTTGAAATTAGAATATTATTATATCAATGTTACATCATCAATCATAATTTCATTATTTATTGTTATATAATAGGTGATTAGGGATTTATCTCAACATTCAAATCAATTGACAATGATGGCATACCTTCACATCAATATTTCTTACTTTCATGAATTTTTTTCATGTGTTTCCTTTATTAGTATCTCTTTATTTTGTATTCCTTATGCCTTCTTTGTTTATTTTTCCCAAGGTGATTATCAATTCTATGTTCTTTTGGTGAAGGGTAAAGAGAGGGTGTAGAAAGGGGCCCCATCCCTTTAGCAACAAGCAAGGTAGAGAGGACCAAAACCCACCTAGGGATAGCCAAACTAGAGAAGGGGCTAGAGAAATTAAAAAAGTATCAAAAATATTACAACAAGATAGCAATAAAACAACAAAGAAAAAAGAAATAATGAACAATAGAACATAGGAAATTCAAGGAAACCATAATTTCTCATTCTTCTTTTACGAACTCTAGGTGATCATCCATGATTTTTTTAGTTGGCTCCATGATTTTGAAACCTATAGCAAACTTCTAGCTACAAGTCCTTATGATAAGGTCCTCTTAAAAAGGAATATTATGATTCTTCAAATTGGTTGAAGCATTTAAATTCTTGTGGTATAGTTATGAATGGTAGTTCTACTAACCTAAACCACTATTTTGATGTTCTCCTTAATGGCTTCCAACTCACCTTCTAGCTTATTGATTGTTTCCTAATTTTAATATTATCCTCTTTAAGTCTAGAAATGACTACCAAAACATCCTACTACAAATTTTCCACTTTAAAATCCACGTTAGATTGAGAAGAAACACCACTTATATATTGGTTTAATAAAAATATCTTTAGGTTGCTCATCATTTTTTCTCCAAAAAGTTCCATTTAAGAATACTATGGTGGATCAAAATCTTGGCCTCCATCTTGAACAATAATTTTATGTTAATTCTATGTTTTCATTAAAGAGTAAATAGGTTTCTCCTTTTTCTATAATAGAAGTGTGCCACCCACTATGGTAGCAATTTTCCCTTAAAAAAAATAAAGAGTAAATAGGTTTTAACAAACTCTTGAAACCCATTTACATCAATCCATTAGAAAAAAAATAGTTGAACAAAAAAACAACAAAAGTCTGAATTTTCAAACAGCCTAGAACCTTTACAATGGCCAAACAATGGCTACCAAAAAATCCATTCAAAAACACTATTGTAGTCATGTTATCATTAGAAAACAACTCACCCAACCTACAATATGCTTAATTCCTTCCTTGCAATCTACATGCCCTTAACATGTGGATGGGATTCTGAAATAAATCTAGGAAGACCTCTCTTCCTTACTTAAACAATCATCCAAGAAACACCATTTTCTAATCCCCTCAAATATGGAGAGATGAGAGAGTCCTCAATTGTAGCCACTTCAAAATTCACCTCATGTGATGAGGAAGAATGTTTACTTAAAGATGGCATATGCTCCATAGAATCAACAAACTATGCAAGATAAAGAATCCCCCCACAATCCTTTTACAAGGAATGGTCCATCAAATGTCAAAGTATCCTAAATTGAATTAGAAGGAGAAGTCCCAACTAAGAATGATGAAAATTCCTAAGTTGCATAAGCCCTAGGAGATGCCTCCACAAGAGGGGCCTCCAAAATCACATCATGGTCTAATGTTAATATGAGATTAAATTAACAATTATAATTAATAAAATAAAAATATATAATGATCACTATAATTTTTAAATATAAAAATAATTATTAATCACAAAAAATAATAGAATATGTCATAAAATATTGTATGAATATGCATAAAGCATGTACAAAAAATGTTATGTAAAAAATAAGCTAGCATGTACACTGTTTTTTGGTTGTTTATTATTTTTAATATTGAAAATAATGTGCTCGTATTATAATATGAGAATTTTACATCTAAAATTATGAAATCCCACCTATATTACACTTGAAATGGGATTGGATATCTAGACATAAGTGTTGGGCCTCCATTTAGGCTCCCAAATTGATGTTTTTTTATGCTAGTACAGGAATATCTTACCATGTAAATAATATGTAAACTCACAAAATCCAACAATAATATAACTTCATTAAATAAAGGTGATCTTGCTCCATTCCTCTACCTTTAACATTTCAAAATATAACTCCCACCTATTTCAATAGTCCTGGGTCATTTATGTGTAAAGGTTCGTGATAGATGTCTCTCTCTAATTTACACTTCTCTTCCTAGCCCTAATTGTGACCCTAGCAGTAGTATTTTGGGTGTTGTTGTACCTATGATTCTCTGTATGGTAGGTTCACCTTCTATAATGATTGACATGGATGTTGGTGGCACCCCTCGTTTAGTTCCTACTATTGCTTTTGTTGTCAGGTGGCTAGAGCTTTACAAATGTTGCTAGTGTTGATGTTTCTCACCCTTTGAGAAAATTTATCCCATCCCTTATGTCAAATCCTCCCCATTGGTGGTTTGTGGCCAAGATGTGGTGGAAATGAGGACTTCTATCAACATAGGGACAGTCTAATGTGCAAACTCTACAACCTTTGGCCTTCTCTACCTAACATTCACAATTGAGTGTTGGATTCTTGGAGGCCTCTTGTGTCGAGTAAGGTTGAGCTCTTCCCTTGAGCTAAAGGTTTTTTACTACTTCTTTTTCCTCTTTATAAGATAGATATTTGGTGTTGGGTAAGTTATGGACTTGTGGAGAGCACTCTCTCTTCATAAATCCTTGTTCAACTTTATTTAAGGGCAGGTGCATGAAGATGGGTAGCAATTTTGTGGCCACTTTTTTTAAAAAAATTGAAAACTCATAACATGAGCACGTTATGGCTTGGTGTGCCGAGCCTGAGGCTCGGCCACCACAAGCCCATAACTTGAGTGTGTTATAATACGCTCGCGTTATGGCTTGGTGTGCCGAGCCTGAGGCTTGGCCACCACAAGCCCATAACGTGAGTGTGTTATAATGCACTCACGTTATGACATCACGTTATAACGTGCTCACGTTATGACATGTTAAAAGCAACAAAAAAATAGGTCGATTCATTTTCATTTATGACTGTGTTTTTCTTGTTTCCCACGGCCAAAAACTCCAGAATTTTGTGCTCGCATTCTAGGAGGAGATTTTTTGCAAAAATCTTCATCAACGGTTGTTGATTCATTGCCAAGATGCCGCCACGTTGACTAGGAGGTCAAAGAGGTAAGGATTGTTTGGTTTTTTTTTTGAATTTGTTATTTTTAGGTTGTATTTGATATTTATTTTTTGAATTTGTAGGGGATGTTAATCAACCTAGAAACCCTCCTCAAAATCTACAGCAAGAAAAAAATCCTCAACAACAAAATCCTCAACCACAACAACAACCTCCTCTGCCAATCCCTCAATACCCTATTGGCACTAAAAAAAATTTAATGGGTGAAATTGAGAACAATAAAAAAAAATTGAGGATTTCATCAGGAGGTTGAACGATCTAGATGGTTCAACTGTAGAAAGAATGACCCTAGAAAATTCACTACAAGATATGTTAAAAAATGTAGATTCAATCAGCAAACAATTAACTTGTTGGCAGGATAGGAGTCAAGTGACTAGAGCTTTTTACCAAGATAAATTATCATATAAAGAAGTAAAATATTTAAAATTACAAAAGGTGATTTTTGTGCATTATTCACTAACCCATGGTCAAATGGAAATCTCTCCTCAATGTGAAGAGGTTTCCTATTCATTGGTGCCACCACCAAGAGATTAGGAAATATTTTTGGGATAGGTGGTACATGGCTTTTGATGACCTACCATGCAACAATTGTGAATTCCCGCAGTATTTCCTCAGGAAACTATATGTTGAGTTCATCTTGAACAAAATCCCAAATTATTTTGATATGAGGAACTTCTAGGGGAGAGGTGGGGGGTCGGCACAAGATGGACCCAGTGCATAGTTGGATCCTATGCGGCAAGCGAGATGACCTCTCACTAGGCCACCTCATGAGAAAATCGTCATCCCTTTCGTCACGAAGGAGAGTGTCAATGTAGAGACTCTATAGGCCATCAGCTCTTTGACATAGAATTTCATCCAGCATGCTAGCCCTCTTGTATAGTGCCATCCAAGGGAGTCTTCGACAAGTGGGCTTCAATCCTATGGGTGTCAATCTTGTGGGGTGATTTATTCATATGACCCCACCGACACTCAGGAGGTTACTGCGCAGGATCCGTCTATAGCTATGGAGATGGAGAGGGCGGCTAACATTTTTCATGACATGTATGGCATTGATACTCAGGTAAAATTTAGCATGTTCATTGAATTTAATTTATTAAATTTCAATTTTGAAATGCAAGATTAACTAATTTAGTTTTATGATTTTAATAAACTTGCAGGGTCACAGTGTTGATACTAGATACACCAGCCCTACACCTACTTATTTTTTCAATACACCTATCGGTGGGGTATGTAACTAGTAAACAATTATAAATTTATTACACGTTAATGGCATTGTTTTATGAATGGTATTTTAATATGTGATTTTGGATGTTGAATAGGCTAATATTGGAGGTTTTGAGGGAACACCTTCTAGTTCCAATGGATTTAGTCAAACCTTCATGTATGTAATAGAATAAAGAGTTTAAATAATGAATTGTACTTAATATATTTGTTTAGTTTATATTCATATCATCGATTACGTTGCATTGCACATCATTCAAACTCAAAGCATTACTTCACATTCCATAACTAATAACTAGATGTTGATAGATGACATATTTTCAACTAAAATATAGTTGTTTAGAAATTCAAAATAAGTAGTGATGCAATTACTTCACATAGCATAAGTAATAAGTCGAGGAGCAGCTTCTAATTGCATTTGCTTGTCATGGCATTCCATGAGACCACATTTTACTAAGGAATCTTTTCAAATAGTTTACTGCCTTGTCTATGCTCCAAACTAGGCACCCATTATGGTTTACTCTCACATATCTGAAACTCACTTGCAACTCTTTTGGAGCAACTGTCCCAAATCTGGATTTTAACACTGAATTAGGCCACAATTAGGCCTCTTTTTCAAAGAGGCGCCTCTCCAAACACACAACCAACACTTGAAACCTCCAAACAGTCAAAATACAGCCAAGAAAACCTTAGATTATTCAACTTCCAGGTCTCCTCTCGCTCATTTAGACCCCTTTTCATAAAACCCTCACTTTCCTTGCAATCAATTAGGGCTTATTGAAAATCTTATGCCCTGACCTCTCACAAGCTTATAATAACTTCAATCAGGCTTATTTATATTTTTACATCCTCATTCCATCCTCAAATAGTGTTTCCCAAAAGTTCTACATACACTTCCTTTACAAAATCACTCTTTTTCACTAGTTTTCACCTCTCTCACCTAAGGTTTCTCACTTATTCACTTCTCGGACTATTTAAAACTTATCATATCTTCTAAACACCCTCAAATTCACCTACTCTCATAGTTTTCATGGGATTCTATGCACTTCTAAACCCCTATCCTCTTTTCACTAACTCTAGCCTTGTTTAAAAGGCACCAAAACTAGTTTTTCACTAGGGCAGCGAGGAGAACTCACACAAAAAATTTATCAAACCAATTCCTTACCTTCTACACCTACTCCTACCTCATATCGGTCCATTCCACCAAGAACAATTTCTACAGAAAGGTGGAATGGACTTTTTAGTTCATTTGAGCAATCAAACCCTTAGCTCCTATTTTTTGACCTGCTAGAGAAATCAGGCCACCAAAAACTTGAAACTCAATATCAAACACTCAAATTAGTTTTAAATTGATTCCAACACCTAAATCCTTCAATTCACACACATTATAGATGCACTACCACCTACACGGAACCGTACACCGGCAGATGATGGAGGAAAACACATAAAATAGCAGTATAACAGTGATATTTTATTAGTTTTCTCCTTCAAAATGCTTCAACAATGATGAATCACATATTTTAAACAATTTCCCAATAATTTAAACTTCCTAAGCACCTAATATTTCCTCTACAACTACCTTTACTCTTCATATTCTTCAACTTGGCACCTTTTTGCATTTTTACAACATTAATTGACAACTTTTGTTAAGATTCTGCAAATTTACAATTTATGCCTAAAATGACTACCAAAGACCATTACAAACTCAAAAATGGCTATTTAAGCCTTATTACATCATGAAAATACCTATACAACCTCAAAATCCTAAATTTTCCTCATGGAGGCATGCTCTTGTAAAGGTGCACCTGCACCACTTTTTCAAATAGCTCACCGCCTTTTCCATGCTACCACATTTTCCATACATATATACCAAAGCATTTTATCAAAAAATTCATTTCCTCGCTACTATGTCTAAAAGCTTAAAAAGGTGCTTTCCAACAAACTATGGATGCTTGGAAAAAATATATCAAAGCATAACAGTAAGCAATAGCATAGACAAGGCAGTTAGTAGGTTGAAAAAATGCCTCAAAGAAATGCAGTCTCATGGTGATGGAATGCCATTCCATCACCATGAGACCACATTTCTTCGAGGAATTTCTTCAAAAAGCTCACTGCCTTTTCTATGATAACACATTTTCCATACATGTTTATTAAAGCATTTTATCAAACTACTCACTTCCTTGTTGCTATGGCTAAAAGCCTAAAATAGGTGCTTTCCAACAAACTATGGATGCTTGGAAAAATTTCTATCAAAGCATAATAGTAAGCAATAATACCATAGAGAAGGAAATGAACTGTATGAAAAAATTCCTAAAAGAAATGCAGTCTTATGGTGATGGAATGCCATGACGTGATTTGTTTGTAATGGCATTCCATCACCATGAGACCCCATTTCTTTGAGGCATTTTTTCAAACAATTCACTACCTTCTCTATGCCACCACAATTATCATACATGTCTACGAAAGCATTTTATAAAATAGTTCAACGGCTTGTTGCTATGGGTAAAACCCTAAAAAATACGTGCTTTCAAACAAGATATGGATAGGGAAAATAGTAAGCATGATAGTCAAAAATATATAGTTTAATAAGTACTCAAAATTTTGTTCATTATCTCATACATTATAACTCATGACGTGGATCGCTATTGTAGTTTTTTTTATTGAATAATTTGTTGTTTTATTTTTAGATGTTGCAAGTTGAAACACCTCTGAATGTGACGAGGGAGATGGAGATTGATGTTTCATCTTCTATAGAATCCTCGATGGCTCTGACAAGGGAGGTATGAGAAAAATTACTAAATTTCAATTTACATTTGTTGTTATAGATGTTAGTTAGTGAAAAATCAAACCATTATCGATTTGTAGTTTAATTTCTATTTGGATGGTTTATACAAGGCTTGAGCACACCTCAACATGGGCGTTTGAATATTTCCCTCATGAAGAGTGATCATGAGATGGTGGTAGTGATTATTTTTTAAAATATATATCATTTTTTATAATGTAATTTTCATATATTAATGTTTTTACTTCTTATTGTAACAATTAAAACTTTACCAAGAACTAAACACTAGGAGGAGGAGTAGGAGCACTCCTCGAGCACAGCACAAACGAGTGACAGAACTATCACCATCCAATCAAAAAGCAAAGGGAAATAATTTATTTCCAGAGCATGGAGAGCAATGAGTTTTGATTCCATAGCCCTTTGTTGTATGCCTACATGGCAATTTTGTACATATTTTGTATTGGATATATTTGACATTGTATGCCTATATGGCATTCTCGTAAGCCTATATGGCTATTTTGTACCTATATTTTATACTTATATCGGCATATATTGATGTATGTGTACATGGCTATTTGGTTAATACAAAAAAAATTTATCAATGTTGTCCATATTTGCATTATAAATTCATGGTTCAATAGATATGAGTTATGCATATTCAAGTGTATACTTTATAACTTACATGTATACTTTGTGACCTATGTGTGTTCCAATGCATACTTTGCGACTTACGTGTTTTCATGTGTATACCTTGTATTCATGCATATACTTTGTATTAATTTGTGTATACTATGTATTCGTGTGTATACTTCAAGGCTTACATGTTTTTGAGTACTTGTGCTTCCCTTATACACATGTACATGCTTGACTTATTCATGTGTGTACTTATTAATTGGTTAGCCCTAGCATTGATCATTGTTGTCCTTCATGGTTTGTCTTGAATATTAATTTATTGATCCTAAACAACTTTATGTAAAAGCAAAAACATGTTTTCAATTGGTATTCCATGAAATGATTCATAAAAAGATTTCAAAAAGTATCCTTGATATTACAAAAAGATATGTGTTTATACACTTCAATTGTGTAGTCACCCTTTGGTTTTGTTAAAGAAAAATCTGCCTATGCCACTGTTACACTGCACAGGTAAACCAGATTTTGTATTGTGGAGCTATATTAAGCTACCACTCTTAAGACCAATCTAACAATGATACAAAATAATGTTTGAGACCACAAGAAGACATCAAAATGGCTAGTGTACTAAAAAAATTCTTATGATTTTTGAAGAATGCTGATAACTCTACTCAGTTGGCTTCTTTTTTAAAAATCATACAAATTGAACCCTAACATCAATAGACTGTTTATATCAAGCTACCACAATTCAAGTTTCAACAATGAATATTTACCATGCATGTTTTAAATGGCATTCAAGTTTATAGTGGTTTTGTTGTTTATATGATCTTATGTGATATTATAATCCTAATTCATGCTTCTAGGTTGCATATATATATATATATATATATATATTGTTTTTACATGTTTTTTGTACTAACGAACCCAAAATGAACTGAACCCTCCTCCAAAAAAATTTGGCCGAACTGGCAAACCGAACCCCCGAACCTAAACGCGAACCTCATACAACCTCAAAACCTCTTCCAACACTCTTCATTCTACCTACACAAACTTAATTGACCACCAAATTATGATGTCCCTTGACTTTACCCACTTTTACTCCCTCAAACCTCTCTTTTTCATTGAAAACCCCTCTTTTCCCAACTAGGGCATCATGCCATAACATACTTTTGACCTCCCCTATGTTTGTACACCTTTTGAACACATCAAACTCCAAAACCTCACTCTATTTCCAACCTATTCTAACTTATTCTCAAGCAATTTCTTCTTTTCACCTCTTCTTACCTTGCTTTTAAGACCTAAATTCTAAATTTTCAACAGGGGAAGCGTTAGTAATCTCTTACAATGCCTTTACCAATGCTATTTCTTATTCATAATCCCTATCCCTCTTACATCAGGCCCATTCCACCAAGACACAGCCTGAATAATAGGTGGAATGGCCTATTTCAACATATTACACTCAACCCTTATATGAGCAAGTTCAGACCTGTTTCAAAAATCTACTTCTAAGTTGCTTGGAACCTAATAGAATTCCAAAAGAAGATAATCAAAGCTAAAAGCATTCTACAACATATTCAAATCATCTTAGAGAAAATTCCTACTGTATGGGCCCATACACAGGCTAGAAATGAAGAAAATGCATAGAAATTAACAAAGAAACAGAGATATTTGATTGATATTCTCCTTCAAACTCTTCACCAACCACTAATTTTGAGATTCCAATGATCATACACTTTTTTTGTGGAAAAATGGGACTTTTTAACCTTCGTGTGTATGTTTCTCTTTTCGATTGTTTTTCATACCATCATAAGGGATCAAGTCATTTGAACATAGTTTGAAGCAATTTTGTGTGCTTGGGTGCAAAAGAAGATCATTCATAGCATAAACATACCTATCAGGATGTGTTGGATCAATTTGTTTGGTCACACAAATTGTAAAACAAAAATTGCACCACTTTGCAACTTTACACTGCTTGCATTTGACACTTTTTCCATCAAGTGAAAAGTGGACACCATAGGAAAACAACTCTGAGATAACAAAAAATGAGAGAGGTTATTGTAGAGGGTCCCAATGCAATCCCGTAGGCTCAGACGGAGAGTTTTTAAGCATCACGATTTCCAAGTAATAGTCTATCAAAGATTTCTTCCCTTTTGCACTTTGGACCCTTAAGGGATCAATCCAATTGAACGTAGCTCGATGTGGTTCCGTGTGTTTGAATGTGAAAGAGGATTGTGTATAGAAAAAACATACCCATTTAGATGCGTTGGAACAATCCATTTGATCACACAAGTTGCAAAACAACAATTGCACCACTTTGCAACTTTCAACTACTTGTATTTGACAACTTTTTCCCAAGTGAAAATTCACCACCACTGAAAAATGCCTCCAAGATAGCAAAAATAGAGAGAGGTTATTTTAGAGGGGCCCAACGCAATCCCATAGGATCAGACGAGAAGTTTATAAACATCATGGTATCTGAGTAATAGCATGCTGAAGTTTGCAGTCATTTTGCATTTTGGACCCTTGAGGGATCAATTTGGTTGAACGTAGCTCAAAGTGATTATGCGTGTTTGGGTGCAAAAGAGGACCATTCCTAGCATAAAAATACCTATCCATACATATTGTAATAGTCTGTTTGGTCATACAAGTTGCAGAATGAAAGTTGCACCACTTTGCAACTTTCAACTACTTGCATTTGACAACTTTTTCCCCAAGTGAAAATTCACCACCATGGGAAAATTCCTCAGAGATAGCAAAAACTGAGAGAGGTTATTGTAGAGGGGCCCAACATGATCCCATAGGATTAGGCGAGAAGTTTCTAATCATCACAGTATCCATGTACCATGCATACTGAAACTTGCAGTCATTTTGCACTTTGGACCCTTGAAGGATCAATTCGATTGAACGTAGCTCAGAGCGATTCTGCATGTTTGGGTGTGAAAGAGGACCATGCCTAGCATAAAAATACCTATTCAGATGCGTTGGAACAATTTTTTTGATCACACGAGCTGCAGAAGGAAAGTTGCACCACTTCGCAACTTTCAACTACTTGCATTTGACAACTTTTTCCCCAAGTGAAAATTCGCCACCACAAGAAAATGCCTCCGAGATAGCAAAAACTGAGAGGGGTTATTGTAGAGGGGCCCAACATGATCCAATAGAATTATACGAGAATTTTTTAAGCATCACGGTATCTGAGTAACAGCATGCTGAAATTTGCAACCATTTTGCACTTTGGACCCTTAAGGGATCGATCTGCTTGAACATAGCTCGGAACAATTCCACCTATTTGGGTGTGAAAGAGGACCATTCCTAGCATAAACATACCTATTTGGACACGTTGGAACAGTCTGTTTGGTCACACGAGTTGCAAAACAAAAGTTGCACCACTTTGCAACTTTCAACTACTAGCATTTGACAACTTTTTCCCTAAGTGAAAATTCACCACCACGGGAAAATGTCTCAGGGAGAGAAAACTAAGAGAGGTTATTGTAGATGGGCCCAACTCGATCCCATAGGATTAGATGAAAAGTTTCTAAGCATCATGGTATCCAAGTAATATCATGCTGAATTTTGCAGTCATTTTGCACTTTGGACCCTTAAGGGATTGATTTGGTTGAACATAGCTCAGAGCGATTCTGCGTGTTTGGATGCGAAAGAGGACCATACCTAGCATAAACATACCTATTTAAATGTGTTAGAATATTTTGTTTGGTCACACAAGCTACAGAACGAAAGTTGCACCACTTTGCAACTTTCAACTACTTGCATTTAACAACTTTTTTCCCAAGTGAAAATTTTCCACCACTGGAAAATGCCTCCAAGATAGAAAAAACTGAGAGAGGTTATTGTAGAGGGTCCCAACACAATCCCATAAGATCAGATGAGAAGTTTCTAAGCCTCACGATATCCGAGTAATAGCATGTTGAAGTTTGTAGCCATTTTTCACTTTAGACCCTTAAGGGATCGATCTGGTTGAACGTAGCTCGAAGCGATTCCACATGTTTGGGTGTGAAAGAGGACCATGCATAGCGTAAACATACATATTTGGATGCGTTGGAACAGTCTGTTTGGTCACACGAGTTGCAGAACGAAAGTTGCACCAATTTGCAACTTTGTATTGCTTGCATTTGACACTTTTTCCATCAAGTGAAAACTAGACACCATGAGAAAACCACACCAAGATAACAAAAACTGAGAGAGATTATTGTAGAGGGGCCCAATGTGATCTCATGGGATCAGACAATTTTTTAAGCATCACAGTATCCGAGTAACAGCATGCTGAAGTTTGCAGCCATTTTGCACTTTGGACCCCTAAGGGATCGATTCGGTTGAACATAGCTCAGAGCCATTCCAAGTGTTTGGGTGCAAAGGAGGACCATGCCTAGTGTAAACATACCTATTTGAATGCATTGGAATAGTCTGTTTGGTCACACAAGTTGCAGAACGAAAGTGGCACCACTTTGCAACTTTACAATGCTTGCATTTGACACATTTTCCATCAAGTGAAAATTGGACACCACGGGAAAACCACTCTAAGATAATGAAAACCGAGAGAGGTTATTGTAGAGGGACCCAACATAATCTCTTAGGTTCAGATGGATATTTTGTAAGCACCACAGTTTCTGAGTAATACCTCGTCAAAGATTTTTTCCCTTTTGCACTTTAAACCCTTAAGGGATCAAGTCGATTGAACATAGCTTGGAGCGATTGTGCTCTTTTTATGATGGAATTAGGTGGGAAGCATAATTAACTTCATTTTAGTTTTAGTTTGGTTGTATTTCAAGTGATTTTCTGCATTTTAGAAGCCAATTACTGAGGTTCGGTCTGTATACCTGTTTTAAGGGTTTTGAGTGCATTAAAATATCATATTAATCCTTCCACCCATTGTATGCTTCTGTAACTCAATGGAAAGGCTTAGTTAGGATTATAAAAAATGTGTGCAAAGTTTTGTATGCAAGGGAGGTGAATAGAGGGTTTTTAGGTAATGCCCTAGATGTCAAATGGTGCATTTTTTAGTGGAAAATGGTGGTTTAGTGCTAGGGTTTGAAGAAATATTTGGGGCAGCGATATCTCTTGAAATTTTAAGCTTGTGTAGACCTTTTTGAAGGTGTTTCAGACTTTTTTTGGCTATGGGAAGGTTTGGAGTATGGGTTTTCAATAAACCATTGCCTAACTTGTGAAAGAAGAGGTTTTTGGGGTTTGTTATGTTAGAGGGCTTATCATGCCCTAAAAGTGGAGGAATTGGTGGTTTGGTAGAATGGTTAATGTTTCCCAATGGTGGTTAATGTTTCCCAATGGTGGTTTGCTTGTTTTGTGAAATTTTATCCAAAAGAGTCTTATGAGGGTTTGATGTATGTTGAAGAAGGCTTAAATGGGTACCTAAAATGGTGGTTTGTTGTAGAGGTTGTTAAGGAGTTCTAAGAGTTAAGGTGGGAAAAATAGGTTTGTAGACCTACAAGAGTGACTAGGTGCAAAGTTGAAAATAAGCCAAGATTGAGTTTTGAGGGAATGAAGGAGGTTGGAATCCTTTTCTATTGTGGAAATGAGTTGATTGCCTCCCTGTATTGCTATCAGAATCACTCCCTATCATAATCACTTCAAGTTTACATTTTTTTGCACTTTTCTCACATTGACAACTTTTCATTTTTTTCAATTTTACATCATTTTGACAAATATGCAACATGAACTCCAAAATGACCCAAAAACCAACTAACATGACTTATTAAATTATAAACTGGTCTAATATGACCTTATTCAATGAAAAAACTCAAAACACAAAACTAACTTAAGACTTCCATGAACCAAATTTGCTCAATAACCATGGTGCCCCTACACCAAATTTCATTATTTCAGTAAATCTCATTACAATGCCTTAGGCACTCTGTTCTCACATATCTTTTACAATGTCACTCATACATTCAAGATTCTCTTATACTGTCTACATCTTAGGTGCTCATTATGAGGTTAACTTCAAAAGAGTAACTTGAGATTCCCTCGCAAAGCTTCACATGTCAAGTGGCATTACTATCCTTTAAGCATGAGGTCTTACCCACACTCTCATAAGCATCCATTAGTTTCTTTACAATAGTGTTTTCACTTGATGCATTTGATTTTCTCAACCCAAGATTCTTCATGATGTTTCTATACTTTAAACCCCGCATCATTTCAACAAATAGTTGGCATCTTGTGGTCTCATTTTACCTTTCAAAGAAGATTTTCTAAATCTTATCAGCATATCTTCTACAAGTGTGTGTTGGAATCTTACTTTCCATGTGCTATAAAATATCCTCAACAATATTAATCAAATACTTTGGATTTCTACGCAAAATTCTAAGTGGTGTTCTCCTAGGCACATACATCTCAACATTAGCAATTTCATCAATATTTAACTAAGGTGGGCTAGATTGTGTACCTTTGATCGAGCATGGAGTAGAAGAAATACCTTGAGGTTAACATGGGGATGATGGCATACCTTCTTTGTCAAATCTAAGTGATGATGTACTCTCAACTTGAGATGCAGTGGATGGTGTCCAACCATATTCACTTGCAATAGATGGTGTCCCTCCATATTCGCTTGTGCTTAATGGTGTGACCCCTTCGTATTCACTTTCGGTAGAGGGTGTGTCTCCAACTACATTATCTGAATCTATCCTACAATGACACTTTTGCATTCGTACACTTTGTGCTACCAATTTTTGTTCTCTTTTTGACAATAGAGGTTCCTCTTCAATTGGCTTGTTTTGGTCAATTGTTTCCAATTTCTTCTTTTCACAATATTCCCTCAACCATTCTCTCTCCTTTTCTTTGAAAGTTTGGAGCTCTTCGTCTGTTAATTTCTTCCTTGTTTGTTTCTTTGGCATGGTGGATAATTTTACCTATAGCATGGTAATGAGACGAATATTAGTTCATGGTGTTTGAGTCATTAGATGAATGTTTAGATAGGTTGTTTTATCCAATTTGCAAAAATTGTAAAATGTTGTAAAAAGAGGTCCAAAATAGGTTCTAGGTGTTTTTTTCTTAGAAAAAGGTCTTGGTGGACCTTTTCAGCATGCAATTACTTAATTTGGTGGTTCTTAGGCGTTGAGGGATTCAAAAGTGGGAAAAAAGCAAATCTTGCAAAATTGTTGTCAAGTAAAAATGCAAAAATTGACAAATGGAAAAAATTTGAATTTTAGGAGTCAAGTAGGTGAGAGGTTGGTTTGGGTTGTTTTATATGGTCAGGAAAACATTTAAATTTATGGATAACCTTGGGAAAGAGGTAGAGGGGATGTAAATAATGGAGAAAACAATAAAGAGACCCTATTTTATATTCATTTTTTTGTGCTTTTTCTGGTAAAACAGCATTGTCAAGCATTGTACATCCCCGTACAGCCATATTTTTGTGGGGAAGTCATTTGTAATGATTAATCTATGAGTCTACAGCATTCTCCTTTTTTTCTCACTCAATTTCATGCAAATTTGAGTAAGTTATGTCTTGTTTACTGAAGACGGTTCAAAACCCTTGCTAGGGTAAACAGAATTAAAAGAAA
>VDFB02075321.1:137610033-137635306 GCA_007258455.2 Sequoia sempervirens | reverse complement strand
ATTTAACATAAAGGAATACATAACATGAGCGCATTATAACGTGCTCGTGTTATGTCTTGGTTGACATGTTTCCCGCATAAGCAACAAACCATGTCAAAACTGAGATATAATGTGAGCGCATTATAATGCACTCACGTTATATCTTGCTTTGGGAATCCCCAAGCCTTAGGATTGGTATTTTCCTTGGAATACCAACCCAAAGGCTTGGAGGGAATTCCCAATGACCAAAGATGTGTTTTTGCAAACTCTACAATTTTTCACATAATCGGGTCCATGCTCACCGTCAGGATTGCATGTGGTTCAATATCAAAAAAATTGAACACATGGGTAATGTAATTTTTTCACTTTTTCACAATGTTAAGACTTTCATCCATAATTTATTTTGTTTGTATGTCTCTTTTTTTCCAAAAAGTAGTGTTTGGTGTTTTTTTGTTATAAATTAATCATTCATTGAAATTTCAAATAAATTACATTTTTAGAAACTAGACTCCATTCTACAAATTTAAAAAAAAAATCAATTACTTTCCAAAATTTGCAGGGGGAGCACGGCCAAAATTCTACTTTTCAAGAAGTGTCCACTTAAAAAATTAGTAAAAAATCAAATATTCATTAAAAATTTATTAGAAAAATCATGCATCAACTACATACTATTAGCTAACTTCTGACTGTAGAGATTTTAAAAATACTACAAAAAATTTCACCGTGTTAAGGTCATACAAGAGTTGCTATGTTATTTTTTTCTGACAAAAACATCACCAATTTGTGTACGTCCCTCTTTTGAACCCCTTAATCTTAACCATTTTCAAAATAAATTAGTAGTTTAAAAAGTAGACTTGGAGCACTTTGATCCTTGTTTTTGTTCCATCTCAAAATTTTGAGTGTAACTATCCTCAATTTCCCGTCCAAGGTCAATATTTCTTGATTTCAGAAGAAAACAAAATGGCCACTTAAGCCCCTTTTTGGGAACCATCTCGGTGCACTTACCCTTAACCCTCTTATTAAGCCTCTAAATGTGTGTTTGGTGTGGATTAGACTTCTAAATCTCCCCCTCCATTTTTAGGAGGTTTCATGTTATGAGGCCATAAGCAACTCTAATGGTCACTTTTGTTGGAATTGATTTATTCAATCCACAACTCCCATGAAACACTTGCAAGCAATTACCTATCACAATAGAGGAGATGAAAAGTGAGATGGTGCTCAATAACTTGAGAATTACTATTGATGCAAATAACCTAGATGAACCATGTTACCTAGATTTGATATTATAAATGAATGTGCATGCTTATATAAGCAATGCACAAGAAAACCTTACATGGGGATTAATAAGATAGTGAAAAGTGTTTTAATCTCATGCAATGAGACAACTTGTCCTAAATTTAGTCCAATATAATAATAATAATCAAACTAAAGATTAAACATCAACTCCTAAGTTTAGCTTAAGTGAACTAAAGTAAAAAAGCCTCTAATAATTAATTGATAATTAATTAATTATCAGATAATGACTTGTTTACTCCAGCACCCCCCCTTAAGATCAACTTAGGGAGAAACTAAACAACTTATAAAGGAAGCTAAATGAATTCAAAATGGGTCTCGGCTACAAGGCCTGATGAGGTACCCATGTACATAAATGAAACACTCATAACTGGAGAAAAGCAGAAAACCACATGGGAAAAACTCCTCTCCAAAAGAGAGTAAAAGAAATGACTATACTGATGCAAGAAGGATAGAATAAGGACTCAATGTGACCCCCCAAGGACTACTTCTATCATGCAAGTACAATAGATGTCCCCTTAATAGGAGAGAAAAAATGAGGATATGAATCCCCCCCATAAAGAAAAAGCTCTCATGTCAATGATGAACATCTGAAGATAAAATATGATCCACTGCCTACAAACTACATTTCTCCTCTTAGGAAGACAGATCCAGTGGTGATTGGAAAATCCAATCCAAAGAGATTGGTGATGTTGGAATCCAAATCATGATTATGTGTGCCTCTGAAAAATTGCTCACATATCCACATGTCGAAAAGTGGTGATGTTGATCCAAGATCCTATGAAGACTGATATAGAACAAGTTGTAAAGGTGATGAAGATGGTGGGCCAACAACAGTGATGTGGCTATCAAAAAAGAGGAGATGAATGTCTTCAAATTAATCCTCTAGATCTGTAATATAGGACTCTACAAGCAAAGATGATATGTCTACAAGATATGAATCCCAAGTAGTTGTGTCTCGAAGATGATGTAGTTTCAATATGATCTCTGATGATGCCCCATGCTGATAAACTCCTTGGTGTGTCTAGTGTAGGTATGAGTCCATACAAATAAGGAAAAATATCAAGCCACCTAAGATGTGTCAGGATGCCATCTCACCAAGACTCATAGTTATCCTTATCCAAGTTGATCACAGAAGGATGAACAAAAAAACCCATGATACTCAAATGAAAAAATCAGAGACTAAATCCCATAATATTGATAAAGCAGATTAAATGATGTCATCTCACGTAAAAAGATCCTTTCCATGTGTCAAGATGTCCAAGTAATTAAGAAAAGTGTTAAAACAAAAAATACTGAATAAAATGTACCTAGGGAAGATTCTAGAAAAAGTACATGAATAGAACTAAAGAGCTCTAAAATACCTTTCCAACGTCGCTTGAATCACAAAAATTGGAGATACAAGTGAAAATTTATGAGCTCGAAAGTGCAAAATAAAGATATGACTTTGACCAATAACAATAGGAGCTAGTAGAAAAATCTAATGATAAAACCTCCACAACTAGAAAGCTCGCAGAACCAGATTTCTGATGATATCTTGTTTACCCGCTTTCGACACCGCATGCCCAAGTTATGCCAAAAAGAAAAAAACTACTCCTTAAAGGAAAATTGGGGTTAGGAGGGGGGGCTAGGAGGGCAGGCTATATGGATGATGCTGACATCAGTGATTGACGAGCTTAAATTTGATCTCATGCTAGTCGTCAAAGCAAAAAAAAAGACCCCTACCCAGGAAATTTTGACGATCACCAAAAAACATACCCTACCTAGAATATTCGCGATAACAGGGATTATTCCTTTGGTTTGTGTGTTGTCAGTTTTGATTTAGGTCACCAGTGAAAATTGCAACTGTGGATTTTCCAAAGCCCACCCGGCTACTGCAAGTGGGGCCTACCGCCAAGTTACGGATTTGTACCCTGTGTGCAGCCCTTAATTAAAGGCTTCAGCCTTTTGAATTTTTTATTATTTTTTTAAAAAACAATTTTTCCTTTTTATTTTTTTTGTGATTTTTTTTTAAATTGAAACCTTTTTTTATTTTTGGGAAAAAATTAAAAAAACTAGAGAAACCTGTACCTTTCGCCTGGCATGCAAAACGATGCAGCAGGGCCATATGGAAGACCCTGTTGCAAAAAAAAAATTATTATTATTTTTCAACTGCACCAAAATTGACGAAATGACAGATGATCAAGTAGGGTTTTTTACTGTTCTAGACTCGATGGCATGACATGCCTTGCTCCAAGATGCGCCGAAAAATTGCTCAAGAATAGATCTCTTCATAAATTGAATAGGGGGCTATAGATCTAGGCTCTAATACCATGTTGCAATTGACTAATTCAACCCACAACTCCCATGAAACACCTACAAGCAATTACCTATCAAAATAGAGGAGATGAAAAGCGAGATAGTCCTCAATAACTTGAGAATTATTATTGATGCAAATAACCTAGATGAACCATGTTACCTGGATTTGATATTACAAATGAATGTGCATGCTTATATAAGCAATGCACAAGCAAACCCTACATGTGGATTAACAAGATAGTGACAAGTGTTTTAATCTCATGCAATGAGACAACTTGTCCTAAATTTAGTCCAATCTAATAATAAGAATCAAACTAAGGATTAAACATCAACTCCTAATTTTAGCTTAAGTGAACTAAAGTAAAAAAGCCTCTAATAATTAATTAATGATTAATTAATTATCAGTTAATGACTTGTTCACTACAACTTCTTGAAGGTTGACAATTCTACTTCCTATATGGGGTGCTCTAATATTTCTCACATTCTAGTGGACATGTTGACCCAAAAGATCCTTTTTATTTTTCTTTTGTTTTTTGTTTTCCATTTGGGGATGATGCAAAGCATAGAGATGACCAATGTCTCTTCCATGTTGACCCAATCGATTCTTTTACCTTTCTTTTTTCTCTTTTGTTTTGTGTTTTTCCTTTTAGGGGTGACACAAGGCATTGAGACTAAAATGTCTCCTTCATGTTGACCCAAAATCCTTTCCTTTTCTTTCACCTTTTCACTTTCTTTTTGCTTTTGTTTTCCTTTTGGGGATGATGCAAGGTGTTGAGACCGCAATGTCTCTTCCATGTTGACCCAAAATGGACTTTCTTCTTCTTCTTCTTTTGCTCTCTTTGTGTCATTCTTCCAGTTCTATGTGTATTTTGCGAATGATGACAGTTTTGAGCTCTTTAATAAAAACATTGCAGCAACGAACATACTGACCCTAAATCCATAGATCCCTTATGTGTTTGGTGTTTTCATTTTTGGGGGCTACCCCTTCTTTTTATTTTTCCCCTTTTCTTTCACATGACATAGCCTTACTCGAAAATGTATGACTTGGCATAGGCACTTTCCATGTTGGCTCTCATTCTTTATTTCTTTTTTCATTTTTCATTCCCTACTTTAAAGTAATTGCTCACAGAATAGTGTATGGCAATTCCTTTAAAGTGGAAGTATACATTGGCATAATTCATTTTGCATTTTTCTTTTCTTGGTTCTTAGTGCAACCTTGTTACTTTATACAATGTGTTTTGTCACTTTGTGGATGACATTAGGTGTGATTTCCTTCATGAGTGTAATCTATCTTAGCATATTATATTCCTTTTAGTGGCATGATGCGATGCACTGCATCCCCTAAGTTGTGAATTTTCTATTCTTTGATTGGTCCTCTCTTAGAGACATTAGACACAATATTCCCTATGTTATAAACCTCGCATAACTTAACAAGACTCATTTGAACTTTCTTTTGCATGTTTCATTTTTCATTTACATGGCCACCTTGCATAACACAGCTTGACTGCCTGTGGTGCCATTGCATTTTTTCATGAGTTCTAAGCATACGAAGCTTTGCTTGTCTCATGAAGCACGAAATGACATTGTCTTTGTGGTGCCTTATTAAAGTTATCAAAAGGTATAACTTTGATATGGTTGAGTTGGAATCCCCTTCTGAGGCACGACTTTCCCCATAGCCACCTTTTGGGATTTCTCACCCCATGTACAACCAAAAATTTTGTGGCCCCAAAGTGAGTATATTGTGTATTTCTCACCCTGCAAACAACCAAAAGTTTTGTGGCCCCAGAGTGAGTATACTTGGGACTTCTCACCCGACAGACAACCAGAAGTTTCATCACCCCAGAGTGAGTACACATTTCTTGTTCCAAAAAAATAGCCTAGATCTAATCCACAACGGGCTGGAAAAATGATCGAAGCTTTCATCCCTTTCTCATCACTTTCATGTGTGTTCCTTTGTGTTTATGTTTGATTTTCCATGGGATCGTGATCTTGGGGGCTTGATCATCTCTCTTGATTAATGTTATCCCATCTTACCAAGAATTAGTGTATTTGGATCCCTCTTGGTTGCTTGATCGGCTACTTTAGTGTGAGTTTGAAGCAAGTTCATCCTCTCACTAAAGTGGGGGCTAACTGTGGACATGAAAAAAGTAACCCTTCTACTTTTTCTCATGTTCAAGCCCTCCTAGTGGACTTTGGCTTGAATTTTCCTAGATTTAATATTGTAATGTGGCCAACACATTCACATTAGGTCTTGGACCCTTGAGAATCATTAAAACTTCTAGGTTGTCTTGTAAAAGTGTTGTGAAGTGTTGTAAACCACTTTCACACTTTTCTAGGACCCTTTCATCATAATTCACTTAAATAAATTATTTTTATCACTTACCAAGTCTTATTTCAAAGTGTTGTAAAGAGTTGTAACAAACTCTCACACTTTTCTAGACTTTTCATCACTTATTCGACCCTTTCTTATGTTTAAATGACCCCTTAATGCACTTTTCGGCCATTCTTAAGTGTATTTTTGAGGATATTCTTGTTATACATCATTTAATGCACTTTAATCTTTGAAACCCGGTGAAATTTCCCTAGTGGGACCAAGTCACCACCTATGGCGACTTAGTCCAACTGGGCACAAAAATCAAAATAATTTTAATTTCTTGGTGAGATTTTATTTTCTTACCCTTGAGGTTGGCCTGTGATGTGTTATTTTTGAGAATTATTGGAAAATCAAGTATAAATAAAGCGATTTTCCCCTCAATTTACACCTAATTCATTTAAGCATTCAAGCACTCTAAGCATAGTCAAGTCATCCATTGGAGCTCTTCATTGCATATCTTCAAATTTACACATCAAGGGTTTGGTAAGTTTATGGCATTGCATGTTATCTATTTACCTTTCTCTTCATATTTTATTTCATTTCATAGGGTTTGATTACCAAAGTGGGGTTTGACCAAGGAAAACCCCTATACTCTAACCCTTAACCCTTTTTCCCCTCTTTGCATGTGTGTTTTTAGACTTTGTATGCAGATTTATTAAAGAGTTTGGTGTCAAAAAGTAGTCAATAATCCATCAAAGTCAACATAACCCTAGTTGAAGCTTGGAGACTCTTTTTAGCCCATTTTCTGCAGAATCAAGATCGAACACTTGTCAAAAAAGAAAGTACTAACTGGGAGTTATAGAATCCTATCCCAAAATTCCAAAACTCCTCAGGTGGACTAAGTCACCGTTTGTGGCGAATTAGGCCCACTACCAAGCCTGAAAAGTGGTTTTTGCATTTCTAGATACCCATTTGACAGATTCCTATTCTGGAAGATTTTCCCCAAAATTGGACTAAGTCACCCAGCTTGGCATAAGTGTCCCAGTAAACTCTACAGGATTTCAGAGCCTCTCTGCATCAGATTCCATATTTTAGGTGCACGTCTCCAATTTTTTTTAGTTATTTCATCATTTACTTACATTCTTTGGTATTTTTGCATATCATAATGTGTTTTCAAACACTTTGCATTTCTTAGGTTTAGCATCATTAAATCATTTATTTTTTAGATTATTACATTAGTACATCATAATTAGATACATTGAATCCCATTTACATTAATCTTGAGTGTAGACATTTTCATTTTGGCCCCAATTCCTCTCCTTTTAGGTGAAAAACCTAGAAGAGTTAGAGGCAACGTTTGGGTAATCCAAAATCATTGTTTACATGGGCCACATGGGACTCATTCACCCAAGGTGGTGAATGGATCCCATCAAGCATAATGTATGGGACCAAAAACCAAAAGTGCTTAGAAATGTGTGAAATTTGATTTGGGGCCAAAAGATCCAGGTGGGACTCATTCACCCAAGGTAGTGAATGAATCCCAGACACTAAATATAGGCCACAAAAGCTAGGAACACCTGAATTATGATTGTTCAATTATTGGTGTTAGGATTATCCTCAAAAAGATGCAATAAGTGAGGCTTGTGGATGCAAAATAGGGCCAATTAAGGCATAAGAAAGCCCAATTATTAATGACAAGCATAGATAAATGTGAAAGTGTGTTACAACACTTTACAACACTCCAAATAAGGCAAGGTTAAGGTTTATTTTGATTAAAAATAGGTTTATTATGCTTAATTATTTGATAAAACCCTAGAAAAGTGTGAAAGTGAATTTCAACACTTCACAACACTTTAGCAAGGTACCATTAAAATACATTAGTTCACAAGGGCCCAAGACCTAATGTGAATGTGTTATCCACATTACAACACTAAATTGAGGCAATATTAAGCCAAAATCACAAGGAGGGCCCAAACAAGCCAAAAAAAGTAGAAGGGTTACTTTTTCAGTGACTCCACCTACATACACTAGTACTCATGTTACCACAACCATTCAACCTACTAGAAATGTCAACACTTCCTTAGGTATTTCCACTGGGAATCCCTCTACATTTGTGCATTCAAATCTTATATCTCCTCAATCATCTCCCCTTACATTTACCTATAAGTCACTTTCCCTCCACATGCGTACACCACTCCACCTTATTCCCCTTCATCTCATAATACCAACAATGATCCCATCCTTAACACACTTTTACAAAACATGTCATCCCTTCAACAAAAAATTGCCACCTTAAATCAAAACAACAATGGCCAACCTTCACAATACATCAAAACCAATCCCTTATCCTTGGAGATATTGAGAACAAAAATGCCACAAGGTAAAAACGTTCATAGGTTTGAGAAATATAGTGGGAAAGGAGATTCTATTAGTCATGTTTTTGCTTACATAGCCTTATGTAGTGACTTCATTTTTGAAGATAAACTCTTGGCTAAACTCTTCCCTCAATCTTTGAAAGATGCTACTTTAGAGTAGTTTTTCTCCCTTCTGAATAATTCAATTCGTTCATTCAATGAACTTATTGATGCCTTTTACAACTACTTCCAAATTCACATGGGTCCCAATATGACCTTAGCTGACTTTATGACATGTAAAAAAAAGGATGATGAAAAGGTCGCGGGTTTCATAGCGAGATATCAAATGCTTTATTCACAAATAAACATTAAGATTCTTGATTCCAACCTTCAAAGAATGTTTATTTTCAAATTGCAAGAGAACATCCAAACTAAGCTTGAGATGTTGAGATTTCCTTCCTTCACACAGTTATGTACAACCCTTCAAGATTACCAGAATTTGGCTAGTAGCCATGAAGTGAAAAATCCCTCTAACTATCCTAAAAAGTCCAAATCCACACCTCAAACCAATTACTAACCTTTCAAGAAACAAAATAATTTCTTCCTCCAACTTAATCCCCCTCAATCGAATCAAAATCCTAACACCCAAGTGGCTACTATAAAGACAACAAAACCATATGTCTTTGCAGATAGAAATAGACAATTCAAACCTTTACCCGATACCCTTCATAATACAATGTTGTAGATCTTAGAGAATAATTTGATCTCCTTGCTTCTTGTTAGAGTTCCTTATCCTACTAATCCTTTACCTTCAAACTATAGACCAAATTCTTATTGTCATTTCCATCGACAAAATGGATATGGTACGAAACATTGCAAGCATCTTAAACACCTTGTGCAAGACCTCATTGATTCTAATCATATCCTAATTGGAGGTGTGAATGATTAGGGTAATATGTCTATAGCTCCTCCTAATCAAAATTTGAAAATCTTTACCAATCTTATGCCTAATCATAATATATCCTTTGTCAAAGCTATTGAAACAAAGAATTATGTAATGAATGTTGATACAAGTGATGAAAATACAAAATACAATGAGAACAACCTTATGGATGATTTAGTTACATTTATTGATGCTAAACCTTGTAAGGGCCCAACTAAAATTCCACTTGATATTGCTTTTTCACAACAAGATATACTGAACAATGCACCTGATGGTCCTCTTTACATAGCTAAAGAATCAATGACAAGCCTCCTAATGGGATATTAGTTGATCTCATCTGTGTAGAGAACGTGATCTAAGGAATTCCTATTTGTGCATGAGCTCTATCAAGATACATATGAAATACCAAAAGCATGGATCAAAATGCATAATGGTTTTTCATTCCCTATGATTGGCTCAATAAATCTCCCTCTAAAGGTTAGACTAAAAGAATTAATTGTCTCATTCACCAGCATCCTATCATCAGACCAATTTCGTGTGAAGTTAGGCTATCCATGGCTTCGCTCCATGAATTTCATCCCATCGGTTGTGCATAAATGTTTAAAGTTTCCATTTGTAAATGAGATATTTATAGTGCACCATAGTGGCTTTAATCCTATTTCTTCCTGTGGGAACTTTTCATTGTATTTCTTTTGGCCCAAGCCTATTGAACCTATTAGACTCTGCGGAGGCTTCTTTTTCAAATCCTATCAAAAGTTTAAGGCAAAGCGTATAGTAGAATTATCCCTTAGCAATATGCCTCAACCCATGATTGAGCTACCTATCCTTGACAAAACCGTGATCGAATCAAAATCCCTTCCAAATGTCCATGAGTAGCTAATCACAAACCCTTCACCCATTTCATACAAGAGACCATGAGATAACCAAACTAATTTTGTTATGCCTCCTAAAGTCAAACAAGTTTACAAAGCTAAAGAGAAATTGGTTGAACAACCTCCCATGGTTCCTTCCATTCCTCCATTAAGGGAAGAAAAGAAACCTATGATTGATAAATCTGCTCCTACATTGTAAACACAACTTGAAAACTGAATGAAAAGAAATTGAAATGCTAGAGATCATAGGAATCGACGTTGTGATATTTCTCTTTTTTTACAAGAAAAAGAAGAAAGCCATAACATATAAAATCAAAATCCAAACTTATCTCCCTCAAGGAATGATGTCTCTTCACCCTTGCCGCAGCATAGACATGAATAAACTTCTATGGATATTGTCATTAGACCTCCCATTGTGATTAATCTAGATGGTGAATTGCTAAGATTGATGAGGAAGTACATAATGAACTAAATCAAATGTTTTCCTCTTCTATGAACTTAAATGATTATTGTACTAATAAGAGTGTTGAACTTGGTGTATGTCCTAGTTCAAAACTTGATGTTTTCCCTTTGGCTAGTTTTCCTCCTACTGCATACACTGAACAAGATTGGAATGTGGATGAACTGCTATAGGTTGACTCACATGTTCCTTACTAGTATTTTGTTTTCTTTTGCATGTTCTTTATTTGATTGCATGTGCATAAAGTGATCCCTTGTACTATTCTATTTGATGTATCTCTCTCTTCATGTTCATCCTCTATATGTACCTACATTCTTCTCTATGTCGTAAACATTTACCTTTTCACTTGTCTTATGTTTTCCTTTTGGGGATGACGCAATTCATCGAGACATTTAGGTATCTTCCATGTTCACCCAAAATATTTTTCTTTGTTTTCTCTCTCTAAGTGTAATTCTTCTAGTTATGCAAGTATTTGGGGAATGATGACATTTTCACACTCTATAACAACATTATAGAAAAGATATATTGACCCTGAATCCATATATCCCTTACGTATTTTTAGGGGAAACCCCTTCCTCTTTACATGATGCAGCTTCATTTGGAAACATATGACTTAGCATAGGGATTTTTGAGTAAGCTCTCATGTCTTCTTATACTTTAAAGTTATTACTCATAGAAATGGTGTTATTAATTCCTTTAAAGTGGGGGCATACATTGGTGTCCCCACATTCTTTGTACAATTTTCTTACTTCTTGTGATGCATCCTTTTCTTGGTGGTGTCATTAGGTTTGATGTCCTCCAAGAGTGTGACATTTCTTAGCATATTACTTTCCTCTTAGTGGTGATACTATGTGTTGCATTCCCTAAGTTGTGAAACTTTTATCTTGGATTTGTCCTCTCTTGGAGACATTAGGCACAATGATCCCTAAGAAGAAGACCTTACATGAACTAAGCAAGATCCCTTTGAACAAACCTTTACTTGCATAATTTTCATAAGTGTTTAGCATACTACAACTTGTTAACCTTGTGAAGCTTGAAATTGAAATGTGTGTGGCACCCTATCAAAGTTTTCAGGAGGATAGCTTTGGTATGGTAAGTACAGTGAGAGCCGAAATAGAGGCATCACTTTCTCACTAAGCCCCTTCCCTAGGGGCTCACCTAATGGATGACTTGAGGTTCCATTAGCTCGGAGTGATCATGTGTTTCGTTTGCATAGTGGACAATGAGTTCTACTTGTGAATGAGAAGGAAAAACAATCTTGTTCCACACTACATTGGGATAGTCGAAGCTTGATCCTACCCCTTCCCTAGATAAACAGTCGTGTTCCACATTGCATAGGGACAGTCGAAGCTTGATCCTCCCTTCTCTTCTCCTAGGCTTTGATAGTGTATAATTGAGTATCTTTGTCATCATTGCATACATAAGTTTCTTGAATGTCTACTTTAGTGTGAGTTTGACATGGGGTCATACTGCCACTCAAGTGGGGGCTAAATGTAGTGTAGTAAAAATTATCCCTATTTCACACTTAATTTGGTAATAAATATTAAATAAAAGTATTAAATTATTCCTTAATTTAGTGTTGTAATATGTGTCTTACATATTCACATTAAGTTTAGGGCCTTATTAATTAAAATGGACTTAATTGTGCCTTATTTATGGTGTTATAAGGTGTAACTTTACACTTTCACACTAATCTAGGGATTTATTAATTAATTGAGGTTAATTATGCCTTAATTGACCCCTTTAATTCAAACCAAATCTAACTAAATGCAATTTCCGAAGTGTAAAACCCGATATTCATTAATTCCATAACATAACACTTAACATTGGAGAATGTGTGTCCTAGGTAAGTGACCTAGGACCCATTCGCCCTTGGGAAAATGGGTCCTCACTTAGGCCTAGGACCTAAATTTTAAATATGTTTTTGGCAATTTTTCAATGATTTCAAATGTGTATTCACATGTCATCTTGTGTTATTTTAATTTCATGAATTAATGTTAAGATATGTATAAATAAGAGGTCATTTCACTATGTTTCATCCTAGCAAAATCTAAGACTTCAAGCATTCTATAAAATTTATGAGGAAGTGTAATCGAGAGAATTTGAAGAGAATTTCAAGGTATTTAAGAGCATTCTTGTGGAAGATTATAGCAGCAATCAAAATCCTATTATCATGTCAAAGTCTTCTTGCATTATGCATGTTATTTGAGCCAATATGTTGATGTAGTGTTCAAGATCCATCAAAGCATTCAAAGGCATTGTTTCAAGTCAAGTTTCATGATCAAGTTCCACATCCATTGAAGCCATTTCATGCAAGTTTCAGATCCATATTCCAAGGTTGAAACAAGGGTTTGGTGAGTAGTGGCATTGCATTTTTTCATTCATCATTCCTTTATGCTATTTCATTTCATTACAAGGTTTAATTACCAAAACTAGGTTTGACCAAGGAAAAACCCCATTCACCTAACAAACAACATTTTTCTCTCTTGATGTGTGATTGTAAATTTTAGGTGGAAGATCTATTGAAGAGCAAAAATTGCAAAGTTGTGAAAGTTGCATTTGTTGTCACCATTCTTGCAATTTCATGGAAACTAGAATACAAGATTTATTTCTGGATTTTTGACCGCAAGCTTCAAGAATTTGGGAGTGCAAACATAGCTAAACAAAACCCAAAAATAGATTTTCAGGAGCCCTAGCTAGGACCCATTCGCCATAGGGAAAATGAGTCCTTACTTTTCTTCAAAAATTTACTTTTGGTGATTGGTACACATCACTTTCCCATTCTTAGATCTATAATTTGACTATTGGTTCCATTAGAATTGAGCTTAATCTTCTAGATGCACTTAATAGATCACAATATGGAGTTGATTTTCTATTTTTAATCTTTCTCCCCAAAGTGTTGTCTAACTCGTACCACTGTCCTAGCATAAAATGGAAATTTGCATATTCACACCTTGATTTGACTCACCTTTTGGTTGTTAGTCATTTCATTGTTTGGATCTCATTTCCTAAATGAAATTAGAGAAATAGGTCACATTTGGGACTCAACCTATTTTTCCATATTTAAACACATATTTTTCTATGCTTCAGTTAATACATTGATAATTTAGATGGTCATCTTGACCTTCTTATTAGGTTCGAAACAAAAGCAACTACTACACATTTAATCTTCTTCATCAAGAGTACATGCTTTAATTCCATCAAAACACATGAGAAAAGTAAATTTCCTCATAAATACTTTTAAAAAATACAATATGATTCTAAGAAATAATGAATCCTTATAATAGCATACTACATAGGGAAACAAAATGCTCTCTATCAAAACTCCATACTTTAATCTAGGTCTACTTAAATGACTAAACGAACAATTATCAAAATTAAACTAAGATATTTGAGACAAAAATAATTTGATAAATTGAAAAGAATATAACAAGGAATTGACTCTTGTCAATTTAGTGATATTGATGTTTTACATTTATTACGGTTTTATACAAACCAAATGGGAACAAAATATATAGTTTTATGTAGATCAAGTTGAAACACTTATCGTGTTTCGATCTCATCATCCATTTGGTATCAACATCCTTAATAATCTTGTTTCCTATTTTTATTCCCCAATCAAAAAATTTAAATTTCATAAACCATTTGGGACTTTGGCAGAACTATGAGTAGAGCTTGTGGACTAGATTTTCAACTTTTGATAGTGAAGGAAACTTTCTTACAATTTTAAATTCAAAATTTATTTTGTGGGTCATGCAGTGAATGACAATCATGTATGGTGAACAAGTAGTTTGTAACTTTATGCAAATATTTCTCCTATGACCTTGCATTACTTAAGATCCATCAGCTCCTACAAACATTTTTTTTGTAATTGTGAAATCATTTATACCTCCAATTTCATTCAAAGATTTCTTAACTAGTTCAAATATATTTTGTAATTCAAACTCTCCTTCATTTTATGAACATAGAGTAGATGAGGTTAGAAAACATGTTTTTGTATAGTATACAAATGCATACATACCCAAGAAATATTATCTACCACGGTAACTTCAATTAAAGATAATGTAATAAAGGTTGACTCTTTAATTTTTTCCTCTAAATCTTATTTTTCCACCTCAGCAAGATAACTTCCCCATTCCTATCTAGAGTTTATTGACCAATGTGTGCTAAGAAATTTAGGAACATGTGCAAAAAATATAATAGATTATCATATTCTGGGTATTTTGTCATAGGACACCCTCTAAAAAAAATATGAAAAAAAACACTTAATTGAACATTTTTTTGCCAATTGTGCTCATGTCATTATCTTTCCAAATTGAGCTTCAATTGAACCTCCAGATTCAACAAGCTTCACCCTTATTTGCATATGCTCATCAATATTCCAGGACATGTTTAACATGAAGACATTCTTCCTTTGATTTCCATCTTACTAGTAATTTTTCCTTTTCATCTATGATTTTTTTCATAAACTTTACCAATATGTTTTTCTATAGTGTCAAGTTTTAGCTTCAACTTCTTGTCCCTTTTATATTTCCAACTGAAATTCTTACACTTGCATTATGTTGGAGGTTCATCTTTTTTTGCATTCTCCACTGGTTCAATGAATGGGTACTTTGACACCCAAACAATCTAAAAAATTCTTACCATATCATACTTGTGCCTAGTTTTTTATTTGGATTTTATTTTCCTCTTCCTTGCAGCAACATCATTTACAATGCCAAAATTTTCATCCATCTCAATTAACTCATTTTGGCTAACTTGGGTATCCCTTGGAGCCTTCTATGGAATTTTCATCCTCATCTAACTCAATTAACTCATTCTAATCTTCCTCTAAGGTATTTCCTTCTTCATTATTATTTGGTGCAAGAGTTGATGATGTAGTTCCATCTTTGATCTTATGGACCAAATATATTTCCAAAGTGAGACTTTATGGTAACTCTATATTTTGGGTGTTTTAATGACCTCCCTTCACCACCCTAAGATATCTTACTCTTTTTTCTTGCTCAACATCTCTCATGAAATAAAAGCTTCCAAAAAAATATTGTTTAAGAAGGAATCATAGAATATAGATCCCTGGGTCTTAGATGTATGCCATTCCATACTCAATATCATATTTAAAATTGAAGCAAGAATGGCAAAGAGATAAATAATATTATAACACTATAAATAAATGATCACTTACCTTTAGGTTTTCATCGAGTCCTTACTCACTATTCACTAATGCAACAATGCCTATAGTTGTGATTTTGTAACTTGCCTATGATCAAGGTTTTGAATTGAGAGCTCACAAGTTCAAAACTAAAAAGAATGTGTAAAAAGAAATCATATTTTTTATTGTATTTATATCAATCTGTATTTTGTGAATTTCTTGAGATTTTAAATGTTATAGTAAAAATTTGGAAAATCTCGCATGATTATACAATGATACATTTAAATGTTGGGTGAATCAAACATCGACAGAAAACATACATTGTAATCTTCAAGGCGATTAAGGGCCTATAATTAGTGTGGAGTTCTCATAGTATTGGTGAAATGGTCCTCATACATAATTATTTTTTAATTTAATTGGCGAAACATGTCCTCAAACATAAAAAAAAATTAATGTTATTGACAAAATGGGTCCTCATACATAATTATTTTTAAAATTTTATTGGTGAAATGGGTCCTCACATGCAATGAACATTTAATGTTGTTGGAAAAATGTTTCCTAATACGCAATGTCATTTTAATAATATTGGTGAATATGTGGGTGATTTAATACATGCTTCAAATATTCCATGAGAAAATATTAATTAGACTATTGGAAATGTGTAGTTTGTTATGGCGAAATTATTAATTACATATGCCTCATAAAATAAATTGATGGTGAATTGAAATGCATTGGATTGATAATCTATAAAGTCTAGGAAATTTGGCCACCCCATTGGTAGCAATGTATTTTCTAATTTTGAATCGATTGATATGAACTATTCATCAATTGATGAAGATTCACCACTAAAAAATCCTTAATACTCTCTTAAATACTTAATGATAAATTCTCTTAAATAATTCCTAGTTTTTCCTTGATAATTTTCAACATGATATAACATGAATGAATGTATGTCTTTAGATATACAAAAATAGCACATAAATCAATAGAAACATGTGCTTATCAACTCACAACATTTGTCTAGTTAAAAATTTTGTAATGTGTAAATTTAAATTTTTAAATTTTGAAGTTTGAGGTTATATTTCTAGTTATATTTTTAATTGCAAAAATAACTTAGGTCAAGTTTCCACTAGAAAACCTAAGCAAACCTAAACTAAGCTGGCAAATGTGGTGTATATGAATGAGCATGCAAACTACTAAATGGATGTTTGTCAAACTAAAACAAGTAGTCAACATAAAAATTAAATATTTTCAAACATTCAAAGGATACAAATCTACTAAAATCATGCAAATCATAATTGAGTTCTCCTTACAATGAGTTCTTAGTAAAAAAACCTACAAAATAAAAATAGCCTATAAGATTAATATTTCTCATACATTTGAAATAGGCTTTAAATAAAACTTGCTTTAAAAATAAATATTCTCAAAAATAGTAGAAATAAAGAGAAAAATGGTGATAAATTCTTCCTAATACAAAAGTGGTAGAATTTTAACTAAGCTAATATATAAAAGGATTCTAGATGACTAAAATCAAGATTGGTTTAAATCTCCCCTGGACATGGGAATGACTCTTATCCTATCATTGTAAAAACATAGCTTATAAAAGGGAACATTAGTGGCATATATTCTCCCTTCCAATCAATTGCATATAAAGTGTAATTCCCTCTAGTGTTTGTGCGATGTGTGTCATTTTTCTATAAAGGCATTTGGTTGTGCATTTTTTATGCTTATGTCGTGACTTTATATGTTTTATTACTATATGTGATTTGTTTTATATTCCTTTGACATACTGCATTAATGATGTTTTGTATTAGTATATGTATTTTGACTAGGTATAATGGGATGCATACATTGTGACTTTATATGCTTAAACTATTATAATGTTCTAGCTTCGCTATATTCACTAAATAAATTAATGTGATTTGATTATGATATATTGATCAACATTATGATTGTGGCTTATTATTTATTTCACATATTATTATCTAGATCATGTCATTCATAGATAATTTCTAGTAAGATGTCATGTTTGATATCATGTTATTGATTATACCACTATCAGTATTCTATGTTATGCTTCAAATATCCTTATATGATGTAGGTATATATCTAAAGTTTCACCTTCATGTGAAAGTATATGGTTAATTATAGAATGTTAGCTTGGGTAAATTGTATTTTCTTCACCTCAATCTCACTTGATTCAAACTATATCATTCTTTTTAATCACTCTATAACCTAAATCTAAATAAGTGGTAATTATGAAATCTATGTGTTGTGAATAAATTCATGAAGTGACTAGGCCCTTTATGCATGTTTATTTTACCTTAGTTTTTATTGGTGAATAGAGGTGTAGGTCTCAAATACTTAAAGACTAGTCCTCTTCCAATCGCCAAGGTTTTCAAACTTGAGAAGAAAACCACAAAATCATGTTTGGGTTGGGAAACAATACACCAATTATTTTGGTCAATAAAACCTCCTTCAATTTCTAGATATACTAAACCAAGGGTGGTTTCCTTAAGGTGTTGCAATAGATACCACCACAAAAACTAAACACCTACCCTAACACAAACCATACCAATTACATAATACACCCCTATTTTAGTCGTCACTTTGAACCTATATGTTAGTTTACAATGTTTAAGGTCAAGCACCTTATTAAAGTAGACAATACACCACATGAATGTATATGAATTTGTTTTATTATAAACCCTTCTACTTTTATACACATTTAGAATTGCAATGAGAAATAACTTCAAAATATAATTAGAATGATATTTTAGAATTTTTTTTATTGGTGTGTTGGGATGATGAGAGAATGGAGTTTCATGAAAATGGGTGCCTATATAATTTAGAAAAAAAATTATTATTTCATGCAAAAATAGGTAATAATTGAAATCATTTGATAATATTTATAAAAATATTATAGACCATATTTCTAGGAGAATGCATAAGATAGGCTCTATATAAGCACACAAATAAATAATTAAAATAACATCACACTACATAAATCTAACTTAGTAATCCATGAAAATACAAATGAATTTACTTACTAATTATGATAAGATACATCAAAAAAGATTTGAGAGGAATTTACTTTCTTATAGCTAGCTAACTAATCAAGAGTAAGTCTTGAAATACACATAATGAACATGGAGACATTTACATATTGTGAAAAATATTCTTCAATGATTATAATCATTGATTATAAGCTTGGGAATGAAACCTAAGGCAACAAAATATAAAATATATCTATTGAATAATAGAACTAAAACCCTAAGGCTATGTTGCACAACATCTATCTACTCAAGCTCCCTATTTTCCTAACTACCAGTAACCTATTTTAACATTGAATTATGGGTTATAAATAACCTTTTCAATTACCTAGGATCTTCGGTTTCCAAGGTACAAGAAACTCCCATAAACCTATGACCATAGAATATGGTGCAGTCACGGATGGAGGGTCCAAATAGAACTATCCAACTGTGTAGCTTAGAGTCAACATAGTGAAAATAACATAATATATTGATCATAAAACATGAACTTTCATTGATTCAATAACTAGAAGTCTTACATGCATCATATACCTCATATGTGGAATAGCTAGGGCTCACAAGCCTACCACAAGGGAAATACAACATTACAACTAGCCAAAGGCCTTATTCAAACAACTAATCTTGATTACTTAAGATCTATCTATCTAACTATTGACGACTTCTTTACAATGAATTATAAATAATCTTAAATATGATTTTGTAGCTCCAAATATGGTCTGCGTCGGCCTCAAGGGTTTACAAACCTAATGCAAGATAAAAAATGTAGGTCAACCAAACAACATGAAAGATAATCCTTCAGGAATGAAACGTATTGCATATCTCCAAGAAAGATCCCCTTGGGCCCAAAAGCCATGTATGATGTTCTATTAAGCTTTGCACACACTGAAATAGGTTTGCACAACAAGTCTAGACCAGGTCGACAAATTGTCTAACTATGAATTAATAGTGAAACTCTAAGAGTGATAACTTTCTGCAAACAAATGCAAATCTCCTAAAGTTTGGATATGATGTAGGTGACCTCGTGTAGATGTTACATCTTTATCCACAAACTGAGAAATGAGAATGCAATAAAATGTGAAATAAAATGTTGAAACAACTATAGACTAAAATGTAAGAACAAAAATGTTTTTGGTTGATATAGGATTGCTTTACAATCAAGAATGCTCTTGCATCAAGCACTCAAAGTTGGAAGAAAATTGAGTCCCTCACTTTTTAGGAGCTAGAGGAAAACCAAATTGGTCCACCTCAGCCTGAGAAATCTATGATGAATCTTCTATTGGTCTACTTTTCCACTTTACCATGTACTCCTTATACTGCATGTCCCTAGTGCTTCTTCCAGTTATGACATCCAAGATCTTCTCAATCTGCTCTACTAGTTGATGTGGTAATTGTTCCTCTAATCCAACTTCATTGTTTCTCCCACTTTCCTGCCCTTCATGATACTCATAGATGTCTACAACATTGAAAATAGGTGAAATACCAAGTGTCTCTAGTAACTCCACTTCATATGCATTTCTTGAATCAAAATTTGAAGAATCTTGCATGGTCCAAACTTCCTCATCTTCAACTTATTGTATGCCCCTACTAGAAACCATTCCTTTTGGAGATATATCATGACTTCATCTCTAATAGAAAACTCCTTATGTATCATTTTCTCATCTTCATGATCCTTGTACTTATTGTTCAAGTCTTCCAAATGCTTCCAGACTTGATTATGCAATCTCTCCATGAATCCTACAAATTCTTCCATTTCTACACTCCTCCTATTCTCTATAGTAATGTCTTTTAGCTCTGCAACTCCTCTAGGATGTATTCTAGTCACAATCTCAAATGGTGCCTTCCTTGTACTTCAATTTACTGAATTATTAAATGCAAAATCTACTTTTGGTAGAACTATGTCCCAATTTTGTGTGTTTTCTCCAACCAAACATCCCAATAAGCTACCCAAACTTCAGTTTACTACCTCTGTTCATCCATCTATTTGTGGGTGATATGCTAAACTTAACTTCAGGTCTATCTTCATCTTCTTCCATAATGTCCTACAAAAGTATCCAATGAAATTTGTGTCCCTCTATGAAACTACACTCTTTGGTAATCCATGCAATCTCACAATCTCCTTGAAAAATAAGTCAGCAACATGCACAACGTCATTAGTCTTCTTGTAAGGAATGAAATGTGCCACCTTAGAAAATTTATCCACTACCACCATTATGGAATCATATCCTCTTGGTGTTCTTAGTAATCCCAATATGAAATACATGCTTATATCTTCCCAAGGTCTCTCTGGTACTATCAAAGGTTTGAATATAGTATTCTGACTACTCCCTTTTGCTACTTGGAAAATTCTGCAACTTTGAACATTCTTCCTGAAATCTTTATATATTTGTGGTCAAAAATAGTGTTCACTCACCAAAGCTAATGTCTTATCCACTCCAAAATTTCCTACTAATGCTCCACTATTATTCTCCTTAAATAGATTCCCCCTCATTGAAATCTTTACACAAAGTTGGTTCCCTTTGAACAACATATTTTCTTAAATGAAATAGTCCAACCATTGTCTCTAATTTGTTACTATTAATCTATTGGATCATCCTCATACATGTGCTTCAGTTCTTCAAAACCCAATCTTTTTATCCTCATATGTATCAACAAATTCCTTCTTTTGTTCAATGCATCTACAACTTTATTTGACTTGCCACTCCTATGATTCAACACAAATGTATAACTTTGCAAGAACTCAACCCATCTCATATGTCTTTGATTTGACTTACCTTGACTATTCAAATACTGCAAAGCTTGATGGTCAGTATACAGCACAAATTCCTTAAGAAACAAATAATGTCTCCACTTCTTCAAAGCTTGAATTATGGCATGTAACTCCTTATCATAAAATGAATATCTTCTTTTGGAATCATTCAACTTCTCACTAAAATAAGCTATTGGTCTTCCTTCTTGACTCAATATTTCTCCTATTTCATTTCCATTGGTGTCACAATCAACTTGAAATAGTTTATCAAAATTAGGAAATTCTTACATTGGTTGCTCTGTCACCTTTTGCTTCAACAATTCAAAACTTCTTTATGGTATGGATGTCCACTTAAAGTGTTTCCTATCTCCTCTCACTATTTATGTCATAGGTGTGCAAGTTCTACTAAATATCCTAATGAATTTTCAATAGAAACTATCCAGTCCATGAAATGATCTTACCTCCTCAATATTCACCAATGTAGGCCAGTCAAAAAAACTTCTAACCTTCGCAAGGTCCATCTTCAATCCTTCAATAGAAATGAAAAAGCTGAGATATACCAACTTTGTCTTCATAAATCTACACTTCTTGACATTAATCAACAACTTCTCTCTCAATATTTACAGTACTTGTTTGATGTGCCACAAATTTTCCTCTCTAGTCTTACTGAAAATTAGAATTTCATCCAAATAGACAAGGACAAAATCACCCAAGAATTTCTTTGATTCCTCATTCATCAACCTCATGAAAGTGTTAGGTGCATTATTCAATCCAAAAGGCATCACTAACTACTCATATAATCCTTCATTAGTCTTAAATGTAGTCTTCCATTCATCTCCTTCTTTGATTCTAATTTGATGGTATCCACTCTTTAGGTGAATCTTTGTGAAATACTTTGCTCCACTCAAATAGTCCATAATATTATCCATTATTAGCAACATAAATCTATAGTTAACTTTTATCCTATTGATTTATCTGGAATCTGTACACATTCTCCATTCTCCATCTTTCTTTGGTGCAAGTACAGTAGGTACCACACATGGGCTTAAAATATCTTTGATCAAACATTTTGTCAACAACTCTTGTATCTGTCGGTTCAATTCTGCATTCTTTGTAGGTGTCATCCTATGTGTTGCTTTGTTAAGAAAACTTTCTCTAGGTATTAGATCTATATGATGACTGATGCTCCAAACTGGCAGCAATCCATCTGGTACATTCTCTAATATGATGTCTTCATAATTTGTTAATAGCTTTGCTACTTCTGTCTATGATGGATCAACACCCTTTTCTACCTCTGATCTACCACCTTTCTTTGGAATCAATACAAAACACAGGTTCTCATGCTTCAATCCATTTAGAAACTTCCTTCCATCTACCAAACATAGGCTGGTTGTTCCACAAGCTTCATTTTTATCCTCTTCCTCTAAATGTATCAATTTAATTTTCTTGCCATTTTAATTCATAGTATAAGTATTTCTTCTCCCATCATGAATTAGTTTCCTATCATATTGTCATGGTCTTCCTAACAATAAATGGCATGCATCCATAAGCATAATATCACACAATGCTTTATCATTATATGATCCTATATGAAATTTCACCAAGAATTGTTCATTCACTAATATCTTATGTTCATCCTAAATCCATGCTATCCTATAGGGTTCTGGATGTTTCAACCTCTTCAGATTCAACGTGCTTACCATCTCTTCTAAAAATAGGTTATCAGTGCCATCACTATCAATGATAATTTTACATACCTTTCCTCTAGACTTACACCTTGTTCTAAACAAACTCTTTCTTTGCAGTGGTTCCTCATTCACTTCTTCATGCATCAAATCTCCCCTCATTGCCAATTATTTTCCCTTAACTGGTTTTCCAACTGAATTAGGGGATCCAACAAGCTCCTCATCGACATAAGTTGCTCTTCTAGTATCCTCAGTTTTCTTATCGGTACTTCCTTGATGACATTCAAATGCTTTATGTCCTTCACCTCCACACTTGAAACAGGTTCCTCTAGATGGTTTATTTTTAGATCTTACTTCATCTCTCCCATATCCCTCATTGTGGTAAGAATTATGACCTCCTCTATCACTACGATAGTAATTTCTATCTTCTCTCCCTCTACGATATGGATTACAATTTGTTTCTTCACTGCAGTAGGGTTTTCCATATTTGTTCTACTCTACATATGGTCTTCTTTCTCTGGACTATGATCTGCTCCTCTAGAATCTCCCTCTTGCAATTCTTTGCCTTTGTTCAAACTTCTTTTTCAACTTTTCCTCCACTTTTAGTGTAAATTGGTATGCTTCTTCAACTATTGTCGTGTTCACCCAGCTCAATTCTTCTTGGATGTTTGTTCTCAGTCCATTGATGTACCTCACCACATTTTCTTTTCTTGCTTCACTATGTCCAATTCTAATGATCATCTTATAGAATTCTTCAGTATATTCTTTCATAGATTTTTCTTTTTTCCTTAGGTTCTACAATCTTCTCAATAATTCCAATTCATAATCAGTAGGTATGAATTAATTCTTCAAATTTGTCACCATTCTATCCCACTTTGTGATTTTATCCCTTTCTCTTCTATTTCTATCCAATTGAACTTCTTTCCACCATATAGAAGCATGTCCTTTCAACTTAGTTTTTGCAAATCTCACTCTTTCCAAATCTTCAATTTCTTCATACTCAAAGTATTCTTCCATATCATTGATCCAATCAATCAAATTCCTCATGGTTTAAATTTCCCATGTAATTTTAAATTTCAACTTTAGGTCTCTTACCAATTTTGGAAATAGATTTCAACATCTTCACTTGATCTAATTTTTCTTCTTCTTCTAGGGCTTCTTCAATTTGATTTGTAGCATTCAATCTAGGTCATCATCACTTTCATCCTCATATCTAGGGTTTAGGCCACGCCTTCAATCCTCTTTAACAACATTCCATCGGACTCTCATTATTCACATATTTCCAACATCTCATTTGTTCTTCTAAAAACTTTGGCCATACCAAATGCTCTCCTTAGAAGCATCCCTCCTCTTGGATCTAGTGCAACTACCTCTATTCGACGATCTAGCTACAATGATTTCAACTACCTCACAATTAATGATCTCGATTGAAGGCACATGTAATCTGCCTCAGGTCAGAGATCTTTTCACCACAAGGAATTCCTTCTCAGGACTTGCAAACTTTCTTTGATACCAATTGGTGCAATCGCGGATGGAGGGTCCAAAAAGAACTATCCAATAGTGTAGCTTAGAGTCAACACACAATATATTGATTAGAAAACATGAACTTTTATTGATTCAATAACTAGAAGTCCTACATACATCATATGCCTCATATGCATAACAACTAGGGCTCACAGGGGCCTGTCGTAAGGGCATTACAACATTACAAATGGGTAGATGCATGGAGATGGGTAGCAAATTTGTGGCCACTTTAAAAAAAAGTTTTGAAAAGTCATAACACGAGCGCATTATAACACACTCGCGTTATGGCTTTGTGTGCCAAACCTGAGGCTCAGCCACAACGATCCAATAACGCGAGCACATTATAACGTGCTTCGTTATTACATATTAAAAGAAAAAAAAGTGAAACTCATTCATTTTTTCTAAAACGATCATGTCTATACATCTTCAAAACGTGCTCGCATTATGAAAAAGTTGGTTTTTTATAGATTTATTATCTCTCTTTGTCTATACTATCTCCCACTCTCTCCCACTCTTTCCCACTCTCGCCCACCCTCTCTATAACCCTCTCCCACTCTCTCTTACTCTCTCCCACCCTCTCGCACACTCTCCCACCCTCTCCCA
>VDFB02075321.1:137597034-137609401 GCA_007258455.2 Sequoia sempervirens | reverse complement strand
CTCTTAGGTTGAACTACCTCCCACACTCTCTCCCTCTCTCAAGTCTCTCACTCACACTCCTCTCTCCCACTCTCTCTCTCTCGCACTCCCTCTCCCTACCTATCTCTCAAGTCTCTCCCTCTCACCCTACCTAGCTAAATGCCCCTCACTCTAACCCCTTCTCTCCCACTACCTCTATCTTAAACTCTCACTTCCACCCCCTCTCCCTCTCTCCAAACTCTCTCTCTCCCTCTCCCCATCCCACCCTACCTAGACAACTCTCTCTCTCTCTCTCTTAAAATTATCCCTCCCTCTAAAGACATACATAAATACATACAAGCATAATACATATGTACATACAATCCTACATCCATACAATATACATGCACTGATACATATAGGCATACATACATACATACATACATACATACATACAAGCATGCATGCATACATACATACATACATGACACACCAGCATACATGTACATACAAACATACAAATATATCAAAAAATGTTCAATAAAGTGGCATTTAACATTAAGGAAGACATAATGTGAGCGCGTTATAACGTGCTCACGTTATCTCTTGCTTGACATGCACCCCAAAAAAGCAAAAAAAATGGTCAAAACTAAGACATAACGCAAGCGCGTTATAATGCATTCGCATTATATTTTTCTTTGGGAATCCCCGAGCCTTATCATTGGTATTTTCCTTGGAATACCAACCCAAAGGCTTGGAGGGCATTTCCAATGACTAGAGACATGTTTTTGCAAATTCTACATTTTTTCACATAATCGGGTTCGTGCTCACCGTCAGGATTGCATCTGGTTGAATATCGACAAAATCAAACACATGGGTAATGTTAGGTTCTCTCTTAGCTATCCAACGATGTAATTTTTTTCACTTTTTGACAATGTTAAGCCTTTCATTCATAATTTATTTTGTTTGTATGTCTCTTTTTTTCCAAAAAGCAAGTGTTTTGTGTTTTTTTTGTTATAAATTAACCGTTCATCAAAATTTCAAATAAATTAAATTTTTAGAAACTAGACTCCATTCTAAAAATTTAAAAAAATAAAAAAAATCAATTACTTTCCAAAATTTGAAGGGGAGCACAACCAAAATTGCTTTTGAAGTGCCCACTTAGAAAATTAGTAAAAAATCAAATATTCATTAAAAAATTATCAGAAAAAATTGTGCATCAACTAGATACTACTAGATAACTTCTTACTATACCGATTTTAAAAATACTACAAAAAATTTCACCATGCTAGGGTCATACAAGAGTTGTTATGTTATGTTTTTCTGACAAAAACAACACCAATTTGTGTACATCCCTCTTTTGAACCCCTTAATCTCAACCATTTTCAAAATAAATTAGTATTTTAGAAATTAGACTCAGAGCACTTCAATCCTTATTTTTGTTCCATCTCAAAATTTTGAGTGTAACTATCCTCAATTTCATGTCCAAGGTCAGTATTTCCTGATTTTAGGAAAAAAAGTGGCCACTTAAGCCCCCTTTTTGGGAACCATCCTTGTGCACTTACCCAAATGGGCAAAGGCCTTATTCGAACAACTAATCATAATTACTTGTGATCTATCTATATAACTATTGATGACTACTTTACAATGAATTACAAATGATCTTAAATATGATTCTCCAACTCCAAATATGAACTTGTGTCAACCTCAAGGGTTTACAAACCTAATGCAAGATCAAACGTGTAGGTCATCCAAACAACATGAAAGATAATCCTTCAAGAATGAAATGTATTATGAATCTTCAAGAAAGAACCCCTTTGACCTAAAATCTATGTATGGTGTTCTATTAAGCTCCACATTATCAAGAATAAGTCTACACAATTAGTCTAGACTAGGTTGGTCCCAAATGTTATGATTGTGAATTAACAGTGAAATTTTGAGAGCGATAACTTTTTGCAAACATAGGATGGATGAGTATGCACTTGGTTAGAGGAAATAGGTTCACTCATGGTTGAGGGTTAAGGCTTGGTTTGTGATTCAATCTCAAGATGTAAAAGACCAAACATCTCTAATGGTGGAATAGTAGGAGGTGTTGGTTGTTGCATGGAAGGGTAAAATGATGCATTTTCTCAAGGTTGTCAAGACAATTACATATGAAATTATGCATGATTTCATCATCTTCGCCTAAGATGTCAACTTCACTAGGATATTCATTAGGGATTGGTTGAGCATGATTCAGTTCTATTGCATTAGGATCATTACCAAAAATACAACTTGATACATCAACTAAAGATGTTAAGGACTTCCATATGTTACCAATACACATGTCCATTATGCAAGAATGAATTGAAATGCCACGATATTATAAATTTTTAGATTTAAAGCAAGATAATTTTTTGATTATGCTATGCAAAAACCTAAAAATCATGTCTTTTAGATGCAATTTTGAATTCAAACAATGCGCTAAATTTGACAAATTAAGCTTAATATATGAACAATTTCATATAACAAAAAATTTGGAAATTGAAATAGCAAACTGAATACAGAAACACAGAATGCAGAAAAAGTGTTTTTGATGCTCAAAAATTCAGAAAAAGCCCTGATCAGGGACTCATTCGCCTATGGTCGAATCTAGGTCTCACTTTAGGGTTTTTTAAAATCAATTTACATATTTCTAAGGTGATTTTTATACTTTTTGGATTTTGGTTTCAGATAGGTAGTTACAGTTTCAATTTTTTGGAAAATTAGATCTAAATGCAAGTGAAAAATGATGTTAAATGACAAGAAAAAAAGACCTAATTTGAGATGTAATTTTGATTCAATTTTTTGATGTAAATTATTGATCTCATACAAAATGACTGATATTTTTAAATTTTCTAGATTTTAAAGAATGCAAATCAATGCAATGGAACACAAATGAATGCAAAACCTAGATCTAGGGCTGAAAATGGACTCCAAATTAGCAAGTTACGATGCTCAAATGTTGAGTTCACCAAAATGAAAAGGTGAAAATAAGGTTTGTTCACCAAATATGAAATTGATGAACAATGAGGGGCATATTTTCCTTTATTTTATTAGGAAATGAGATCCCCACAAAGAATTGACTAACAAACCTTAGGTGAATTAACTCAATGTGAGAATCTTTAGGTTTCCTTATGCTTGAGGACAGGGGTTAAGGTCAAACAACACTTTGGGGAGAAAAACTAAAAATGGAAAATCAACTCCAAAATACAATCAAACACTTGAAACAGTAATATTAAACTCAATATTAGTAGAACTAGAAAACATATTGCAAATCTAAGAAGGGCATAAATGTGTTTACCAGTCACCAAGAGGCAGTTTCTGAAGGTTGATAGGGACTCATTCGCCCATGGGTGAATGGGTCTTTTGTCAAGGTTTTTCTGCAACTTTTGAGAGCCTCTAATGCTAATTTATAGCTTCTGATTTATCCAAGTTCCAGTGTTGAAAAGTTGGAAATCAGATCTGTAGGTTAGATTTAGTGATTTGACAATAACTTTGACAACTTTTCCAATCTTGCACTTCAAAAGGTCTTCAATCCTTCTTCACCCTAAATCACTCAACAAACCCTTGAATGCAACCTTGATAATGGAGATCTTAGAAGGTCTGCAACTTGCATGAAATGGTTGAATTGGATGTGGATCTTGACACTTGAATAATGCTTTGAATTCTTGAACTTGATCTTGAAACCTACATCACAATGTTAGCTCCAAAAACATGCATGATGCAAGAATACTTTGACATGATGAATAGATCTTGAATGCTGCAATAAATCTCTGATATATTTTCTCTTGAATGCTCCTGATTATCAACTTTGCTCTCATAAAATTTCTCTTGAAATTCTAGGTGAAACTTAGAAAATAAGCTTGTATTTATAGGTATGTATCGTTAATTTCCTGAAATTCAAATATCACAAGCCGACATTGAAATATGAATTTCAAGATGTTAAAATACTGCCAAAAACTTATTTAAATTTAGGTCCAAAGGTCTAGGGAGGACCCATTCACCCATGGGTGAATGGGTCCCAGGTCCCTATTCCTAGAACACACATTGCTCAATGTAAAGTGTTATGTATTGGCATTAATTATTGTCAGGTTTTCCCTTCAGAAAAAATAATTTATTAGGATTGTAAATGAATAAAAGGGCTAATTAAGGCCTAATTAAACTCATTTTAATTAAGAGGGCCCAAATAAATGTGAAAATGTAAAAGGATACATTTTACAACACTAAATTAAGACATTATTAAGTCCATTTTAATTAGGAGGGCCCAAACAAGTCTAGAAATGTAAAGGGATACATTTTTCTACACTACATTTACTAACTATGATTTTGGTTACAAATATGAATCTTGAAACAAATTATAGAAAAATATGGAAGAATATGATGTCAAAAAAATTCCACACTATATTTGATAACAACTAGAATAGACTTAGAATACTTGAAAAGCAAACAAATGTTAAAATAAAATGTTTTTAGTGATGTACCATTGCTTTAGGGTAGGGATGTCCATGTTTTATTTGCATATAAATAGCATGTTCAGGCTTCATCCTCATCAACTTTATATATTTTAGAACAAAATTCTATGGAACCACTACCAAAATGTCACTTTACTTCTTAGTTTTTTACCTATACAAATGTCACTTTACTTAGTTTTTTAGTTTTGAATTAAAATATGTTAATTGTGTGATTATTATTTGCATTTATTTAATTAGTTTAGATTTATGTAAAAAAAATATTTATTTTTAATGATTTACATAAAGTAGAGATATAATAGTGTAGTTATAAAGTGTCTCTCATCTTGTCGTAATGTATGTTCAAGTAAAATGATCAAATCTAATAAAAAAATGAAATGAACTTGACTTAGAATTTGATTGTTGCAATTAGAATAATTAAAGGGAGATTCCTAAAAATTATTATTTTTTGTTGTATAAATGATTTGCATTATAATTTACTATTGATACACTATGATAGACAATTTGAAATTGAAGCTTGGATACATGAGTTTGTGATTAAATGGTATGTGATTATATGTACAAAAATTTGGTATTATAAACTAGGCTACCCGTGAGAATTAGCCTATAGGTGGTGCAACTTAATCTTCTAATAATGTAATCTTTAGAAATATAAACACTTTTGAATTATACACCTATTTCTAAATTTGATTGTGCTTAGAAGCATAGTGGAACTTACTTCAAGATTGAGTGAAGGCCCTTAACTTGTCTCAATAACAATCAAGTCCTTAAAGCAAATAAGATATTGAAATAATGTCAAGCATGCAATGTAGTAGATGTGAATTTGATGCCCTAGTGAAGAGATGCAATGGCTAGATGTAGATTTTAGTTTTGAGTGATTCTCTTACGATTACCTAATTTTGTGATTTCTTTACGATTCAAGAATGTTCTTAAATACATGTCCATAGTCGCACAATTCAAATTTGGTGTACATATTGATGAGTTAACAACTATTTCTCGAAATGATCAACTTTCAAGTAGGAGTTTGAAATTTAAAGGTGGACATCATGCAATAAATTCCATGGTGACAAGTGTCCTAAGAATGTGGATGGATCTATACTAAGATTAATTGTAATGACATTTGACTAGTAAATTCTTGACAAGAATTTGTATGTACACCAAATAAATGAACTTAAATACTACAACTACATATTTACAACATTTATCCAAAATAACACAAAAATTGATTATTATTTTAAATAATAAAAATAAATCATTACAACTTATTTGACACCAACATTACAACTCATTTCTTTGTAATAAGGTAAACTAATGCTTGCATCTTTAGAAGGTACGATAGATAAGCTGATAAGAAATTTATAACAATACTAGCAAATTTTAAAAAAAATAAAAAATACCAGAAAAACAATCTTAAACAATTTTCAGAAAGTAAATACTCGTATAAAAAGCTTATCAACTGATAACTAAGCTTAAGTTTGGATACTTACATGCTCATAAAGTCCATATATGACAAAATAAGTTCACATAAAATTCCTTGATTTTCCGTGCATTTTTAAAACGTCAAAGCTTTGAAATTTGAGTTTGAAATGAGTTCACGTGAAGATATGACTTAAAGACTCTACTGTGTAATACTTGACTGTATATGACTTAACCCTAAAATCACTTCACAGAAATTGGCTGCATATGACCAAGAGAATGATGTTTGTCATTGTAATTCAAAATTCAGAATTAGATGTTTGCTATTAATTATGTCGTTCCTTATTCTGTTATTTAAACAGTTCAATAATTTAACTCTTGTTTATTACCACTACAATGTAACATATTATAATTATGTGTTTTTTTATTTTATTAATAACTGTTTTTCTTTCATGGACTTCTTCTACCGGGAAGATGCTTGATTTTATGAAGTAAAGATTCTAATGTCTAATATAGACAAATTTTGTCAAATTTTGTGGACAAACGAGAAAGACAAAACTACATGATGGATGGGAAGAAATTAAATAAATTAGCAGTCAAAATGTAAATGATGTGTAGTCAAGTATAATTGGAAATTTATGGTCCAAATAGAATCTAATGTATTTATGCTTTCTTAAAGTAGACTAAGGGGTATAATAAATATTTCATACTTGCATACTGAAAAGTCTTTTTTTTAATTGATTTTGATGTGTTGTTTTTTCCATTTAGGGATTTGAACTTGTTATATATAACGGAAGTGATGGTTCATAGACTCTTCCATTAAGTGTCTTTTTCGTTGAAATTTTGGTTTCATGACAAAATATTTATAAGTAAGATATAAGATTAGATTAGTGATTGAAGAGATGAGACATTTAAAAATTGAGAATTCAAATGTTTTTGGACGATTTAAAAGTGTATTAGAATAGTCAAATCATATATTAAAATTATACATCCAAACATTATACAAACATATGAAATTCATATAAACTTTAAATAAAATATGATTGTTCTTACTTTTGAGTAATTGTTATTCTATTTTTCTCAATATTTTTAAAACTATAATTTAAATATATGAAAAAAATAAATTAAAAAACACCACCACCATCTCTTAAAATTTGATTATTTACATCATATCATTATGCATGATCATTTTTTATTATTCAATTATATTGATCTCTAACTTTAAATTAATGTAGAAAACATATTCATTTAACAATGTTTTATTTTACAGCATTTATTAGACATCTACGAGGGAAAAAAAATAGAAGCCCTTGATTTTTTAACCAATTTTAGTTGAGAGGATTTTTGGTTTGTTAGTAAAGTTGAATGGTATTCACTAAGCCTATCAAGGATCAAGTGTAAGGAGATCCCAACACTATAAGAGATGAGGTCAGGATTGTGTCTTGGATGACTTTGACGGAATGGATTAACTCTTAGTTGAAGAGGTATGACTCGTACTCATGAGTGAATAGCTCTCAACTTAAAAGACTCGTACTTTTGAATCAGGTTACAAAAATAATAACCCTCAATTTTTAAAAAAAAATTGTATAAATTTTAAGTAAAAGATAAATATTGTTATCTTTGAAGAAAAAAATATCTTTAAACTAAACTACTACAAATGAAAAATCTAATCCATCAAAATTATAAATTAAAAAAAACATATTAAAATTATAAATGTTAATTCATTCATTTGAGAGCAACAAAAGAGTGCACTTGTTACAATTACATGGGGGATGGTCAAAAACCACCCACCACTTATCCTAGAAGTTATCATTTATTCCTTGGTATTCACATCAATGAATAAGAAATATTTTGTAACTTGCATGCATAGGATAATTAATTCTAGGACCTATGAATAATGTATATAAAACTTTCACTTGTTTGTAAGATAGTTAAATTGTTGCATGATAACATTTTCTCTATAACTTGTCCATGTATTTATTTATCCACTAATTAAAACTATGTGAGATATTAACAACTCCAAGTACGTTGCAAGAGCTTACCCAATATGGGTTTGTTGCATTTTGACTTTGAAGGGTTTCTAATAATATTTGAAGTTCCTTTTCATTATGTTTGATTTTTCCTAAAATATTTTGTTGGGAATCATGAGGATGCCTCAAAATTGATAAAGGAGTTTGAGAGAGGTTATTATGTTCATTCTCTTCAACACTTTTATCACTTATTTCATTGGATAGATGAGGGTTTTGAGGTATTAAAGGGTTCCAATTTGGTAAAAATTAAAAATTGATTAATCAACACAAATGCAAATAAACAGTGTCTTGATTTAGTTGAAATTACTAATAAAATGAATGAGCTAACCTCTTGCACATCATAGTAGCATGATTATTTCAATAAAAAAATTCTACATCACTCAAACGTGTTTGCAAAATAATGCATTTGCACTTTGGGGAAAACAAAAAATGGTTCAAGCCCTATTTTTATTTTATGGGAGACAAAATACAAACATGTTTTGGCTTGGTAGTGATTGAGCCTTGGGTTTGGCACTATCAAGTCATAATGTGATTGCATTGTTGATTATTTTGACCCAGAGATATTTTTTACCACTTTTAGCCCCCCGTCTTTGTGCATATAACATTAATCAAGAATTTTTATTTGATTATTACTACATCGATGTAATAATGCATCAAGTAACATTACTATCTTTGGTGCATGAGGTCACACCTACCAATTGATATGCATTAATTAGATTTCTTGTAATCATTTTTATCATTTGTATTAAATATTATTAAACTAAGCGTCTTCATTGTGGCTCTAAAATTAAGATTTTCATCATTTCAAGAAATAAATAATATTTCATGTTTCATTTGAGTTTTTTTTTAAATAATTATTATATTTTATTAATTATAGATATTTTACATGTGTGTTTTGTAATTTTTTGGACATTGATTTAATATCAAAGGGTCTTCATTATGGCTCTAAAATTAATATTTTCATATTTGCAAGAAATAAATAATATTTCCTGTTTCATTTAAGTTTTTAAAAATAATTATTATATTTTATTAATTATAGATATTTTACATGTGTTTCGTAAATTTTTTGGGCATTGATTTAAGATGCTTTCATCAATTTCAATTAGAAAATTTAATTTTGTTATGAATAACTCTAGGTGGTGATTTAGTTGAAATAATTTGATAGTTTTATGTATTTTGTACATTTGGTGAATTTCGTTTATTTGATATATGTTCTACATTTTTATAATTAGATTTATTTACTTCATTTATTATAACTTTATAATTTGGTTTATTTTATAAATTTAAAATTGGAATACTATTGTATCAATGTTACATCATCAAGCATAATTTAATTATTTATTGTTCTAATAGGTGATTTAGGATTTATCTCAACATTCAAATCAATTGACAATGATGAAATACCATCACATCAACATTTATAACTTTCATGAATCTTTTTCATGCATTTCCATTATTGGTATCTCTTTATTTTGTATTTTGCATGCCTTCTTTGTTATTTTTCCCAAGGTGATTATCAATTCTATGTTCTTTTGATGAATGGTAAAGAGAGGGTGTAGAAAGGGGCCACATCTCTTTAGCAACAAGAAAGGTAGAGAAAACCAAAACCCACCAAAGGGATAGCCAAACTAGAGAAGGGGCTAGAAAATTTTAAAAAAGCATAAAAAATGTTGCAACAAGATAGCAATACAACAACAAAGAAAATAGAAATAATGAACAATAAAACATAGGAAATTCAGGGAAACCATAATTTCTCATTATTCTTTTAGGAACTCTAGGTGATCATCCATGAATTTTTTAGTTGGCTCCATGATTTGGAAACCTATAGCAAATTTCTAGCTACAAGTTCTTAAGATACTTGGTCCTCTTAAAAAGGAATATTTTGATTCTTCAAATTGGTTGAAGAATTTAAATTCTTGTGGCATAATTATGGATGGTAGTTCTATTAACCTAAACCACTATTTTTATGTTATCCTTAATGGCTTCCAACTCGTGCCTTCTAGCTTATTGATTATCACCTAATTTTAGGATTATCCTCTTTAAGTCTAGAAATGATTACCAAAACATCCTACTACGAATTTTCCACTTTAACATCCACATTAGATTGAGAAGAAATGCAACTTATATATTGGTTTACTAAAAATATCTTTAGGTTTCTCACCATTTTTTCTCTAAAAAGTTCCATTTAAGAATACTACATGGTGGATCAAAATCTTGGCCCCCATCTTGATCAATAATTTCATGTTAATTCTATGTTTTCATTAAAAAGTAAATAGGTTTTAATAGGCTCCTAAAACCCATTTACATCAATCCATTAGTAAAAAATAGTTGACCAACAATAAAAGTCTAAATTTTCAAAGGCCCTAAAGCCTTTACAAGGGCCAAACAATGACTACCAAAAAATCCATTCAAAAACACTAGTAGCCATGTTATCATTGAAAAACAATCCACCCAACCTACAATATGCTTAATTCCTTCCTTGCAATCTACATGCCCTTAACATGTGAATGGGATTCTAAAACAAATCTAGGAAGACCTCTCTTCCTGCTTTAAACAATCATCCAAGACAAACCATTTTATAATCCCTTCAAACATGGAGAGATGATAGATTCTTCAATTGTAGCCACTTCAAAAGTCGCCTCATGTGATGAGGAAGAATTTTTAGTTAAAGATGGCATATGTTGCATAGAATCCACAAACTATGCAAGATAAAGAATCCCCCCACAACACTTTTACAAGGAAATGGGATCAAATTTCGAAGTATCCTAAATTGAATTAGAAGGAGAAGTCCCAACTGAGAATGATGAAAATTCCCAAGTTGCATTAGCCCTAGGAGATTCCACAAGAGGGGCCTCCAAAAATCACATCGTGGTCTAATGTTAATATGAGATAAAATTAGCGAATATAATCAATAAAATAAAAATATAATGATCACTAATTTTATAATACAAAAAATAAGTATTAATCACAAAAAATAACAAAATATGTCATAAAATATTGTATGAATATGCATAAAGCATGTGCAAACTGTTATGTAAAACTAATAAGCTAGCATACCCTATTTTTTGGTTGTTATGTTATTTTTAATATTTAAAATAATGTGTACATGTTATAATGTCCTCACATTATAATATGAGCATGTTATATCTAAAACTATGAAATCCCACCTATATTACACTTGAAATGGGATTGGATATCTAGACATAAGTGTTGGACCTACATTTAGGCTCCCAAATTGATGTTTTTTGATACCAGTAAAGGAATATCTTACCATGCAAACAATATGTAAACTCATAAAATTCAACAATAATATAAATTTATTAAAAAAGGTGATCTTGCTTCATTCCTCTACCTTTAACATTTCAAAAATATAACTCATACCTATTTAAATAGTCATGGGTCATTCAAGTGTGTAAAGGTTTGTGATAGATGTCTCTCTCTAACACACACTTCTCTTCCTAGCCCTAATTGTGACCCTAGTAGTAGTATTTTAGGTATTGTTGTTGTTGGTGTAATTATATGTCTTGTACCTTGTCCTAGGTCATGATTACACCTTAGTTAAGTTTACTTAAGGACCACATAGGAGGTTTTTGGAGATTTTCCACTTTTGGTGGACTTGACATGTCATTACCACATCACTTCCACCTTTTGTAGACACATCATGTGATCATCTCTCCACCTTTTGTGGGTGATCCACCTTTTGTGGTGATTATCACATTATCTCTTTCCCACTTTAGGTGGAGTGATAACTTTTCTTAGTTGTCTCATGTCATAAGATTACGACACTTGTCATAATCTTATGCCCTTCTATGTTCTCACCTTGGCTATATAACCAAGGGGTCTCTTATGTACTTTGATCAAAGCTCGTTACATTCTATTCTATTGGCAAAATACAATTTATTCTTGTCATATTATTTCTATCTCTCTTGTGCTTGTGCTTTCTATTAGGCCTCTAGATCTTGGGCGGCTACCTTCATAGCCAATTCTTACATGGTATTAGAGCTTTTGGAGTGCCTTTAGTTAGTCTTTTGGAGAGATTCTTTGAGGGTTCCATTTTTTGGCTTGTTTTGTAGGTGCATTTTGGGAGCTTGTTGCATCAGATATGAGCTCGCCATTGCATCCGGAGTGTCCGAGATAGTCAGATTTTCCTTTTATTTCGTCTCAGTTGGACATCGGAGGCCAAATCTGCAAAGGGTTGAAGATTGGAGGTGGTCGTCAAATCTAGGAGGTAGCTGCCACTTCAGAGCATTTTCAGCCGAAAAGGACATTTCCATTGTGTTCAGAAGGGCCAAAAACCCCTAATTTGACTATCAAATCGTTGAATTTGGACAAAGTTGCTCTCAAAGGCAAACAAAATTTAGCAAGCGGGTCGTACGGCCCTACCTGCACAGGTATGATTTTATTAAAAAAATAAATTATTATTTATTTTCTGCAAATAAATATTTGCAATTTTTTTTTTTAAATCTTAAAAAA
>VDFB02075321.1:137509549-137596769 GCA_007258455.2 Sequoia sempervirens | reverse complement strand
AATTCTTTTATTATTTTAATAATAAAGTTTTTTGAATAAATAAAGTTTTTAAATTAAACTTTTTAAGCTTTTTTTAAAAACAAATCATGCATTAATAAGCAAAATTGGAGAAATTATTTTGCCTTCTGATCAAGCCTTGTCTTGGACCATTTGTTCCTCTAATCGGCAATCAAATGGGGGTCAGTTGCTCCTACCGACATCCACCTAGAGGGCTTTCTTCACGGTCCTCTGCTTTGAGGCACTTTTGGTTGGCTTCTTCATCAGCATTTCTAGTTTTGCATCATGTTGATTGTAGTTCTCCTCTATGTAATGTTGTAATCACACTAAAATAAAGTGCCACAATCTACTATTTCAGTGTACTCTGTCATGTATTGTATGCTTCTTTGGATTGATCTATGTATCTAGTGTTAGTTTGTATATACTCAGCATATGCAGCGGCTGGTTACCCATGCATTTCGGTGAGATGGACTAATCACCATATAGACTCCTATTTTGGAAGCACTCTACATGTCTTCAGAAGTTTGGTTCTACATCCAGAGACTTGGTGCATGGCTCCAATGAGACTTGGATTGTACAAATTGTGCATGGCTCCAGTGAAACATGGATTGTACCAATATGCTATTATTGAGCATTTAGTTGATGCTCACGTAGTTGTCTTCTTGGTTCTGACATTATTCCTGTTGCAATGTGGATTCTTCTACAGTTCTTCATCGATAGATTCTGCAGTTATTCTTGAGTTGACAGATTCAGCTTAGTCACCAGTTATGTGGCATCTTCTGTAGTTGTACCTGATTTTCTCTATCAGTGCTTTGCACAGTTTGGCATTTCTTTTGGAACAACATTTGGAGGACTCATCATCATCCTTGGTCCACTCTACATCATTCCTCACATTGTTCTACATTATCTCCTTCTTCAGTTCAGATTGGGGACTCTTGACATTGTGACTTTTGAGCAGTGACTCTCCATTGAGGGGGGCTTGCATGGACTATCTCTTATGGGGGGGACTTTTTCCTCACTTGAGGTTTTATCCTTCCTAGAGCATGATTCTTGTTTTTTTTCTCTCTTTTGGGGAGGAGTTTTGTCCCACTGGGTTTTCTCCTTTTCTCCAGTTGTGAGAGATTGCATTATGTGTACATGGGTACCTAACATGGCCCAATAGCCGGGACCCATCTTGCATTGTTTGCTTTTGTGTACATTCTCCCTAAGTTGCACTTAAGGGGGGGTGTTGGTGTAATTAAATGTCTTGTACCTTGTCCTAGGTCATGATTACACCTTAGTTAAGTTTACTTAAGGACCACATAGGAGGTTGTTGGAGATTTTCCACTTTTGGTGGACTTGACATGTCATTACCACATCACTTCCACCTTTTGTGGACACATCATGTGATCATCTCTCCACCTTTTGTGGGTGATCCACCTTTTGTGGTGATTATCACATTATCTCTTTCCCACTTTAGGTGGAGTGATAACTTTTCTTAGTTGTCTCATGTCATAAGATTATGACACTTGTCATAATCTTATGCCCTTCTATGTTCTCACCTTGGCTATATAACCAAGGGGTCTCCTATGTACTTTGATCAAAGCTCATTACATTCTATTCTATTGGTAGAATACAATTTATTCATGTCATATTATTTCTTATCTCTCTTGTGCTTGTGCTTTCTATTAGGCCTCTAGATCTTGGGTGGCTACCTTCATAGCCAATTCTTACAGTTGTCCCTATGATTCTCTATAGGGTTGGATCACCTTCTACAATGGTTGATGTGGATGTTGTTTGCACCCCTCCTCTAGTTCCTACTATTTCTTTTGTTGTTGGTAGCTAGTGCTTTACAAATGTTGCTAGTGTTGATGTTGCTCACCCTTTGAGAAAATTTATCCCATCCCTTATGTCAAATCCTCCCCATTAGTGGTTTGTGGCCAAGATTTGGTAGAAATGAGGACTTCTATCAACATAGGGGTTTGATGTGCAAACTCTACAACCTTTGGCCTTCTCTACCTAACATTCACAATTGGGTATTGGATTCGTGGAGGCATCTTGTGATATAGGTAATATTGAGCTCTTCCCTTGTGCTAAAGGTTTTTCATTGCTTCGTTTGCCTCTTTATAAGATATATATTTGGTTTTGGGTAAGCTATGGACTTGTGGAGAGCACTCTCTCTTCATAAATCCTTGGTCAACTTTATGTAACCCTCTTATTAAGCCTCTAAATGTGTGTTTGGTGTGGGTTAGACTTCCAAATCTCCCCCTCCATTTTTAGGAATTTTCATGTTATGAGGCCATAGGAAACTCTATTGGTCACTTCTTGAAGGTTATCAATTCTACTTCCTATATGGGTCACTCTGACTTTTCTCGCATTCTAGTAGAAATTGACATTTCCAAGCCTATTCATGGCCCGATGTGGTTTTGATGGTAAGGGGGAGGCCTTGGACTGAACCTCTTGATTATGAGGGTCTCCCTTTACTTCTTAATTTCAATTTACTTCTTAGCTTTCTATCCATAATTTTTATATAGTTTGGATATTTTTTACATGTATCTTAAAATAAAGTCAATGAAACCACCACTAAAATGTCAATTTATGTCTTAATTTTCTACACACCATTTTTTCTATAGTTTAAATGAATTAAGGTAGTTATTTTTATTTACTTTTAATGATGTCTTCATATGCCTCAAACACATATTGTATTTTATTCAATTTTTTTATTTGTTTATCTAAAATTGAAAAAATATATACTATGCTCCCTTCCCTTACATTCAAAAACTTGCTTCTTCTTTTTTGTACAAAAGCTAGGCAATGCACATGCTTAGTAATTAGTTTTTCATGGTGCGTCCATTTTACAAAATCACAACAAAAAAATAAAAAAATAACTTGTACTACAAGTTCTTAGATATATTTCTACCAAATAGTTTTAGAAATATTTAAAGAGTACTCATTGAAGTTTAAGTTTCATTGATTTTTTTAATCACCAATTTTGACTCTCTTTTAGCCACTTATTTCCTTGCACTTTACCCATTTCAAAAAATAGCTTTCCAATTTATCAAATCATAGATTTAAATTAAATATAAATTAATTGTGTGTTTTGCATTTATTTAATTAGCTTAGATTTATGTAAAAGTGATTTTATTCTCTAACAAATATTTACATAAATTAAAGGTATAAAAGTGTAGTTATAAAGTGTAATGGAAATAAATGATTTTGACAAGTTACTCTTACAATAACATAGGTTCAAATAAAATAATGAGTTAGACTTTGATTATTGAAACTAGAATGATTTAAGAGAGATCACTTTAAATGCCGTATATTTTAGTTGTATAAATTATTCTTTATAACTAACTATTAATATATTATGCTAGGTGATCTAAAATTGAAGCTTAGATACATGAATTTATGATCAAATAGTATATAATTCTATATAGAGAAATCTTGTATTGCAATCTACATTGACTCGTGAGGATTAGTCTATAGGTGGTGCAACCTATGCTCCAATAATGCAATATTTAGAAATCTACACACCTTTGATTTTTACACCTATGTTTGGGTTTGGTTGTGCTTAGAAGCATAGTGGAACTTCAAGATTGAGGGAAGGGCCTTAAGGAACTTTTCTCTATAACAATCAAGCCCTTATAAAAAAGTAATATATTTGAATCATGCCAAGCTTGCAATGTAGATATGAATTTGGCATGTCCTAGTGAAGCAATATAATGCCTAAATGTAGAATTTAACTTTGAGTGATTCTCTTACTATCTTCTAATTTTTTTGTTCCTTTATGACCCAAGAATTTCATTGTATACATGTTCATAGTCACACAATTCAAACTTTTTGGCGCACAAACCGAAGGGTTAACAATTATTTCTTGAAAGGATTGACTTCTAACCAAGAGTTATAAAATTGGAAGGTGGGCTAGGTCACATCATGCAATACAACACATGGTGAAGTGACAAGTGGCCTAAGAATGTGGATAGATCTATATTATGATGATTTGTGATGACATTTAGCTAATAAATTCTTGATAGGAATTTATTATTTCACAAAATAAATCAAACTAAATACTACAACTATATATTTAAAAAATTTATCCAAAATAACATAAAAATATAAAATATATTCTTGTATTCCCTATATAAAAAAATGATTTTATTGTTTCAAATAACAAAAATAAATCTTATAAAAAAGTTAGAAACCAAAAAATGAAACTTGTTTGATGTCGATATTACAACGTATTTCTTCAAACCCACACAAACTAACAAGTCTCACTGAGTGCAAGGTCCCAACATCATAAGGGATGAGGTTGAGATCGTGGGTGAATTTGGCGGAATGGATACCCCTCAGTCCTTCCCTCTTAACGGAAGAAGTTTCACCCCAAAAAGAATCGTGCTCCCGTATCAGATAGCTAAGAGGTTTCACCCCAAAAAGACTCGTGTTCCCATATCAGATAGCTAAAATTTGATAGTGGATAATATAAAATCCTCCAAAAAAAAAAAAAAAAAAAACATAAAGAAACCTATTGATTAATAACATCCATATATGACAAAATAAGTTCACATAAAATTCCTGGATTTACCGTACATTTTTAAAAAGTTCCCGTGTGCGACACGTCAAAGCTTTGAATTTGAATTTGAAGTGAGTTCACGTGAAAGACTTTACTGTATTGTCTACTGTGTAATACTTGACTGAATTGTGTAAACTGTGTATGACTTGACTCTAAATTGGCTGCATATGACCAAGGGGTTATTGTCTACTGTGTAATACTTGACTGAATTGTGTAAACTGTGTATGACTTGACTCTAAATTGGCTGCATATGACCAAGGGGTTGTTGAGAATGATAGTGACGTAAATTTAACTTAGAGTCATCATCTAATTGTTAAAAATGTAGGTAAGGGATACTAAATGTTCTCTCTCATCCAATTACCAAATCAGATCTGATCGTAACAAAATAAAGTGATTTAGTTTTTTAAATTAAAGAAATAATTGGAAAAAATTACAGTTTATATTAAAGTCATTCAAATCAGATAATATATATCTAGCCTATTTTTTATAATTGTACTTTGGAATTCAAAATTAGATGTTGAATATTTTTTTAATGTACAAATATTTGTTTAGATGTTAGTTTAATGATTTGACTCTTGTTCTTTACCAACCACACTTGCTCTATTATAATTATATATATCCATATTTTTATTAATAAAAGTTCCCTTAAATACTTTATGGAAATTTCTTCTATCATATAGAAGATGCTTGATTTAAGAAGTAAAGATGCTAATGTCTGATACAGACAATTATGTTACTGTGGAGAAATGACAGACAAATTTTGTGGACAAACGAAAAAGACAGAATTAAATGATAGGAAGAAAATAAAAAAATTAGCGGTCAAGATGTAAATGATCTGTACTCAAGTACAATTGGAAACATATGTTCAGTTTTGCATGGTCTAAATAGAATTTAGATAGACTTAGCATACTGAAAAGTCTCTGGTTTTCTTTTAACTGATTTTGATGTGCTGTTTTTCTTTTAACTAGTTACATATGACAACATATGGTTCACCGACTGTTTTATCAAGTGTATTTCAGTTAAAAAAAAATTGTTTGTTTGTTTTTTTTTTTGTTTTGGTGTAATATACTCATATTATTAGGGTAAACACTTTTAATCAGAGCTATGAATCGAAACTACTAAATCCGTGAAGGCACAAGGTTTGTGTGCACTTTGACCCAACAAAGGTTTGAACCCTGTGGCCATCACTACAACCAAGTGACTTGACCACCAAAAAAATTGTTTTGAAATTGAAGTAAAATTACAAAATATAGATCATAAGATCATCGAAAAGTGTTTATCTGTGTCTTGATTACAAAACCTTTATACAAATATAAATAAATATTGATTAGATTTTAATCACAATTATGAATGGTGTTTATTTAAGAAATATTAATTTTGTTTTTGAAATTTAAGAAATATAATTGAATTAAGAGGAATTGGAGCTTGTGTGTCTTATAATATCAATTTTATTTGATATTATGATAAAACATTTATAACTGAGATATAAGAGACTAGAATAATGATTATAGATGAGACAACTGTAATTTGAAAAATCTAAATGTTTAGAATGATTTAAGTTGTAGTCAAATCATGTAATAAGATTGCTTCTTTATTCATTGTATATGTTTTACATCCACGTTTAGTACCTACCACATTCAGTGGTCCATCATCAAGAATATGAAAGTAAAAATATTCATGATGGATCCTTGGGTGTGATCCAACACATCCATGTAAAAAAATATACAATGAATTCAAAAGCAAGCTTATTATTTCATCATGGACCATGGAAAAGTAACACCAATTATTGCTGCCTTTCAAGAGAGGGAAATTGTTTTTGAAAGTCGCATCATATGCTAAAATTATACACTAAAAAACATAGTGCAAACATATGAAATTCACATAAGCCTTAAATTAAAATTACCATCTCTCTTGTAGCATTCAATTATTTCCATTTTATCATTCTACATGATAATTTTCATTATTAGATTATATTTACAACCACAACCATTTTTAAGATTTGATTATTTACATTTTATGTTCTATATAATATTTTTCATTATTCAATTATATTGATCTAAGTTTCAAATTTATTTATTTAATTTTACTTTAAAATGCTTAATTATGACAGTTATTAGACATACAAAAAGGAAAATGAACAGAAAGCCTGAAAAAATATTCGCTTATACTCATAAATTGTAAGAAGATAGTTAGCTTAGACTCATAAATTGTAAGAAGATAGGGTATAACTGAAGACTGAATCAAATTAAAAAACAACCACCTTTCATTTCATATATATATATATAAACTAAACTGTCATAAATAAAAATAAAAATGTTTAATTATATGACATTTATTAGATCTGTAACATAAAATAGATAGCTCTTCACTGAAAAAGACACACTCATATTTGTAAAAAGATAGCTCTCAACTGAAAACTGAATCAGATCCCAAAAACAACCACCTTACATTTAATAAAAAAACTAATACAAATATTAATACCTTTAAACCAAACTATTATAAATAAAAATTAAAATGTTTGATTGTATGACATTTATTAAACATGCGAGACAAAATGAATAGCTCTCCACTGAAGAAATATTTCTTTTAAACTCCTATTTGTAAGAAGACAGCTCTTAACTGAAGACTGAAGTAGATCCCAAAAAAACCACCTTCCATTTAATAAAAAAACTAATACAAATAATTAATCCATGGCATATTAAAATTCTGAATTCCAATTCATTCATTTGATAGCAACAGAAGATAGCACTGGTTACAGTTACAACAAATTCAGCCAAACAACCTCATGAAATGCCAAACTAAAGTCAATTAAATTTACAGCATTTGTACAACTGCAGAAACCACATTAACCAAAACCCAAGAACAAAAAGAACCCAAAAAGGGAAAAAAACCAGTAATATCACACTCCACAAGATTCGACCCCATGACCTTACCCTTCCTCCCACAGGCTACATGGTCATATTTTACAGGCTGTGCAAACTCAGAAACTATTTCACCTAAATTTTACAGTTAAACACCAAAAGAAGACAGACTTCCAAGGTGAAGAAAAAAATTGAAGGGCAACCCAAGTCATGTTTTCTTGGCGAAAGCACTTTTCATCATCTCCTTAAACTCTGCGTAGTTAACCATCCCATCGCCGTCCAAGTCAACCTGGCGAATCATATTCCGACAATCTCCAGCCGTCCGTCCTTCCTTCAACCCAAGCGAACACATAACAGACTGCAACTCCTCCACAGTTATGAGGCCATCGCCATTCCCATCAAAAACAGCAAAAGCGTCCGCCAATTCTGGATCCTCCTCCAAATTAGTAGCCCCCTCTCCAACTTTACTAATCCCCTCATAAAACGTCACAAACTCCTCAAAATCCACGTTTCCGTCGCCGTTAGCATCCACCTTTTTAATGGCGGACAGCAACTCCTCTTCTCCGATCTTGAGCCCCAGCTTCTCCAGGGACTCCGTCATTTCCTGCTGGCTTATCAGGCCGTCGCCATTTTTATCAAAGGTCGAGAAAACCCTACGCAGCTCGCCTCTCCCTACCGCTAAATTAGCGGCGCTGCTTTCCTCCGCCAAATCCTCGCCGCTTTTAGCTGCAACCTCCATGGCCTTTCCACTGAAGAAACCCTTAAATCTCTTGGGAAATAGAAAGCGCAAAAGCGAGCTTAGCAGTCCGTACAGAAGCACAGTCCTTAGAAATGCGCTGACCATACTGCTGTCTTCCAGGAAGCTCACAATTCCTTCCCCTCCTGCCATGGCTGGATATATACAATGTGTATATATAACTATGTCGATGGGAAGCTATTTCGTGCTCCCGTCGAGGACGTAATTCCAACGTTTGACTGCTGGTGAGAAATAGGGCAGTAGGTTGATTAGCGTCGCTAAACTCCCTGATTTCTACCATTAGCTGTGCTTTGAGTGCAGATTTAAACCGTCTTTTTAGCGTTTAAACAAAGCTAAAAATGGCGACAAAGACAACACGACGGGATTCGATCCTACGACGTGGGAATATTATTTCTAGAAGACGCGTTACGGAAAAAAAATCAAACCCTCCACGCGGTAAGTTGTAACCACGCGGAGTTGGGGAATGGACCCCTGCCATTCCGCGTACGGTAGTAAATATGACGTCGATGTTTCAGCAAATGAACATCGGTTTCTTTAAAGATCATCATGAATTTTTTTCGGCCATAGATTTGCAGGTTTTGAACTTGACGGCCTGTACACGCGTTTTCCTCGTTTTATGATTGCAAACCTCTCTCTTTTTAAATTTGACGATCACCTCGGTAAACCTTTTTCAAGTGACTACAATCCCCTTTACGTTATGGCGAAATTTGTATATTTTTTAATTTTTCATATAGTTTTATTTATTTTAGGAGAATGTTTTAAAATAAATCTATAATGATAAATATTATAATTTTGCAGGAAGTTAGGTTCGTTTAATTTTTATATGCGTATATTTATTTACATTCTATTTATACATGCACACATTTTGAAAAATCTATTTAGACCTTGGATTAATTATGTCCATGTGTACACTTATTACAACCATATATTATTTATCCTAATGTAATTGTTTTTATGTATTACATCATTTTTGTGGATAAGGGATCAACGACCCCTAAAATTTAAAATCTGCTTCAAATTTATCCAACTCGTACCCATTCTACTAGTTTATGAGAGCTAACTAAACACATGCTTATATAATTTGAATAATGTGTTTACATTTTAAAGGCACCCATATGCATCTATTTCACCATCTCTCACATCCACTTATCTTAAAAGCATTATAAAGAGTAAAAACATTAGAAGAACACTTCATTTTGGTGCTTTCAAACAAACCTAAGGTTACATACTCATTCTAGGACACTTGCCTATTGTTCGCCACTTTTGCATACATTTCTAAGGGTTGACTTGGGAGAGCATGTCCCCTTACAACATACCCACAATCCTCAAAAGGTATTTCTAAATATAACTAGTCTTGATAGTAGAGCACAAATAGGTGAACTTGATGAAGCAGAAAGTGGGAGTGCATAAAATAGAGAGCATATCCAAGATGGTGCACAAGTTCAACACAAAATCCAATTCAAAGATAGTTCAAAATTCAACACCACATTAGAAACCATCCATTCTTCACTTATAGAGCTAAGTACTCACATCTTTCACATTTACTTTTTTAAATTAGCAGTAATTATAGAATTACATCAACCCATAGCTCTCACACATTAAATCTAGGTTAATTTATGATTATGTGTAAGCATCTTATTGGATTAGCAGAGATTAAGCTTAGGAAAAGTTTATTTTCCTTTAAATTATATAGATAATGTGACTAATATGTATTAAAATTGGTTACATTGCTTATGGTTAGAAATATTGAAAACATAAAAAAAATCTCATAAACTTCTCGAAGATTGAGAATTGTAGAGAAAAGATTAGTTGTAATGTATCCACCCACATCTATCACTCTCCATGGTAGGTCCTTTGTTTTCTCCTACATGGCATCATCACTTTCCAATGCAATTCTTATGAATTTGATGGTAGCCATCATTAGGCTTCAAGGTGAGAGATTTGAGCTTGGTTTGGTCATTTTAACATTGAATGTCTTAGTGGCTATTGTTCAATTGGGACCAAAGCATGTTGTTGTAGTATCCCTAATGGTATCATTTTTTGTTTCAAGACAATCTTTAAGGAGTATGGAAGGTATTGACATGGGTATTTTTGTAGATGCTTCAACCACTATGTTGCTAGCTCACTCATGAGTGCCTTTTGTTTGCAAGTATGCTTGAGTCCCTATAGTGCTTATGGGAATCGAGATGTTGGAAGATGATGGATTATCATTTTGAAGTGGATCTACTCTATAAGTTCCATAACCTTTGGCTTGCTCTAAGAGATCTTCATACGTGGGTTTTGGAATCTTGGAAAAGTTTGTTATTAGACATTTTAGTGTTTTACGTATGTAGATAGGAGTATTTCATTGCAGTTTGTGATTCTCAGGAGGATAGAAAAATCATCTTGAAAGTTGATACTTAGCTTGGTTTTAAGTCTCTTCAATGCTCAACATGATACCTTGGCTCACCACTTTTCTCCCTTCTACTACTTATTTTGTTTTAGCAATGGCCTGGGTCCAATTTCAAAACATTTGTCTCTACGTCTAGTAACCAATTGACCTTACAAAGCTACTATTGCTAACTCCTTAGGAAAAGAATTATCTATTACTCCTGAAATGAAATATTTTTCCCTGACCACATATGCTCATTTTTTTATTGAGATGGACATGTGTCAAATGGTCTCCTAGAGGAGATAAAGCTACAAGTTGGTGATAAGATAGGGTCATAACCTCTCATTTATACAAAAAGGTAGTTTTCAATTGTAGGTATTGATTTGCCTATGGGCACATGGCAATTGATTGTTTGAGAGAATTGTGGAAAAGGGTACCTTCTACTTGGTGGAAGGGTGTGAATCAAGCACCAATTTGTTTAAGGTGTTCCATTTAATATGGTATCTCCTTCTATCCCTACCTTTGGAATGGAGCATGTTCTTCCCTAACTTCATATTTTATTCGACTTTCTTCTACTCCCTCACCTCAATGATGGATTCAACTCAACTACCTCCTACCCACTCACCTTTTTTTTAATTTTTTTTTGTTCTTATTATCCTTCTAATGTGACACCTTCATCTATTTCTCTAACAAAAATTCCTAAGAACACCTCTACGTTGATGCCTCAAGAATTATACACACTCCTCAACTTCATCTATTATGAAGACTCTAACTTTGTCAATTCTTCTCACCTTTCTACACAAATTTTGTAGTACTATATTTATGGATGAGATCCATGTAGCCTTTCATGATATTTAGATTGACTTCATTGATTTAGTGATTTAGAAAATTTTGAGACCCAAGATAAGGCTTTATCTCCTCAACATTCTTCTCTAGCTCATTCAACTAATTATAATGAGGATCTATTTATTGGTTGGATTCTTGTCTCAAAAATAAAGGGCTTCTCAAAAATAAGTTTCAAGCCATATGACCTTCCTAGATCCCACATAAAAAAGTGGTTTTTCTTTCTTTTTCTATTTAGGCCTTCTTATCTTTCCAATTTTTGTTAGAGGATAGTTTTTCTTTATCTCTCTCTTATGTATTATTTTTCTTGCTAGAGGTTATTTTCCTTGTTTTTTATATTTTAATAGTACCTTATTTAGTTATTTATTGTGTTGGGCCCTTATAAATCCCTTATAACTTATCACTCACACACCCACAAATATAATGTGTAAATAATTTATATTTTAGGTTTGGAAATTTTTCATAATTAATATGTAAATTTAATATTAAAAATAAATTAACTTACCTACTTGAACTAAGAATGAGTTTCTTTTCTAGAGTCTAATATAAGGCATAATGAATAGTAAATTATACCCTCATATCCCAAACTAAGTAGAGAGAAGAGGTTGTATGTTTAAATAATTACTAAAAAATTAGAAAGGGTGATATAACATGTTTAATTAAATGCTTAGCAATGGTTTTAGTGGATGGTGGATCCTAAACTAAGTAGAGAGAAGAGGTTGTATGTTTAAATAATTACTAAAAAATTAGAAAGGGTGATATAACATGTTTAATTAAATGCTTAGCAATGGTTTTAGTGGATGGTGGATCTTAGGAAGAGGAATTGTGCACTTAGACTCTATTATCCTAGCTCTGTGTTAATTAGGACAAGAACATGTGTGATAATGTCTAATCAATTGTGAAAATATTATTTATGAGTATGCTAGTGTTTACCTAACACGCTATTGTCTTGTATAGTTTTGATGGTGTCATTTATAACTATGGAACCAACCTCTTTAACTTTGATAGAATCCTCTAGATTTTTATAATCTTGTGCCTACTTTGGAATTTTTTTTAAAGAGTGCATGGTGCCTTTGGTACATTTGAGGATTTTCCTCAATCAAATTCTTGAATCTAATTTAATAGAAGTATTGAGGTTGTTTAACTACAATAATGGATGTTTTAACTATGAAGGTTCCTAGTGGTTTATGTTGCTTTGGCATGCTACTAAGTGCTTATGATTTCATTTATACTAAACCTTTTTTTTATTAAGCTCATATTTTTGTGGTTAGAATTCGTTTGAGCATGGGTTAAGGTATGAATGTAGAGTGGGATAGAAGTGTAGTAGTTGGAACAAGAGAAAGAGTATGGGTTCCAAGGTGGAAAAAATATGGGAACTAGAATAAAGATGGGTGCTTGGGGGTGAACAAAGCTATTGACACAATATAGTGTATGGGTTCAAGAATTATTAGTACACCAAATTTGCAAAAGTGGAAATAGACGTACTTTATTAACTAAAATTCTACTTGAGTGCTAAATGAGAGGGAAATGTGCAAAGCGGGCACTTTTCATCTCTAAATTTTCCCCCACTTTAGTGTAGGTGTGAGTTACAAGAAATCAAGTATGTTGATGTATAATGGTTTTTATTTTTACTAAACTAATTCTAAAGGATATTAAAAATTCATTGCTTGATGTTATTTTCTTGTCTTCACTTTAGCATCGTCTTTAGATTTGTAAAACACATAATGAAAGAAATTAGCATACATAATAAAAGTCATAAGAAATAATTTTACATGTTATTAAGAAATTCAACTTTATCTTGTTAGATATTGATGGGATTCATGGAGATGTAACTAGGTTGGCATCCATGAAACCCATAAATAGAGGTTGAATGAGTAAAGGGGATCATGTTGTATGTGACAATCGCGGAATTATTATTGAGCGGGCCTCCACAAGAATACAATCTATGATTAGGGATTGGTGTAGGATTCATGAAGGGGCCACTTAACCATTATGTAGTGTAGGGTTCGTGCCAATGAGTCACTTTAACCAAGGCAATGTAGGACCCACAAAGAGACACTTTAATCAAGATGGATAGCATATGACTCATGGAGAGTAAATTTAATTATTTTATGTAATGTGTGCACATGTGTAGATTAAGTTTAAGATACATTTGACCCCTAAAATGGATTTCATATGATATTATGTGATCAATTTGAGGTAAGGAAGAAAAATTTTAAGGAGAAGAAGAAAACCTACAGAGAGTAATGTATTGGCCTAAATGAATTTTTATTTTTGTAAGATGTGGTTTTTTTAATGTCTAACAATAGGGGAAATAATATTTTATCCCCAATAAATTGTCTTCATATTGACACGATTACACTTATATTATGGCATGCCCACCCTTCTTAATATGCTTACACTTGATCTCCTAAAATCAATTTCAAGAAAGAGACTAAAAGGGAGAGAGTAGTATATTTTTGTAAATTTTAATATTGAAGTACAAGAAGAGACATATGTCACTAATAATAGAAAATAATAAATATGGCATCACAATGTAAAGTACCATAATAATTAAATACATCTAACATAAATTGTCATGTATAGATAAAAAATAACATGTATGACCAAAGGCATTTCTATCCAAAAAGAGAAACGAAAGCAAGAACATGTAATATAGAAATGAGATTGGATAAGATAGGCCAATTAAATGTCCCTAAGATGGAAAGGCATACAAGAATGGTGAGAAAGAAAGGGAAACAAGGTTAGTAAATAGTCAAACATAACATTAAGGTTGGATAAAATTGGAAGAAAAATCACAACACAAATGGCATAAGCAAGAAGTAGGATACATGGTCTAGTACATGTTGCATGGTATCATCCATATGAAGAAGTAGATAATGTAAATTAGGTATGGGGAATGACAATATTATAAGGTTCATTCAATTGAACATACTTGAAAGGATCTTCATCAATATAATTGACATGAACATTACCCATTTGTGGGTTTCACCAGAGTTATTCTCATGTTGGTTGTATTGTTAATCTCATGTTTGTTGTATTGTGTGTATAATGAAAGATTTTTTATTTTTGCATGTATAATTTTTTTTTTATTCTATATTTTTTATATCTTATGTCATAAGTTAAGATAGTCTAAGGGCTTCACCTTTAAATCTATATCTTGATGTGTTAAAGTACAACATCAAAAATTTAAAATTATTATGAATTAGTTAATATTGAAAACTTTTATTTTGGTGAGCCAATAATGTTGAAAAGTGGGGAACATTATTATATTTTCATTCTTATTATAGATATTTCACAACCCTATATCATAATATTTTGGTTGTGATGGCTCCTTCATGACCCTAAATCACACTCTATTAGTTATGGTAGCTCCCTAAAAACCCCACATCACTATCTTTTAATTGTGATGGCTCTTTTATTACCCTATATCACTCTCTTTGGTTTTTGTATATCCTTCATAGCCCAACATCACTCTCCTTTTTTTTTATGATGACTTCTTTGCAACCCTACATCATTATATTTTCATTATGATGGCTCCTTTGTAGCTTTAAGACATTTTATTTTTGTTATGAGGACTCATTTTGCATTAAGACATGTTATTTGGGTTATGATAGATATTAAACGACCTTACACCACTCCCTTTTGGGGTTAAAGTGATTTATTTATGATCCTTCACCTTTGTTATATTTACACATGGATTGTTGACATTTCTTTTTCCAATAGCAGATTTATTAGAAAAATGTGGAAGTTAACATAAAAGGACTCACAAAAATTGTTGATTTTGAGGTTATTGAAATGAAGGAACCATTTAACACCTTTATAGCATTGCTAAGATTGAGATGGTTTGTCAATGATAATGGGATAGTAGATTCAAGAAAAGAAGATATCTCTTTGGCAAATGATAATAGGATAGTCCGTATTCCTTTGGGAGAAAAAGAAGGTAGAACATATGTAGAAGAAATTGAACAAGACAAAGGGGGGGAAGATCCCAAAAATCTCTATTCTATCTAAAGACTACCTATTGTAGAAGAAGAGGAATACCCCAATAGCTCTAGAGAAATTGAACTAGCAAGTGACAATGATAGTACTGATACTGACAATTTAAACATGTGGATGCAAGGAGAATAGGAATTAACTTCTCAAAAAGGTATATGGCTTCTAGAGAGCATTTACGGTACACAAGAAACCCATCAAAACTCTACAAAATATCACAAACAAAATAAAGATATTGCAAATAGATAAAATCATCACACAAGCACTAATCCAACATCCTATGGACTTATCCACATACACAAAATCAAAGGGCTCAATACACCAGAAACTTGTAACCCTCAGAGGAAAGATCTATTGGAAAAATATGGAAGTAAACATAAAAGGACTTACAAAAATGTTGAAATGAGGTTATTGTTGATTTCTATTTTTCCAATAGATCATATGGTATCCAACCACTAATACCATTAAATGACTTTTTTTCCAAGTGAAAAGATGTAATTGAGATCTTTTGATTCTATGGAATTTGATGTACTCTAAAATATTGATCAGGACATATACAACCAAACAAGAGGGTTTATAACATCAAATTTGGGAAAGTCTAGTTTATGGGGGAATGGAGGACCACCATAATCAGTGGAGTGGAATACTTCTACAAGAGTAGAAGATTGGCCCTTGTATGCACCAAATATTATCAATATTGATTATGATACTTGGTTCATTAGTGAGGAGAATCTGTCATTGATGTTGTTGGAATCTACTTAGGTTTTTCAAGTATTATTTTTATTTGTATTTGATCAAAATGGTCATGGAGAGATTGTATAGTAAGCTCCAATGGGTCCTAAGAATATTGACTCATTGTCATAGTGATGAACCATAGTTTATAAAAAAAAGTGACTATAGATACATAGATAAATTATCAAGAGGCAATGGAAAGCACAACCATGAAGGTGCTTTAAGGATTAAAAAGAGGAACCCAGCCCAAAAATGATGTTATCTAGAGTTAAATGTCAAATTTATCAACTTGAAGAGTAAATTCTAATAAGATAATCCATTATAATAGGTAAAATTTGGCCCTAGAATTTTTTTATTATAAATTATCCTTGGATTTTGAGAAATTTGCTTCATAAGTTTTGGATATAGGAGAAAAATGGTAGATTAGATTAGCAATGAAAAATATGTACAAATATGAAATATTTCTCTAGAATCAAGAGATGCGGTGTTATGCAAAGAGAACATTGATATTTTTCTAACTAATGCCAAATACCCAACACCCAACTACAAGGAAAATATAGCTTGATTGTATATAGGACATACAAAAAATAGGTAGAGATTAAAGTGAAGGTGCTATAGGGCATGCCTAGTATATTAGCTACATTCGTAAATAGTTGTAAATTCAAACATATTATGATGTGTGCATGGATATGTTTTATAATTGTGTGATCTAACAAATGTATAAGAATGTGTGCACATACAAATTAGGTGGGGAATGAATGTGTGGGAATATGTGTGTATAGGGATGGGTAAAGGTTAGGCCAATGAGTCCAAATTTGTATAATATTGCATCATTTGTTGATATAAACATGTATAAGACATTCTCCCAAAATTGACAAAAAATAAAATGAGAAATGTCAGGTAATTCTAATTTCACCATTACAGTATGCACCCAATTTGAGATGCATATGAATCCTAGAATGATTATGTATCTAAATATATGTAGCACTCATAAACATACATGCAAAGATACATTTTATACAAGGATATAAAAGGGGTCCATATAAAGTAATGGACCCCATGGGATGTCATTGTGTAGGTCCATCCTTTGGAATGCACTCTCCATGAGAAATTATAAAAGAAAGAAAAAATATGCAATGAATTGTTTTCTTCTCAAAAATACAAATTAGGCACAAAGTAAGAGCTTACTTTATTATCTAGGAAATATATAAAATAGGAAATGAGTAAAGTTATGGAATTCCACTTGTTCATAAAATAATAATGTTGTGTTTGGTCTAGTAACCATAGAATGACAAGGTGCATGTAGTATTGATGTGTCATGTGATGATAATATGTTTGGTCATGGATGATGAATCTTTGCATAACACTATCACTAATTGAAAGCTTGATATAGGATTGTTTAATAATATATGCCTCCTTCAATTGGTTATAACCATAGGAGGCAAGGAATGGTAGGAGAGGGGAAATGATAGATGAAATGTAAGGGTAATATAAAGATAATCATGCAAGCATATGAATAATGTAAAGTAATAACTATATAAGTGCATCATGTAGTAATCAAGTGTAACATGCAAAATGATATATAATAGTAAGCACATGTGGGCTAGAGAAGAATGTCAAGTAAGAGTAGTGTTGTGGACCTTAATGGATGGGAACACTTATGAAGAATATAGGGCTATAGGAAAAGAATATTCCCTAATGTGGCAATGTGAGCAGGTGGTAGTAAGGCACTAGGTCTTGGCGGTAACATGCTCATCTAGCTATGGAAAATATGAAATGGGAGAAGACATGATGCCTTGATAATAAGGATGACACTAATAATAATGTGGGTCTGAATTATTAAGGAGAACACGTGATGTCCCCAATTTAAAGAGGTATACTAGTGGTAATTTCATGTGTAAGGGGGAAGGCATGATGCCCTCAATGTGAAAAATATGTCCATGATATAATGTGTAAGGGAGAAGTCATTATACCTCTAATGTGGGTATACATGTTAAATATAGGTAAAAAGGAGTGAAAATATGGGGGAAGGCATGATGTCCCTATGGAAATTAGAGAACATATGGTGTGGTGGGGAAAGGCATGATCCCTCTAGTATGGTGCGATGATTGAAAAATTATGACATGGAAAAATGAGCTCAATATGTAAAGTTCTAGGAGTTTGATATATCAATGTAGGATAACAATGTGTAATCATGAAAAATTATGGTTTAACAATATAAAAATATTAAGCATCATAGTGAATTAAATGTCATGGGAATGATAAGAAACATAAGAGGTATAGGCAAAACATAGTAGACATGAAAATATGTAACTATTGTAAAATGAGAAGTAACAAGGGATTGTAAGATAAATAAAATGATAAGAATTAAAAATCATGTAATCAAGGGTGGATAACAAATGCATAAGGTGGAGTGGGAAAATCAATAGAAAAAAAAAGATCAAACCAAGTGGGGCACAAATGCAAAGGCAAAGGCAAAGGTATATAAAGAAAATTTATAAAAAAGAATGTGAATAAACATAAGAGGACATATGCGTTAAGCAAGCAAAATGAAATTAAAACTACCTCCAAGCAAGGGAGAACAAACATGTAAGCAAGTATGGAAAGTAAATGAGTATGAAAAGCACAATAATCAAAGCAAAAACAAAAGGGCCAAAAAGACGGTAAAAGATGAAATCTTAGTTATACGTATACCTTGTATAGTGGAATACAAGTGGTGATATTATAACCCACTGTTAGGATTAGGTGTACATTAAAATTGTAAGTCCTAGTAGACCAATGTTGTAATATGAGTTCTATATTACCTATATTTGATCATTTATCTACCCAAGGTCATTTATGTAGTCATGAGGTCAACCCTACAACTATAGAATTCACCTTTGCCTTTCCAAATTTAAATTTAGTTGGTTCACTAATTCTACTAGTTGCTTTGTGTTTTCTAATCACATGCTCGCATGATTTGGTGTTATGTGTGTGTATCTAAGGAATTCATTTGCACTCATTTGAGATCATCTCACACCCGAACATTCTCTCATCCTAGAAGCATCTAAGGAACAATTAACAATGAAACACTAGGATTTAATGCACTTGAAAGGAGCAAGGAATCTTCATACATCATTTTAAGGTGCTTGCCTAGTATCTTTAATCATTTACACACATTTATGAGGGTTGACCTAGGTAAATGTCTCCTCTTACAACATAATGGTACAAGATATTCTAAATATCACCAATTTCAAATAGTAAAGAAGGACAAACTTAGTGAATTATACATTAGAAGTGCACAACCATAAATATCAAATCCACACACAAGAAGAACAAATCTATGATTGCAAAGTAGACCTAAACTTGCAAAACTCAACCCTAGACACATATAAATCCAATAAAGACTCGAAACACTTCACTGAAAAAAGGATTACACTCCTAGAACATGAAACAATCAAAATCTAAAATTTTCATCAAACAATATTACTAAAAAAAATTTAATTTCAAAATACATTGCCCCACAATATTATATTAATTTAACTTTTCCCTTTCTAAATATACACATACCAATATGATGCACATGTGCTTGGATGCATTCTACTAAAAGCCTAATCTTGAATAGCGACAAATATGATTTAATTTGCCTTGAAATTTTCAAGGCTTAATTTTCTTATCTTTTTTTAACAAATATCTCAACCGCTACGCAACAAACAGAATATCCAAACCAAAATACGCAAACAAAACGCGTCAAGCCATTAAAAAATAACAAACGACTTTTGAAAAAAATAAATTTGTCGTCGAGCCGGCATTTGACGGCCTCCTTACTCGTCAAATGACTTTTTAAACAAATTTATTATCTTCAGAAGTTGGTGAATATTTTTTCAATATTTTATGAAATTTTGTAGATAATATATTTATAAGAACTTTTGATGGATAATTTAGTTGTATAATAGTGATGTTCGTATGCATATTATTTTTTATTTAATTTTGTATTTATTGTGAGGGGAGTGTTTTGATAAATATATTGACAAATGGCATAATTTTGTACAAATTCAAGTCATATGTGTATGCATGGAAAATGTTAAAAATATAGCAGTAAAGAATATAAAATTATGTACCAAAACTATTTGACATAAATATATAATGAAATAGTCAAAATAAGATCCTTTGAGTTTAAACATCAATGGCAACAAGATGACAAAGTTATGTGTTTTCAACTCTAACCATTAATCAACATAGTTGTGTCGTAATTGCAAACTTCTAGTTTAAAGCGTGACTCCAATATTTGCCATTTTGTCTTCCGCTATGTGGTATTTCCTTCTTGTGTGCTAATATTCTACTAATGCCTTATGTTACCTACCTACTTTATTACACACATTTCTAGTCACTTACCATTTATCCCTTTTCTCATGTTCGTACACCCTTATACATCCAACCTAACCACTAAGTTGTTACTCCCATGCTAACACATATTCCCATACACATGCAACTCACTATAATCTAACCCATTTTTGTCTCAGGACTAATTCATGGTTGCGACGTTATCCTCACTATTAAGGAATTGTCTCACCCAAATTTAAAATTTAAAATTCAAATTTGACTAACTTCCCTCCTTTACTTTTCTTGCTTAGTGTTGACCAAACATAAGTTTGTGTTATATGTTGTTATACCCTTATATTTAAAGGTGTGCAATGCGTTCATTCTAATAATCTAGAATTCATGACATCAGACAAATAATCTGAATATCATTTACATCTACCCACTTCAATTGATGCTCCGAAAAGAATCTAGTATTGTGCAATCATTCGAGGAGCTTTTACACAATTAAAGAGTGTTGTTTGCGATATTGTTCAATTTCAAAGGGGTTGAACAAGGCACGATGTTCTCATAGCTCAATTGTTTAACAACCTAACAAGGTATTTATCAATATTGAAAACCCTTGCAAATATCAAGATAATACTAAAGAAACCAAACCATCTCAAGGGAAGTAAAGAAGAATGGTTTATAAATTACATAGGTTGAGTTCATGGTAATAGATCTATTATTGATAGTTAGATACATCCCTATAGAGAGTCAAAAAAAAAGTTCTAACCCCAAGGCAATTAATGTTCTAATATTAAATATTTCTTATCCTAAGACACATCAATTCCATATCATCTTGAGTTTTTGTGTCATATTTAGTTATCAAGCTAAGTACATTTATTTTCTATTTGCATTTCACACATTCAATTTACCAATTATCAATATCAACTATTATTTATATACTTAGGTGATTATGTGCTTGTTTGTATGCCTTTTATTGGATTGGCCTAGGTTACACCTAATGAAATTTTATTTTCCTTCACATTTTGATGAGCTTGCCCAATCTTACACATGCTAGAATTCTTCTATGGTTTCTAATTTACATTTTAGATTCGATATTATTCTACTTTTTCACATATTCTCAATCTTACACAAGATTTGATCTTATTTTCTTGAATCTCTTGGATTAGGGTTTACACATATATTTTCAAATGTTTTATCCCACCTTCCCACCCTAGATTTTCCTATCTTTACATGCTCCTTTTAGGTTGTGTTCATTGGTTGATATGTATGTGCAAACATTTAGATTTTCATAGATTCTTATCTCTTGTTATACAACATCCCTCTACCCCTCCTATTCTCAATACATTTTTATAAGGATAAGGATGTGTTATTTATGAAGGGTTTCTCCTATCAATTTTGATCCTTTCACTCCATACAGTTGATTAGTACTCATTTATGCTTATTAGATACACTTATGTTACATATGCATGCACCTAATGATGATCATTTGGATTGAGATGTGATGATCCACCTTGCGATACATATTATGGGATGGACATCAATGATATAGTTTTATTGTAGCATCAAAAATTGTCACCCTTGATAATTTCACACTAGGTTTAGCTCCCCCTATGTGATTGGACCTAATTATGCATTTAATTGTCTATTTTATGAATATCTTCGAAAAATTAAAAGATGGGAATGAAAATAGGAACTAATATTTTCTCTCAATGTTTAAGGCCTTGACAAGGATGGGGTTGGACTAAGGTGCCCAATGCCCTTGTCCAGTCCTTTTTGGCCCCAATTTGAATATGTCATTGTTGGTGTTACACCCCAATTGTGTAATTACTATTTACTATTACTATGTAGGGTAAAATGTGAATGTAAGGAGAGTTTAGTAGATGAATAAATTTGTGTGCACTTTGTTATCACTACTTTATGAATGAATGTCATCTCATTTAATGTTATATGAAGGAATGCATTTATGTGATTGATGAATATTGAAATGATATTCTAACTTTGGAGATGTATTATGTATACTACATATTTTGTGAACAATTTACTATTGTGTGCATATGTTAGTGGTTGCAAGTATATGTTCAATTTCTCCAGGCAGGGGGGAAATATCACTCAAGAGAAGGTCTTGGTTGGGTAACCAGTAATGTAACCCATATGAGCTTACACACACCATAGTAGAATAATTGTGTTGATTTATTAAGTGGAAGTTGGTAAGTCATCCTTAGTTAATATGTTTGCATTAGTAAGAGTCTAGTTTACTTGAGTGCATTATTGGGTGATGTTATGTGTTTGAGCTTATGAGTTCTTTCTTTGTTACCATGCTTGTATTGATATGTGGAACATATGAGGGTATGTGTATGCGTACACACATGCATGACGATGATAGACTATACGCACAATGGAACACAAACATGAGGGTACATAGGTAGATGTACCTATGCACACTCATGCACAAGTTGCTTATGCACATAGAACTATTTGATGGAACTAACGATATGCATATGTATGCGTATAGATATATCATTCGTAGTCTCTTACCAATACCATAGTAATTGTATATAATTTTGTGTAAGAATTGAATGTGTATATATATATATAAAGTATATACATATATCCATATGTATATATGTATTAATATACGCATATGGTGGCAAATGGACATGCTCATATGAATGTATCAATACATGTATACATACGTATACATGTACATAGAGGCATATATATATAAATATGTATACACAATCGATATATTAATATAACAATGTGATTGCTATCTTGATGTATACCTTTGTATATCTATTAAATATGCATGCTTTATTGAGATATGATAAATTTGAATATATACTAACATATACATACATACAAATATGTATATATATATATGTAAGTATATATATACATACATGTTATGTGTATATATATATATTTAAATGATATTTTCTTTAAGATCAACTATCTAAAGCAATTATTATCAATCAATTTATAAATGTTATTTATATGGCTTTGAAGTCAATTATCTCAAACAACTTAAAGGCCGATTTATTAAACTAAATCAAGACTAACTTTGTGAAGTAATGACTGTATTATTTAGCCACATGTTGTCAACAAAAGAAGAGTTTTAATCTGCAAGCATAGAGCAATCATTAAGTTAATGAGTAATGAAAAGAATAAGTTGATGCCTCCTTTTATGGAAGCTGTGGTTTTAGTAAACTGTTGTACCATGTTTTGATAGCATTCACCAACATCTATAAGGTGAGTAAACCAGTCATTGACTTTGTAAAATTGATTAATTATGGGAATCAACTCATCCTTTGACTAGGTCGATATAAACTTAGTGTCATTTACTTGATATTGACTGATTCTATTGAGAAGGAATTCACACCGTCTCTGTGAATGAATAAGGAAGCCTTGGTGCCACCTTTGAATCCCATTACCTGTAGATGTCTATTTTGATACATGCAAATTGAATTCTATCCTGTGGAGATTGAATTAGTCTCCAATTGATATCAAAATAAGAGAGTCGATCTGTAGTTGTTTAAGCTAAGTAAGTGCTTTTTTATTCGCCACCTTTTAGTTGAGATTGAAGTGTTGCTATGCACACAATTTGCTGTCAAAGTTCATGCCTAATCTATAGGTTGTATGATCTCCAAATTGTTGTATAAATAGATGAGTAAAGTAATTTGTTTGGACACATTCTTCTATGCAATATTCCTTGAGCAAGTTATGTATTTTAATTATATTTTACCTACAATATTCTTCCAAGTACAGTGAGGGAGAGCCTTGATTTTTGACAAATATTTATTATCTTTTGAGAAGAAGCATTTGCCACCTTGAGAATTACGAGTTGTGAGACTTTGTTGGAGGATCAATATCAAGATAGTTGTTGTTCTAGAAGTGTTGTGTTTGCAGGTAGTCGATTGGAAAGCTTAACATAGGCATGAGGATATTCTACTTTTGTTTATTCTAATTTTGAATGAGTTATGTCTTGATTTTTTAAATTATTCTTTGTTGTTACTTGCATATAGAGGAAAGTATTGTTTGCTTTGAAAGAACAATGGAAACTATTTACTTTGTTTGTGCATTGTTTATAAGTACTCCATGATAGGAGAGATTGTTTGACATAGGTATTAACATTATCTTAATACTAGATATGATTAAACATGGGTAGCTTAAGGAACACTCTTACCTAGATATTTTCTTATGCTAGAAGGCTAGAAGGTTACCCCTAGAATTATTATCTTGTAAAGGGAGGGAACTAGTATAGTGCTTAATGAGTTGTGTTACCTTAGGTTGTGTTAAAGAGATAGGTTATCCTAGGGAGTAGCTTGCCCATGGAGAGGGATTTCCTAAGCATAGATATAATGGCCTCAAGTCAAAATGAGCTTGCCATAGTGTAGGTGAATGGTAGACCATCTCTTGATTATACTGAGTGAGAAAACTTTGGCCAAATTAGTGTGATTTCTCAAGGCTCCATTGAAGAAGTGTGAATGCCCAAGACTCCACTATCAGTTCATTGTGTCCATTTAAATGCATGAGGGCTACCTAGCATAGGTTATACATCCTAGTCATGTAGGGCACAACACTAAGCTCAAAGTAGTATGTCATATGGGGTTACCCAACCAATACCTTTGTCGAAGGGTAGAGCCATCTATCATTGATAGATGTGTGAGGGACCACATATGAGTCTATGGTTGGCAAAAAAGCACTTGAGTGATGCTTCTCCTCCCCAGTAGGCGATTCAAGACCAAGGTTTTGAAAGGTGGATTCTTGGACCATCTATATCTTATACTATGAAGCTCAAAGGAGCTATGTATGTAGTTATGTTCTTTCTTAGAATATTGTACTTTATGAATTATTGTAATGGAATGGGAATCCTTATTACAAGTTGTATAACATCTTTGTTCATATATTTTCAATAAAGAAAGGAATTTTTTTTATAGCAGTGGCTTATTACATAGTTTATTTTACTCACACAGTAAGAACTTAGGAAATTTACTTCAAGTGATTGTTTGGCATGTTACAATTGGTATTCTATTATTTGAAAATTTGAATTTATTTGTTGGCTATTGGTACTTAGTTTTCAGGAAATTAGAAGAATTGCATATAAATTCAAGTCATTTTCATCATTTGAAATCCTAATGACACCTAATGAATCCTAGCACTTTTATTGAGAAAAATTGTGCATCCTAAAAGCACTCAAGATTAGTCAAGAGAAAAATTATCAAGATTATTACAACATTTGTTTCAGTCAAGAATCCTATTAATCAATATGCATCATGTTTTTATGTAAGTTTTGTTCATTTTTTATGTTCATTTGTTTTGTGAGTACTAACACTTACAAGAATTCAAATCAAGCATCAATTTCTCCTTAAAGGTGATGATTACATGACTTCAATCCATCAAGGAATGCAAATCTAAGTGGTGAGTTGCAACAATTTGTCAATTTGTCACTTATTATCATTTAGCCTATGCTTGAACAAGGGTAAGCTCTCTTTTTACATCATCCTGGCCATTTTGGAGGTAGAAATACCAAAAAAGGGGTTTGACTTAGGCAAGACCTTATATGACACAACCCTTCCCCCTCTTTCATGTGTGTAGGTTTTCATATTTGAGGCAAATTGGAAGAAGATTGAGGAATAATTACTCATTCATGAATTCAATCCCTAAAAGTTGTCAAATCAAGGGAAATAGATTTTATTAGCAATATACGAAGTTTTGATAGTGAACCCGAAAGGGAAGAACTTGTAGATTAAGAGCAACAAGAGTGTGAAGTCAAATCTTGAGTAGCAATCATCTAGTCTAGGGCACCTAGCACCCATATCTAGCTATTCCTACCCCAAATTCATATGCTAGGTTCCTTTGTGTCTACCTTCTACTTTTTTGAAATCTATTTTTGTTTGTCTATTATGTATTCTTCAAAAATATCAACAATATACTGCATTTTGATAAATAACCTAGGAACATCATTGCATCATAAAATTTAGTCAATTAACAATCAATCAATCAAAACAACACATCATCATCTCCCCACAAAGATTAAAACCCTAATCTACCATTCTGACTCTTCCATTTTTAATCCTTTAATGTCCCAATTGGAAGAAGTGTGATTTAAGACCTAGATCCTTTTTTCCAATAATTTTTTTTGGTGAAGTTGACTATTTTTACACTTTAAATCTTCTTAAATTTGAAGCATATCATTTTAAATCTAAGTATAATCTTAGGGTGTGTGAATTCATCATTTATGCATACATAATTGAAAAATTCAAAATTTACATCGCATTTTTCATTCAAAATACAACTAAGATTAATTTTAGTTATTGTAAAATAGATCTAGCTCATAAATTATATTAAAAAAATGCATTAGTTCATACTAAAATTTGAAAACAAATCTAAAAGTATTTTAAGTGATGATTTAGGCAAATACATGTTGAAAAAGTGGAAAATTGCACTACTGTGGCAAGAAGATAGAAAGATTTAATTTTTTAGATTGTTCAAATTAGGATTAGTCAATTACTGTACTGTGCAATCTGAAAATTACATTTTGAATTACATGTATTGCTTAATTTTTTTTGAAAATTGCATACATAATTGCATTACACATAGCAACATTACAATTTTGTGCATTTGTAGAAATCTATTGGTTATTACACCTAAATAGTTACATACTAATATGCTTAAACAATATAAATCATTTCTATAATCTACATTTTAAAAGCTCATCTCACTAGTCTAGGGCACCTAGCGCCCCTATCTTGATTATTTTTTATTAGATTTTGGTGACAATAATCTCTATCAGTCTTTTGTATAGTTTTGATCACAGTGTTTATTTTTTCTATCCTATAATAGTCATTATTTTAGTGAGTTCATTTCATAGTGTCTAAGTGCTTTAGAAAAATGATGACTTCTTTAAGATCCTTGATGTAGTGACAAGTGTTTGAGATACGCTCAGAGCGATCATGGTAGTGAGAGGTTGAGATGTGATGGGTGTGATAGTGGTGTTTGGAATGATTGAAGGGATAGTGATGGTTGGAATGATCGAGGTGATAGGTCCTTGGGAGACCGTATTTCGATTTGGGATCAATGTTGTTGTTTGATTAGATACCATCCATTGGTGTGATGTTGATGGTATATTCGAAGGATTTGACATGATGGTTTGATTGATGTTAGGTGGATTGATTTGGATGGCGTGATTGGTGTTAGGTAAAGGGGGAAGCCCTAAACCAAGGAATGATGTAGGTAATGGTGGTGGAGATTTCCCTTGGCACAATGCCTCAACTATTTTGAAAAGTTCCGCAATTTGATCTCGCCAAATTTGTTCTTGATTTTGATCTTGACTCACTTGAGATAGTTGATTTGGCTTTTGTTTAAGAGGATTTGGGATGCCCACTTGCGGTTTTTGAATGGGATTATGGGAAAATTGACTTTGGATAATGTTATGATTTGGGATGATGTTTAGATTTGGCATGATAGGATGAACATTGTTGGTATTGGGAATCATTTTTCCAAAGTTTTCCGAGTTAGGATTCATGTTTCGAAAAGTTGCACTTGCTACATCCACATTTGGCAAGTAGGGATTTGGTGGAATGATGTTGTTCGTTTCAAGGCTCATGCATTGATTATTCGATTGGTGGATTTGTAGGTTTGGACTTAGATCTATCATTGGGAGATGTGTTCCAAACTTTGACTTGGGCATACTCACACTTGTTGTACCATTGACATTTGTCAAAGGAAATGATCCTATGCATGGACTTTGATAATTGATAGGAAATGCAAGGCTTTGAGGATTCAGTTGATTTAGATTACTCAAGATGTATGGATCAAGTGTATATTCCATGTTCCTCTTGTGTTTTGACCTTGTTGCAAAAGTGACCTCTAAGGTTCTTAGGACCAATGACGATATGGAGGATGAAATGTGGTGAATGATGAGAGTGATGAACGTTTAGGGACTTTGAATCAATGCTAGACTTAGGGATTTTGATTTTGATTGTTTGATGTGGATGATGAACTTGTAAACCCTAAGATGTTGGATGTTATCTTTTAGGATGAACTTTGTTCAAAAGGTTTGCTAATTCAATTAGATGTATGAGAAAGGATGCATTCCCACACACCTAATTTAAACAATTGACTTTGATTTGGTTTAAGGATGTACCCAAGTCTAGAATGATGTTTGCAAAGATCTAAAGTTGTTTTGGTGAGATGGATTGGTGAATGTTTGGAAGATAGATGAAAGTTTTGATGATCCTAAGAGACTTAGAGAGACTTTGTTTACTAGGCCAAGGTATTGAAGAACACACTTTTCTCTAAGAGCAATCAAAAGACCAATATGACCAAGAGATATCAAGCACATGTGTGGGGTCCAATTTGTTATCTTTGCTTAATGGCTTTATTTTTACCAAAACACACTCTTTGATTAAAATTTCAAACTAAGATGTCCAATGTCTTAATTTCTTTAAACCCCACAAGATATTTTATGTGGAAATTCAATGAACTTTAAGGCAAGGGTTTTCCTATTGTTTACTCAAGAAGACAAATTGAGGTATAATCCAATGCTTAGGAACCTCTAAGGACGTGAATCCCCAGGGAAAGCAGTAACATATGGATTGAGTCAATGATATTTGTCTTCAAGAGGGTTTGAAATTTTGAGAATCATGTTGAATGTTTGTTTGCAAAATGTTTTCGAATACAACACTGTGTTTTCAAACGAAGAACAATTACAAGCCCCTATGGATGTGTAAGACAATATTTGTTGGATTCCCACTTGGACAAGTCCATCTAACGCTTATCTCTAGCAGATGGTTAGATGCTTGACCCCACTGGCTCCTCCACGGCTCATTAACATCAATCGGGGCAGCCAAGCATCAACACCCATGAAACTCCCATGGCATGCTTTCCATCTCTACTAGAAGACCGTAAGAGTGTGGGGTGGCTTCAGAATGACCGTTCTTGCACCAACAAATAGATAAAGGATTTTGGAAAATTCTAGCACATGGATTCTAGTAAGGACTTTCCGTTCGTAGGAGTTGACCCAACGTGGCAAGAGTCCCCTTTCGGATCCATCTTGTCGGAGTCAACCGCGTGATATTGGCGCGAACCAAAACCTCATTTATATCCCGGCCGGAAATACTCTGGCTTTAGAGTGTTACCGTTGAGTCGCCCCTTGGGTGAGTACTTTTCCCCAAGGCAAGCCCTCTAAGATAAACAAAAGAAAGCAAAGACACAACCGTAACTTCGATCAATATTTGATGGCACAAAGAAAGAGAATGCACGAAACCCCTACTCACACTCGCACAAGATGTTCAATTTTTAAGCCCAAATTGAAGTGTTTTAAAGCAATAAAATGTATTTTGAGTGTTTCTCTTGCACCCTAGATCACACGAAGCGCAAGGGGAGAGGATACGCACTCAAAAGACAAAATCACACAATTCAAACACTTGTTCGTTTTATAACCTTCAAAGCAATTGTGAGTTCATTTTAAGCACCAAAATGAACTGTGAGTTTTGATTGTTCAATTCTTAACCTCAAACAAAATCTAGTGTGTTTGTCCTAAGATTCATTTTAAGCCCTTTGCAATGAAAATCAAATTGTTTGTTTTAGACCCAAATGAAAATTAGTGTTCTAAAACGAAAAGATAAACAACTTTGTGAAGTAGTGTTGATCAAACACTTAAAGTGTTAAAAAACACATTGTGTTTTCAAAAAAAAAAAATTTCCCTCCTTTCCCCTCCTTTTGTGAAGTAATGTTGATCAAATACTAAAGTGTTTAAAAACACATTGTGTTTTCAAAAAAAAAATTCTCCTCCTTTCGTTTTTGTTTGATAGCCTTCTCTTTCGCTTTGCACCTTTTCACCTTCGCTTTTCCTTTGTACCTTTTTTGCCTTCGTTGTTCGTTTGTACCTATTCCATAGTTCAATCAATTGAAAGGTTAATGAATACTCAATGAAAAGTTAATGAAAAATAAATGGATAAGCACTGAAACTAGATGTTATGCATGGACAACCAACCGTGATAATCAGACTCATAGACATCATTCCCCATCATACTAATTAAATGCTATCAACTAGGAGGAGACTTTAGTCAAACTCATGAAGAGCAACTTAGCGTGTGGAACAAAGAAAAGTCAACAAATACAATTCTGGGGATAGATCACTTCTCTGTTTCCCTCCAGAAATCACGCCCTCCAATATATCATCATATCACAGAAACTGGTGGTCCTCTCCAGCTGGTCGCATAAGGTTTAGAGGAGTACTGCTCAGATCCTTTAATGCAGCAACTATATGTTTGAATATTTCTCTAAATATCTGAGTATAGTAATTAACTGACAAGTCATTCAGAGACAAACAGAAAGCACCACTGCTACAGGACCAGCGAAACCATCATTCAGTTCACTTGTTTAGAGAAGCAGCTATTAATAGTATGCTACGAAGTGAAATAATGGAAACAAGTAGTTTGATTCCAGAAGAGGAGTATCATGCAGAGACTGGTGGACTACTTCGCGCGAGCACTGAGTGGAGATGCAAAAAAAATGCAGCCTATGGAATAGGCGCTGGCCTACCGAGCACTAAATGATGCCTGGCCCTATTTAAACTAGTGGGCGACCCTTTGAGAAATGGGTACGCTGGAATAGCACTTGGCAGGGGTACAGCCAACTAACGCACCCTTTGACCAGCATTTTTCCAATGCGCAGAACCTGCATGTCATTTCAACCGACTCAAATGTTTATATGTCGAGATCTTAATAGTGCGCCCAGATTTGATGTTCAATGCTCATGACGTAGTGAGTAGATGGGAATTGAAACTAGACTCAACTACTTCTAGCTTTCAGAGAAAATATTGATAAGAGTATTAAAAAGAAACTTGCGCTAAGCCCACTGCCATTTATTTCTCACAATAGTTTGGTCAAAGAAATCAATGCAATGCTATTAAAATGCTCACAATTAGACAATGAAAAAAAAAGTACTTTCAGTGAAAACACCAACACACAGGGCCCGTTTACAAAAGGTCACTGCAATTTCTGCGTACTTGAACTATTATTTGGAAATCTTGAACTCTTAAGAACGGCTATTAAGAATGGCGGACTTGAATTCTTATTTGGAAATCTTGAATTCTTAAGAATGGCTATTAAGAACGATGGACTTGAACTCTTACTTGGAAATCTTAAATACATTACTTTGCGTGTTCAGCAGACCTTTATGCTTTGTGAGGATACAAGGCATTCTAGAAAAGTTACTTCAACATTATAGCGTCGACACCCCTCTTATGAGTTACCAGAAGTTCAATGAGTTTCTTTAGAAGCAGCAATAGTGCAGAAGCTGCAACAAGTTTAGAGGGCCTGGTGCTTTAACTGTGCCTTGAAGGCCATGCAAGGAAATGCTTTACTACTACTGGTAAGTTGGTAACAACTACCATCACTCTCGCACAGATGTAGGAACTTTGTCAGATGTTATAGCTGAAAACACTATGGGAGACATGTATGCAAGAAGAAAAAAGAAAAAGCACATGGATTGTTAGGCAAAAAAAAAGACAAAGCACCGTCTTCAGCACCATCACAACCACCAACATTAGCATCATTATCAGCACCTGTCAATGCAAACAAACCAAAAGTTCCCTGCTGTTTTTTTTTTTAAATCAGGGGTTCTGTGCGAAGGGTGATAAATGTCCTTGCATGCACAACACACTTTCTGGAGGTAGTTTAGCTACTCAAAAGGAAACAAAAGTAAACACAGTAGCAATAGGCCCTCACGCAAGTGGGAAACAAGTGGTCAATGAGGCAGAAAATATCAAAGATGGAAAGTATCCATCTCCATCAACTATTGCAAACTCGATTCAATCAAGTGACCCTAAGAAATTGCAGTAAATCAACAACATGGCAGCAGTGCAAAATAATTTCAAAGCAGTGCAGTCTACCAAACCCATGACATTGCAGTCAAACAACTTGAAGGCAGGGAAGCCGGGCAATCCTGTGGGAATTCATTCAAATTATGCAAAGGTAGTGCATTCCAAATGGAAACATTAGCAGCATGTTAGATGGTGAAATTTTCAAACAAGCATGAGTCTAAGCCCTCCTTCTAGCACCATTTTATGGATGCTTAAATCTGCAAAATGTTAGTTTAAAATAAAGCAACATTTCAACATCCCTATGGAATAATAAGCCATGTTAATCATGCCATAAATGAAACAAGGGAAACCAAATAAAAGCATACAAAAACATGACATTAAACCTATCCCATAGTGGATTGGTGTCACATGTGCTAGTGACCCTTTCCCAATCCTTGATTGATAGCTTAAGATAAAAATGCTATGAAGATGGTGGAGTGATGAGCAAGATGAGCTCTCAAATTAAGAGAGTAACCTTGCATAAAAGTTGTGTAGGATTTGCTCAAAGATGAAGCACTTATTTAAGGATTTTCAAAATGCTAAGTGTTGAAAATGGACCAATGTGGGACAAAGATCAAGCCAATAAGATAAGGCCACTTGTCAAGTGATGATAGGCCAATGGTTGTGCAAGATTTGGGAAGAGTGCCCATGAGAGGGAAAAATTTGAATTTGAATTTGTGCAATGAATGTTGAGTTTGACTTTGGAAGGGGACATGTAAGAGACATGTAAGGCCTCATAAATGCTCTGTTGGGTGTACATGTCCACTTGGGGGGAGATTCAAACTTGGAGAATATTCTCCCTTTATGCCAAGTTGAAAATAAAGATTTTGATAAATCAATTAATTGCAATTTCATGTGCAAGTGGCCAAATCTAGAGAATGCAAGTGGGATGAGATTAGCCTTTAATCAGGATTAATTAGCTAGGATGATGATTAGGCTGATTTGACCACTTTGACTTGATTTAGGGATTTAAATCAAATCAAAGGGAGATGAATGATGCTTTGATATTTAATTAAATAAATGATTGATTTATTTAATCAAAGAGATGATAGGATCAAGTTTGATTTATTTGATTTAAATTGATGACTTTAGGAGATTGATAAATGAACTTGATTTATTTTCCGAATGGATGAATATGACCTAGTTGAATGCATTATGTCAATTTGACGTGTCTACAATAACCATCATTGTTCAAGGATTTAAAAAATCAAGATTATTAATCACATTGTTCAAATAGTGATTATTAAATAAAGAATAATAAATATCAAAGGAAATTAGACACATTTAATAAAGGGAGACCTCTTTTATGACAATCCAATTCAAATGCATGTTTACATATATTTGTAACATTAATAAGGTGCTGTCACAATAGTGGTTTACAATTCTTGAGAGGAACAGATTTTAGCTGAAATCACATATTTTTAGAAAATATAATGATTTAAGCCTTAAAAAGTTCCATTTTAAGGATTCCAATTGAAGAGGGTTTGATCAAATCACCTTAGATCAAACCCCTTTGGTTAGAACCTCAAGCGGTTTTAAAACCATATGTATAAATGCTATTCTCTTTTATTGTTCATCAAAATACCGATAAAAATCACTTTTTGATTTAGTTTTGGGGATCAACGAATTCATTTAAAATTTATTTCAAATGATTATGGTATTCCTAATAAGCTATCCAATGAATATAATTTTAATATGTTTTGGTTTTCTTTATGTATTTGTTTTTTCAAGTTTTATTAAACATAGGTTTTCATCAAAAAATGAATTTCTTTGAAAGTTCTTCAAGCATGTGGAAAAATAGAAGATTATAAAAAAAAAATTGAAAAATATGATTGTTCTATATTGGAAGTCCTTGATCCAACAAAAAATAAAATAAAATTTGACATATACAAAAAGCATACTATACGGGTCACACCGTTTGAATTGTAATTTGTTTGACTTTGAAACTTGAGTAAGGAAAAAATATTCAATAAAAAACTATCTAACCAAGTGGAAGGACTAGATATCAGAGTTACAAATCTAAATTTGAAAGAATTAGAATTTTATCCTTCATGGAAAAAAAGTTATCCGTTATACGGTGTCACTTTTTAAAAATGTTGTTTTCTGAAAAATCAATTTCGTGGGATGGAAAAAGAGTGCGTAATTTGATTCCAAAAATTTGAAAAAATATTTTAGAATCTACAAAAAAATTTGATGAGACTCTAGTTTGCACCATCTTCAAATTCCTCACGGTTTAGCCGCTATAGGTGCCCGAATGTGAAGATTTAGTTAAAAATAATAATTTCAGTGTCCAGTTTGGCCAAAAATTGTAAACCACTATTATGGGATCACCTAATATCAAGCACATGATTGAAGTGAGACCAATACATTAAGACCTTGAAGAAGATAGCCACATGCACAAATGAGTGTGACTAATACGTTATGACTCGATAAAAAAACAATTAAAAAAAAATAGTCAACTAAGTGTCAAAAAGACTCTAACTATGAATGTAATTAAGAATACAAAATTAATGCAAACTAACCATAAAGATCCCAATTATGAATAAATTAAGACATATTGTAGAGACCATAAAATAAATCATATGGACCCTGCTAGTATGGACTCTCAGGGTGTGTTTCATAGCTGTCCTCAATGTGTTCCTACAGTGAGAGATCTTGTTGAACTTAAAAAGAAGGTGTTGGACATTGAGAAGAAGATGTCCAGTCTTTCCAAATTTAGCTCCAAAGTTATGCACAAATTTTCAACTACCCTATGCTTGTTGCAAGACAAAGATTTGGAGAAGACTGGGGACAAGGATATTGATAACAATCACAAGGGACTTTTCAAGTTTCTAACTAAGGATTGGGGTTAGTTATTCGTTGGTTAGGTTGTTGTCTAGGGTTTTATATTGGTTGTTTTTTGTTGGTTTTTGATGAACTGTTAAAGCACTATTTTTGTGTTGTTATGATCTTTGGACTTGGTTTTCCACCTTTAGACTTTTTGTAATTGGACCAACCCCATTGTAATGCTACTTTATATATCAAAAACATAAATCATATCATTACCTTTACAAATTTAATTTAACCATTATCCTAAATAAATTATTAATTAAATGCTAGTGGTATCCTAGATGATTTGCACCTAAAATGGATGTTAAACTAGTTAGGATTCTTACATTTATGAAACCCTACTTTCTAAATAAATAATTAATATATCTTAAAATTGGGAGTCACACCCCAAAATTAAGATGAATTGTAAATGTCATATTATAGATGGGCTTGGTTGACTATGGTTGTTTGTGTACTCCATAATGAATTCATAAAGATATGCAATGTATAAAGGCTTTTATTGATTCCTATATCGCATGCTTTTTATTGTTCTTTGGAATTATGGAATGAAATTAATTAAACTATGAACAAGTGAAGTTGTTAAGGTTGATGCTAGTGAACTTACATAGTTCTAAGGATGGGTGAAGTTTAATAAATGGACAAACTAAGATTTAAATAAACATCGTTGTGCTATGTACATATTGAGAAGAAAATTATTAATGAAGCTATATTATACCTTTATGTTGGCTATTATTTTAAAGAGGATTAGATATGATGAATATATAAACATCTTGAAATAGATTTTCTATCATTTAATTAATTAACTAAATATTGAATTAATTATTTACTATAAATTTATTATTTCTTAATTTTTTATAAATATTTAAATAATTTATCATTTAGTTTTTTATTATGGGAAAAATAGGTTTTGATGGGACCTAAAACCTATTACATAATGATTTTGAAGGGACCCACAACCCTATCCAAGAAAAATAAGCTACATTGAAGAAAAACCATAAACCATCAACAACCAAACAACAACAACACTAAAAATATAGCAGGACAACATAGGCTCCACAAAGGAATTTCAAAGGCCTTGAACCCAAAAGAGAGCCATCAGAATCAACCAGGAAACCAACAGCCTATAAAAGCCAATCAACAACAAAATAACTACTCAACAAGAGCAACATTGATCCAAAACAACAAGGGAAGCAAAAGCAACAAAGCCACCATTTGAACTAGGAAGCCAACTCCAACTCCTCCTCAAAAGGAGGGAGCTCCCCTCTAATGGAGAGAATGTCATGACCAACAAGTCCACTACCACCTGAAAACTCCATAACCCTCAACCTCCACCTCCATAGGAGCAACGTCCACCTCAAAAGGATCAACAACTGAGGAAGCTAGAGATAATCTGCTCCCACCTCCACCTTCATAAGATCTGAGAAGAAAGTCAACACGACAATAGAACAAGCAGCCATACCACCCCTAGGCAACACCTAGTAAGAGACCAAAAACCACAAATAATAGGCCTCAAACAGAAAGGTACAAAGGTACAAAACAAGCTCCAACAAGTAGCAACACAACAAAAAGCCAAAACAAAATAGCCCCCACTGAATAAAGAGCATAGATAAGTAAAAGGGGCACACAAATCCCACAAGCATCCTTTGAAAAGAGGACCCAATGGTTCCCAACTTGAGAGAAGGCACTTGCAACCCAAAGAATAGGCCAAAATACCACAATAAGCAAAGACCTAGGCTCATAGAAAGTGGAAGCAAGCAGGGCCCAAGAGGGAAAGGGGAGCCCACACAAGAATGAAACTAAGAGAAGAAAAAACCATAAAGCACCCCATCTACCCCAACACATCGGTCAAAGCCAAAGATAGGCCAAACCTCCACAAAACCAACTAGAATGAAGCACCACTAGTCCACAAGAGGGAAACCCGAAGCAACCAAAAACCACCTAGAGCAAGAGCCACCAAACATGCTCCACCAAACAAGTAGTAGAGAGGAGTAGAGGGAGACAAAGAAGAAACAAGAAAGAGGATAGGCCATAACAAAGAGACCCCAAGCCATCCCATTACACTGAATAAGACCAAAAATAAAACTATCCTCCACCCAGTCCTCTGCAGAAAATCCAAAGCACCCACAAACCAATTGCAAGGAAGGCAACACAAGCTAGAGCACGGGCCATAGAGAAGAAGGGACAAAAGAGCTAGCACACCCACGAAAAGCACAAAAATCCAAAAGTAGAACAAGGGAAGTAGCAGAGCTACCCCAAAGCCAAAGAAGACCCACCCCACGCCACACACTAGCGCATAGACACACAAGGAAAGGCCCGCAAAGGAAAGAAACTGTGGACCAGGAAAATCATTTGCTTCATCCTCATCATCTGAATCACCCTCTCCTACAAGCATTCCCCCAACAGATTTTGAAACACCTCCACTCCCACTCATCACACTCTATTGGTTCCACACTTGACTTACCAAAATATTTGATTCATTGTACCAAGAGGAATTTCCACCCCAAAATCGACACACTCCCCTATTGGTTAAACCATGTCATCAAAACATGGAGTTGTATAATTTATCATTTAGTTAATTATTATTAATTTTCATTATGTACCTTGAAATTTTACCCTATCCTAATGTGCAAAATAACTAAAAATGCAAGTGGAAAAACACTAAGAACACTTCAATGATTAGCCTAAAGAGTGATAAAACAAGGAAAATAGATGGAATAAAATGCAAATCGATTATACCTTCATTGTTGTTGAAGACTCCTTGGTTGGCCCTTGATTTAGATGAATTTGTGTGCTCCTTGGATGGCTTTTTGCTGTAGCTATATGTAAGATTGAATATGCAAGATGACCAAAGTGGATGGCTAAATGGTAGCAAATGCTTGAGAATGCAAATTGGCAGCATAAGTTTTCTCAAAATGAAAGTGTTACAAATGCCCTTGAGGAGGGGGTATTTATAGGAGAATTTGAATTCTCTAGAAAATTCAACTGTTGAGATTCATCCAACAAGGTCAAGATGAAGGGCTATGGTGGGTTGAGAACTCACAAGCCCTCACATCTTGACATGTGGATGGTGAAGTGGCTAAGAGGAGATGAGGTGTAAGTGAGGTGGCCAAAAAGTACATGAGGTGGAGGAAGGACAAGTACGTTCCAAGTACCTTGGGGAGTGAGAAGATTTCCTCTAAAATGAAATTTTTGTCCCCAAGTGAGAGTGAAAGGGACATTTGAGGAATTTTGGAATTCCTCAAAAATCTCCATGGAAAAAGGAGAGGTGGTTAAAGAAATAAATGTGAATTAAATATTCACATTCTTGGGAGAGTCTAAAGGATAAAAGGTGAGCTCCAACAAGGTGGGACTTGGTCACATGTGGATGATGTGACAAGTCCAAGGTTCTAGAAGCCTTGGAAGATAGAATGTGAATTAAAAATTCACATGGAATCTAGGATAAATAAATGTGAATTAAAAATTCACATGGGAAAGAGGGTCAATGTTAAAAAGAGATAAATGCAAAGGTTGACTAAAAATGTGGTGCTAAATATGGCTAATGACCTTGGTTAAGGTTGTGCAAATATTGAATTAGAATAATTAATGGAAGATTAGAGGCAAGTGGCAAATGTAGGAGGATGTGACATTAATCTTTGATTAAGAGGATGCACATCATAATCATGAATTAATTAAATTAATTAAGATTAGAGCAAGATCATGGAGGATGTGACAAGGAGAGAGAGAATGAAGAATTTTAAATTGATTTTAAATCAAAGGGGTAAAAAATGACTAAATTAAATAAATTGGTGTATTTATTTAATTTAGAGAGGAAGAAGGTGAAAGATAAAGCATTTAGTTATTAAATTAAATACTTTACAGATATGAGACAAAAGGTGTAATATTAATTTAATAAATTAATATTTAATATGATATATGAAAAGGGAGTAAATTTAATCATATGGGAGTGATTAAATTTAGATGCCTACATTTTGCCCCTCTTCGAAATATTGTTAGAATAATAGTGTTTCAAAGAAAAATAAAATGCAACTGAGGGAGGAAGTGATAGATGGTGATGCCCCTATGTTGATGATGCCCCAATGACTAAGCCGAAGGAATGAAGGAATGGTAGGAGGGTATGCCCCCTCGAGAGGGCGGTTGGGGGAGGAAAAATGGGTCCCCAGACGATATCTCGATAGGAAGAAAAGAAAGACACCGTTGGATAGAGCTCAAAAAACCAAGCAATTTTGGTTTTTGAACGGATGTGATCCGACACATGGTTTCTAAACGGCGGCCTTGGGAAGTTAGGAATTAATTGGAGGAAGAAAAAGATAAATAAAAGGTAAAAAATACCTTTTGAGAAGAAGAGGGTTAAAAAGGTAATTTCAAAAATTACCTTAGTCATTTTTACTGTAGCAGTTGAGAGGAGGAGAGTAGAGAAGAGAAAGCGACTGAGGAGGGACGATGCCGACAGACAACGATACAAAGATTGTGCACCGGGTGGACAAGGTGCGCATATTATACAGCAAGCACGCGGTCCCATGGCATACATTCCCATAGCATGTGAGTGGTAACAAAACCCGTATATTGAATTTATGTATTTTTAACATGTTTTTCGATAAACTTTGAAATTTTGAAAACATGGGTTTTATTCGTTAGCAGAATTAAAAAGATGGGTCAGGGTTAAATTTTAGATAGAAAAGCCAAAAATGTTAAAAAAGGGGGAAAGAAGAAATGGGGTGGGGCGTAGCTGCCCTGCTCTAGGGCGCTGCCGCCATGGCCAAGGGCGGAGTTGCTCCGGCCGCGGGCGGAGGCAACCGCAGCCTGGGCGAAGCCCCCCCGTAGGCGGGCGGACCTGCCTGGGGCGGAGCCGCCCCAACAGCCAGCGGAGCCGCCCGGGGCAGAGTCGCCCCGGCAGGCAGGCAGACCCGCCCGGGGCAGAGCCTCCCTGACAGCCGACGGACCCACCCGGGGCAGAGCCGCCCTGATAGCGGGCAAAGCTGCCTGGGGCAGAGCAGCCCGACTGAACCACCCCGCTAGCAGGCGGAGCCGCCCCAGCGGGGGGGGCAAGAAAAAATAAGAACGAGAAAAGATAGGGAAAAAAGGAGATAGAAAGAAAGAGGAGAAGCAAAAAATAAATAAATGAAATAATGAGAATATTTTTGTGTGTACAGAGTTTCGAGCAGATACAGACACATGAGCGACAATCAGAGATGATGGCAGTGATGATAGCAGCGATGAACGGGGAGGATTAGGTAGCCTTGGATCATGCGAGTTTACGACACTATATTCAGTTTCTAGTAGTCAGAGCATATCAGGCGATATTGACAGCGTTGATAGAGAGATGGAGCTAAGAGACATCTACGTTTCATCTCCCTACAAGAGAGATGGCCATTACTTTGGAGGACGTGTGGCGCATCCTGAGGCTACCAATAACTGGACGGTTAGTGAGCGAGGTGGTGTCTATAGGGGTGGAGTTATAGGAGACCATTAGAGTATTGTTCGAACGTGAGGCTGCCCCTAGTGAAAGGTCAGCTAGATTTGGACCAATGTTTGTCAGTGGGGGTGCCAGCCTTACCATTGTTCCTATGCGGTCTGATTAGTGGGATATTGTTGCCAGATCGGAGCAGACGTACATGTAGCTTTCGGTATATGGAGCTGATTCAACACATTGTCGAGTGGCGAGGGGGGCTGTTTTCATGGGAGCATGTGTATTGACTCATCTATACAGAGATATGCACGAGATCTATTACCGGAGGATATCAAGCTTGACACATATGACGCTACTGCAGATTTGGGCTTGGGAGCATATTGTAGTGACGAGGCCGAGAGTGATGAGGGCGGGGATAGTGGATGATAGCGAGCCCGTGGTGTGGGAGTATGGGGAGGCGAGAGGTTGGGTTCTACGCTATGAGATGCAAGGAGATATGGAGGGATTGAGGAGAGTGTTTGATGATCTACATCCGAGGGATATAGAGTGGCAGCCATATAGGTTGCATTAGTTCAGGGGATGGACTGATATGAGGAGACAGAAGGGTTACTTTATGAGCAGGTGTTTTATTATTGGGACGTTGCCATGCATAGTAGAGTCGCATTGGCCAGACAGAGTGTTGAGGCAGTTTGGAGTGATACAGGATATTCTGACAGTGCCTATCATGTTTCGGTGGTACAGTAAAGAGATACCATGGGGAGGCCGCATGGCACCAGGTACAGCTAGGGCTTCATGGAGGGTAGCGAGACATGTGCCTTATCCAGGGAGAGTTGGAGGAGAGCAGGTGCTGGTTGTAACCGAGTGATATCGGAGGTGGTTCTAGAATAGGTTATGGGATAGGATTACTCATGTTCAGCCTATTTGTAGGGCAGTGGGTGTTAGACCAGTGGATGAGCAGAGACTATGGAGAGAGAGGAGAGTGGGGTGCAGCAGCAATGAGAGGTTGTGGCAATGGTAGATCAGGGGGGGACAGGAGGAGCCTGATGAGAAAGAGTAGGCGGGCAGACCAGGGAGGAGGAGGAGGAGACATCAGAGGCGAGGTTGGAGAGATGGTCATCAGCGGGAGAGAGTGTAGGGGAGGGGATAGCCACAGAGAGCCCAGGGGGGCAGAGGGTGGAGGAGGTGAGGGATGTGGATGATGGGGAGGATCAGGAGGATGTGGAGGATGTGGAGGTGGTAGGTGCGAGGGGAAGGAGGGAGGATAGTTTGTGGTGGACACAAAGGGCAATAAAGGGAAGGAATGAATGGAGACATGAAATGGAGAGTGGAGGGATAGAGAGGATAATGAGGGAGGAGAGGAGGAATGGAAAATAAATGGTGGAGAGAGGTGGAACATGGATGGAGGAATGGAAGGTGGGGGTGGAGGAGGGTGGTGGGGAGGGAGGTGGTGGAGTGGATGGGGGAAGGTGGAAGGAATGGAAGGTAGTAGTGGTGGAGAGGGAGGGAAAGGAAGGGTGGCAGACAGGAGGAAGGAAAGGTGGAGTGGAAGCGAGAGACAGTGGCACAATGAGCCGCAGAGGAATGCAAGGTAAGCTTGGACCAAAGGTGACATGGGACCACAGATTGTACATGAGGTCATAGCCTTTAAGGCCGTGGGTAGCCAGAGGGGGTACGAAAAAGGGAAGATCGTAACGTGGATGTACCCATCAGCAGTCGAGATCCAACAGATTGGGATGAGCTTCCGTGACAGAAAATAGCGTCTTTGAGCGCATAAATTGGAGAGATGGGTTACGTAGGAGAGGGAGAATGAGGCCAAGGAGTAGGCACGGATTATGCAGGCTAAGAGGGATGTAGCACAGGCACAGGCACAAGTGATGGAGGTGGAGAGGGATGTGATGCAAGCACACATTTAGAGTGAGAGAGCATTGGTAGAGGTGAAAATACAATCACTGCAGAGGAGGAGAGAGGAGACGGTAGCAGAGGTATCAAATCTCTGGAGAGAGCGAGATTCAACAGAACTGAGAGTACAAGCTATTTAGAGGGATAGGGATGCAAAGAAAGGACTGTGCACGTACCTGCCAGAGGGAGAGAGATGCCACAGAGATATAGATGCAGACTCTACAAGCAGAGAGGGATGCCGCGATGGCTCATGCACCGGCAGGTCAGGGTGAGGGTGGGATGCTAGGAGTAGATATACAGGTTGTGGAGAGAAAGAGAGATGTAGTAGTGGCACAAGCAGCAACTGCAGAGGAGATGAGGGGCCAATTACAGGCAGGGCTGGCACAGAGCCGGTTGGCTCAAGAGGCATGGGAGCAGGAGAGGAGAGTCATTACCAGGGACCGAGATAAGTATCGTCAGGAGCGGAATTCCACTCGGGTCCAAGTTGCAGAGCGAGAGGAGAACATGAGAGAGGCAAGATTTTGGATGGCTGCATATTATCATGTGGTTCCTTAGGGATCCGATGCGACATTTCACATAACTACGTGTGACACCTTAGATGCCAAATAAGCCATTTCCAGTCATTGGGGACACGGACCCGAGGTTACAGTGATTGACCAGGGGTTTCACCAGGTAGGGGAGCAGTACCTGATTCTCCACAAAGACCAGATGTGGGGAGTTCATTTGGTAGATGACAGGATACCACATTTTTGACAGGTGTAGGGTAGATGGATAGTGCAGAGGTGCAGTGGATATTTGCAGGACCTTGTACAGGTGTTTTTATTGGATGATTTTTGTATACGATGGTCACAAATTGTGATGACATCGACAACATTATTATATGTTAGTCTTGACTATGAGATTTACTGTGGACTTGTGGTATATTTATATATACGATAGCTCTTATTGACCTCATGTTTTATGTGTGTGATGGATTTGAGATCTATAGATGATTGTGTTGATGCATATGTGGATGGTCATATGATGGTAGTTATCTATCATGACTTTTGTGGATGTTATATGTATGGATGTTTTTATATATATTTTATGTATGATGGTTTTTGAGGGGCTTTATGCATGCCAACTAATGTGTGTGATGCAGGATGTAATGTATGGTGATTTTTGTTCTCATGTATGATGAATGCTTATGTTGTATGATGTATATGTTTAAGATAGATGTGGATATGCTTATGATGACGCGACAAATGCTTATGTTTTATATGCTTATGATGGTTATGTGCATGTGCGACTAATATGCAGGATGTAATGGATGGTGATTTTTGTTTTTTATGTATGATGAATTCCTATGTTGTATGATGTATATGTTTAAGATAGATGTGGATATGCTTATGATGACGCGACAAATGCTTATGTTTTATATGCTTATGATGGTTATGTGCATGTTCGACTAATATGTGGGATGTAATGGATGGTGATTTTTGTTTTTTATGTATGATGAATGCCTATGTTGTATGATGTATATGTTTAAGATAGATGTGGATATGCTTATGATGACGTGAAAAATGCTTATGTTTTATATGCTTATGATGGTTATGTGCATTTTTGACTAATATGTGTGATGCAGGATGTAATGGATGTATTATAATGGTATTGATGGTGGACCTAACACTTGATATTGTAGGTGGCAATATTATGGATGAACCTAAGATAGTGTGTAAATGTATGGATCTAAAATGTAATTATATCATGATAAGTGTCAATAGGGTCCTAGGTGGTAGTGGAAGATGAATGCGGATATTGTGTGAGTGTGCACTTGTCAAAAACCCTTTTAGTATCCTGAGAAGAATAGGGGATGGAGGAGAAATATTTGCACAACCAAAATTATAGGATGAATATAATGCAATGGTCATGATTATGAAATGCAATCCTAATACAATTTTCCATCTTTGGAGCACTGGTTTTTGCTATAGCATAAGACACGATACACCAAGGTATGGAGGACCAAGGTAGATTAGTGTCTAATGCATGAAACAAACACAATAGACAAGAAGGTTATCCCAACACCCCACAGTCACAAAGAAAGACCTTGGTCAGGTCAGGTATTGAGATAACCACAAGCACAAAAGGATGCCCCAACATAACACAAGACCTCGGGGATCTTGGTGGGTACTACGCGGGACAACCAAGAAGACATAATCACACAAAAGATCAAGATACGCCCCTATGTGGACCAATCAAAACATGCCCTAATATGATGGATTATGGCGGCCTTGATAAGTGGTGATAGGGAGCTCAAATGATAAACAAAAGCCAAAAGCATCAAAAGATCACAATCAATTTCAAATGTCCTTTGCCATAGGATCAAGGGGATAGATGGGATTGATGCAGTCTGTTAGGAAGGATGCATCTTGTTGAAACTGATGATGGATACTAAGCTAAAAGATCGATATGATGTAGGATATTTAAAACTGATTGGATTTGTTGATATAAGTGGATCTTGTTTGTTAAGAACCAGCTAGATAAGGGCATAGCTTGACGACACGACACAAGGGAGACAAGACATGAGACTGACACAACCTAAAGACCTAGGGGCTCGGGGGATGATTATAGATTAGCCTTGTCTACGTGAAAGCACAGAGCCCTCATAGTTCCAGAAAAAGACCATGGATAAAGCAAAAAGAAGACAATGGTGACCGATGATGAAGGACACAAAACACGACAAACAAATGCCCCGGGGGAGGATCAAATGACCAACCTTGCCTACGTGAAAGCACAAGGGCAACGTAGTTTGATGATGAACGACCATGGATAAAAGCGGAAAGGGACTAGTGAAGGCAAAGTGATGGAGGACCAAAACAAGTTGATCCAAAATGCCCTAGGGGTAGATCGAATGATCAGCCTTGCCTATGTGAAAGTGTAGGGGCAACGTAGTTCGACCAGTGATGCGGAAGGATGAGATCTAGATGGAGACCGCCACGATGGATGATCCTATATGAGGACATAGACCAACCAACAAAGGGAATGATCCTATATGATGATACTGACCGACCAACAAAAGGGGATACTAAAAATCTCAGGATGAGGGATAGGCTAGATGGGTCGTCCAATGCTCAATCAATATATACCAAGCAGCCTAGGTAGAGGTGGGTGAGGGCGATAGTGAGGATGAAGGCATAAAATAACCAGGATGTCAGGTAGATAATGATTAAGCCCTCTACGGATGACGCCTGTTACCAGGTTTTCACCATCCATACTTATCCAAGGCACCACCAAGAGGTGGTTTTCACCATGGGACGGATTTATTTTTCTTTACTATTTTTTGGATTATTATTATTTTTTGATTTTTTTTTTGATTTTTTTGATTTTTTGATTTAGGCGGGGTTACCAAATGGACTTAGGCGTAAAACTTCTTCAGATGCATGATATTGACGGGTTCGTCAAGGGGATCTCCTTCAAGAGTAGTCAACCTGTAGGCCCTAGATCCATATTTGGCGGCTATGATATAAGGCCCTAACCAGTTTTCCTAAAAGTTTCCCTTTTTATCACGATTTGGTTGAGTATGCTGGTTCTCCTTAAGCACAAACTCACCAACCTGGAATTGTCAAGGACATACCTTTTATTGTAATTACGTTTGAAGCGATTTTGGTATGCTTGTAGGTGATCATAAGCTTTTATTCTTTGTTCATCCAATAATTCCAGTTGTGCAAGTTGTGCAACACGAGCATCTTCTTTGCTGAGAAGATTCTTCAGAGAAATCCTCAGTGATAGGAGCTCAACTTCAATTGGCAAGATGGCTTCAGCACCATATACTAAAGAATAGGGGGTGGCGCCTGTTGGGGTGCAGATGGATGTACGGTATGCCTAGAGGGCAGGATGAATATGGAGGTGCCAATCTCGTCTAGTGTTATTGACAATCTTTTTGAGGATGCAGATAAGGGTCTTGTTGGTTGCCTCTGTCTGACCATTGCCCTAGGGGTAATAAGGCGTTGACCAACGGTGTTGGATATGAAAGGTGTTGCAAAGGTTTTTCATGGCTTGGTTCTTGAAGGGTTTTCCGTTATCAGAGAGGATGGTTGATGGGATACCATATCTATAGAGAATATGGTAAAGGATAAATTTTGAGATTTGGACACCCGTGATTTGTGAGTGGCATTGCTTCCACCCACTTAGTGAAGTATTCAGTGGCGGTAATTATGAATGTATGGCTATCAGATGATGGTGGGTAAATCTTTCCAATTAAGTCGAAACCCCATTGAGAAAAGGGCCACGGTGCTAGGAGGGGTTGAAGATCTTGTGCTGGCGCATGAATCAAATCTACATGTTGTTGGCATTGAAGGCACTTCTTTACAAATTCACAAGCATCATGTTCTAATGTGGGCCAATAATATCCAGCTCGTAGGATCCTTTTGGCCAGAGCCATACCATTTGAGTGAGCCCCACAAACACCACCATGTACTTCTGTTAGTGTCGTGCAGGATTCGGTCTCATTCAGACATCTAAGGAGGATTCCATCATACCCACGATGATAAAGCGTATCACTGACAATGACGTTTTGGGAAGAGCGATGAACAAAGGATTTGCATTGGTTGCACGTAAGTTCTAGGGGTATGATATTATCACGAAGATAGGTGTATATGTCCTATACCATGGGGAGGCGGGACCTACGATATTGCCCACCATATCAGTTTTAGGAATATCATACGTAGGGATTAAGAGTTGTTCAACAAGAAACTCACATTCTATTTGGTCTTTAGGCATGTCAATCAGGGAACCAATAGTGGCCATTGCATCTGCCGCTTTATTCTGTACCCGAGGAATTTGATCAAACTGTATGAAAGTGAAGTATTTCTTGAAATCGTCCACCATGCGTTTATAGGGTAACAGTTTATCATCTTTTGTGAGGAATTCATCATTAACTTGCCTAATGACTAGCAAAGAATCACCAAAGACTTTCAAATGAGTTATGTGCCACTGCTTCGCAATTCTGAGGCCGGTGAGGAGAGCTTCGTACTCTGCGATGTTGTTGGTACATGGGAATCCTATCCTGAATGATTTTGGGATGTAGTCACCTTGAGGGGTAATTAATAAAATTCCTACTCCAGATCCACTATGAGTGCATAAGCCATCAAAATATAGTGTCCAAGCTAGTGCTTCTTTGACTGTGTAGATTTCTTCGTCTGGGAATTCAGTGTCTAGCGGGTAGGCATCTACTAATGGTGCCTCAGCCAATTGATTAGCTATGACTTGTCCTTTTATGGCTTTTCGATCTACATACTCTATGTCAAACTCACTTAGGAGCATGACCCATTTGGCCATGCAGCTAATCAGAGTGGTTCTAGATAACAAATACTTCAGGGGATCAATTTTAGTGATTAATTTGACTGGATGGCTGAGCATGTAATGATGAAGTTTTTGTGTGCTGAAGACTAGCGCAAGGCAAGCTTTTTCCATGGGGGAATAATTTAACTCATAGCCAACCAATGTTCGACTGATGTAGTAGATTTCCCTCTCTTTGAACAACTCATCATGTTGTGCCAACAATGCCCCCAGTGCGACTGAAGTAGCAGAGATGTAAAGCAGGAGGGGTTTTCCTAGAATAGGCGGCATCAAGATCGGTGGATGAGCTAAATATTCCTTAATTTTATTGAAACCCATCTGACACTGTTGAGTCCATCGGAAGGTGGAATATTTCTTCAAAAGATGTGTGAATGGTTGACATTTATCTGCTAGCTGGGCTATGAACCGACGGATGGACTGCATCTTCCCCTAGAGGCTTCTTAACTGCTTCAGATTGCGTGGAGGTGGCATGTCCAAAATAGCTTTTACCTTGGCAAGATCAACTTCAATGCCCCTACGAGAGACTATGAAACCCAACAACTTTCCAGACATGACCCCAAAGACACTTTTTTGGATTTAGCCGCAACTTGTAATGCTCTAATTGCTCAAATATCTTTTTTAGGATGGCAAGATGTTCTGCTCGTGTTTTGGAATTTCCTACCAAGTCATCGACATAATCCTCCATGATGATATGGATGAGGTCATGGAAGATGACTGTCATCGCCCTCTAATATGTTGCCCCCGCATTTTTGAGACCAAAGGGCATAACATTATAATAGAAAGTACCCCAAGGTGTTGTTAAGGTGGTCTTGTGTTGGTCCTCAGGTGCAATTCGAATTTGATTATAACCAGAGAAGCCATCCATAAGTGATAACATCTCATGTCCTGCTGTCAAGTCGACCAACATGTCAATGTTAGGTAGGGGGAAGTCGTCTTTTGAGTAGGCTTTGTTAAGATCCCTAAAGTCTGTGCAGACCCAAATGTCTCCATTTGGTTTGGCAACTGGTACTATACTGGAGATCCACTTAGAGTAGTCAATTGGCCTGATGAAACTTGCCTCTAGTAACTTTTCCAATTCCTTTTTGACTAATAATGCGACTTGCGGATGCATCTTGCGGAGCTTCTATTTGATAGGCTTGGCGTCTGGGCGAATGTTTAAATGATGAACCACTAAGGTGGGCTCTAAGCCTGGCATGTCTAAGTATGACCAAGCAAAGTTAATGATTCCCTCTTGAAGTAGCTGCATGATGACCGGATACTCTTGCTCTGAGAGTGACTTAGCTACATAGGTGATTTTAGGATTTTCAGCAATACCCAGATTAACTTCTTGAGTCTCTTCAATTAGAATAGATGATCGGGTAGATAACTGAGTTCCCACAAGGGGAAGATGAACATCTCCATCTTCCAGCACCTCTTGGAGGTTTTTGCCATCAGATGCGTCCTTTATTTTTACTTTTTCAAAGTCAGGAAGCGCCTCAGAGAGGTTTTCACTAGATGACCGCTTTTTACTTTTCTTATTCTTATTTTTGCGACTGGAGTGTTTATCCTCCCCCAATCCCATAAGGTTGACATATGTATCCACAGACATATTGACAGGTGTGGTACTATGTAGGTCCCAGTCAATAAGCCCAGGGTGACAAAAGGACAGGTTAATGGTGCAAATGGATAGGCATTCGAACATGGATGATAATTCGGTGTGATCAACGTCATCGTACGCATGTATGATGGATTCCTCCTCGAGTATATCTTCCAATGAGTCCTTGTCCACTGTGACACTATAGGATGTATTAGATGATGTTGCAGAACCTTTATGTTTTCTGTCATACCCAATGCCTATGTTTTTGGGTAGCTTTGACATATCAATGGGTTGCAACCGCCCTTGTTCTTCTTTACCTAGGCCCCTACCTTAGTAATTATAATTTTCCGCAAACTTAGCTGACCATGGATATGCTTCTTGAAAATATTCCTTTAGAGGAGGATCTAGCTGGGGTTCTTCTCAGTAAACCCATTAGCTTATGTCCTCTTCTGGTGCATCTATCTTAACACTTGGGGATCTAAAAGTGGTGGTAGGGATGTCTTTACCACTAAAGGTGATAGTCTTGTCTTCCTTTGGTGTAGCATGCAAAGGTTGACCATACTCGTGTGGTGATGGTGGCATGGTTGCTACATTGAGAGCCATATGCATTTCATATTCACCACACCCTTTGTCAATGATCTGGACTTTGGTGACTGTAGGATTAGTGGTGGAAGATGGAGTGGTTTTCGCGATGGAGGGTGGGTTAGCGGATGATGACTGGGATGCCCCCATTTCAACCCTAGGACAATAATGTAAATGGGGGAATGACGCTTCTAAAGCGCAACAATATTCAAATGGTTGGGGGTCAGCATAGATGGTGACTTCTTGTCCGTTGACTGGGAATTTTAGGCACTGATGGTATGTGGAGGGGACGGCTTGCATATCATGGAGCCATGGGCGGCCAAGGAGGAGATTATATGGTAAGTCCAGATCAAGGACATGATAGGTAGTGTATTGAAGCACAGGTCCCACTTGGATAGGAAGACTGATGATTCCCTCTGAATTTCTTTCTGCATTATCATATGCTTTGATTGTGATGATCTGATTACTTAAATCCACTTGAGTATACCCCACCAGTTTTATGAATTTTAGAGTACACAAATTGAGGGCAGAGCCATTATCTACCAAGACCCTTTTTATTTTATGGCAGGCAACCACGACTTTGATATGTAAGGGGTGATTATGATTGACATCGATGTTTGGCATATCATTTTGGCTGAAGTGCAGTTGATGAGATAAAGCCAAGTGTCCCACCAAAGCTTGGAATTGTGTGGGGTTGATGTCATTAGGTACATGGGTTTCTTGTAGGGATCTGTTGAGGATTTCTTGATGCACAAGGGAAGAATTAAGTAAATCCAAAATGGAGATATGTGCAGGGGTCTTTCCTAAGTGATCAAGGATGTTGTACTAAGAGCTTATGGGAGTTGATTGGGAAGGTGTAGAGGCTATTGGGACAGTGATGTAGGCTCGTCGTGTGGTAACAGAACACTGAGGGTCTTTGGCTTTAACATGTATCATGGATACACGAGGTTCTACCTGCTCAATATAATGAATAATACCCTCGTAATTGAGGGGTACATTCTTATAACTCACATTATTTGTGTTGTTGTTTTGAGGATTACTGCTGGAGGTGCTCGGGCCTTGATTATGGTTTGGAAAGGCATTTTGATATATTTGTAATTGAGCATTGGACGATGAGGCTTGATTGGTATCAACCTTGATATCTCCTCGATCAATGAGATCTTGGACATAGTTTTTTAGACACTGACATTTGTTTAAAGAGTGTCCTTTGATTTTATGGAACTCACAATACTCATTTTCCTTAAACCATGCGGGCTTGGGTTTGAACTCATCAAATGGCTTGGTGATAGGGTATGTGATGGGGTAGTTTATTTGTAACAACTTATTCAAAAAAAAACTCAGAGGTTCTCCTAATTGAGCGTATTGATGTTTGGTGTTCCCCTGATTGTTCTGGTTCAACTGGCGAGGTGTCCCCTATGGTATAGAGATGGCGTTGGGTATAGATGGTTGTTGTTTTTGGGATGTATTAGTGACTTGGACATGTTTAGTGTCTGTCACGCCATCATTCACTGCATTCTTGTTCTTGTTCCAAAATCATGGTTTATCGCCAAATGACCTCTCTTTATCATGACTATGTATTTTGATGTGTCCTTTGGTAATAAGGGCACGTTTGAGGATGGGTCCCTTTTCCACTATCTTCGTGAAAGTGGTGACACAATGTAACCTAAAATTATGGGCCATGTCAGGATGAGAGTTTTCCACAAAAAAGTGACCATGTCTTTTTCTTTCAGAGGGGTCTTCATTCGGCTTGCTAATGCCTGCCACCTTTGTAGATAGCTAGTAAAGGTTTCCCCCTCACGTTGTTTCTCTTTGAGGAGATCTAAGGTGTTTGTGTCCTCCAAATTGAAAGAGAAGTAGGATACAAATTTTTCTAACAGGTCTGCAAAAGTTTTTATGGACCCTTTTTCGAGAGTCATGAACCAAGCTAGGGCATGGCTTGCCAGGCTTCGTGGGAACAGGCGCAAGAGATAGTTGTCATTGTACATAACTTCTTGACACTGGGAGTAAAACTCCTACAAGTGAGCCTTAGGGTCTTTGTTTCCCTTGTATTTGTCAAACTTTGGTATCTCAAAATGTTTAGGAAACAGGATTAATGAGATGGAGGGATCAAATGGATATAGGCATATGTCTTCAAATTTGAATGATTGTTTACCCGTCTCCACTTGAAGGTCTTTCAATGCCGCTTTGATTTCCAACAGATCCGAGTTGGCCGATGGCGGGTTGGGGGGATATTGATGATAGGATAATAAAGGATCTTGGTGAGAGAGTCTCGGATTGTTGAAATATGGATTTGGATGGTTGGATGATGATATGCCTTGCTAGTAAGATAGGGGATTTTGTTGATACGGGGGCTATTGTTGTGGAGTATAGTACGGATTTGTTTGATAAAAGTGTGGGGTAAGCTGTTGAGAAGCTTGGATGGGATGTTGTGTATTGGTTTGTTGGTGTTGAAGGTATTGTTGTGATTGTTGGGAGGTCACATAGGGCGGTCATTGGTGAAATTGATGCTGATTATGATAGTAGTAGTGTTGGGGGGTTGTTGTTGTGATGTCAAATGTTGTATGGGCTGAGATGGGATATTGTGTTGTAGTTGAGCCTGCGGGCACAAAATGGATGAGAGAAAAGGGCATATGGTCTGAGAAATAGATCGAGATGGATTTCCTTATGGTTGGTAGGGTGGTTGTTGTGAAGAGACCAAAGCATTATGTATAGGTGGTTGCTGATGAGATGGCTGAGGTAGCGTAGAAGCGTTTTGTAAAGGGGGTTGTTGGGTACCACCTGAAACATTCAGCTGGGGTGTGCCTTGTGGAGGTAATTGAGGTAGAATTTTGGATTGGTGAAGCTATTGAGATGTATATGAAGATGATGGTAGATTTGTGGTCCCAGGAGGTGGAAGTGATGTGGTAAAGGGGGTGCCCCTAGTGTTGACTGTAGGTTGATTCGAAAGAGGGGGTGTTGTTAACGTTAATGGCGCAGTTTGTGGAACATTTTGTGGAATACCATAGGCCAAAGGATTATTGGGATCAGGCACGTGAGGACCTCCCATAACTGAGGTCGAAGCGTGTGGGGGATAGTCAACATGATAGAGAACAACATTTCCAAATTCAGGTTGATGCCAACCCTCAACTGGAGGAACATTGGGGAAGTACGAACCTTCTGGTGCATTTTGTGAACCTTGGAGTACGTTAGATGGGGAATTCCCACATTTGGACAAGTCAACACCTGAGGGGAGTTTGACACCCTTCTCAATTAGGTGGGCCAAAATTTCTTCCCCATGTTTTTCAAGCAGACTGTCAGTCATTTGCACACTGGTAGGATTACTAAAATGTTCCTCAAGTGTGAGTTCCGGTTGATTAGCCATACTCTCTTCACCATGTGGTGAGTTGTTCTGATTTTCGGTGTTGGAGTGAGATGAACTACCATTATGAGGATCTTGGGGGACGCTCTTAGGATCTTGAGCAATATTTGCACCATTGGTGGGATTTGTATTGTTATTAAGGTCTTGAGACATGTTTGCTTGGGAATTTTGACCTTGTTGTTGTTCCATTTGTCTCTTAACTTGTGACCTAGTTTGAATGGGCATGCAAATGTGCTATGGGTGGATTATAAAGATATTTTTGATGAATGACTTGATTGTAGTTGGATGAGATGTGATTTTGATAGGATTTGGATTTTGATTAGATTTTGTTTAGATATATTGGATTGGATCAGATTTTGATGGGATCGAATTTGGATTGGCAAGATTGGATTTTGATTGAATTGGATTGGATTATTAAGATCAATAGGATAGCATTGGTTGAATGGATGTGATTTGGTTGATTGGGTAATTTGATCGAATGATTGGTTTTGATAGATTTGGGTGATTGGATGGGTATGATTGGATGATGAAAGATGTGAGAGAGACCTTGAGTTTAATCAAAGGAAGTTACCTTTAGTGACCCAGAGCTTTGATTGATTAAGAGGATGATTATGACACCGAATCCACCTTAAGATAGGAATGGATTGATTGGGCCGAGGATGATAACTTACGACACCGAATTCACCTCAAGATGGAAGCAAATTGATTGGGGTCGAAGTTAAAGACTAATAATCAAATTCAAGTGCTATGGTCAATTTGGGTAACCACTTTGTAATACAAGGTTAAGGCGATTTGGTTATGAGTGGTGTTTGGTGATGTAAATGGTAAGATTATGACATTCGCTAGGTGAGGGTATGGACTTTTGAATGGAATATAAGGAAATTAGAATGAATGGGTGGATTGAAGATGATTGTGGAGAATGAGTGGTGATTTAGAATGGTTAAACAAAGATTTGGAATGATAAGATGGAGGTTTAAACTGATCAAATGGAGGTTTTGGGAGACTTAGAGTGACGAAACAGAGGCTTGGGATGATGAGATAATGGTTGGGAATGATTAAATGATGGTTTAGAGGCTAAATAGATCTAAATGGGGAAATTTCGGGTGTTCAGGAGAGCAAATCCGCCCCTCTGAGGAAATCAGGGGCATTGACAGCTTTTATGCAATAAATCAAGGGTGCTTCCACCTTTCTGCAGCAAAATTAGGGGCACTTCCACCTTTTTGCAGTAAAACAGGGGTGCTTCTGCCTTTCTGCAATAAAATCAGGGGCGTTTCCACCTTTCTGCAATAAAAAAGGGGCGCTTCCGCCTTTCTGCAGTAAAATCAGGGGCACTTTTGCCTTTCTATAGTAAAACAGGGTGCTTCCGCCTTTCTGCAGTAAAACAGGGGCACTTCCACCTTTTTGTAGTAAGATAGAGCTTGGTTTTGATGGCAATGGCTATGGCAAGGACTCAAAATGATAAAGTAAGGCCAATGTATCAAACATTTCACAGGTTTTTCACAAGAAAACACTTCAAGCAAGCACAATCCTAGGATTAATGTTAAGGGTATGGCCAGGAAAGGTCTTAATCTAGGATGCACAAATCTTCTAGGGAGTCCTCTATATACTCTCGGTATGTGAGGCACAACCGTGAACACCAGCCCATCACAAGCGTGAGTCGGGAACCCCAGCGAGATACTGAAAGGCTTAGACCAACTCTTCATGTCTATCTAGGTATCACCCTAGCTTTGATGCTCCGCCAATTATGATGTGACTGGATTGGGGTACAACTTTCATTCTCCCCCCTTTATATACCCCACCAGTATGTGTGGTTGGAATCGTCCCTTGGAGTGATGAAATCCCCAAGTAGGTCCCACTAGAAAGAAGACACTAACCGTTTCCAACTACTCCCCAGGCTCACATGAAGTGCAAGGGGAAAGTGAAAACAAATTAATTCCCCCTTGGGTGACACAATAATAGACAAACATAGCAAGCAATAAAAGTTACTTGAACCACCTAATTAGACTATGTTCAAACAACAAGGATATTTTTTTAAAAATTTGATCAAATAGATGGCCTTGCAAGCAAACGTTAGCTATCTTATCCTTCGTTCTTGGTCAATTATGCCATAATATGCTGCAGAACATTAGCAAAAAATACCAATATCCTTGCCAAAACAATGTTAGAGGGTTACTACTTGAAAATAGCTAAAAACAAGAGCAAAAACGAAGCTAAAATGACCATTTTTACCTTCCAAACTGTGCTGTTTTGGGGCGTAGCTACCTTTCTGCAGCAAAATCAGGGGCGCTTTTTCCTTTCTGCAGTAAAACAGAGGGCACTACCACCTTTCTATAGTAAAACAGGGGCGCGCTGCCGCTTTTTTACAGTAAAACAAAGGGCACTTCCACCTTTCTGCAACAAAACTAGGGGCACTTCCGCCTTTCTGTAGTAAGACAGAGGGTGCTTCCACCTTTCTGTGGTAAAGCAAAGGGCGCTTCCACCTTTCTGCAGCAAAATTTTAGAGGAAAAGAGCCTTTCAAAATGAAAGGGCGTATCTGCCCCTCTGCAAGAAACTTTATCAAATTTTTGAAAAAGAAAAGTTGTAAGCCCTACTGCAAGAAAGTGTTAGAAAATATCTTCTAAGCAAAGTAACGTATACACCTAACTGCAGCAAACTGTTAGAAAAAATTAAATTTTCAGATATAGGGCATGACCGCCTTTCTGCAGCAGACAAGAGGGCGTTGTCGCCTTTCTGCGGCAAAATCAGGGGTGCTTCCGCCTTTCTGCAGTAAAGCAGAAGGCGCTTATGCCTTTCTGTGGTAAAGTAGAGGGCGCTTCCACCTTTCTGCAGTAAAGTAGAGGGCACTTCCGCCTTTCTGCGGTAAAACAGAGGGCACTTTCACCTTTTTGTGACCTTTTTCTGCAAAATACTTAGCAAAAATAAAGGTTAAATGCAAGAACCCGTTTGTGGGTCCCACCGGGCATGCCAGAAATGTGTACCTTGGAATTTTACCCTAGTCTAATGTGCAAAATAACTAAAAATGCAAGTGGAAAAACACTAAGAACACTTCAATGATTAGCCTAAAGAGTGATAAAACAAGGAAAATAGATAGAATAAAATGCAACTCGATTATACCTTCCTTGTTGTTGAAGACTCCTTGGTTGGCCCTTGATTTAGATGAATTTGTGTGCTCCTTGGATGGCTTTTTGGTGTAGCTAGATGCAAGATTGAATATGAAAGATGATCAAAGTGGATGGCTAAATGGTAGCAAATGCTTGAGAATGAAAATTGGCAGCATAAGTTTGCTCAAAATGAAAGTGTTGAAAATTCCCTTGAGGAAGGGGTATTTATAGGAGAATTTGAATTCTTTAGAGAATTCAACGGTTGAGATTCATCCAACAAGATCAAGATGAAGGGCTATGGTGGGTTGAGAACTCACAAGCCCTCACATCTTGACATGTGGATGGTGAAGTGGCTAAGAGGAGATGAGGTGTAAGTGAGGTGGCCAAAAGGTACATGAGGTGGAGGAAGGACAAGTACCTTCCAAGTACTTTGGGGAGTGAGAAGATTTTCTCTAAAAGGAATTTCTTGTCCCCAAGTGAGAGTGAAAGGGACATTTGAGAAATTTTGGAATTCCTCAAAAATATCCATGGGAAAAGGAGAGGTGGTTGGAGAAATAAATGTGAATTAAAAATTCACATTCTTGGGAGAGTCTAAAGGATAAAAGGTGAGCTCCAAAAAGGTGGGACTTGGTCACATGTGGATGATGTGACAATTCCAAGGTTCTAGAAGCCTTGGAAGATAGAATGTGAATTAAAAATTCACATGGAATCTAGAATAAATAAATGTGAATTAAAAACTCACATGGGAAAGAGGGTCAATGTTAAAAAGAGATAAATGCAAAGGTTGACTAAAAAGGTGGTGCTAAATATGGCTAATGACCTTGGTTAAGGTTGTGCAAATATTGAATTAGAATAATTGATGGAAGATTAGAGGCAAGTGGCAAATGTAGGAGGATGTGACATTAATCTTTGATTAAGAGGATGCACATCATAATCATGAATTAATTAAATTAATTAAGATTAGAGCAAGATCATGGAGGATGTGACAAGGAGAGAGAGAATGAAGAATTTTAAATTGATTTTAAATCAAAGGGATAAAAAATGACTAAATTAAATAAATTGGTGTATTTATTTAATTTAGAGAGGAAGAAGGTGAAAGATAAAGCATTTAGTTATTAAATTAAATACTTTACAGATATGAGACAAAAGGTGTAATATTAATTTAATAAATTAATATTTAATATGATAGACAAAAAGGGAGTAAATTTAGTCATATGGGAGTGATTAAATTTAGATGCCTACATTCATAATTAATTAAATTTATATAAAATTTATTACATTTTTTTAAAAGGTTGATTATTTTAATTTGATCAATTATATCCCCCAATCATTAATTCTTCTAAATCTAATTATTAATTTCAACTAATTGTCATTATAATTTTTTTCAATTATAAATTCCTCCAAATACCCAAATTTTCCATCATGTGACAAGTATCCCTAACCCTCTTCAATGCTCACACATGTATGAGTATGCACAAGTCACCATCACCTTCCACCTCATCATTTGACCAATTATTCCATTGGTTGCTCACACATGTGTGAGATTCTCCCACACATATGTAGCCACCCTACACTTTCCTCTTTCATTAATATGTCACACTTCTTGATTTATCCCCTCTTACATTTGTCAAAACCTGTCCACTTTTCAACCTCATGTTCTTCCCAATGTGTGCTCACACATGTGTGAGCATACCTAGCCTTCTTCCCCATGCCACATATCATTTTATCAACCCTATACCTTGTAACACTTGTCATAAGGCTAAGACTTCATCCTCTCATGCAATCTTAACACTCCATCTCACCATGCAATTTGAACCCTCCATTCTTACCATCAAAACATTATAAATTGAAGCCTTGTCCTTCATTCTCCCTAAATAAATTTGAGCTAAATTTATGTTGTTAAATTTGTCTTTAAAATCCATCCAATCCTACCAAGGTTAGGTTAGTTTTGAGAGAAATCTACACTCATTAAAGTATCACAACCAAGTATTCACATTGAAAAGCATATCAAGTAGGAAAGGGTGCTTCTACATCAAGCTCAATTGGAGGAATAAGGTGGTAAAAGGTATAAGGTGTTGTGCTTATTTATTTATCTTTGTATTCTTTCCTTTCACTATTTTCTTAAAATTTTTTTGCACACTCGATGGGGCCCATGTCCTTTTTTTACTAATACTTTGTCTTAATTTTTCATGATTTTGAGTTCTAAAAATTAGAATGACACTTTTTCCTTGTGATTCAACACTTACACTTTGATAACAATGCTTACACCCTATGCCTTAGTGCTTACACTTTTCACCGTTACACTTTGGTTTCAATGCTTCTACCTTACTTTGACACTTTTGACTTGGTTTTGACGCTTCAATTTTTAGTAGTTTTCTATTTATTTTTAATTGATTTTGTAAATTTTCAACCCTCTATGTGTTGCATATGTTTGTTCCATTGGTTTCACTATCTATTTGAATTTCTTAACTCTCTATTTTGTAGGAACTTTTTCTTGCAGGTCTTGTTGTCCAACCTCGTTCAACGCTTCTGCCCTATAGATCCACACTTGCATTGTTTGACACTTTCACCACATAACTTGATGCTTTAGATTCCTTTCTATTTTTCATAATTTTATTGCTTCTTTCATCTTTATGTTTCTATTTTTCTATATTGTTTTATCAAATCTAACCATTATCTCCCTTTTATTTTTTATATTTTTGTTTATTTTCCATAAAATATTTAACTTTTTTTAATCTTTATATAGATCAATGCTTGTATTTTGTACTTCAATGCTTGCATTTTGGTTCCATGATTACAACCTATGGATTGATGCTTTCATTATAATTATAAAATCTTTCAGTTAGCTTTTGTTCTATCTTTTAGTGCTTGCACAATTTTGTGCTTATGCTTTGTATTGCAATGCTTCTACTATTTTTATTTTGTGATTTTTGAATTTGAGATTTTCAATTAATCATCTATCTAATGTGTTCCCTAACTAAGTTTAACTCAAGAATACATGTCACATTTGATGGTCAATGTTACAAGATGGTAAGAGGTAATTTAGTTCTTTCTAATGCAGTGTGACAAGGTAATTTATATAGGATGGAACATTATACATTTTTAGTATTGTAATTACATCTAAATTAGGGTTGTTGTGGATTCTTAAGATAGGTCATCTAAGTGAGAAATTAATAACAACCCTGGACAATAAATACATTGTAGATGGGCTTGTTGATTGTTCTGTTGATATTAGATTTTATGAGCATTACGTGTTGGGAAAACATGTAATCAATTATAGTTTAACTTTAGAATCACTAGAGTATAGAAGATATTAAAGGTTATACCTAGTGATGTGTTTGGTCATGTAGATATCCAATCCATTGGTGAGTCTCTATGGTATGTATCATTACCTACCAGATATCCTAAGTACATGGGTGCATTTTATTAGAAGAATGTCTTAAGTGTTTCTAGAGTTTCAAGAGTCTATGGATCTTGTTGAGAATTAGACCAGTAAGAATATAAAGGTACTTAGGATGGATAATGATAGTGAATTATACTAAAAGGAGTTTAATCTATTGTATAATCACACTAGAATTATGAAGTAAAGGAAAAATTTAGATGCACCAAAATAGAATGAAGTGACTAAGAGGTTGAATAGAACCTTGCTAGATCAAGCCATAAGTATGTTGAGTGGTGTTAATCTGGGATAGGAATTATGGGCTCAAGTTCTTAGTACCACATGCTACTTGAAGAACATGTCTCGTATGTTTTCATTGCAAGATAGTAAACCATATGAAATTTGGATTGATAGAAAACTATTTGTAACACATTTGAGGGTCCTTGGTCTTGAAACATTTTTTAGGTGGAAAATGAGAAATGATCTAAGTTAGATTTCAAGGTGAAAAGGTGTATTTTCATTACTAAAGGCGAGAATGTTCAATGTTACAAAATTTTGTATCTAGAAACACTATAAGTTCTCTACTCAAGGGGTGTTACATTTAGGGGAAATATAAAGTATTGTTCAATGAAGAATAGTCAATAGATAATGAGAGGGAAAATTCTTATTTTGAAATAAAATTGGAGAAACTAAATGCATTTGAAACTAATTAGAATACTAGGCATGATAGTTTCAGAGAAGAAGATGCAAGAATGTTTTATGAAAAACATGAAGAAGAATATAAGGTAGATGTGATAGAAAATTCCACTATCAAATACATGAGAAGGTCTACAAGAAAATTGAGATCACCAGGAATGTATATAGTCCACTAGATTTTCTTTGTGTTTTTATCTTACTTGTATTGATAAAAAACCTTCTTTTTTTTTTGAAGAGGCTCTCACTTGTAGAAATCAATTCTTGGAATAATTCCATGGGCAAGGAGATGATGGTATTGAAGAAGGGTAAGAAATAGGATTTGGTTGATCTACTTGAGGATAATAAACCCACTGAAATCAAGTGGGTACTCAAGATTTTTTTAGATAAGATGGACCACTTGAGAAATATGAGGTGTAGTAAGTGGAAAAAGGGACATCCCTAGGTTGAGGGAATTAACTTTGGTCAGATATTTTCTCTTATTGCTAAGTTGACTATTTTTAGGATATTATTGTATACATCTAAAATTGGTCTAGAGAAAATTAATTAAATACTAGTTGTTTAATTAATAAAAATCTTTATTTCCTTTACTTATAAATAAATTGCAAAATTTATTTATATAGTTTGTATTTCTTAATTATTCTTATCTAAACCACTTTCTTCATGATTTAATTAAATAAAAAAATTAACTAATTTGTTTTATTTGATTAATTCCCTCCAAATAAATTTGAATTTTAAAATTGGAATTTAGTCACATTTCTCGATATTTTCTAACCTCCTTCCACCTCATCTTCCACCTCACTATGTGTCACATGAAATTAATTATTTCTAATTTCTAAATGGGCATTTATCCTCAACAATTTTAACAACCTCAGAGACACATGGCTTCTCCTTTCCATTTATTCCCTTCTACACTTGGCAAGCTTGTTCTATTAAACGAAACAACTTCCCTAATTCTCTCTAACCTCTTCACTTCTCACCATTGATCTCTCCAGATTGAATCTTGATCATCCACTACTGCCACAACACTTGATGCCTTGATGAATTATATAAATAGAGGATCATTTACAATTTTTCATATAGAGAGCATAACATAAATTTACTCTACAGAAATACTTTCAACATTAGTGAGCTTAGCATTTGCATTTTATCTTAGAATTTAGCATTTGATTTCAAGTAGTGTTATAATAGAAATTTCATTTCTAGGAACTTAATTTGTTGCATTATCATTACAACATTTCCATAGCATATCCATTAGCTTAGCATTTTATCATTGCATCATTTAGCATCATTTTGTATACAACATCATATCATTCAACACATCATTTAGCATATCATCCATCAAATTCATCAATCATGTAGATGTAGGTATAGTTTCCTGTATTTTAGTTTAATGGATTCTTGTTTCTTAGATGTCATCCCAGTAGTTTAGTGCATACCTAAAATCTGAGAGCACTAATACAAGATCCTTAAGAATAGAGGATGATGGAACGACTTTGAGGAATCGCTTTATCATTTGTTTTGTTAAATTTGATTTCCTTAATATAACATGTTGCATCGATTGTGTGGTTTGAATTAATTGTTCTAATTCCCATATTTTACTCACACGGTTATTATGAATAATTGTGGCACTTGATTTGGAGATTGAGTATATGGATGTCAATATAAAATTCTTGCACGGAGATTAAGGAGTAAATTTACATGGAATAGCCTCAAGAATTCAAGGTGAAAGGTAAAGAGAAACTAGTCTACAAGTTCAAAAGGTCAATGTATGGATTAAGGTAGTCCCCTTATATGTGGAAGTTAACATTTGATATATATGCTCTAGATTTAATTTTAAAATAAGTGACATTGATCATTTTTTAGACTTCTAATAGGTAAATTTTCACATTTTGAATATTATTTTTTATGTTGATGATATAATAATCCTTAGAGAAAAAATAATAAATTTATAAACTTAAAACTTAGTTGTTTAGTAATTTTGATATGGATATATTAAGAAATACTAGATAGATACTTAGTATGGAGATATATAGGGTCAGGAAAAAGATTAAACTATGACTAAATTAGAGGAATTATCTTGAGGTTTTTTATTAAGGTTTTGGATGTAGGACTATAAACTGGTAAGTACACCTCTACTAGTTGGTAGAAAAATGATTTTGGAACAATGTCCTAAATCTACAAATGATTTGGAGGGAATAAGGAATTTTCCTTATTTTATTGTGTCATGAAAGGACATAAAGGATAATAATTCAATAATTTTTCATGTGTTCAAGAAGTAATCCTCAAGCACCTAACATATATGCACCAACTCCATATGTGACCACTAGCGAAACCAAAGGGGCTTATTTCTAGGAAACCAAAGCCAAGTATGTCACCACAAGACCAAATTGAAAGGAAGAGATGGATAAGAAAATATTATAAATCAATTTTAAATTAATTTTAATTAAAAAAGAAAATATAAACTTTGGGGAAGTTTTCTTTTCTATAGAAACAATTCATAGGAAATCATTTTTTTTCGCATATAAAATATTTCCTTATAAAAAAAATTCCTTTATAAGAAATCATGACACCTCTAAGTAGAACTATAATATTTATAAAAAAAAATTCATTCCTTTCTACATCTACATGCAATGGTTTTCACACAAGCAGACATTACCTAGCTAGTGGAAGTTCTAAGTAAGTTCATGTTTGAAGCTAGGTAAACAAAAATGGACACGCATGAAGAATGTGTTTATGTACTTGAGAGGAGTTATAGATTATCAATTAAATTATAATGTTACTATTTATGTGGGTTTAGGGTTGACTATACAAGAATTTATAAATTTAGATTGATTTGGAAGTCTTGATAATTGAAGGTAAACAAGTGGTTGTGTGTTTTATTCTATGATTATAAAAGAATTTATAAATTTAGTTTGATTTGGAAATCTTGATAATTGAACGTAAACAAGTGGTTGTGTTTTTATTCTATTTCATGGAGTAGTAATTCTAATGAGAAAGAGGTAGAAGATGGTTTCTCTATCCATTATTGAAGTACAATATATAACCAAAACATTTAATATCACTATCATAGCTCTACTTTTGCATTATCTATCATTGTTATATTATGTCTTGCATCAATAATATATAACCCTAATTCTTAAATTGGCCATCTAATTAGATATTCAATATAATTTATCTATAGAATCAAGTCTCAAGCACTTATTGAAAAATTCTTTTGTATCATTTTTAACTACTTATGTGTTTTTTGTATACATTTCTTGGTATATCTTATATCTTATCACAATATTTTTGAGTTGACTAATGGGGCTTGAATATAATCGAGGAAATCTCAATGATTCCTCATTAACATAACAATTATCAATGTTATTATATATATATATATATATATATATATATATGAAATTAGTTATAGTTCCCATTGATCTATAATTGAGAGAACATCATAGTAGCATTTACCATTCCTTCAAAACTAGAATACATTAAAATATTTTCTTATATAAGAAATTCACTCCCTCAAAATATCATTTAAAACACATCAAGAAATATCAAATAGTATTTGTAGCTTCTCTACTATGTAGGGATTGGATGAACATGTCTTTTCAATCAAAGAGTAATAAAAAAATATTTATTAACTAGGATATTAGTAAACAAAAAGAATGGCCTCCTAGAGGGTACAAAGTAAGTCTCAATTCTTACGGGGCTCATAAAATGATCTAAATGATAAGAATTACATGACTTCTCATGTTTCCAAGGAATAATCCTCAAGCACCCAATATATGCACCAAATCCACCATGTGACCATTAGAAAAACTAAAGAGGCTTAATTATAGGAAACCAAAACAAAGTATGTCACCAAAAGATCAAATCCAAAGGAAGAGATAGATAAGAAAATATTCCAAATCAAGTTTAGGTAATACCAATAAGAAAATATTCCAAATCAAGTTTAAGTAATACCAGTGAAAGATAAAGGACAATGTCAGGTCTAAGGGTAGGTAATGTATTATGTGTAGAGTTTTCAAATATCTCTTCATCTTGCACCAAGATAGCTTCACTTGGAAGATCTGTATTGGGAGAAGAGGAAATATGATCTTCATCACTTGTAGGAGAGGCATTGCCAAAGATACAACTATAGACACGTCAAATTGACATAATGCATTCAACTAGGTCATATTCATCCATTCGGCAAATAAATCAAGTTTATTTATCAATCTCCTAAAGTCATCAATTTAAATCAAATAAATCAAACTTGATCCTATCATCTCTTTGATTAAATAAATCAATCATTTATTTAATTAAATATCAAAGCATCATTCATCTCCCTTTGATTTGATTTAAATCCCTAAATCAAGTCAAAGTGGTCAAATCAGCCTAATCATCATCCTAGCTAATTAATCATGATTAAAGGCTAATCTCATCCCACTTGCATTCTCTAGATTTGGCCACTTGCACATGAAATTGCAATTAATTGATTTATCAAAATCTTTATTTTCAACTTGGCATAAAGGGAGAATATTCTCCAAGTTTGAATTTCCCCAAGTGGACATGTACACCAACAGCATTTATGAGGCCTTACATGCCTCTTACATGTCCCTTCCAAAGTAAAACTATACATTCATTGCACAAATTCAAATTCAAATTTTCCTCTCATGGGCACTCTTCCCAAATCTTGCACATCCATTGGCCTATCATCACTTGACAAGTGGTCTTATCTGATTGGCTGGATCTTTGTCCCACATTGGCCCATTTTCAACACTTAGCATTTTGAAAATCCTTAAATAAGTGCTTCATCTTTGAGCAAATCCTCCACAACTTTTATGCAAGGTTACTCTCTTAATTTGAGAGCTCATCTTGCTCATCACTCCACCATCTTCATAGCATTTTTATCTTAAGCTATCAATCAAGGATTGGGAAAGGGTCACTAGCACATGTGACACCAATCCACTATGGGATAGGTTTAATGTCATGTTTTTGTATGCTTTTATTTGGTTTCCCTTGTTTCATTTATGGCATGATTAACATGGCTTATTTTTCCATAGGGATGTTGAAATGTTGCTTTATTTTAAACTAACATTTTGTAGATTTTAGCATCCACAGTTATATAAAATTCTATATAAACTATGTTGTTTGTTTGCATGCCCTTTTCATTAAGCTTAGACCTCTAATTGGGCATAGAAAAATTTAAATTTTGTATGGTAGTTTAAAATCTTAGCTATGCCTTATTTTGTTTGAGTTTGAATTTTGTGTTAAAATCTCCATTCTTTTGGTTTTAATTGGTAAATAATCTACTACAACTAGTCAAAACACTTAACTAAGCCCCCTACCCTTATTTGTAGACCAACCGTACTAGTCGCTCATAGTTCCCTAGACATGGAGACCCCACCACATCCATGTGTTAAAAGAATGTTGCACAACGCCAAACCCAATGGTGGCCAACTTTGCTGGAACTGTCTATAGAGGCAACAATTTCTACCGGGGCAAGGATGCTAGATGCATGCATCATAAACCAATCCGTACCCAACAAGTATGTCAGTGTTGTACACGTACAATATTCTATGCAATCTTTGCCTAGTGATATGGATATTAAATCAATCAAATCAAGTTTTGTTGCTGCTACATGTCTATAGTTTTTAGGGTTAAATATTTTTATTAAAGCAAGTCACTATTAAAATTTAAAATTTATTGGTATGTGTTTTTATAATTTAAGTTAAAAGTTTAACTATGAAAATAGTAAGTTAGTAAATAGTTTTTTATTTTATTTTATTTTAAATTATTTAAAAATTACTTTATAAAAAATTAATTTGTAAAAGAGTTATTTGATTTATTTTTAGAACAATTTAAGTTATTTTATTTATATTTATCAAATGTTTAATATGAAATTTATAAATATATTTTATATCCTACATTTAAAACTAATTATTAAAATATTTTATTATAGTATAATATGATTAAAATATTAAATTATAGTATATAATATAATTATAAAACTCCAATGTCTATGCTTATAGTATTTTTATTTTATATTATTTTAAATATTATTTTGTAAAAAATAATTAGTTAAAGAGCTATTTTATTTACTTTTAGAATTATTTTAACTTATTTTATTTGCTTGAAAAATATTTTTGTGAGATTTACAAATACATCTTTTATGTTAACACCCTGATTTAAAACTAACTATTAAAAGATATATGCAAGATGTAAAACATAAAAGATTATTAATTATAAAAGTGTAAATACTATAAGTAAAATAAAATAACTATTAAAAAATTTATAAAACTAACTATTAAAGGATGTACACAAGATGTAAAACATAAAAGATTATTAATTCTAAAAGTGCAAATAAATAAGTTAAAATATTTCAAAAAATAAAATAATTCTTTAATGAATTAATTTTTTACAAAATAATATTTTAAATAATTTAAAATAAAATAAAAATACTATAAGTATAATATAATATAATATACTATAAAAAATTACTTTATAAAAAATTAATTTGTGAAAGAGTTATTTGATTTATTTTTAAAATAATTTAAATTATTTTATTTGTATTTATCAAATGTTTAATATGAAATTTACAAATATATTTTATATCCTAGATTTAAAACTAATTATTAAAATATTTTATTATAGTATAATATGATTAAAATATTAGATTATAGTATATAATATAATTATAAAGTCCCAATGTCTATACTTATAGTATTTTTATTTTATATTATTTTGTAAAAAATAATTAGTTAAAGAGCTATTTTATTTACTTTTAGAATTATTTTAACTTATTTTATTTGCACTTATCAAGTGTTATTTTTTGAAAAAAAAAATTCTCAGATTTACAAATACATCTTTTATGTTAACATCCAGTTTTAAAACTAACTATTAAAAGATGTATACAAGATGTAAAACAGAAAAGATTATTAATTATAAAAGTGCAAATAAATCAAATAACTCTTTTACAAATTAAATTTTTATAAAGTAATTTTTAAATAATTTAAAATAAAATAAAATAAAAAATTATTTACTAACTTATTGTTTTCAAAGTTAAAATTTTAACTTAAATTCTAAAAACACATACCAATAAATTTTAAATTTTAATAGTGACTTGCTTTAATAAAAAAAACTAACCCTAAAAACTATAGACATGTAGGGGCAACGAAACTTTATTTGATTGATTTAATATCCATATCACTGGGCAAAGACTACACAGAGTATTGTACGCGTATAGCATTGACATACTTGCTGCTGGGTACAAATTGGTTTATGATGCATGCATCCAACACCCATGCCCCGGTAGAAATTGTTGCCTCTACAGACAGTGCCTGCCAACTTTGTTGGTCTGCCACGTGCCCAACACTCAATGTGTTGATCTACTTATTAGTTTCCACCCTGAGGTAGTTAGATCTTTGGTATACTCACTTCCACTAGCCTGCCTTTTTCTACGTGTCAGAAGGCTATTGGCCAACAACTCAACAAGCCTTAGCAGCCCATTAAAAAGGATCTCATGTAACGAGTCTTCCCACCATTGATCTTGGAGCACATCTACGACCATTGTTGGATTAGGTTTCCAAACATTGTCACTTCTCTCTAGCTCCCTTAGTGAAATTTGACGTTCATGAAATATACGATGTGATTGGCGTGGGCCTGCCATGGTTATTTTCTAATCATTTTATTTGTTTCTTTGGCATAAATTTCCCCGTCCTAGGCTTGTATATGTAAGAGCTCTTGGTTTTTAATTTGCCTACATCTATTATATTACATCTCTGCTATGACTATATGTAGATGGACGTTACATTAACTTGTATTAAATGAATAATCTCATGAGTAATAGTTTATTTCTTTTGAACCTGGTTTATAGAGGGTCCTAAGTTATTTGAACATCAATTAATTTGTATTTTGGTTGATGCTATTTTATTCAGTTTATTTATTGAAGGGATAGTCAGAAAATTGAAGAAATCATTATCATTTTGAATAGGAGAAGAAATGAAAGATAGAAGATTTGATTGGTGTGGCTGACTGTAACTAGATTTTTTTGATCTCGTGGATGTTAAAAGTTATTTTATTCTATTCTATAAATAATCTTATTGTGAGCATACAAATTTAAGACTATAAGCATGTGGATGTATAACTAAGACCTACCAATAAATGAATATAGAGGAATTTCAAAAAGCCAAATATGCATAGAAATTGATTATATGAATTTAAAATGAATGTTTAGGAATTCATTGTCATAGGAATATTCATTTAAATGAGTTAAATTTGGAAGATCACATGAATTTTGGATAAGTACACATCTATTGGATTTTTTCAACCATAAATAATTGCAAATTGGATTATAGATATAAAGTCTTAAAGATGTACATAGAATTAAAGTATATACATTTCGAGTTTTGTTCTTAAACTTATATTGGGTAAATTTATTGATCTTAAATTTTGTCATGATTTCTATTGTTTATAAAGTAATTGGTACTTGTTTTTTTGGTTGCAGTTCATGTTGTTTTTATGAAAGGTTATGTTGGTAATTTTAGATAAGGGATTAGGGACAGTTGCTACATTTTGTTAAAGCAAAAGGAGTTAGTTAGAAATAGAGTCCTCTTACGATGTGAAGGCACCCATGATTTAGTAGGGTTTTGCATACATGCTACAAAGGATTGTTTTTATGAAGAATATTTTATGTGAGATTATTAGAGCTAAAAGATAGAACAACTGTTGATATTTTAGATAGCATGAGAACGCTAAAGAGGGGTTATATCAAGAAATTTATGGCTTGAAGTTGGAGTTGGATGGACATATAAAGACAAAGGACAAATAAGGTATTTTTATGTTTAGAAAGATAATATCAAGGGGATTAATTGATGTTCAAAGGAGACATGTTTCTTAGGATACACTTCACAAAAGGATTCATTGAAGTGTAGAAATGATTTATTTTCCTAAACAAAAGAGGTGCAAATAATGTATAAAAGGACTTGAATTTACAAATTATATAATGTTGCAAACATAAAAGACCTAATAGAAACCTGAATTATTAAACAATGATGTCAAAAAGAACTGCTTGATGTGAATGAAGATCAAGGGAGTTTTATTGAACCTAGGATGTGTTGTCATCACCTTTCAATTTTTCCTTGTGCTCTGTAATCTCCTTATTTTTGAACCTAAGACATGTTTCCAAGTATCTATGATTGTTCAACCTTGCAAAAAAAACCCTAGTTCTTTATTCCTATTTGTTCCCTTCACATTTGTTATGTTTTAACATTGACTTGCCATCACCAATAGAAAATCACTTTAAACCATATTTTATGTGTTCTTTATCATTAGATAACCACTCTCGTTGCCAAGTAATTTCACATCAATGAGTGCCTCCAAGGATAGAAGCTTTCCCATTAACACCTTCGTTCGCATGGTGAGATGTATTTATCTTATTGACCATACTTTGCATTACATGTTTTTGATTAAATAAGCAACATTTATAGGGTGTTGTACCCTTCACATAGAAAGCCCACAAAGCCAAAAAGAAGCTAGTTCAAACCAATAATGAACTAGGAAAAGAGGACATGCCACACATAGAAACAATTGACAGACAACTGTCGAACCACAAACGAGGACTAGACAACCCCAAAAATTGAGGGGACTAATCTGACTCCCTTAACCCTAGGCCGCGAAGTTGTGACAAATCGTAGGAGTCCCTTCTTATTTCTCAGTACAACAAACTAGGAAGACTTAGAATCTAAGTCCATCGAGTGAGGCGAGAGAAACAGATCCACAATAGCCACCATGGGAAAAGAGCCACCACACAGTGAGGGAGTTGAAAACGCAGGAGAGGAGATAGGATTGATCAAAGGACCAATAGAGGCATTCAATGAGGGTCGGGCAGGCTCAACTTGAACAACAAAAACAATTTGAGGCAACAGTGGTTCCATGGAAGGGATAACCGAAAGAGGAGCTAGGCAAGACACAGAATCTTGAGGAGACTCAGTGGGATCATCCTTCATAGAAGAACCTTCCAAAGGAGGAGAACCCACCATGAGATGATTTGAGAGAGCATCCTTCCACCAAGTAGCAACACCCTTGCAGTGGGAATGAGGTCAACCGGAGGCCAAATGACCCACAAAGAAACATCTCCTACACCAGAAGGGGAGGTCCTCATAGTCCAAGAGCTGCCTCCAAGGCCTATCCTCCACCAATAAGACTACATCACCATGGAGAGGTTTAAAGATGTCCAAATCAACTAATATACGAGCTATCGTAGTATGCCCAAGCTCCCGAGTCTTAGAGTCCACCATCAAAAAGCATCCAATGGTGTTTCCAATAGCTTCATAACAAGAATCCTCCCAAAAATGAAGAGGGAGATTTGACAATCGGACCCAAATTGGTCTGGTATTCAATGGCTTCGTAAGGGGATTGAAAGAACGAGACCAAGGCCTGATGGACAACGAATGAATACCCCACATCCACCCCTTGTCTATCACACTATTTGAGGAGACAAAGGTTGCTAAAAAGAACCCCCTTACACTAGGATAGAGCTCAATCTGCCCAAAGACCACATGGTTCTAGGAGACAGAAACCTAGTCATGGAGATCAAGAAGGTAGGGCCACAAGCCGTTAAACTTGTAGACCACACCCTGCCTCAAATAGTAATCCTCATTCTCAGCAACCTCAGGTCCACAAACCACTACAGGGGAATTACAAGTACAAGGCAAAGGCCGAACTCTAACCTAAGCAGGAGGTCGAGCACTAACTTTAGCAGCCTCAAAGAAGGACTTCACCCGACTCAAAGAAGGAAAGCCACCAACAATCAGAGCAGGAGGCAAAACAACCGAAGGAAAAGGGGGAGGACCGTCCATCCCTAGCATATCCACACCCACTTGCGCAACAATGCCAATCATAGGAGGAGAGGCAACAAAGCCCATGTCCGCCTGTGTAGCATCTCTAGTCAAAAGAGGAGAGTAAACTCGCCCAACAACAACCACACTAGCACACACAACCTCATTCAGAGAAATCCCATTCAACGAAGAAGGAATAGAGGAGTCAAACCCCTACAAAGCCCCATCCACACTAGCACATGCAACCTCGTTATTCAGATTTGTTTCCCATTGGACAATGCCATAACAGCTCCTGCTCAATGCCATTTCAAAAAGATGCTACTACTTTGCATTACATGTTAAAATATTATTGCATCATAAGATTTCTTCACTTCATAAAAGGATTTATTTGTCCTTTTCCACTATGTGATGAGTGATATTATGCCACCATGTATCAACCTAATAGAATATTGCTACAATACACATACTATTGGTTAAAGTCACCTACATTGTTGTCCATGTGGGTCTTGTGTACATTTCAATGCACAAACTTATCATTATTGAACACGTGGCATATCCCCATTACATTGTATGCATTCTCCATATCATAAAGTGTCTCAAATGCTTATAATATTGCTCATCGAAGCCTTGTATCTTTAAGTTAATATGTTTCCCTGTGTCCTTATCATCCTAATGAAATTTAAGCATTATATCCCATTGGTCTAGGTAATGCATATGCCATCCCATATAATGAACCAGTTGCACATGTCATCAAATGCTAGTGAAGTCTTTTTAAAATGACGTGTCATTATCCCATTGCATCACAAATTCAATATATGTCCTTTTAGACACTAAGCTATGTGAAATAGCTTGTACGGTATGACCCTTAAAATCCAGTGTGGCAAAAGTCTTACTCTCAAGCATCCCCATGTCAACTATGATGTGTTTATGGTCTTGATGTTGGGTCCACCAAAAGTCTGCATGTTCCCTACTATTTTAGATGTTGCTCTTCCAAAAGGAGGCCATGTGGTGACCCCTTATTCCATCATTGGCCCTCTATACATTGCAAAGATTCCTATGCCCATATCTTCTGGCTTGTCGTGGTGTGATGGAACATTAGATTTTGTCATTGTCAAAAGATCAATGGGTCTATTTCAAGTATATTTAAAAACTCATAACATGAGCCACCAAGCTTGCCATTAAAGCAGGTACATTTCCTACGTGCGAGAATCAAGTATGCTTGGATACAATCAATAAATTCAAAGTAGCTAATATATGGTGTCGACAACATTTAGAGAATTTATTGAAGCTGAAACCTACAAGCACCAATATCTGATCAAAAGTCACCCAAATTTTGCAAGGTGCAAAATTTCTCCCAATTGGCCAACTGATATATAAGAACCCTCTCTGCATTGTTCTTTATCATAATCTTGTGAATCATTGCATCTAGGGGATAGAATTCTAAACTTATTTCATGGTTTTATGTATCTAAAGACTTTAGGTTTTATATTATTGGTTTCTGTATTTGAGGGTTCATTAAAACCTTAGTATATCCTGTATACACAAAATATATTCTAAATCTCATTCAATGTGGTTTTGGAGGAACATAATAATGCCTGAAGTGTTTTGAAGGAGGTTAACGTTGAGATTGATAAAATCACTCTAGAGCAGGGCATGCAATTGGTTAGGGATAGTGGGTGTTTATTGTTATTTAGATGGGACGTTGATTTTTCCATAGTATTAGATACAATTAAAATAAATAATGATTCATGAGATATTTTTGGGGATGCTATACAAGCCAAAGGGTTTTATTTTGGCTCAAAATTTCATTCAAAGTTTGAAATTTTATATATGTGGGATATTGCCTTTAAACACAACAAGCCCCATATATATTGAAATTTGTGTGAGCTTAGTGGGTGGATAATTGTAAGAAAGGTCGGTTGATACTTACACCCTTGAGGATAAATCTCTTGTTGCAAGCACAACAATGTTTAGTGAAGCTACCATCAAGAAGTTGCAATTGGATTATGACAAGATATAAGAAGAGCATGCCAAGCTTGCGAGTGAATTTAATAAAGAAAAAGAAAATTTGTATAGGTTAGAATTCAACTTGAAGAATAACCCCAAAATTAAATTGAGTTTCCCTCTAGTGCACTACAAGATAGAGATGTCTTGCTCAAATAAATTGATGAATTGAAGGAAGAATTGTAGGCATCTAGGAAGGTAGGGCAAACACTCAAAGTAGGTGTTGGGAATGACATTGAACAACTAACAAATTGTATTTTCAAGGAGAGGGTTCATAACCTAATAAATATGATTAATGACATGTGGGAATGTTGCAACAACATTCAAAAGGCCCTTGATCATGTGCAAGCTAAGGGCCTCGCTTTGACAAAGATAAATAATAGATAGATTCTCAGGGTCTTGATAATGAAAACTATATACATAAATGCGAAGTATAATCTTGCAAGATCAACTAGCTCGTCAGATCTACCTATGAGGCAACTGAGCTCTTATATGATGTATTAGCCTTTATGGGCCAAGCAGTGAATTCCCTCAAAGAAAGAAGGGATTATTTCAATGCATTAGTAAATTTAAGATTTCCTTCCTTATGGGGCATAGACATCAAAATGAAATCCCCTTGGTGCTTGAAGAGTGATTAGTGCAATTGTGTCATTTTTTTCAATCCCCTGCTTAAAGCAAAAAATTGGACAGTCTTATGTAGTGCATAGCTAGACAATATACTCAAGTTAGAAATAGGGGTGGAAAACATCATCAAGGATGTCAAGATTGCATAAGATGCTAGATAGATATCTAATGCAAGTAAATTAAAAATCATTTTGAATATAAATTGGCCTAGAGAGGATGAATATGAAGAATGGGCTAGGATATATGGTTAAGGTTTCTAAATTTTGTATTATTTATTCTTTTGTACCCATATAACTTATTTTTGAGTTGAATATTTTTGTTCATATATATCTATGGAGGCAACAATTTTATAAATAATGGTAGCTCAATTATAAGATTGAAAGTTGGTCAAAGAGAATCAAGAGGGAAAATATAAGATGTAAAGCTATCAAAATAGTCATTACTATGATAGGAAATCTCATACATAGTATTTTCTCATAGATATGATTTTATGTATATCAATTTGGTGAAGAAAAAACATAGAAGACACTACTTTAATAGGAAAAGATGATAAGTTCAAATGGTACCATGTGACAGAATGACAAGACAACTTAGGCTACTATTTGGGATTACCAAAATGGTTAAACAACTATTAAAGTACATTCATTATCCTAAGAATAAAAATCTTCAAGCTATATAAAGGATAAGACTTGCTCATTCAACAAAAAATATCATCAGATGAACTTAATCTCAAGCAATTTGCTAGTAGAAAGGAGGGATCTTCATAATGTATTTTATGGTCTGTTGTTTCATAATTTCTAGTTAGCTTTCATGGTGAATGTGCGTATACTTTCTTGTTCAAGGTTTTCAAAGTTATAATTATAATCATTCCTAATATTATTAATTCTATTGGTACAATTTCTTGGCTAGATCCTAACCCATAACTCTAACTTCTTGTTTGGAGGTGAGTAGTCATGGCTAGGGATATCCTCACTCGAGGGTGTAGATGGGTCTTTTTGAAGGATGTGCTCCCCTTTTCAATAACCTATATTGAGGGACTCTCTCCTTTGCATGACAAGTTATTCTATGGGTGATTTCTTCATTTTCTTTAACCCATTGCTAACTTAATTAATATTTTCCCCAATAGTGTCCCCTAGGAAACAATTATAATTTTAAGTAATTTTATGTTATAAATAGTGACAAGTGTCAATCATCTAAGTAAGATGAACATTGTCACTTAACTATAAATAGAAGGTGCATACATTACAAAAGGGATTAGAAACTTTGTACATAAAACATGCGTAAATATCCACATTAAGATAATAATTGAAAGCATTATGTAGAGCTCCTCTTTGAGAATGATTTTGTAGTGCAATTTGTGTATTATTTTCTTTAAAATATATAAGACTCTCTTTGTCCATTATTTTATTAAATAATTCTATAAATTCATATTCACATATTTATTGTTTTTGTTGTTGGTGTTGGTTAAAATCCATTTTATTTAAATATCTATAAATATTTTCATATAGTACATGGATTCTTCTTGATATAACTAATGGATTACTAAGAATGATTTGTTCTATGGTACATAGAAAGATATTTGGTGGTTTAGTCCATGCAAGGCAAGGTCTAGGACATTAAATTATGGAGAAATCCAGGGTATTTGAGTTATTTTTCTATTGTTTATCTTTGAATCTATGCACATGAGTAGGAATTGATCTATAAATTTCTAATTGCACACATTAGCTTAAAATAAAAAGTATATGAAGAGTAATTTATTCTAGTTATTCATCCAAAATACACATAATGGTGTAGGAGAATATTGCTTTTGGATCTTGATATTTTTCTTCTAAACTTGTGAATTTATTTTTGCAATTAAAATATCCCCTTTGTATCTTGATAATAGGTAACACAATATGGATTAACGATAGTCAAATTGAGTTTGTATTTGTGTCTTAAATGAATAGCCTATTTAGGAGACAATTTTAAAATAATTAATATTAATTGTCTTTAATCTTCATCATAAAATTCTTCTAAATATCCCTAAATTTATTCTCATGTATTGGATCTTGTAAGGAGAAACCTCTCGATCCTTGCAAAGCTCAAAGAGTAGGGGAGATGATTCTTCTCTCATATTTGGTCATGTTTATTTAGTTTATTTGATTATAAAAGCTTACATTTGTTTCCCCAAACTTGATATTCCCTAGAAATTAATTTACAAATTCTTTAATGTGCTTCTTAGAATAGATTAAGAATATAGAATTGGTAAAAATTATAAATAAATTGGCATCATTTTCAAAGATTAATAACTATAAAAAATATTTGTAGATTTGTATGATTCATTTTGTCATAGTTAGTTTGTAGTTATGTCATTTGTCCTAACAATTTGCCTTGAATGCGCTTGTTTCCCATCAACTGGCACCAACAAATTAACACCAATTCTAGGGACAAGTATTTGAATTTTTAACCAATCCTAAAATATCTGCATTGATGGGGACTTGTATTTAAAGTTTTAACCAATTTTTAAATCTTAGCATTGTCAAGGATGAGTGTTAAATAATTTATATTAGATGATTTTTTGATCATATATCTAAGTGCCTAATGAATATTTTGTAGTATTGTTGGTTCATTGTATGTGTTTATTAAAAAAAATCCATTTATTTGCATTATATCTCGCACTAATGAATGGTGATATTGGTAGGACTGAATCGGTTTGCAAAGATGTGTTGATCATTATGATTACAATTCTTGCAATTGTTTTGTATTTATGTAAGATTTGTCACAATATTTTCAAGGTGAATTTCTTATAACTTTTCTTTTCAATACATGTCAACTTATTTTCAAGATTTGTTGTTAGGTTTTCTTAGGTTTGTGAACAATCAGTGATGATTATTGTGTCTAAGAAGGAGATATTTATAAATTTCATTATAAATCATAGTTAAATTTGGTTGTGGTATTAATTTTTCTATAATTGTATCTTCATTGTGTGCTTGGTATTTGCTATTTCACTTTATCATTATTTTGACACTAGTACTTTATCATTATTTTGACACCAATGAAATAAAAATTTAAGAAAATATTTATGTGATTAAGAGAAGATTACATTGCAAATCTTATGTAAATTTGTACAAAGATAAGTTAAAAGAATTATTGAGCTAATTAGTATATTGGCTTAAATTCCATAAACCAATTCAAAGGTGCTTCTAATAGCCTTCTTATAGGTTATTCTATCTCACCAAACAAAATTTTTTATCATCCTATATCTTCTTATTTTGGGTTGAAAAGGCTCACACCTTGCAAATGATATGTGATAAATGTTTCTTCTTATGTTTGATATTATTTCAATATTAAAGAAATGGCTAGTCTATGTGTGAGAAGGGCTACAAAATTAATTGTCTTTTATTAGTGATTTAACTTCAACATTTTTTGTGAAATAGAAATTTGGAAGAATTTGCTTTATGTCTTCATTTATTTGTTACAAATTAAGTTGCTCATGGTGAAAATTTAATAGCAAAGGTAGTGAGAGCCTTAAAAACAAGGTTATACATCTCAGAGAAACCATAAAGTTGAAAGGAGTACTAGTGAATAATGTAACTGAAGAAGAATAAGAAATAGAAAAAGGACTAATGGGATAGGAGGAGAATACATTAATGAGCCCTTCTAAGGGTTGTACCTCTCATTGTAAATTGGGCACGTATGGAGAATCCATACTATGAAGAGAGCTTGAATACAAAAAATCTAATTGATTGGATCTCAAAGATGAAAAAATACTTTGAGTGTGAATCTATAGAAGACTTGAAAAGGGTGAAGTTGGAAAGTACCAAGCTAAAGGGTCAAGTGTCCCTTTGATGGGATCATATGCAAACAAATCAAGAAAGGAAAGGGAAGTAGAAGATTCAAACATGGGATAAGATGATAGTAAAGTTGAAATCAAAATTTCTACTTGTTTATTATCATCTCAATTTGTTGAAGAAATTGTAGAATCTAAGATAGAAGAAATTAAGTGTATAAGCATACACTTAAGAGTTTTTTTAGGTTAGGATACAAGATGGTTATGTTAAGAATGATGAGGAAAAATTTGTATGATATATTAATGGACTTGATTTTTCTATCCAAGATGAATTTAGCATGATTCAAGTAAAAGTGGTAGAAGAAGCATACCAATGTCCCTTGTGAGCCAAGAAGAATTTGGCAAGGAAGTAATAGAACAACTAAAGAGAGAGGAAGTTCCTCTAGAGGAAGAGGGAAATTTGGTGAAGATAATGAATTGCAAAACAATGAAGAGGAGTCTAGAAATTCTCGTAATGAAGCATAAAATCAAGAGGAAGCATCTTCAAAGGAAGAGGATAATTTAGAAGAGAATGAGGTAGAAGTTTCACTTGCTATTGATGTGAAGAAGAAGACCACAGGGGCTTTGAGTGTCCACGAGAACCACTAGATTATGGAATAAATTATGTTGTTGAAGCTAATTAAGAAGAACCATCTTGACATATAGTGAAGCCTAAATAAGGATAATCCCTCCCGATAAAAAGGGTATTGTTGAAAATAAAAAGGGAAGATCAAAATTAACACAAAGGAGGAACTTGTTGCAAAATATCTATGAATCTAGAGGTAAGTGTTGTAGAGTGATGATAGACAATGGAAGAAAAATAATTTGGTATCTATGAAAATGGTGGAAAAGCTAAAGCTACAAAGAATTAAAAATTGTAGACCCTACAATGCATCATGGATACAAAAGGAGCATCAACTTTTGGTAATGAGAAATGTTTAGTTGATTTTCATATTGAGATATATCAAGAAGAAATTTTGTGACATCATGCCTATGGATGCTTCCAACATTATACTTGGAACATCTTGATAATATGATAAGGAAGTTATTCATGATGGAAAGAAAAAAACCTATACCATGTCATTAAGGATAGGAAGGAGTACACCTTGAATCATTAAAAGATAAAGAGGAGGAAATTAAAGTAGTAAAAAGTTATGCCTAATTTCAAGAAAGCAATTTCTAAGTGAAGCAAAGAAAAGAAAATATGTGTTACAATTATTCTTAAACCTACAAAGGTAAAGGAAATAAATAAGGATGAATAAATTCCTTTAGAAGTCCAACAATTAATTGAATAATAAATTGAAATCACATCTCATGAGTTACAAAAAGGTTTACCTCCAATCAAGAGTATTAGTCACCAAATGTATTTAATCCCTATAGAAAGTTTACCAAACAAGCTAATGAGTCCAATTTATGGCTCAATTTTGATAGAGTTTATTGTCCATTTGTTGATGACAACATAGACCTTGATACTTGGATGTTGATATTTTCATGATATTTCCTCAAAACCATAGACATTGGGCATAAGCTTATTTTTGTAACCTTTAATGACATTGACATGCTGTATGAACTGTGTATGTTAATTTTACATATGGATTAATGAATGTTGCATTAAGATAGTTATAGATATGAAATTGTTGTGTGTACTAATGTTGTCATGCAGATATAATTAGAACCTACAAAATTGAGAAATATTCTACCAACTGGTCGTTTTCCATAAAGGTCAACAAGGTGATCATTCAAAAGGTCAATGGAGGGAAGACTCTCAATGGAGGGAGATTCCTAGTTCAAATCAAAGATTTTAATTTCTTTGCAAATGGTCATAATAGTTTTTTGAGTGAATATAAGAGTTATTGTTATGCTAGATCTGTGTTGAGGCAAACCAGCTTGACCAAATTCCATGCATGCATAACCTCCTTTCCACTTTCTATGTTTTTTCCTAAAGTGGCATCCTCCTAATCTATTGGAGTTGACTGCCTTGCTAGGTAGTTAGTTAGTATTTTTTCCTCTTATAAATAAGAATCAAATGCTCCTTCTTAGAAGGTTGATTAATTTGATGATGTACTCACATTCTTAGTTTTTTAGTAATACAGTTATGTTGCTCTATTGTACTCATGCTTTCCAATGAATAAAATGAAGTTATAAGTTTGTTGCATTTGAATTTATATTTGTCTTAAGGGATATTCATCCAAGGGGGGCCACTTGGTCAACATTCCATCTTTTAGCTTAGTTGTTACTTTTCTGTGCAAATAGTTAAGAATCTGGCAATTGTTTGTTCCTGCAGCCACTAGAATTTCATTGTGTGACTGTTCCTACAACCAAAGTAGACAAAGTAGTTTCCTGTCTATTTGCTTAGATTTTTGTTTATGTCATGCATTTCAGCTTAGTATAGTTGTCGGTTGATGTTCAACACTTATGTTACTTCTTTCTAAGCAGTTTACTTTCAGCATTATGTCTTTCTTAGATGTAGAATGAATATGGCTACTATGGATTTCTAGTGCACATATTGTGATGACCCATTTCAAGTCTACATCCTTGGGTTGACAAGTTAAATGCACCTTCATGATGATCAAGATAGATATTCAGATCAGATGTCCAATCTCTGAACCACAACCTTAAGGGCTTAGTTGTTGAGTCATTGTAGGAGGCCAACACAAGAAATCATATAGGATGACTATTGAGGAGAATGAGGAATCAAAAAGATGAGTACACAAATTAGTAGACAAAGGATTGAGCAAAGAAATTCCAAGTCCTTGTGTTATATAGTTAGTATTAGCACAAAGAAAAGAGGAGAGTTACATATGTGCATTGATTCTTGAGCCATAAATAAGATCATAATAAATTATCAATTTCTCTCACCATGGATTATCAAATGGACTATTTGAGTGGTATAAGGTATTTCACAAAGATTGATTTGAAGAGTGGGTATTATAAAATCTAGATTAGAGAAGATGATGAATGGAAAGCTACTTTCAAGACCAAGGATGAGTTGTACAAGTGGTTGTTTACATCATTTATATCAACAAATTGTACCTAGTACTTTTATGATGTTGATGAATGAAGTGCTTAAGACCGATCTTGGTAAGTTTAAATTTTTTTATCTTGATGAAATAAAATAAAAGAGGACAATTTGAAGTATTTGAGACTAATTTTGCAAGAATGAGAAGAAGAAAGTTTGTTCATAAATTTGAAGAAATACAATTTTATGAAGTAAGAGTTTCCTTTTTAGGCTTTGTGATCACATAAGAAGGACTAAAAATGGACCTTGAAAAGTTAATATCCACTGTGGAATGACCATTACTAAAGAGAACATTTTACACAAGAAGCTTTCATGGTTTAGGAAGCTTCTATAGAAATTTTATAAGAAATTTTAGTGGCATATGTGCACCAATTACAGATACTATGGAAGGAAAAATATCTAATTTTGACTAGAAAGTAGTAGCCGAAAGAAATTCTTAGCTTCTAAAGAAAAGGTAGCAAATCAATCTACACTAGCCTTAACATATTTTAACAAAGTATTCCAAGTGGATTGTGATGAAAATGGGATAGCCTTATGAGGGGTCTTAAGTCAATAAGAGAGACCCATAACCTATTTTAATGAAAAACTAAATGAACCGAAGAGAAAGTATTCAATCTACAATCAATGGCTTTATGTTATTATTCAAAAATTGAAGAAATGGAGATATCATTTTCTTCCCAAAGAGTTCATTTTACACAATAATCATCGTGCATTATAGTATATTAACAACCAAGATAAGATTGATTAGAGACACATAAAATGGGTAGAATTTTTATAAATTTATTTTTTAATTTTAAAACATAGAAGTGGCAAGTCCAACAAAGTGGTGGACACTATAAGTAGGAGATATTTATTACTAAACTTAAATGACAATTGAAGTCACCAAGTTTTCTACAAATTAATTAGTTAGGAAGATGTAGATTTCAAAGAATCTTGGGTTGTGTGTAAAAAACCCATAGACCCAGATATAACTCCATGGATTGATTACTTTATTTGAAAAGCTTGGCTTTTCAAGGGTCAATGTTTATGAATCCTGCAAGGGTCCATGAGAGAGAATTTAATAAGGACTAAGCATGGTGGGGGATTGGTTAGATATTTTGGAATAAATAATACATTGGTACAATTAAGAGAAAAATATTATTGACCTAGAATAAATGGGGATGTACAATATATGGTGTAGATGTAGAGTTTTTCAACTTGTCAAAGGAACCTGAGCCAAAATAATAGATTGTATTAGCCTTTACTTACTCATGAAAGGCCATGGGAAGAGATATGCATGGATTTTATTCTTGGCTTTCCAAGAACATAGAGAGGTGAGGATTTAATCTTTGTTTTAGCTAATAGATTTTCTAAAAAGATGCATTTCATTCATTGTAAGTAATTAAATGCTGATTCTCATATTGCTAATTTATTATTTAAGGAAATAGAAAGTCTCTATGATCTACCAAAGAGCATGTAATCTTGGATTGAGACTTTAGCAAACATTATAGAGGAAACTGGATAGTAAATTAAGCTATAGTTTAGCCTACCATCCCAAAAAAATGGTCAAACATTACTTATCAACTAAAGTTTGGGTGATCTATTGAGATGCTTGATTGGGAAGAAGCCCACTTAGTGGGACTTGATCATAGCTCAAGGTGAATTTTCTTACAATAATTTCATCAATAGAAGCATAATAAAAGCCCCTTTTCAAATTTTATATTAATATATTCTAAAATGGGTAGATACCTTAAAGGATATTATTGATTTAGGTAGGAAAAGTGTAGAAACAAAATATTTTTCTGATTATATACATGAATTACAACAAGAAGTTAAAATAAATTTGGATGAAAGTGAATTGAAATAGAAAAGGCATGCTAATCTTGAGAAAAGGGACAAAAAAAACTAGGTTGAGGATCTTGTGCTAGTTCATTTGAGCAAAGCAAGGTTTCCTTATGGAACTTATAATAAGATGAATTGGAAGAGCATAGGAAAACACAAGATTTTGAGGAAATTCTCAATAAACGTCTATGAGACTAAGCTTCCTAAAGATGTTGATATATCACAATTTTTTTGTATTGTTGGCTTATACCATTATTGTGGAGGATAAAAATGTATAGAAGATGGTATTGATCTTGATAGTCAATAGGAAGAATGTTTTCAACAATTTCTTGAGAAGGAAATACATTAATTTTAAGTTGTCATTGAAATTCAAATATATAAAGGAAGAGCAAAAGAATACAAATAATATTTTGTTAAATGGAAGAATAAGATAGAGAAAGGAAGCAAGTTGGATGCAAGAATCAAAGATGGTTAAGCATGGAATTAAAAAATCCAAGTCACTTATACAATATGCATGAATTTTAGACTCATGGAATATTATTCTTCCAGCTGGGGAGTTTTATGTAGGAACACAACTAATCACACTCAATCTTAATTTCTTTCATCTTAAATTTATAATATTTGTAGGTTAATTTCCTTTAAATTTAGATTTCTCTAGTTTTTGGCACCCAAATTAGTCCTAGGTCCATGGTTGATTTAAAACTAGGCTTTATATTTAATGGTTGGTGGCAAGTAGTGACTTTAAACTATTGATGTCACATGCAGATTGGTGACTTCCTTATTTTAGCATCAATAGTTACGACTAGTATAATTTCTTTCATTACCATTAATAGTTTTTAAAACTTTAATACACTTGTCCCTTGATGACTACCACTATTAAAAATCATAAAATATAGTTTTTAATACTCTTACAAGGTTGAATAGGCATTTGTCTAAGATGAATTGTGAAGAAAAAATGAATTGATTGTAGAAAATTACTCCTTTTTTATTATGTTTAGAGGGGAATTTAGTTTTAGATTTTGTATGAGGTTTACCTATTGCAGTAAAAGATGAATAAATCAATTTGTATTCACACTAATAGTATGAAATTTTTAATTTTTATATTATTTCCTTATTATATATTGGATTTGAGGTATTGGGTGTATGTCTTACTATTTTAGATAATTCATTATACATGTAGTTATGATTTTAATTATATCTATTACTAGTAGTCAAAGTTTTTGGGTGTGTTTCTACATAATACATAATTTTCATCCTATCTATAATATTGGCTAAGCTGAAATATATAAGTAGGATTTGATTTTGAGTTGAATACTAAATCTCACACTTTTTGAATGATATGTAATAATTGTTTCTTTTGATGGATAGTATCAATTTGTAAAGATGCTAAGTCTGGTTCATGATGAATTTTTGAATTTATGTCTAAAATTATTTCACTATTAAATAAACTAATGGCTTGTGTATGAGAAGGGATCTATAAATAGCTTATTGGATAGCCTACTTTTGATTGCATTAAAATGTTTCTCAAATTTGTAAAACCCCTTAGAAATTCTTTACACTTGTGAAATCTAGAAAGGAATTGTCACCTAAGACAAAGTTAGATTCCTTTTCATTTGGTTAATATTGTTAATGCATAGAATTAAAAGGAAAATTAATTGATCCCTATATTATTTGTGCTAACTAGCTTGTCTATCCAAATATTTCCCTACTTGTAAGTGCGGAAACAACTCTATGTATAGAACTTGAAAAATACCTTTAAAATAGATGGAAGAAGATATTCACTAAAAGTTAACCCTAATTTTCAATAATTTTCCCTCAAGTTGAATATAGAAGGAATGCAACACATGAAAAAAGGACACAAGTAAATCCCCTTTAGAACTATTAGAATGATTTTGAAGCTAGTACTTATAGAAGAATAAATTATTTATTAGATGTGGGATATTACTTTGATGTAAATTTAATGTAAATAATGAAATTCACTAACCCTATTTTTAAAAAAAGATTAATGAGAGGCTTAGGACTAGGAAAGAAAATACAAGGAGAGGTACCAAGTTCAACACATGGTGGGTCACTCACTAGAGGAGGATCATCATGATTTCCCCCATCTAAATTCATTGATTTTGCAAACATTAGAGATAATTCATTATGATCTTCTTTGTGTTCTTTCATTTTATCTTTTGAATCAATACAAAATAACCACAATGGCTTGTGTACTAGTGCTACTAGTGTGATCGTGAGTGCTATCAACCATGTGAGTACCTTTTGGACTAGATGGTAGGAAGGGAGGAAAGATTTTTAATCTTTGGCTTAGTTGGTGAGGAGGGATCAAAGGTTAAAATTCATGGTTTGGTAACAAAGGTTAAGTGGAATCAAGTGATGACAAAGATGGATGGGTGGGATGTATCTCATTGGAATTTGGTTTTATGGATGAAAGGTCATTAGATCAGAATTTAAATTTCCTTCAACAAATTGAAAAGTCATAGCATGATGTCTTCTCCTACGTTGCTTTGCATTTCAATTTGTCTTCTATAAGCTCCATCTTGTGAAGAGGGAATTGGGGTACTTTTCAACATTGGTTCCTTTTCTTCCTTTGTAGAGGGGATTAAAGGAGCCATCAAGGGTTATGAAAAAATGGGAAATGGATATTTTTGTACAATGGATTTTTTAATTTAGGAGGCACAAAAGTAGTCCTTGAAGGCCTCATCGAATGGTTTTCTCATGGTCCTAGATAGGTTGGTGGAGGGGGAACTGCAACATAGATGCTAGATGGTTGGGGTCGAGGAAGAATACTTGGTTCAAGCTGAGGTTCATCCACTACTCATGGGGTAGGAGGAACAACCATCGTAGCCACTAGAGATTGAGGAGCCTCAAGTGGGATATTGGTAAGGGACACTTGAGCAATATGATTAACTTTGAATTTTTGATATGATACAAATATAAAATCCTTATGAGGTTGAATGGGTTGGATTGGTTGAGACCAAAATTTTAATCAAGGGAAAAAGTTTCCACAAAGAGCCAAAGGTTTAAGTCCACTATGATAAATAGTATGTATTTGTCCTTAAAATGGAAATTTAAGATATTTATGAATAACGAAGGGGATTGAATTCATGGAAGAAAACCATGGATGGCCTAACTTCACACGAAATTGATATAAGGTCAAGATTATGATAAATAGAACATCCAACTTTCTAGGTGTAACTTGAATTGGGAGGGTTAAAGAACCAATTGTAGAGCAAGTAGAACCATCATGAGATTTTAGTGAAACTTACAATTGTTCATAATTTTCTTGATATAATTCATGCACATAAAGGAATTCTTTTGTGATCACATTCACTAAATATATTGGTTCAATGAGTATTCCCCATGTGGGTTTATCATTAAATCTACCAATGATGTAGAGAGGACCATTAGGTGCATGTATAGAAACTATCGTTATCATCATCATCGGTTTGTTTGACAAGGTTAGAAAAATGACTTGGTAATGGGTTGGTAAATATTTTCAAGTTTTAATTAGGTGAAACAACTGATGTTTTCCCTTTATCATTCACACAAGCCAAGTAGAGAACATTAGAATCTATGAGGTCTTGCATTTGGTGCTTAAGACACATACATCTCTTTGTATCATGTCTAGGTGTATGATGATATTGACAAAAGGCGTTTTCATTAAAATGAGGTAAAGGTTTGGTGGTATCAATGGGATGAATGGGAGGAAATTGAATCATATTCTTATTAAGATATTTCATCATTATAGAATAAAGAGAATCATGCAACTTTGAAAATATCTATCTCTTGGTTTAAATTGATAGGGTTTTGTAGATGTGGTGACAACTTGTGTTTGTATGTTATTGGAAGATGGAGGGGATTTTATTTTGATGAAATTTTTCTTTTTCTTTTTCTTTTTCTTTTTGAATGATTGATAATTACATTGAGGAATGGCTTCAAATTGACCATTAAGACCAAATGAAGGTGAACCCTCATATTGGCTAGCTGGAAATTGATAATCACATAGAGTCATGCATAAATGTGTGAATAAGGATATCTCATTAATAAGATCTTATCCTAAATATTTTGTTATATATATCTAATAAATACTCTTTGTACATCGACATCCAGGAGGGAATATGAGATTTGAGAGTAAACAACTTGATAATGCCCTATAAAATTAGTCACTTTTTCTTTAGGTCCTTGCTTGCAACTGACCAAATCAATTAAGGTAACTTGAGGTCCAATATTTGCTAGAAAATGTTGAAGGAATTCATTAACAAGTTGTGAAAAAGAAGTGATTGAATTATTAGGTATTGAGAAAAACCATTCTAAGGCCATGTATTTCAATGATCGAAGGAATAAAGTTTAGCTAAGAGAGCATCCTCAAAAAGGAAATCACTATATAAAGTAGTAAATATATAGATACATGGTTATTGGGATCTCCTTTTCCCGTATACTTCTCAAAGTGTGGTATTTCAATGTTTTGCGAGATTGGCATTTTTAGGATGGAAAATGACAATGGGCTTAAATTCAATGTAATTGTAATATAATCATAAAATAACCTCTCTCTTTGAGATGGACTTTATCTGATTTAATTGGTTATTGAATTACCCTTAATTACGTGTCTTGGTGTTGGTGTTGAAAATGATCGTAAGTGTATGATGGTGTATTTATGTCTTGGAAAGTTAAAATAAACATTA
>VDFB02075321.1:137413541-137509449 GCA_007258455.2 Sequoia sempervirens | reverse complement strand
AAATAAATAAAATTATTGTAGTGATAGAAAAAACTATAAACTCTTTCCTTGCATTAGGCATATAATCTGAAAAAAATTGTTATAATGCACATGCCAATCTAACACAAGCACAAATTCATAAAAATCTCTTATTCAAAGGAACAATTTAATCAATGCAAGAATTTAGAGGCTTTGTTTAGCCTTTTCTTATTCTAAAATTGTAAAAACAAATTCAAGAATTGCGAGGCTAGGATAGCCTTCACATGAGGTGCAAGGCTATTTTTTATAGTAATGATCTTTTGAACTGTTTTATTTAGAGAATGATTTGACAAAAAAATAAACCCTTAACACACAAATGAAACCAAAAGCAACCATCGAACAAAAAGTAAACTCATTATAAACTAATTTCTTATCAAGCAAAAAAACCACATGAAAAATTCAATGAGAATTTGAATGATCCAGTTATCAGATTGTTGAAGAACAAACTGCAACTTAAAAAATTGTTTTTTGAATTTTTCTATAAATAAACCCTCAAAATGACATTGAAAAACCATTCTCTAAAGATTATAATATAGCATTAACAAAATGGCATGTGCATTTGAATCACAATTTAGACCAATACTAGACAAAACTCAAAAAACCCAAAAATAAAACCCTATATCTTAGGGCCGCACCAAACATAATCATGAAACAATCAATGACTTGAAGGAATAACTAATCAAGCAAAACCCAACACCTAATTAGAAAAATCAATGAATACAAATGAAAAGAACCTAGCCAAAACCTGCACGGTCAAAACAACAAGGCCATGTAGGTGCAATGTCGTCGCCACATGGTTTTGACCAAAATTCACTTAGCCAAATTACTTCTGACCAAAATAGGTTCGATAGAATCAGTACGATTGGCCCAAAGTGTGACACATGTTTGTACTTTTACCCTCTCATCATTAATAGGCCTATATGACCCTTTATTATGCATCTTGAGGCATATTTTAATAGAAATCTCGACATAGACCTCAAATAAACTTAATTTCTTCACTCCTTGACCTTTTCTCTCTCCAAAAAGGGCCTGTGTGACCCATATACCACAGATGGTGTATGAGTCCCATTTGGCTCCTTTTTTTGAGTTTTGAACAGGAAATCAAGGTTTTAGATTTAAATTTTATGGATGTCAGCCTTTGGGGTTTAATAAATGGTCATTTGGATGCAATGCCTATATAAAAAAGATTTCAAATCCTTATTTCACTTAAGAAATACTAAGCATTCATGATATCAAGTCAGAAACTGATGATTTAAGCATTCCAAGACTTTGCAAGATCATCAAGAGAGCATTCAAGATCATTTCTAAAGCATTTAAGAGCATATTTTTCCATCAATTATTGTAGAAAATAAAGAACTGTCATCATGTCAAGATTATCAAGCATCAAGCATGTTATTGAGCTAGTATTGTGATGTAGCATTGAAGATCCAAGGTTAAGCATTGTTCTACACTTATCTCAAGATCTACATCTACATCCTTCATGGTCATTTCATGTTAAATTGCAGATGTACAAGACATCATTTACTCGACATCATTCAAGGTATCATTATCCATGTTTCATTATCTCATCATTTGGTTTAATTACCTAAAGGGGTTTGACCAAGGAAAACCCCTATTCGCTAACAATCAACAAGTTTTTCTCCTCTTTATATGTGTGATTGTAGATCTAGGTGTCTTGGAGCATGAAGGATCTTTGAAGATTAGGTTACAAGCTTGAAGGAAGTTTTTGGAGTTGTCTCCTCACTTGTAAGGTCATGGAAAGACTTCTACATGCTCAAAATTAAAGTTTCAGATTTAGAAAAAAAGTGGAACAGAAAGAGCAGAGATTGGAGAGAAGAATTAGTTAATAACCTTTTGAAAAAGTACATTGGGACTGATACACCACCTTGGCCATGTGAGTCCCAGTACTACCAATTTTCAAGCTTTCTAGAGATTCAGATCAAGCACTGTCAGATTCCTATTTTGGCATAGAAAACCCAGTTTGGGACTAAATTGCCCAGACCGGTGTATGAGTCTCACTTAGTATTAAATTCAATGTTTATAGAATTTCAAGACTTCATTCAAGCCTCTACAAGTTCCCAGGTGTACACTTCTAATTTTACAATCTTTTGTTCTAATTTATATGCATTTTTAGGTCATTCATTCAAGTTCCATACATCACTAGGTTTAAACATTAGATCATGCATTTCATTAGTCTTTCCAAGCACTAGCTTGGTGGTGAACCCCTCATTTAGCCTCAGTTAGTCTCTAAACATACCCTAGGAGTTAGGAGAACTCTATTGCGAGATCTCTTTCCCCTTTCTTCATTTGATTGAGATCTCTAGAGTTTCCTTGAATTTGGAGTATAGAAAGTTTGTTGTCTTAGGTCCTAAACCCTAGTGATGACAATTTCTATCTTACAATGGAAAAACAAAAGGTCTACACAACACCCCCATGGAAATTTATATCATAGTGTGAGTATAAGTAGGCACAATATGATGCACAAGATCTCAATAATACATGTACAAGGTTGAGGCACTTTATTTCAATGCATTTACATGTGAGTTCTTGCAATGAAAGCTCACAATGTAAAAAAGGCCACATGCTAAAAATACAATCCTGTAAAAAAAAGAGGAAACTAATAGTATGACGTTATGAAGTACATGAAAATTTATGCACTTTCAAAAAAATGGGACCCGACAAGGAGTCTGGGTGCAGAAGATATGGCCTATCAACATCTCCAAAATAAGGATTGCACAATAATAGAAGTAAAAAATTGAATATTTGGGAAAATCAGAAGCCAAAATTGAAAACCACATGCACCACTATGAAGAGCTCAAAATTCTACCCCATTTAAAAAAAAAATACACTAAGAAAGAACACCATATGGCTGAGATATCACCTCTGGAAGATGGAATGCAAAATTAAAAAGTCCAACAGAGAGGGGTAGAGCTAGGCAAAAAATCACCTTTCCCAAATTTGGCGAAAATACCTTCAAATTTGAAGATCCACCAAATTTAAAACCTTTTGACAAAAATATATATTTAGGTATAGGTATTAGGGAATTTATTAAAAAAAAATTACGTATTTTATTTTAAAATTATAAAACTATTATATTTTTATAGAAAAAAAATATATAAAAAATATATATAAAAAATCTTATTTTTTAATTATATAAAAGAAATTATTATTTTTTAATTATATTAAAAAAATTTAAAGAGGCAACGATGGGCACTCATGTAGATTTTTGTCTTCTTGATCGTGATCTTCATCTTGATTTTAAAGGAGGTTCTTCTTTCAACATTATAGCAGTTATTCTTCGATAGTGTTTACAACTCTTCATGCTTCAATGGTGTTATTTGAATGTTCATGCTTTGTTCCAAACCTTCTGGGACAATTTTGTTTGGAGGTGCATATGAGTGAATTTGCACCCCCTACACAAATTCCCCTTTTAGACATCCTCACCTTAGAAAACCAAATCTAAAGGAAAAATTCCACATCAGTAAGTTGCCTTCCTTCCACTTGGCATCTATCTTTTGTGTTGGTAGAAGAATATTTTTTGGGGACGCGTGCATTGTGTACAAATGTCAGCATGGCATGCTTACATCCTTGATGGATTCATGTGTCTGAAGTTGGCAGAGGCATTACACATTCGATTGGGCTCGATGTGTAATGTCCCTCTTTGACCAATCAACTTCACAAATGGTAGATTCTTCCCTATCCTCCTTCAAATTCATCCATTCTTCATTCAACTCATCTCTTTTTGGCATTTTGATCTCTTTTCGATCTCTCTTGTGATCTTTGAGCATTTTCCATCATCCTCTTAACTTCCAAGCAACACTTCAACACTCTATTGCAGCAACAAAACTCTGTCAACTTCGTAAAGCAAGTGTGAAGCAAGCCATTGGAGTGTGGGCTTGAGGCTTTGTGAAACCTACCTTCATCATGGTCGAGGCTATGGTGATTTGTCAAGCCTTTTTTCTCCTCCATTGGCTAGTGAGCTCTTGGTGGAGGTGGCAACACTTTTCTCCTCTCCTTTACGATTTGGTTGAGTAGCTATCTAATGTTTTGTAGTGATATATGCATACTTTCTTTCTTTACTTGTTTATCATATATTTCTCTCTCATTGCTATTGGTTTTCTATGGAGGTGGAAATAAAAAAATGGGGGTCTAGTTGAGGTAGGCCCCTATACAGCCCCAAAAATTTCCCCCTCTTTCTTGTGTGTAGGAGAACGTACTTTTTGGAGCTAGCTGGTGAATTGGTGTCTCGGTGAGATCCTCTGTTATCTTAGCCCTCATATACTTCCTTTATCATATCCGTTTGTATCTTTCCTACTTTGTCATTTTTCTTTTTCGTTCCCTTAGAAGTCACTAGCAAGGCCATCAGCTTGTTTTATGATGGTTTGTATGGTATTTTCAGTCTTTTGGTTGTACGGACACCAATGTGCCACGTTGTCATCCCAGAACTGCACTTTCATCCTTGGGCAGAGAGCTACCTAAGGTACAGTATTGAATCAGAAAAAATGCTCACCTAGCCTAAATTTTGGTTTTGGGTCTATAGAGTGATCGAAGGATAGTATAGTCCTCATCATTCTCATCCCTTACTTCAAAACACCCATTTAGAGAGGTAAGTTAGGGAAGCTTTCTGCTCTTGGCCCTCTGTGACCTAGGGCCTTGACGTGGTTGGTCCCCCTCTCTTATATTTTTGGTGAACCTGATGTGAACCATTTTGGTTCTGTTTAGCGATACTGAAAGTTCTTTTCCTCGTATTCTAGGAGTGTTGTAAGTGTGAGTGTTGTGATGCCTTTTCCTTACAACCCAACCTGCGACCCCTAGTAGGTGTGGTTGGAAGGTTCTGAAAGTGTTGTGCAACAAAACCTTAATTGGGTCACTATCCTATCTTGCAACCTTTGGGGGGCCCTATGAGAGTGTCATTTGTTGCATGCAATGGCCTCTTTCTTGCATCAACCTATCCCCTCTGTGTAGCCTATGAGCAGTGGTACTAACATAACCTTCACCTCATAGGATCTGTCGATGGGATTCAATAGGTAACCATCTCCTCTTTACATCCTTGTGCAAATCAACACAAACATCGTAGAAGGTGTTCTCGTTGATCCAATATCTCAGGTAAACATCATAACTGAGATCATACTAATCAAACTTTTGCATAAAGATGGGAATGATGCACTTGTGAGCACCATCTACGTGCATGACAAACTTTGTGTACCTCCTTTGGGTAGTATTGTCTTGTCAATTTTGGTTGGACCTAAATCCATGAATATTTTGTTCGATATAATCCTACGGTCTAAACTATTTAGAGTGAAGTTGGGTATCCCATGGTTAGTAGCTATGAATGTAGTCCCCTCAGTTGTGCACAAGTGCTTAAAGTTCATTCATGAGGGCTCCGTACATGTAATCCACAACATTAGCTATAGACCACCAGTTGAACGTGGTAGTTACTCCTTAGATTAATCTTGGTCTACGCTTGTTGGTCCTCTTCCACCTAGGAAGGACATCTTGTATAGAACTTATCAAAATTACAAGAGAGGGAACTTAACACTGAGAGTGAGATACCCTCCTTCGCCTTATGCTATTTCACATAGGGCTTGCTTGAAAGCTAACAGTGATGCCACTAGGTCACGTAGAAGGGAAGAAGAGAAGTAGTCCAGAGATCCTCCTTCTTCCTCTTCCACTATTTAGCAAGACGCTTCCTATCACCCTACTATGGCACCATGAAATTATTTTTTGCATTTGCAAGAGAATCCTATGGTGCCCACTTGGTGAAAGCCCAAGTTTCCCGCGTTCAAACTTCCTGTACTACCCATGGAGCCTAGTCCTATTTGGTATGGTAGGAAGAAAGGTCCCCATGGGAAATCCTCCATGTCTCGACCTTTGTGGTCTCCCACCACTTCTGCTCCCAAGGAAATAAATAGGAAGAGGCCCACTGCCAAGGTGCTAGAGCACTCCCCGGGTGATCCCACAATACTGGTTTACAATTTTTGGCCAAACTAGACACTGAACTAATTTTTTCTAACTAAATCTTCTCTTTTGGGCACTTATAGTGCCTAAACCATGAGGAATTTGAAGATGATGTAAACTAGTGATTTGTGACATTTTATCTGTAGATTCTAAATATATTTTTTTGAAAATTTTTGGAATCAAATTGCCTTTCTTTTTCCATCTCCTTTGAAAACTAGTTATTTTTAGTAAACACCATTTTTAAGGACTGATGCTCATCGTATAACACATAACTTTGTTTCCATGAAGGATAAAATTCTAATTTTTTTGAATTTAGATTTGTAACTATGATATCTAGTGCTTCCAATTGGTTTCATAGTATTTTATTGAATATTTTTTCCTTAGTCAAATTTTGAAGTCAAACTAATTACAACTCAAACATAGGCAGACCGTATAGCACATAACTTTTTTTTTATGTATCAATTTTTTTTTTTGTTGGATCAAGGACTTCAATATCTAGAGCACTCATATTTTTCAAATTTTTTATAATCTTCCTATTTTCCACATGTCTTGAGAACAAAGAGCTTGATTTTCAGTGAAAAACCTACATTCATGAGAAATATATATTTTTTTTTTATTCGAGGGGTAAACGCTTTTGACCGGAGCTATGAACCGGAATACAACCATTCAACAATACCACCCCAATGAGGTTTGAACCTTGGTGGCAAGAACAACAATGCCACCTTTAAACCAATACACCATGCCAATACTAGCCATGAGAAATAAAAAATAAATATAATAATTAAATTAAATTTATTTAAAATTATACTTTTAGGAAGCTTATAATAAGGACTACATACTTACAAAAAATAAATTTTAAATGAACTCATTTGATCCCCCAAAAGGTAAATCAAAAGTGGGGTTTTATCAGCATTTTGATAGGTGTAAAGGAGACTTTGTTATAGGTATGGTTTAAAACTAGCGGGGTTCGATCCAAGTGGGTTTAATCTAAGGTAGTTGATCAAACCATATTCAATTGGAATGATTTAAATGGAACTTTTAAAGGCTTAAATCATTATATTTTCTAACAATATGTGAATTCAACAAAAATCAGAATCTACCAGAAATTGTAAACCAGTTTTGTGGGATCACCCCCCCCATTGTTTCTCAACCTGCTCCTCTTACTCCCATATTGGAGTCTGTCCTCTGCTAGAAACACTTGTGGTGGATACTCCCATGGCTAAGCAGGAGTCTTCTACTCCTTCGCAACCTCTAGTATTTAGTTTGAAGAGTCACAGAAACTGCCTTACATGTGAACACAAGTGTCAACGAAAGGCTCTCGCAGTTGAGCAAGTTGCCTTACAAAGGAAGGAAGAGGAGATGACCACCCCTACTTCAAGGAATCTTGATGCATCCTCCTCTCTCCTTCCCTTTGCTTCCATTCAACTGAGCTCTACATCACCTTTGACTCCTGTTATGAGTGTACTTGACCCCAAAAAGGTGCAGGTGTTCATCACTCCTTCGGTTGAGCCACCCTTATTGATGTCCCCTCCAAATGTCCTTCCTTTCCCAAAACTTGTGGATATGTCAAACAACTCAGTGGTATCTATGACACTTTTCTCCTTCTCTTCCTTTGTACCTCTTTCCTCCTCTATGGGGAGTTCACATCCCCCGACAAAGAAAAAGGTGGAGAACGGTCTCTCTAGCAACGAAGGACATAAGAGGAGCCCACCTTCTCCAAAGGGTGGTCATGTGTTGGCTTGTTTTTTCCTAGTGATAGAACTAGCCCTAACTTCCCCTAAGTTCGTCACCGCTCTTGAATCACTCGGTGAGCCTAGCAGTGAATCTTGAGCACAACCCTCTCCATCCATTGAAGTATGACATGGAACTCTAGTACAAAGTGCATGTTTAATTCTGTGGACGAGGCTTCGGCCTTGTCGGCAATCTTTGCAAAATCATTGACCATAGCTCCACAAGAGCCAAGTGGAGGAGACCTTGTGAGGCCTTCTTCCTTAGCCCTTCTTATAGGAGGGTCGAAAGCTCCTCCCCTTAATATTCCATCATTGCAGGCTCATCCTCCTTCCCCCTATGATGATCTAGAGTGGGAAGCGGATGACCTCTTGGTCGATGAGTGTTAGGGGGGAGGACTCTTCTTTATTTTTAGATTAGATGTGTGTGTGTTGTGATGTGTTCCCCCGTGATCGTGCTATGTGTGCCTGGATGATCCTTGTCACCCTTGTTGGTGCTTGGATATAGGTGTAGTTTTTGTGTCATAAAAATTCTTCTATTTGTATCATCATTCTTCCTCTGAGCATAATGTGTTTTGAGTTTTGGAAAATTGGGGATGATGCAAAACGTTGGGGGCATTTAGGCTTCCCTTGCATGTTGACCTAAATTTTTATTTTTCCTTTATCTTCTTGTGCATTCTTAATATGGTTTGATATAGTAGGGGGCTAATGACAGTTCATTTATATATTACTAGTATACTTATATATATACATATGAGCAACTCTGACCCTGAAATATCATATCACCCATGTGTCTCATATTTGTTATCTACTTTTTTCTCTTTTTCTCTCTTTTCTTATCTTTCTCTCATCTCTGCTTGAGTTGTCCCTTTCATGTGTGACAACACCATTACTTTGATTTGCAAAAATATTATTTGTTGCCAATGAATCTTTTCTTGAGAATCTTTACAAAAAATTTCAAAGGACTGCATTCTCAACTTGAAACCCTAATGGAACATGTTTCCTTCATCATGGGTTCACAAAGAAAGAACTTGAGACCTTTCCTTTAAGGAGGGAGTAGCTTTGACCTTCCTCTTGCAAGGGAGAATTTTTCTTCCTTTTGAATTCCTTGATGAAGTGAACATCTTATAAAAGGATTCCTTGATGATGAATTGATTTGCAAAAAACATCTTTTTGCACTGTCAAACAGTGCATCCCTCGAGTAGACCCCCACTTGCACGCTAGGTTCTCGAGGGACCCCTTTGAAAGCTTTATGATTTGTTGATGATCTGCGTAACTATATGCTTGATTGTCTGTGTGGCTACTTTATTTTTGGAAATGCTTTATCTACGGGCAAACATGTTGCTTTGTAGGTGCACTTGTAAAGCTACTTTTTTATCCAACTTTGCGGAGTCTCCTTCATCCAGGTTTCCTCCATGTGAGAAATCTTTGGAGATGCCTCCTTGTAGGTCTATGGGACTATAAGGCACTTACACCTCTGAGCTTCCTCCATGTGAGAGATCTTGGGGGTCACTCCCTTGTAGGTCTATGGGTCTGTAAGGCACTTTTTCTTGGTTGAGATCTTGGAAGATACCTTCCTTGCAGGTCTGCTGGACTGTAGGGTGCTCTTTCCTTTAGGTTTCCTCCATGCGAGAGATCTTGAGGGATGCCTCCTTGTAGGTCTGGGGGCCTGTAAGGTGATTTCATCTGAGCTTCCTCCATGTGATAGATCTTGGGGGTCACTCCCTTACAGGTCTACAAGCCTGTAAGGCACTTTTTTTTTCTATGAGTTTCCTTCATGCGAGAGATCTTGGAGGATACCTTCTTGTAGGTTTGTGGGCCTATAAGGCGCATACTTCACGAGGCTTCCTTGATATGAGAGATCTTGGGGGTTGCCTCCTTGCAGGTCTGCGGACCTATGAGATGCTTTCATTCTAAAACTTCATAGTTATGTGGGGCTATGGAGTTCTTTGCCTACCCTACGCTTTTGAGCTTTCCAGATTGCAGTCTACTTTCTCGATGGTTTAGGTATAAATTTATATCCCTATTCACTCTTCGATATACTTTATCAAAGCACTCATTAGTATTCGTGCTTGCTAAAGTGGGGGAAAAATGTACAGGAGCGAATTTTCACCCCCTATGTAAATTCCCCTTTTACACATCCTCACCATAGAAAATTAAATGTGAAAGTGAAATTCCACATCATCAAGCTTCCTTCATTCCACTTGGAATCTATCTTTTGTGTCTATAGAAGAATATTTATCGAGGACGTACGCATGGGGCACAAACGTTCACATAGTGCGCTTACATCCCCGATGGATTCTTATGTATGAAGCTGGTAGAGGTGTTACACTTTCGATTGGGGTCGATGTTTAATGTCCCTCTTTGACCACCCAACCCCAAAAATGGTAGATTCTTCCCTCTTCTCCTTCAAATTTATCCATTCTTTATTCAACTCATCTCTTTTTGATATTCTAATCTCTTTTCGGTATCTCTTGTAATCTCTGAGCATTTTCTAGCATCCTCTTCACTTCAAGCAATACTTCGACAATCTATTGCAACAACACTATCAAATTTGTAAAGCAAGTGTGAAGCAAGCAATTGCAGCGTGGGCTTGAGGTTTTGTGAAACCTCCCTTCATCGTGGTCAAGTCTATGGTGATTGTTCAAGCCTTCTTTCTCCTCCATTGGCTAGTGAGCTCTTGGTGAAGGTGGTAAAGTTTTTTTCCTCTCCTTTGATATTTGGTTGAGTAGCTATCTATTATTTTATAGTGTTATTTATATAATTTCTTTCTTTACTTCTTTAGCATTTCTTTCTTTCTTTCTTTTATAAGTTTTTTTCTCTCTAATTGCTATTGGTTGTTCATGGAGGTGGAAACACCAAAATGAGGGTCTAACTGAGGTAGGCCCCTATACAGTGCCAACAATTTTCCCCTCTTTCTTGTGTGTAGGAGAACGTGCTTTTTGGAGCTAGCTGGTGAATTGGTGTCTTGGTGAGATCCTCTTTATTATCTTACCCCTCATATATTTACTTTATCATATCCATTTGTATCTTTCCTACTATTTCATTCTATTTTGTTGTTCCTTTAGAAGTCACTAGCTAGGCCGTCAGCTTGTTTTCTAATGGTTCGTATGGTATTTTCAATCCTCTGGTTGTACAAACGCCAGTGCACCTGAGAGATGCCAATGTTTCGTGCTATTTTCCTAGAACTGCACTTTCATCCTCAGGCAGAGAGCTACCTGAGGTATAGTATTGAATCCGAAAATAGGCTCGCATAACCTAAATTTGGGTTTTGGGTTTGCAGAGTGATTGAAGGACAATATAGTCCTCATCATTCGCGTCCCTTGCTTGAAAATACCCTTTTAGAGTGAGGTAAGTTAGGATATCCTTTCGCTCTTGGCCCTTTGTGACCTGGGGCCTTGACATGGTTGGTCCCCCTCTCTTACAGGAGGCTTCTTAGACCTTCACTTTTATTTCTCTTTTGGAGAGGAATTTTCTCCCATTGGGTTTTTCTCCTTTTCTCTGGTTTTGAGAGATCTTTTTTTTGTACATGGGTACCTGACTAGGCCTTGTTTGTCGGGACCCATCATGCATTCATCTTTAGAATTTTGAGCTTCTCCCTAAGTTTCACTTAAGGGGGCGTTAAGGGGGCGTTAGAGTAAAAGGTATTTCCTAATTAATTATTTACTTAATTATTAGATTAATTTTCCTCTAATTACATAAGCTTACTTAGATCATGTTCTTTTATGTCTCATGTCATAGGATGAGGAAACATTTCATGATCTTTTTTTATCATCAACTAGGATTTTTTGGTTTATTATCCTTTTATAAGGATTCTTTATTGTACAATCATTAAGATGCACATTAATTATGATTCATGCTTTTTTGGATCAATAGGTCTTGGCCTCCATAGCTTTGTTATTCTCTCTTTCTATGCTAGGTGTTTGATTGTAGGTGATCTTTGGGAGCTATGGATTTATTTTTTCCAACTTCAACACTCACCCTAGATGTGTCGGTGCTATCAATTGAATGGGATGAGGTGTGAAATGTAAAATATCACTACTAGCACCCTTTCATTGAACAAAATATACATTTGTAATATTACAATCATCAGCACCATGGAAATATAAATTTGAGATGAAAAAATTGAGATATATATTTTAGGAAAACCTTATGTCAACTTGTAGGTTCATATGAGACATTGCTAGGTGTCATAGTTTGATAGGATAGTTATGCCAAAGTTTGACACTTATTTTTAGTTTTTGTGCTCTAAATAGACTTTGTTGGTCTAATATAATATAAAAGGATTGGGATGATTGGGAACCAAAAATACACCTCTTGTACTAGTAACCTACTCAAACATGTTGAGACTATTAATTTGGTGATATAATGTGAAAAATAAAAAATATCTCTCTCGCTTCCCTCTCATTGAATAAAAATGAAACATTTTACAACATTGCATTTATCATCACTTTGGACCCCAAAAAGAAAAAGAAAAAAAATGAGATAATTATTTGTAAGTGAATCCCACATACACCTATAGCTTTAAATGAGACGTTTGTATATGCCATAATTTAAGACAATAATTCTACCAGACTTTGACACTTTTTAAATTTATTTTAGGGTTCTTAAGAGATTTTTCCAATCCAATGTAGCTCAAAAGGTTTGGAACACTTGGGCACAAAATAGATACTTCTAGTAGTTAGAACATAATGCTATTTGGAGACTCATACTCTTATAAATTTGATATGTTGTTCTAATGTAAGGTTATTAAATCTTATATCATATGATTTATTAAGATATCCTAGCTGAAATGATTATAGTCTAATACTATTAGATTATTAATTATTTATGAATGGTTTTTATTATATAGGTGTGACTCATACCCACATTTTTCCATCCTTTCTCTTATATTTAAGGATGTTCTCTCCCACTTGAGAGTGGGCGAATTTGGAGTTTTATAGTGAGTTATATCACTATGCTTAGAAGGTATTATTGGCTATTAGGAAGTAAGGAGAAGTGTACTCAGGCTCACTCTTTTTTAATACACTATATTTTGTAAGTGTCTTAATAAAATGATGTTTTATGGAGTTTTTTATCCAAAAGATTTTTCTGCATATATATCTTGTGTAATGTATAAAACCTATGGTTGTATGATTCTCATTTTATTAATTTTGTATATTTTTCATAATGATATTAGTATTCAAAAATATCAATTTCTAAGAAGTAAAAATCAATCCAACTAGATGAGTTAGCGTTATCTATTCATACCATAAGATGTGAGATGTAAAAAATATTCTTTAATCAGTAAGTTTGAATGTTGCTACATTAATCATAATGTATTAGTAAATTAAAAAATTAAATTAAAAGATCTAAAGATTTCTTATCATTTTCTTAAACAAATTTCCTTATATTTGTCTCAACATACAATTGACTTAAATTTAATTATTATTATATAATCAGTCATCTAATTAAAATAATAATTTAATTAGAAGGTATATTTATCTTTTGTACAACAATTATTTATAAAAATCCTGTTAGAATAGGATAAACCAAAGGCCACTACAGATATTAGATCCAAAGGCCGGTGGAGATAACAATGTGAACTGATATAAAAAATGATATAGAATTATGACACCATTACGAAAGCTCCTTAGTTCCATAATATTATATTTTGTAGTGGGGTTTCATACAGCATAGAATAATAATATACCATACTTGGAGTAATGAATAAAGGTTTTTTAAGTATCAGAAACATTTCCAAGAAGAGGTATATCCGACAGAGGAAAAAGTATAACCTTTTATTGGATTTAATGGATCCTATGAGGTGAGATACAATGAAGATTGAATAAAGATTCAGACTGATCACCTATGATTAATTATCCATACAAATTGCTTGTTTGATGTTCGTTAAGATGAACAATGATTATAGAAGATATGGTCACCATTCTGATTTTTTATTCTTGTGATTATCATTCATTTACTTTTAATGAGTATCATCTTCAAGAAGGTTATTGTTCTGTTTACCAATGTCAATGTAAAAACTTATCATTGTGATTACCAGCTATAAAATTGTTCTTCTTATCAACTGTAAGGTTGTGAAATAACAAATTAAAAATGACAATGATATTGAAACCATTCCTAAGATCTAACAAGAACAATGAGACCATCCCCAAAACCTTCACTGCAGGGAAAGAAAATCATTAGAGAATTCAACTCTAAGTCCAATGTAAGGTAAAACAATAACGCCTTAAATACCATATTGTGCTGAGAAAATCTTCATAAAAACTGCTTGAAGAGATCAAATCTATGAATGCCCAGATTCACAAGGACTACCAAAACTATTTATCCAGAAGTATAAACAACAAATCTCAGAGCTGATCATTCATCCAATAAACCCATATGATAAAGGAAAAGGCAGAAAAGTTCTTATTCACAGTATTCAAAATTGAGAACATATTGTATATTCAAATCTACAAAACATCTCAAAATCTATTGACAGTAGAAGCCACAGAACGAGCCCACAGTTTGAGGCGTTCTTTCATATCTTCTCCTTTTTCCTCATTTGGTGATGGCAAGCTTTAATGGGTAGTGATAATCAGATGTTTTAGTCCAGGAACAACATTTAGTAATTGTGGGCTCAGCTGATCTTTATTAAACTGGAAGCCCAATTGGATGAATCCTCTTATTTCTTGAAACTCCACGTCTGTTGTACTCATAATGTGGTCTCTGTATGGAACTTCTTTTGTGCTGCTCATCTGGATTTGAAGTTCCTTGATGCTGCTCTTCTGGATTTTGAGAATGAATGAACAGGTGGGCTTAATCTATGTATAAAAAGATCTATGGTTTTATGAGTAATGGAGATTGTCTGTGGGCTAGTTGGTTTGTGAAAGGGATACGTGTCCGCATAATCAACACGCAAAATAGGACACGTCATGAGTGATGTAAGAACAAGAAATGTGAAAATCATGTCTCGGTCTTTCCACTATAGAGATTGAGTTTGATGTGGACGTACAATTTGTATTTAATATTTTGTCAAGGCAGGTATAAATGATTATGGCATTTTATTGACTGGAAGACGATACGTTATTCGTTTCCACTCAATATGTGTGAGTGCAATGTCTTTTAGGGATTGGTGGGGATTGGGGGATTATAGGACAAATAACTTCGGAGTCGCCAGCATGTGAGATTTGAAACCTTTCAAATTATTTTGTCTTTTGACTTATGGAGAGGAAAAGGCTATATCTTTAATGGAGAAAACAAGAGGTTTATGTTGTTGGCTAATTGTTTAAAGGTTGGAGCTATGAGTGGTCATAGGGGAACCACTTTTATGTGATTGCTAGCAATCAACAAGCGCTCTGCGTGAGCTGGAGTCCCTGTCTTAAGCAGGTCTGGGTGTAGGGAAAACAGTGCATGAGTATTTTGGAGTTGGTTTTTGATGACTTCTTTAGTGTGCAATACAAGCAAGATTGAACCATAAAGACCATACTTCATGTTTTAAGTGAATAATAAAAGAAACTACTAATGTTTTTCACTTAGTAGAGAGTGATATTGTCTACTCATTTTTAGTTAGTTGCATCTTTGTCTCTAATGAATGGCTTGGATGTGGCATAGTCTTCTGGAATTTGATGGCAGGCAATATTCCGCAAAGTAAGTTAATCCATAAACGGGAGTTGTGATTAATTCCAACAAGTTTAAATGGAAATGAGTTGTAAATTTAACTGACAGTTTGATCGAATGTGATAATAGTGATCAAAATCCTGTTATTATAATTCCCTAGCAAATTTGACTTCCTCTAACAATCTCTAAAACAAAATGGTTATCCAATTATTGATCAGAAAATTCAAGTTTTCCTGTAAAAAATGACATTTCATTATTTCAGACATTACAAAAGAATTTGCTATAATTAATACCATCTAAGACATGCGCAATCGCTATAGTTACATGCAACGACAAGAACTAATAAACGTTTACATTGTGCTTAACAAAACAGACACAACATAAATATAATCTAATTTATAGCATTAAGACCAACAAAACTAAACAATATCGATTACACGATAAAATGTTTTTAATGAAGTAGCTTTCTATTCATTACAGTCATAGAAGATTGAAAATCCAATCCGTAGAAAATGGATTGGGTTGGATGTAGATCAAACTGTGATGTAGTAATGCTCCCTATAGCAACTCACTCTCCCTTCACATTGCATTCCTTTTGGTTCTGTATTGTACATGATTATCGACACAGAACAATGTGAAATTATAAAGAAAAGCATTAGAAGTAAAGGAAAGGGTTAAGGAATAGAAATTATTATAAATTTATACCAATAAATATTAAGGATAATGGGACCCTAGATAGAATATAATACAATAAATTAAATTGAGGGCTTATTACCTCCACCACAGGCAATGGTGGTAGTGATGATAATAGTAGGGCCATGTGAGGAGGCACCTGCAGACACTGATAAGCAGATAGTAAGAGACATAATGCTAAACCATGCCACACTTGAATTGGTGACCTCACTTAACCCTGGCATTTCCGATTCCTTGGACAGAAAACAAAGCATGTAATATTTTTAACTATAGCTTCAAATTACAAACCAAGAAGAATGGAAAGCAAAATAGGCAATGTAAATCATATTCAAATGACCATAAATATATTTGTTGCTTCAAATTTACCTGCTTTTCATGTACAATAAGCTCTCATGCATGCTTCTATGTCCATGTTTACAAAAGTAAGCTCTACCTTTTGTCTTCCAAATGATGGAATTGTAATAATTATATATCACAAAAACATGAGCAATCTTACAGTGTACAATTAGTCAGACCCAAAATTATAGTAGGCACCTGATGCTTATTTTTCTACTTGTGACAATTATTATAGTCTTCTTTCAAAGTAATTTACATCATAAATAGGACCAAAATATAAACAACACTAAATGTTGTGCATTAATAAGATGCAAAGTTTTTTTATCATAGTAGATACTATGAACACTGATTTATTTGAAAGGGTGATGATAAAGATTATTTACTTCAATTAGATTCTATACATTTGTATAGCCAACCACTGTTTCACTTATTGCATACATTTGTTTTGAACTAGACTATTCATGTGTCACAAATACATAGAGAGCTTTGCCACAAATGCACATGTTTTATATCAAGGAAAACAAGCCATGAATATATTACCTGTTGAAGATTGCTAATACGAAGCACCTGATTATTACTGCGTTTGGGAAGTGGTGAACATAAAAATGTATCGAAATGCTGAAATCAAACAAGAACGGTGATACCACACTTTAGTGAAATTAGACATAATCAAATCTGCACTGCTTTTACTTCATCAACAAATATAAAACAGAACAAAGACAAAAACACAGCACAAGAACATGTACCTTCCTTATAAACACAATTTCCTAAATCTGCAATGACTTCTCTTCATCAACAAACACAAAAACAAAGCAGACAATAAAATTGCACAAGAAACTTCCATACCTTAAAAAAGAACTCATACTTTTCACTACGAAGTAACTCAATCATTGGACCACTAGTTAATGCATCCACACATAAACTTCATATATGAGTTGTGGACACAACATACTAAATCAGGTTCTCTGAATGAATGCTAATAAGTATAGCATAAATGAAGGATAAACAGAGACCCCATTAATTGTACAAAGATGTGTAGACTTGCAAAAACCTGAAATCAAAACTCGTGAAGAACTAAATTAGCAGCAACATTCGAAAGTGTCTCTAATACATGGAGAATAACTCTCAAACAACTGCTATGAAACAATAAAAGAAGTGGTTATAACACAGTTTACAGCCAGATGTAGAAAGTTCAAATTTTACACATGGTAAACATATGTAATGTGAATCCAAAACTTTGAACCTATAATGGTATTTAGGTTGCAAAATGGTCCTTTCTATAGGTCCATCAACATCAAATCCGAGCAAAAGATGTGTAACGTTCGGTGCAGGGTGGCTGAAATTGTTAATAACAACCTGCAGGAAGAAAGAACAAACCCATAATATAAATTTTAGAATCTCAACATAACATTAGTTCATGGTATGAACAACATCATATCCAGCTGCAAGATCAAAATTCCAGTGTCCTTGTTCAGTTTTTCTAAGACTTGAAATTCTTGGGTTTTGTTACTGTTATGCAGTTTCTTATGGTATTGATATTTTCCCTTGCTTTGATTCTCCCCGCACCTATGCGTTCAATGGCTTCACAGAAACTAGTCCAAAAAATCAGAGGATTAGAACTTGTCAAGGTTTGGGGTTATAAATAAAAATGCACAAGAAGAAAGTAAGACTACAGGATTTGCATTGTCACAAAATGATACAGAAAAAATTCAAATCAAGATGATGGAATCTAGAAAACAGGGTGCCCAAATCCCTATCTTAATCCTTTGAGCTTGTTTGAGCTCAAAAGTTTACTTGATTTGAAACCTGTCAATTGTATAAATCCCGTAAAACTGGATTAGTGAACAATAGCCTTGTCAATCCTCAACCCATGAGATTGGTCCTCAAATCTAAGATATTCAGATGAATAAGAAAGACTTAACTTTTTACATCGGTTAGATTTTCCATTTTACTAAATGTAGAGCTCCCTCCACTTAGCACATTAGCCCTTATTGTTCACCAGTCACTATTGCGAATATTTAAATTACATACAAATTTTGTACTTCTTCATACAAGTTTCAAATGTAGTAAACATAATGCAATTGTAATTCGTTTGATTCTATGACAACAATGGAGCACACATCTCAATATCATAATTAGTTACTACCAGATCATTCCAATAATGGAGCACTACAACTGCATGGTTGATATCATTGGTCGCGTTGGGTGCCTGGATGAAGCAATAGATTTTATAAATAAGACGCCATTTGAAACTAATGCTATGATATGGCAGACATTACTTGGTGCTTGTAGTGTCCATGGCAACTTGGAACTAGGAAAAGCTGTAGCAGAACATATATTTGAGCTAGAGCCTGAAGACTGTGCAATAAATATTCTTCTGTCAAACATCTATAGTGTAGTTGACAGATGGAAGGATAGTGGTAAGATGAGAAAATTGATGCATGATAGGAAGATTAAAAAGGAGGCAGCGTGTAGTTGGATTGAGATTAGGAATCGAGTTCATGCATTCATTGCAAGTGATAAATCACATCCACAAACAGCTAAAATCTATTCCAAATTGGGCCAACTGAACGCACAAATGAAGCAGTTGGGTTTTGTCCTTGACAAATTTTGTGCATCACAATGTGGCTAAGGAGCAAAAGGAATATCTTCTTCTTTACCATAGTGAGAAGCTTGCTTTATCTTATGGGTTCATTAGCAGTACCCCTGGAACATGTATTCAAATTTTCAAGAACCATCGTGTTTGTGGAGATTGTCACACTACAATCAAATTTATCTCCAAGATTGTACAGAGAGAAATTGTGGTTAGGGATACGAATCATTTCCATAAGTGCTTTCGAACAAGCTATGGATGCTTGAAAAAAATCTATCAAAGAAAAAGCCTTGTCTATGCTATCACATTTTGCATACAGGTCTACCAAAGCATTTTATCAAACAGTTGAATGCCTTGCTGCTATGGCTAAAAGCTTAAACAGGTGCTTTCAAACAAGCTATGGATGCTTGGAAATAATCTATCAAAGTGAAATAGTAAGCAATAGGATAGACAAGGCAGTGAACTTTTTCAAAAAAATACATAACAAGCATTTTAACCCCATATCTTTTATGGTTGGGAACTTGGGATAATTGCCATAAGTAGTTAATATTGTCTCATGAAACTAAAACCATGGTTTATGCCATATAATTTGATTTCCTGTCTTGATCTACAGTTCCCACGGTATTGAGAATCAAAACCTATTCCTGTATGTAAACTATTTCTCACATGTCCAAAAGTTAGATGCTATGGAAAACCCATTGGTTATTAGCATCAGTGCAAGTTTATAAAATATGAAAATCTAAAAGGTTATAGTTTATTTTGATATTAGATCTTGATGGTCATTCATGTCCTTAAGCTTGAAGGCTTGAAGCTTTTATTAGCTAAAGGGTAAGGAGCTACAATTTCAAATAGTGAAGTTCAATACTTGTCTCTCTCTTATTTACCATTAAATCTGCTCAGAAACTTCACAGGTGGCTTTTAAATAGTTCTTACAAACATTTTGACAGAGGATGACATCAAATCTCAAAACCCTTAAAATTTTAATTGTTTGTAGCTCAAATCTAATAGAAATGGAAGACAATTTTTCCTGAATTTGAGGGCTTCAATGCTTATCCAAGAGCATAGAAGTGGTTTTTAAAAATAGCCTTTAGAGAAAAAGAGATCATCAGACTAGCACTTCAAAAAGAAAATACTAGCACAAATTCATCATTTTGATAGCACAAGACCTTTGTAAGTTGAGTTTATAGTTAGAAAGAAGTATTTCTCATAGATCAAACTCCTTTCCTCAATTCAATCATCTATGTTAAAAAATAGTTCCAAACAAAGCTCTTTGCTAGGCCATAAGGCACCTAGGTTATTTAAATAGTTGATTTCCACTATTAAATTTCACAAGTATTTTGCATGCATGGGGATTCTGCCAGAAACCCACACAAGACAGACTGGTACAAAAAAGAACTAATTGTGAAAAAGCTAAACTCTAAACGACTAATCTAAATACCAGACTAAATCCTCTTTAGTTAAGACACAAATCAAAGGCATAGTGAAAAACTTCAAAAAAGGATGCTTAAAAAATATAACAAACTAGTAGGAAGAACAACCAACATACCATACACACTTGAACGTGGCAATTAAAAGATCAAATATATAGTCAAAATGACGAGTCTGTGCTTTGAAAACTTGTTGGTTAAGATGAAACATGTCACTCTAAAGTCCCAATAGCTAATAAATAAATATGGTCTATTGTGACAGAAGCTTGGAAGTTAAAGCAAAACAACAAAAACTATGAAAGCATCAATGTCCAATCCAAATTTAAAAGCTATTAAACCTTAAAAAAGGTATTGTACTTTTATGTTATATAATACCTTTGAAGGCTGAAGCCACTTGCCATCAACCCAATCCAGATGAAGATGCAGTTGAGATACATTGTACTCCAATTTCTCCCCGGAATGGCTGAAGTGAACAATATACCTATTATCAGCTAGAACATTTTCTATAATCAAATTTGATCAACCCAATCCAAATGAAGACGCAGCTGAGATGCATTGTACTCCAATTTCTCCCCGGAATGGTTAAAGTGAACAATATACCTATTATCAGCTAGAACATTTTCTATAATCAAATTTGAGTAAGGAGCCTGGTCAAATAGATAGAGGTGTATAGTATGCATGAAAATGAAGTTACCATAGAGAATCACAGTGGATTATGGTTTTCACAGTGGACTGTGTTTTTCATGGGGGGCACTGATTCAAGATGGAAGAAAATAACAAGTCAATGACAGAAGGAAAGGCATGTCTCAAGGTATAAAGGGAAGGGTTGTTGATCATGAATGGGTATAATTGTATGTATAAATAGATTTCTGTGTGACTAATAAAATAGGATCCAACATCACTTTTGGTAGATAGTCCATACTGTAAATTTATTTATTTCTTCCTCTAATTTCTCAACGAAGATAATAATAACAGTCACTTCAGAGATTTCCTTATGCATTTATAAGGCCGAAATATGATGAGCATCATTCCAACAGAAACAAAGAACAATAGAATAATCTATTTTCTTAGAAATTACCCATCTTATTACAGATTGGAATAGGAAGGAAAGTTAAATATTCATAAAATTACAAAAGTTTTCTTAATCATCTAAGGAATAGAAAATATAATGGGTGTTTATTAACCCTTCCTTTTCTTTGACTACTTTCATAAAGGAATAAAATGTACACAATTTCTCTTTGTTCTACATGGAATACTACATAGTGAGAGTAAGAAATTGAATGGCTGAGGGTCTCAGCTTTATTATTAGTTTTTTAAACAAACCTACACAATGATTGAAATCTTATTTAAACTCATTAGTCAGACCAAAACTCAATGCATTTGACAGCTTGAAACTCCTCTGAGGTAAGAAAAAATAGATCACAGAATAACCTGTGAACTCAATTAGATTAAGAGTTCACATGATGATTTAGTCATAACCATTATTTGGCTTCAGTTCATTATGCTTTTATGGATGTCTGTACGCTGTTCCAAAGCTCTCTCTATTCTTAGCAGGCAAGATTGGAAGGTCTGGTTTGAATGTTTTGAAGTCTTTCCAGCAAATCCATTTTGTCCATTTCTGCAATCATAACATCTGACAGTACTCTGGGAGCTTTACGGTGAAAATTCCATGCATCTCATGCAACTCTTTTCTGTTGATACGTGGCATCTTGATTTTTTAAACTGCCAGGCTGAAGCCTAGAATGGACATTGGCTAAGGACGAGGTCATATGGACCATGAGAGGAGCTCAAGCCACAAAGGAAGGAGACTGTTCAGACTTCAAAGCTGATCCCATCCCTCACTCTTGTTCAAAGAATCAAAACATTGTGGACATGTTGCCAAGAGTTAATGATGTAAACAAAGCATACAAGAATTGTTGTAAAGGGAGTGTTCTTGTAGTCTTGGCCCAGGAATCCTTTTAATTCCATCTCTGTCTTTGAAATCAAAGTGGGTAGAACCAATTTATGATTTGCATGATAAAACCCTTACAAATATGACCCTTCTGCATTTGAGCGTAGAAGATTGTAAGCTTTGGCGAGCAAAGTGCATTTTTTTTCCCCTTTAGCTTTTATAAAATTTACTACTAGAAATTTACATATACATATCCTAGCCACAAATTAATATATATGAATTTTTCTTTATTAAATTTACAGGTGCTTTTCGATTGCAATGATTACATTCTCACAAATTAATCGGTAAATTTGTGTTTTATCAAATTCCATAAATTTTGGAATTGAACGATGGCTGCGTGATGGAAAGCAGAGGTGCGACTGTTGAGTGATGCGCATGCTAGAGCTTAAGCCTGAGCTTTTTCTACTTTTCTATGTAGGCTAGGTGGCGTGGGGCTGTTTAGGCTAGGCACAGGGTTTTTTTTGTTCTGTGTTGGGGTGCAGAGGGGAGTTGGGCAGGGTTTTGTTTTCTCTTTTTTTGGGCATTATTTTGTAGATTCGTGGCTATGTGTGGTGTTGGTCTTGTTATCTATAGTAGGAGTATATTGAATACTCCAAAAAACTATGCCAGTAAATCGATATCCTAGAATCTCAATTGGGTATTCTATAATTGAATTTCAAGCTTTTAGGTGCACCATAATTAATCTTTTGAATCCAAACTCAAACTCTACACCTTAAAAGTGAAAAAACAATCAGAGTACCTCAAGTTAGCCTCTTTCTGCTACATTTTTTGTGCCATTCCTCCTTTGAACATCCAGAGCTTCGATTGCCTTCAACACAATTTCAGCTGCCCTGAAAAAAAAAACATAAAATGGGTTTCTAGGTTTTCTGGTCTTGAACAGATCGAAATGCAAGACAAAGAGCCCCTGAATAAGGATAATAAAGAGGGTAGGATGCACTAGAAAGGTTTGGCGGTTCAAGTGCATTACTGACAAAGAATGAAAAATTTGGAAGAAATGAGAGACATTCAGCATCTGCCCTCAGCAAAATTGAAACAGAGACCTCATTATTACTCCCAGCCACGTGAAACAAGGAACCACCATCCTCTTCCACTGATTTTTTTTCCAAATGACACCTATATGCTTGCGTTCCATAACAACATTTTGCCTCATCATCTCTTTTTTCCACTATAGTCTCCAAACAAACTAGAAAAAACATTGCCCTAAGAAACTTCAGACATATGCTCCATCGTACATTTACCAATTTTAAACATTAGCAAACCATCGTAATTTTTTGGCTGCTCGATAACTATTGGTCATAAGATTTTTTTCTTTAAATTTTAAATGGAAAATATGGAAAACCCCAGCAAAAATAGAACAAGCCAATCCAAAAATTTGCAATCAATAGATGAAATTACAGTTTAATAAGAAAATATTTCAAACTATAGCTTAAACAGTCTTCTTGACTCTCGAGAAAGGGAATAATAGCAAACAAAGCTCAGCGAAAACATTAGTTTCCACCTATAAATAGGCAGGGACTAATAAGCATGGTCAAGAATATTGTTAGTAGTCTAAGATTTGTTTTTTAAAGTCCACAAGTAATGCTATGGAATGGTGCCTTAATTACTAGGTAGTGGTACTACTCAAGCATTGTTACAACAATGGTAGGATGGATCATTTTGAAATAATTACTTTAGACTATGTGTTAGCAAGGTCATACAATCTCGATATTTTTGTAATTGATTTTTTTCAATATTGAAGGTAGGCATGTTTTGTATGTAAATTGGGGTTTATAGGTCATCTTGACACAATGTTGAGATCAATTTAGCCTAAAATTCCCCATTTATGAGTAATTTTCTATATCTAGGACTCAAACGCTCATTTTCTACTATGTTAATTGATATCTAAATCTAATGAATCAAAGGTCTTTTATAAAAAAATTAATTCTCTTGAATAGAATAATTTAGAGCTAAAAATATGTTAGAATCATCAAAAAAATACTCTTAATCGTAATAGATAAAAACACGCATGCATATGTAGATGTTATATAAGACTTCTATTAAGCCATTCTAAATCTCTAGACCATCAGAAGAATCAAGAGAAGAGAATACTTGGTTTCTAAGTAACCTACATGTAAAGTTGATTACCCTCTCAAAACTCCGAAATATAGAAACTATTAAAACATTATCCTATTATTTAATATATAAGGATTAGGAAAATAGAGGAATCACATGGATTGTACTAATTATCTTATCCTATCTAAATTATTTATTAAATAACATGTACAATATCATATACTTAGGATCTAAATATTTCCAAATTAATAAGTATTACACTAAAATAATATTATTCCTATTTTAAATGATGATTTAAGTACATAATCCTCCTAATATTCATGGATCAATGCAAGGGGGTTTCTTAAGAAAAAATGTATTTTATATCTCTCATATAGGTATAAACTAGTAAAGTAAATTTTGTAATGGATTTCTTATATTATATAGTATTATTTAGTGTAAATAAATGATATATGTATTTAGTCTTATTTTATTTTTCATGCTTGCCACAAGCGGAGGTGACAACTCTACTGCATGAACCTACCCCTTACATGGATGAAGAGAAGCATGGGATGATTAAGGAAGATCATTGGTTTAGGTTAATTAATTATTTACTTATGTCATTTTACGTGTCACTTTTTTATATTAATGTATATATTATTCAATGGTACTAATAGGTGGAGCCAAAAAAAAATCATGAGCCTAGGAAGCCTAATCAATAGAAGAGAATTGTAAATTATGAAATTGGTTCTTCACCTTCCTAGTAGAGAAAGAGTCATATTTTTTTTAATAACACTCCATAGTTTTTATGTTTGGATATCTTATTGTGTGTCTTCATAGCATCTAGTAATAGATTTTTATTATGAAAATATATATCATTGTATTCTTATATGGTTTGCACACACAAATTTATATTTTATTGATGCAGATTATTGTATACCTATATTGCTTTGTTTAAACATTCATTGCATGCCTATATGATATTTTATGACATTGTGTATACCTTCATAGCCTTATTGAGATCAATATAAATAAACAATTTGTATGTATTCATGGATTAAATAGTTTTAATTTTTTGAATGGTTTGAATTATAAGGCTTAAGATTTACTTATTATTGGGAGTGGTCATAAAAAATTCAAATATTTTCAATTCTCACTTCAAACTTAAGATTATTTCCATTATTCATAGTCACTAAAATAAGAATCTTTGCTAGCACCTGCATATTTAAGGATTCATATCCCTCTATAGATTTATCTATCTCTCTTTCCCTTTATTTAATTATTTTCTATCTTTAAATATTAATATATTTCTCTCTCTCTCTCTTATTTACTTCATAAGATCTTGTAATGTCTCTTTTTTAAAAAATTTGCACATTGCTAGAAAATATGTAGAAGAGACTATAATGTGTCTAAATAATTATTTTTCATTTATAGTTAGTAAAATCCCTTACATTTGGTGAGTTTAAAGATTGAATAAGAGAGCCTATGTGAGTCCAAAATTCTAAAATATCACTTTGGGTCTTTTTGGTCTTAGGGATCTTAAGTGAATTTTTCAATCCAATGTAGCTTGAAAAGATCAAGGTCATTGGGTAGACAAATATAGCTTCCATAGTAGTAATCCACCAACCAAGATGTTTTTTCATTTTTTGGTTTGGTTACATGAGGAATGGAATGCATAAATATCACTTATAACACCCTTTCATTGAATAAAATTGAATCAATTGGAAACATTACATTCATCAATAGAATGGAAAAGAGAATTTTATTTGATAAAAATATTACAAGTATTTGTATTCAGACTTAACATCTACATGTACATGTATAAATAAGAAATTTCTAGATGCCACAATTTAAGAGAATAATCATACTAATTTTTGAAAAAAATAAATTTGGCATTATAGATCTTAAGGAATCAAGGTAATTATATAGTAAAAGTATGCTTTTAGTACCAATAACACACCTAAAATTGTTGGTTTGGTGCTACAAGGTGTATAGTGCAAAGTATCACTCCTAACCACCTTTCACTAAATGAAACTAAATAATGTTATATAATATTTATTTTTTCCATTATATAGAAATGAATTATAGTTGATAAAAAATATAAGAATAAATATAGTTGGACCTAATGTCTACCTAGTGGTTCAAACAAGACATTTCTAAGTGCCATTATTTGAGAGAATATTTATGACAAAGTTTGATACATTTTTTTCCTTAGGTGTCTTAAGAGATTTTTCTAGTCCAATGTATCCCAAAAGGATTTAAATTATTTTGAATCTAAATAAACTTCCAATATATTAATAATCCACCCACCCAGATATGTTGAGGTGCAGAATAAAAATTATTACTCATAACACACTTTCAATAATGAAATTGAAGCATTTTGTAACATTACATTCATTATCAACATGATTAAATGAATATAGGTTTATAAAAATTAAAATTGCTTTTATAGGTAGACTTGACATCCACCTATTATTTTTCACAAGGCATTAAGTCTTTGGAATGCATAATTTGGTAAATTAGGACCTTAATTAAGTCTAATTAATTAAGGGACCCAAAAATAGTGTCAAATTGCAAGGGTATTAAATTTCAAAAAAAGGGACAAAGGCACACACAAGATGTGTAAGATACATGGAGCAAGTCAAGATACACAAGAATGCAATGTTAAAGCAAGTTGTAAAATCAAATATGTTCACAAGGATATAAAATCACTTGTGAAACACATGGCTCAACTAATGAGCAAGTTGTGTTATGCTCGGTGCCCATGAAATATGCTCACAAGGGCTAGTGTAGTTTGGTGTACACTAGGTGAAACCCCAAAGGAAAAATTAGAAACACACACTAGGTCTACAAGGTGTGAACTCATAAAAAGGTGGCAAATGGAAAAGTCATGCCAAGTCTACAAGCCTCCCATAGTCAACTTGCAATATAGAAAATTGAACTACCTTCTTGGAGATGGTACATTTTTACACTTAATTTAGACCCATTTTAGTACCCTTTCATTTATGACTTGTGCCATAGAAAAATGGCCCCTTGTCATTTTCATGGTATTTTAGGCCTTTCTTCATGATGTTTGTTCTATTTTGCTTTGATTTATTGATGTAAGATGGCTTGAATATGCACATTTAAGTCCTTAAAATGCAAATAATGGCATCCTGTCAAGGTGTTGTGAAGTGTTGTAAAAAATTTCTACACTCTTCTAGACTCTATTCCTTACAATTCACCTAAAAATCACCTTTTCATCACTAATCAAATCCTACTTTGAAGTGTTGTAAAGTCTTGTAAAAAGATTTCACGCTTTTCTAGGCTTTTTATCACCATTTACACATTTCTTATGCTTTATTTGACCCCTTTATGCCTTTATAAGGCTTAATTAAGTTTATTTTTGAATGTAAACTCAACAAATAATATTAAATGAAAGATAATTCCTGACATCAACTTTCAAGTCCAAGGTGGGACCCATTCACCATGGGTGGAAAATGAGTCCCTCTTGGCTCCAAATTCAAAATATTTCAAATTTTCTTTTGGGATTTTATTCAAAATTACTTTATGTTGGCCTATGATGAGGTATCAATGGGTTACCAAGGCACAAGAATGTATAAATAAGTGTTTTTGCATCCATTCTAATCCCCCCATTCATCAATTTCACTTATTCACTCATTCACTCAAGCATTCAAACATTTTGCATCACTTAATCAAGCATTAATCAAGTATTTTGTAGCATTCATTAACATATCTTCATATTTTCTTCAACAAGGGTTTGATAAGTTGATAGCATTTGCATGTTATTTGTTTATCATTCTCTTTTATTTCATTATTTCATTAAGGGTTTGATTACCAAAGTGGGATTTGACCAAGGCAAATCCCTATAACCTAACCCTTAAGCATTTTCCACCTCTTCCATGTGTGTTTGCAGACTTTTGTATGCAAATTTCACAAGAATTTAGGTGTTGAAAAGTGGACAAGAAGTCAACAAATTTTTTCAAGTCAACTACATCCTATTTCAAGCTTGGAGAAGTTATTCTATTTGTTTTATGTAGATTTGACTTCGACAACCTGACAAGTAGACAACCTCAGATTTGGTGCTACAGAATTTTCCTCTGATTTCTCAAAATTTTGGGAGAGGACTGATTCACCATAAATGGAAAATGAGTCCCACCTTAAGGCTAGAAATCTAAGTATTTTCAAATTCTGTATCTCGACAATTTTCATCAGAAGCAGGACTGATTCGCCATCAATGGTGAATGAGTCCTATTGGTGATTTTCTATGATTTCAGATGGCATTGAGAAGATTCCATATTATCCAATCTTTTCATAGGTGCACTCTATTTCAACCCTTTTCTTTACTATTTTGCATTTGTTCATTTATAGTTCATTGTTTGCATATCACATTGTGTTTTCCAACATTACATAATTCTTAGGTTTTGCATACATAATCAGTCAATTAGTTCATATAAATGCACTTATATCATTCCATTTAGCCTAAATTACATCATACATTACATAACTTGAGTGATTCTAGCTAGCATTTTTGGCTTACCTCTGTCCTTTTAGGTGAAAAAACCTAGAAGAGTTAGAGTCTTGTGGTGCCAAAAATCTATGGTTCATTTTCGTGAACTCACGTATTGAACACTTTAAATTTCTTATTTCAATTTCATCTTGCATCCTAAACTTCATTTGTATCAATATTCAATTAGGATATTTTTTTGTTTTTGCATTCTAGGGTTTCTTAACTAGGATTTCATTTTTGCATTACATATCATTGAAAAAATTAAATATCTAAATCTACATCCTTCATTGGCATCTGAAATGCATTAAAATCATTTTAATTTTTTTGAAAAAAAAAATAAAAAATCTCATACTATGACTCATTCACCACCCTGGGTGAATTAGTCCACTTGCAATTTTTAAACAACATTTTCTGGCATTTTTCTGCATCTTAGTTTTTTGTAGTTACTTCTCTGTTATAGTTAGCATAATTTATGTTGTTTGCATTTTTCACACCTAAATTACCTGTTAGTGTAATTAATTAATTATTACACTAGCATAAGTTAACTTAGGTCTTGCATTTAATTAATTAAGTCCTAGGTTGCATTATTAGATAAATCATTTAATAAATGGGATAATATTCCCTTCCTTATTTGTAGGAGATAAGATTCCTTCTAGAAGATGAGTTGTCCTTCTAGAACTTATCTCAACATTTAATAATCATCTAGATAGGGTTCACATGTTGTCACATGTTAGATCAAGACACATGGCAACATCTCATGCATCTTAGGTTTTCATTCTTGCCCATATAATCAGGCATCTTGTTCATTTGTAATATATCCAATATTAATATCTTTTTCATCATATCAATAGAATCTTTATTCAACATTCCATTGTTGCAACACTTTCTTTGTGGTTGATCATCTTTCCTGGCTCAAAGGTCCTCCATTGAAGACTGCAGCTTCAAGGACTATGCATCCATAATCTCAACATGGTATCAGAGCTTGTCCAGTGAAACATCAACCCTTGATCAAGAAATTTGGTGTGCGAGATTCTTGCAGGCTTGAAGGTTTCCATTAAAGACTACTTGATTCCACTCGAGGACCAAGCTGATTTCTGAAGTAGATTGAGTCAGATCCGAGCTCGCCATTGTCTTTAGAAGGCCTCGAAACCCTAGGATCGCCTACCCATTCATCAAAATCAGATACATCAACCTGGGAGCTTTAGAGGTATTTTTAGGGTTTGCAAAATCAATCGTACTATCCATACAATTTGCAGAAAAAAATCATACCTTGCAGTTGTCCTCTAAGGAAAAAAAAAATTTTATTCGCAGGCCATTTTTTGTTTAAAAAAATTTTGGGCATTTATCTCTATTTCTGTGGCAAAAAAATATATTATATTCGGGCTATATTTTTCTATAGTTTCAGAAAAATATTTCAGGGGACTATATCATCCGTCGGCATTATATTAAAAATTGTGGGGTTTATTTATTTTATCAGCATTCAATATATTTTTGTCGGCATATTATTCTTTATGATTTTTAATTGAAATTTTGCAATATTAAAAATCAAAATATATTGTATTGTCGACACTTTCCTTTTCAAAGTCTACAAAATTCCGTTTTGTCGGCCGAATTCAATCTTTGCAGGGAGGTATGTACTTTGGGGGGACCCATTGACCGGCCGTCACATCCAGTCGTGCTTCCTCTGTCGGTGATCCACACCACCATCACTGTGCCGACCACCACCGACCATTCCAAGCTCCCGTCAACTAGTGCTTCTTCTCTCACCAACTGCCCGAGATACACTACCGGTGCCGGTGGATATCCACCAGCGGTGCCGCCCCGGCACCGCCCAGCTCAGCCAGACCATTGCTCCACTTGGCGGCCCTTCACTTTTTTTTCCATAGCATGGATCACGATCATATCAACGACCAGGTGCTAAGCCCAGAGGGGCTAATTTTTTGACCCTATTTAGCCTGCAAAGTGCCTCCTATAGGCATTTTTTTCATTTTATCACAACTTTCACCCAAGATATCAAAATTTTGCAAACAATATACTGTTAGAAAGGGAATTTTGCGTACTTTCCAATGGTGAAATCTATTATGTGAAATTTTGCTCACAAAAAATTCTACATTCAACTGAAGACAAAACCCTAATCTAGACTTAGAGTTGCATATCTTCTCAACTGTTCATCAGATTTCGGTGATTCCAGCTGCATCAGGAAGGTGATTCAGAGTTGTTTTTCATCAGTCTAGCCCCTTGATTAGTTTTAGCTCCAGGTACTCTTGCATGATATTTTTTTCATTTTGGTGCCTTTAATCAATAACCTGCTTATTCTGAAGCTTGGGACAAGTTTTTTTTGCATCACTTCAATTGCATATCTATCTAGAAGTCTTCTATTTGTTGTTGAAGGTCATTGTCTTTGTTTTCTTGGAGAAATTTTCATTATGGGGCTTCAATATTACTCTCCTTCTTTGGTTATGTTGCACAAGGGTAACTATCCTCAATGGCAAGATGGGATTTGCCACATCTATTTGGTATAGTTCCTCATCCAAGTGAAGGTATTCATGAACTTGCTTGGAGTTGTAGTAGGTACACTGTTTTGGAGATTCTTGAGATGCAAGTTGATTGCGATGTTTTGAGATCTATTGATCATTGTGATTGTCCTCACATCCTTTGGATTAAGCTTTGGGAGATCTATGGAGATTCAAACACTCCACCATTCCCCGATGATCATGCTTCAGAATGTCATTCTTTAGATCAAGTATCCCATGATGCTATTGTTGTGCAGGAAGTTGATTTCCTTGAGGTTGACAAGGTTCCTTTCGGTGCTTCTTCTTCATTAGAGACAGTTGGTATCCCTTCACATTTAGTGATTCCTTGTCCAAAATCATTGATTGAGGCTTCCACTATCATCATCCATCAGAACACATTCATTTTTCTAGACTTGACATCATAAGATGGCTTTGTTCTAGGCATCATTAACTTGGCTACTTCTATAGGTTTGGAGAACATTCTTGAGGGGGTATCACTCCTCTATTCAGTGATTTCATATCTGAGACTTCTTCCTTGTCATTCCTTTCAGGACTTGAGGTTTCTTCAGTATCTACCATTGGATTTGCTTCAGACTTCTTTTAGTGATTTTCAGGACACTTCCTTCAGGGGGGCTATCAAGTCTCCATCACATCCATTCTATCACTGTCTTTGGATATTGTTCAGCATCAGTTTCCACATCATCCTGATTTGTCACCCTCTTCATTGATTGTGGCATCTTCATCATTAGGAAAGGAGACATTTGAGCAGAGATCAAAGACACCATCATCCATTTTCATCCTTCCTTCCTTCAATTCCTATCTGGAATGGGAAGCATCTCTCCACTTGCAGTTGGTTTTGTTTCTTCCAAAAGGGAGACAAGTTGTTTGTCGACATTGGATCCTATTCTGTCTTCAGAAACTTACCATCTTTGCAGGTGATCACATCTTCTGGGGGCTCTTTAGTCTCTATTGTATCCATGTGACAGATGGTGTGGGGGGTATTTGGGAGTCCTCCATCCTTCCCATCCTATCTCACATTTCTACATTTTCATCTCCTTTTTGGAGATGGGTTTTGTTCCCACAAGGTTTTCCCCTTTTCTCCGATTGTGGGATATTTTCTGCATCTTCATGTACATGGGTACCTAACATGGCCTCGTAGTCGGGACCCATCATCATCTTGCATAATCATTGCATTTTCCTCCCTAAGTTGCTTATGGGGGTGTTAGTGTAATTAATTAATTATTACACTAGCATAAGTTAACTTAGGTCTTGCATTTAATTAATTAAGTCCTAGGTTGCATTATTAGATAAATCATTTAATAAATGGGATAATATTCCCTTCCTTATTTGTAGGAGATAAGATTCCTTCTAGAAGATGAGTTGTCCTTCTAGAACTTATCTCAACATTTAATAATCATCTAGATAGGGTTCACATGTTGTCACATGTTAGATCAAGACACATGGCAACATCTCATGCATCTTAGGTTTTCATTCTTGCCCATATAATCAGGCATCTTGTTCATTTGTAATATATCCAATATCAATATCTTTTTCATCATATCAATAGAATATTTATTCAACATTCCATTGTTGCAACACTTTCTTTGTGGTTGATCATCTTTCTTGGCTCAAAGGTCCTCCATTGAAGATTGTAGCATCAAGGACTGTGCATCCATAATCTCAACATTACCTTGCATTTTCATTCACCCCATATTTTGTGGTACTTATATGAGTGTTTGGTGCCCCATTGATAATACTTTAGTGAGATGAAGTTCTAGACTCATGGCTTCCCGCAATAGCACTTTCATTGTGGACCTTGGGATCTCGAGAACTCCTACTCCTAGTACATGGACAATGGTGCATTAGGCATAGAAAATACCACTTCTCTACCTTCACCTTTCTGTCCAATAAATGTTGACACACAAAACAATTATGTCCCACAAGAAAAGTTCATTAATATTCATGAGGATTTCACACACTTACAACAAGAATTATCCCTTGAAAACATTTCCACCACTGTCATACTAGCCATAGAAAACCTTCATTGTTTGATTGAAAGTGATGATGGCTTACAAGTTATGAAAAGAATTGCTAAGATTACAATAAACATGCCTCTTCCACTTCCCAATCCACAAACATTCCTGTCAGCAAAGGAGGACCTCACATTCCCCCCCTTCAACCATAGAATCTATACCAACTTATACCACTCCTTAGGTTACAAAAATAATGCAATAGGTTAGTCATGTGGCTCCTTTCACAATTCCAACTAGCATTTCTAGTTCTATTATGGGATCGCAAATCCCCTCTACCACCTTCACCCCTCTTAGCGCCTGTTTCACTTCCCCTCACATTACATGCACTCCATATCCATTTTCCCTTCCACCTCATACCACTTACCCCATCCCTATCATTACACAACTCCTTAATACTATTTCCTCCATGCAACAAAAAATTTCCACCATTATCCAAGGTCAAAATGCTCCAACCACATATCATGTTCATAGTAGCCCCTTATCTTTAAAAATATTAAGAACCCCAATGCTACAAGGGATAGAATTGCCTAGGTTTAAGAAATACGGAGGTAAAGGAGACCCTATTAAGCATGTAAATGCTTATACAACTTTATGCAGTGGTTTTGTCCTTGATGATAAACTCCTAGCCAAACTTTTTCCAAGGACCTTGAAAGACACTACATTAGAGTGGTTTTCAAACTTGCCTAATCATTCCATTCGATCATTTAATGAACATGTGGATGCCTTCATAAGTCACTTCCAATTTCATATGAATCCTAAAAGACAATGGCTAACCTAATGTGTTGTAGATAAAATGTCGATGAAAAAGTCACTAATTTCATTTCACGTTATCAGTCATTGTATGCTCAAGTTGATGTCAAAATTCTTGATTCAGATCTATAGAAGATGTTTATCGAAAACTTACACACAAACCTTTAGGATAAGTTAACTATGATAAAATTCCCTCTGTTCATGCACTCATGCACAACCTTGTATGAATATAATAACTTAGTTTCAAGTCATGATTCAAAGTCCACTTCTAATTGAGCTAACAAGTTTGAGAAAAAAAATTAAAAAAACCACGCAAAAATTTTGCAAACCAAATAGAAGCTTTTTACAGTTCAATCTGCCTCCTCAATCACAAACCCAACCTGTTCTGAGTCAAGTGGAAACTATTAAAATAGTAGTTCCTTATACCTATGGGGACCCGAAGAGACAATTTACTCCCTTACCTGATACCCTCCATAATACAATGAACCAATTACTCCAACAACAAATTATCACCTTACCTACCGTCAAATCACTTGATACCACCAAAAATTTACCACCCACCTTTAAACCAAATGCATATTTCCATTTTCATCGCCAAAATGGCCATGACACTGAACAATGTAAGTGTCTCAAAAATTTAGTTCAAGACCTCATTGATTTGAGTCGTTTGTCCATTGTGGGTGTTAATTATCAAGGAAATAAGTATGTTGCACCCCATAACTAGAATTTACAAATCTTTACCAATCCCATGCCTAAACATAATGTTTCATTTGTCAAGGCTAGTGAACCTTCAAACCCTCAAGTCATGAACATTGATGCAAATAATGAACAATGTGATATAACTCCAAATCTTACCCAAGTTAATCCTATGGATGAACTTGTGGGTGCGATAGATGTTATCCCTCATAAGGGCCCAACCAACAAAACTCTTGATATCACTTTTTCTTCTAAATATATACTTCAAAAGTTTCCCAATGGTCCTCTTTACATAGTCAACAAAATTTATGATAAGCCTACCAATGGGATATTAATAGATCCCTCCTGTGGCAGGAATATGATCATAGAAGAATTTTCAGTATTCCACAATCTCTATCAAGATGATTATAATAAACCAACTGCATTGATTAAAACACAAATTGGTTTTGCATGCCCTATGATTGAATTGATCATACTCCCATTACAGATAGGACCTAAAAATTTGGATGTAACATTTTCTATTATTCCACAATCGGATCAATTCTGTTTGTGGCTAGGCCACCCTTCATTTTCCTCAATGAAAGAGGTCCCATCAGCTATTCACAAATGTTTGAAGTTTCCACATGAAAAGGAAATGTTTACCATACACCATAGTGGGTTTAATTCGTTATCTTCTAAAGGAAAATTTTCCTTAGAATCATTTTGGCCTAGAACTATGGAGCCCATTACCCCTCGTAAATATTTCTTTTTCATAACCTATCAAAAGTTCAAAGCCAAATGAATAGCCGAGTTGTCTCTTCGTAACATGTACCCATCCACTTATACTTCTCCTATCATAGATGAAACCATGTTTCAGCCTGATTCTGACATTGAATAAACCATAGAACCTCATGAACAACCACCCTTAGACACTTCCCTACCATCGTTTAAATAACCATGGGTAAATGAAACCAATCATGTCATGCCTCCTTGCATTAAACAAGTGTATAAAGCTAAAGAGAAAGTTATTGACCTATCCTCTTCAACTTCTTCCATTCTTCCCCCTCTAGAAGAAAAGGAACCTATGATGGATCAACCTACTCTTACACCTCAACAAATTCCACATAAAATAAAACTCAACCACGATGCTAGGAAACATAGGCATCGTCATCGTCTTCTCGCCCGTTAGTCTCAAATAGAAGAAAATAAAGAAAAAAAACCGTCTCCTTTGACAAAAGTAATAGATGACCACCCTCCATCTCCTGACCTACCACAAGATAGTGTAGTCTAACCCTCGCAAAAAAATGAACAAATCCAACAACCAAAACTTTTGATACACCCTTCCTTAGAAATAACTCTTTGTCCTCCTGTCGTAATCAATCTTGATGATGATGAGGAGGAGGAGGAGATTACAAAAATTGATAAAGAAGTTCATAAAGATATAAAATATTTATTCTCATCTACCATGAGCTTAAATGATAAATCTTCTACACCAAGTGTAGAACATTGCACATCTCCTAGTTTGGCACTTGCAATTCTTCCTTTGGACAATCAACCACCCTGGTAATACACCAAACATGACTGGGAGGTGGAGGACTTGTTAGATGGTTGAATTGCATTCACCTTGCTCACCCTTTTCATTTTTCCTTTATTTGATTTTCTTTTGCAAATTTTATGTATGTATTGTGTTCCTTTGTAATGTGTGTTCGATGTTCTCTCTCTCTTTGTACACTTCTATTTATACCTCTATTCTTCTATATGTTGTGTTTTTATTTTGTGTTTTCCTTTTGGGGATGACGCAAAGTGTTGAGATGCCCTATGTCTCTTCCATGTTGACCCAAAAGGTCTTTTTTCCTTTTCATTTTCACTTTTTTTTCCTTTTGGGGATGAAGCAAAGAGTTGAGATGCCCTATGTCTCTTCCATGTTCACCCAAAAGGTCCTTTTTCTTTTTCATTTTCACTTGTGTTTTCCTTTTGGGGATGATGCAAAGCGTTGACACGCCCTAGGTCTCTTCCATGTTGACCCAAAATAGACTTTATTTTTCCTTTTTTTCACTCTCTTTGTGTCATTCTTCCAATTCTATGTGCTTTGGAGAATGATGACAGTTCCGATCTCTTTCATAAAAACATTGCAACAATGAACATACTAACCCCAAATCCATAGATAACTTATGTGTTTGGTCTGTTATTTTGCTGGGGGAAGCTTCCTTGCTTTTGTTTTATTTTTCATTTACATGACATATCCTTACTCATAAACATATGACTTGGCATAAGGCTTTCCAAGTTGGCTCTCATGTCTCATTTGTTTCTTGCATTTTCCTTCTAGTGCAGGAGCACCATTAAAGAAGTTTTTTCCATTTAAGGTTTTGAGATCCAGACTTTATTATTTAGGAGTTTTGTATTGGAATAAGGTCTTAGAGACCATTTTAGAGTGTAATAGGTCATTTTTATGGTATTAGGAATTTAAGGGGTGTTATTATGTTGACATTTGCAAAAATTGTATTTTTGGCAAAGTTGTCAAAACATAAAGTTGCAAAATTGCCTTGTATGAAATATGAATGGTCATAGAATTCAAAAGGCAGTTAAGAGGAGTTAGAATAGTTATGTTTTGGAGGTAAATTTATTTAAAATCCTTGTAGAACTTGAATAGAGGTGGTTGAAGCATTTTCTTTGTTTGGAGCATACAATAAAGTTTAGATTTCATCAATTTCTTGTATTTTTCTATCATAACAATAGGTTGTACAACCTGTACAACAAGTAGTTGATTTAAAATTGTTGTGATCTAGATATTAGGTTGAGTCCCCTACCCTTTGAATCTAATTTGAGGCTTTCATATTTATTTTTGTTCATTTAATCACCAAATCTCTCTAGCCGGCCTGAATGGGGCACTTGTGGTTTTGAAGGCTAAAACATGTTTTAAACTATCCCACCTTTCTGTATGATCTGTTACTTGGTGGGATGGATCTAACCAATTAGGGAAAGGTTTTATAATGGTAATTTTGTGTAGGGGAGGTCTGGAATGGAGTTGGGCATGAAGCCCTAAGGAGAAAATAAAGGTTTTCTAAGTGAAATATGGTGGTTTTGATGAGTCAAACTATGATTTTGTGTAGGGAAGCTTTATTTTATGCTTGATTAAGCTTAAGCAATCCATTTTTAACTTTTTTGAAGATTTTTGTATTTTGGGTAGGTTGGGAAGTGACATTTACATTAAGACCTAGGGTTTATAGGTGTTGATAGAGGGTTTCATGCTTTGGCACTTGGATGATTGAATTTTTGAGATTTGATTGATGATTTTGAGGTTATGACACATTTTAATTGCTTCCCAAATATTTTATAGAGTTTGGACAAGTATAGTGAGTGGTTTCTTTGGAAAAGTGGGCTAATTTGAGCCCTAAAAGGTGAAAAATTGCTACTTTGAACATATTGTGACAAGGCAGTCTTTGGTGATTGATTGATATGTTGTCAAGCATTCTAATGGCTCCCTAAAGTGAGTATTTTTTATGGTTTTTTTATGAAATAACTTGCACAATAGGAGAATATGATATGAAATATCCTGCAAATACTTGATAATAACTAAGAATAACAAGCCACTTCAAGGGGGAAAACCTCCAAATATCTATAATGAGAACAAACTTCACAACTTGATGAAGAAATATGACTCACAACCTCCTATATATACCTATTTATGCCTAGGATATCACCTAGGATGACTTAGACACACCTATATAAGTCTTAGGCCAGCCTAAATAAGTAAATAACAATATACTAATGATAATAAGACTTAATAGAGAGTTAAGATAGCCACAAGCCGACTATTCATAACCCAATGTACACAAATATTAAGGCCGTAGCATGCCCCCTTCTTGAAATAAGCATTGTCCTCAATGCTAATCAAGTTTGGATTCTTTTGAATGAACTCCTCATCCTCCCATGTGGCATCTTCAACTGGTAAATTCTTCCATTAGATGAGATACTCAGTGAGAGTTCTATTCCTCAACTTCTTTGTGCTTGTTTGACGAATGAACTTTGGCTCCAAAATGATTCTTCCTTCTTCATCGAGCTCTAGTAGTGTTGTTTGAGTGGGAATATTATGCCCAATTAAACCTTCTTCAAATAGGAAACATGAAAAATTGGATGTATCTTTGTTGTTGGTGGCAATTCTAGCTTGTAGGGAACACTACCGATCTTTTGCATGATTTTTTATGGACCATAATACCTTGGAGACAACATATTATTATTTTTTTGTTTCTTTAGTGATATTTGCTTATATGGTTGCAATATCAAGAAGACCTAGTCCCCAACTTCAAAACTTCTTTCACTACGATGTTGGTCTGCCTATTGTTTCATTTGATTTTGTGCCATGGCTAAATTCTCCTTGAGTCCTGAAAGTACTTATTGTTGATGAAGCAAGTGGTCTTCTACGCCTAAACTCCTTGTGACACCTTTATTGATGATGTGATGGAAGGAGGATGATATCCATAAAGTGCCAAAAATGGAGACATTTTTTATGAGCTATGAAAAGAAGTGTTATACTACGATTTTGCAAGTGGTAGCCAATCTACCCATTGAGACTATTTCTCTAAAGTGAAACAATGTAGATATCCTTCCAAACACTTATTAACAAACTCAATTTTCCCATTTGATTAAGGATGGTATGAAGGGCTATGAGCCAACTAAGTACCCAAACATGAGAATAAATCTTTCCAAAAGTGACTAGTGAAGATAGGATCACAATCACTAACAATAACCTTAGGTGTACCATGTAGCTTTTAGATATTCTCCAAAAAATATTTTTCCACTGCACTTGCTATAAAAGGATGTGATAATGCAATGAAATGTGCATATTTAGTGAGATGATCAACTACTACCATGACGACATTATGACCTTTATATTTGGGAAGCCCTGTGATGAAGTCCATGGATACCTCTTTGCAACACTTGCGAGGAATAGATAAGGGTTTCAAGAGGCCCGATGTCTTAATTGTATCCCCTTTATTCCTTTGACAAACCAAACATTCAGCCACAAATTTTTGAACATCACCTTTTAGCCCTTCCAAAAAAAATCTTGCTTGACTCGATGATATGTCTTCAAAAATCTCGAATGACCACCCATTGGAGATTCATGCAACTCTGTGAGAATCTTGTGTTTAAGAATGGAATTCTTGCAGAGATACAAACACTCTTTATACCAAAGAGTATCTCTCTTCCAACAAAACTTATTTGAACTACTATGATCATTTTTTAATTCTTCAATGAGATTACTTGTCGCAACATCATTTTTCCACTCTGCTTTGGCTTCCTCCACCCAATTTTCTTGTAATATTGAAAGGGCACACAATAAGGCTTCATCTTTCTCATCCTTCATTGAAAGTGCATCTGCTACAATATTTTCTTTCCCTTTATTATATACAATCTCAAAGTCATATCCTAACATCTTAGTAACCCATTTTTGTTGCTCTTCAAAAGATAGTCTTTGTTCCAAAAAATATTTTAGGCTATCATGATTTGTCTTAACCTTGAAGTGTCTACCCAATAGATAAGGCCTCCATTGTTTAACTGCATGGAGGATTGTTAGCATTTCCTTCTCATAAATAGGTTTTAGTTGATTCTTACCTTTTAATTGATGACTCTCAAAAGAAATTGTTCAAACTTCTTGCATGAGCATTGCTCCTATCCCATTTCCAAAAGCATCACATTCCAAAATGAATTCCTTGGTGAAGTTAGGAGTGGAAAGCATTGGAGTTGTACACATAGCCTTCTTCAATAGAGTGGTGAGAGGTGCTACTATACAACCATAATTCTTCACAAATATTCTATAGTACCCTATCAATCCCAAGAAACCCCTCAGTTTCTTAATGGTTTTTTGAATAGGACATTCCATGATAGCCTTAATTTTGTTAGGGTCCACCTTTATTCCTTCATGTGAAACTATGTGTCCCAAATACTCCACCTCCTTAAGACCAAAAAAACTCTTGGATGGATTAGCATAGAGTTTATGATCTTCAAGTATTTGTAATGCTTGATCCACATGTTGTTAATATTCTTCCCAAGTCTTGCTATAAATCAATATATCATCAAAGAATACTAACACAAACTTTCTCAAGAACTTCTTAAAAATGGAATTCATCAAAATTTGGAATGTAGATGGTGCATTGGTAAAGACCAAATGGCATCACCAAAAATTCATAATGACCCTCATGAGTCTAAAATTTTTTCTTACAAATATCTTCCTCCTTAATCTGAATTTGGTGATAACTAGATCTAAGATCTAACTTGGTAAAATGCATAGCTCCATTCAATGCATCTAGCAAATCATTAATGACTGGAATAGGAAACTTATCTTTAATGGTGTACATGTTGGCCACTCTATAATCTAGACACATGTGCCAAGTATCATCCTTCTTACGTACCATCACCATAGGCAAGGAGTAAGCACTTTGGCTATGCCTGATAATTTCTGCCTCTAGCATCTCGTTAATATTTTTTTCTACCTCACTCTTTTGTATGTGTGGATACCTGTAAGGCTTGATGTTCGGTGGTTGGCTCCTTGGAACTAACTGTATGGCATGATCATGATCCCTCTTTGGAGGAAGTCCTTTACACATATCTCCAAGAACAACTGAGTGACGCTCAATTATAGCTTGCAAATTTAGATGAGTAGGAGCATTAGATTGAGAGACTTCTAATTAACATAGTTGGGCCACAAATCCATCCGCTCCTTTCTTAAGCAACTTTTGAATTTGATGAGAGCTTACCATTTTTGGGGATTTTTCCTTCAACCCCCTTCGCTCTACTACCCTTCCTTTTGATTGAAATCTCATGAATAGTTCTTGGAAGTTCATCTCAATTGTTCCCAATGTAGTAAACCATTGTACTCCCAAAACAATATTTGTTGCACCCATGGATATCACATACATTGGGGTATGAAGTTGATAATATCCCATGGATAATTTAATTCTATGACACTTCCTTGAACAACTAACTATACCACCATCTACAATCAAAACCTGAAACTCTGGAGCTGGATATATAAAACAATTTAGACGAGTAGGTAACTTTTTGTTGATGAAATTATGAGTACTACCTAAGTCGATCAGCACTGTTACCTTCTGCTTCTTTAAGAACCCCACCACCTTGAGATTTTTTGGAGAACTAAAACCTAAGAGTGCATGAAAAGAAATGATTGGTCAAGAATCATGTGATTCCTCATTTGACTCCCTTTGATCCTCTAGTATGGGTTCCTCCTCTTCTTCCTCACTTGGACCTTCAATATAGAACAATTTCTTTTCACTGCATTTATGTCCTCAACTGTATTTGCTATCACAATTGAAACACAACCCTTTTTCTCTTTTCTCCTCAATTTGTTGTGGAGTCAACCTAGTAGGTTGTGTTGAATATCCTTTCTCTCTTGTCACATTAGCCCCTTGCTTCTTAGGAATCAAATACTTCTCCTCTACCATGCGTGCTAAGATAAAAGACTCATTTATGGAGCTAGGGATAAACATGTGTACCTCATGTTGAATGTGATCCTTGAGACCCCCAAGAATAAATCATTTAATTTTTCCTCTGTAATTGTATCCACTCCTAAGGATAGATTTTTGATTTGCTGAATATAATCCTTAACTGATCTTGTTTGTTGAAGTTTAGCCAATTGGCTAAAGAAGTTGTCTGTCACACTATTGCTATATTGTTCTTGGAGTTCTTTCATAAAAATTTCCCATGAGATGGTGAGCCCTTTTTTCCTTCGATGAGTGCAAAGCCAACGATACCAAATGAATTGATCTAGTTCTAGATATAGGGAAGCCATTGTGACCTTTTTTCCGTTTGGGATTTGGTGTACTTCAAAAAAAATCTCCATTTGGTTTATCCATGTTAGAGGATGCTTGCCATCAAACTTGCACATATCCACCCTTGGAAATAAATTCCTAGATCCCATAAGAGTACTAAATCTTGTGTCAATCTTAGCCAACCTAGAATTTTCACCTTGGTCACTTGAGAACTCCTTTCTTGGTTCAGCCATGTAGGCACGTAACATGTTTCGTATGTCCGATATATCTCCTCTTAGGTCACACATATCCATCTTCATTGAGGAAATGTCTTCCTTGAACATACTAATTTCCTCATTAGGAGTAATATCCTCTATTGTTACCCCATCCTTATCAAGAGTCTTCCCCAGAGTTACAACATTCTTTTTGCCCCTTATTGCAGGCCCCATCATGATGGGAACCACTAATTTTGAAATGAATCACACAAATGAAACTTAAATTATCTAAAAATTTTACTGTAACTTACTAGGGCCAAAATAACTCTCACCTAGAAAAATATCCAAGAAATAAGCAGATTTGTAGCGTGGAGAGTGATAATTGTGAAAAAAATAAATTTTCAATAAATTTCTTATTTCTAATCCAATTCCTCCAAATTTTTTACTGTAATATCTTTTAGTATGTCTTCAAAAATGCAATAAAAATTAGACTCCAACTCGACAAGATGTGTGAGATATGCAGATTCCAAAAAAATTGTGTAGAAGCCCAAATTATGTAATAATTCACTTAATTCTGCTCCAATTCTTCTAAAATCTGTATTGTAACTTCTTTAATATGTTCTTCAAAAACTCGTTAAAATTAAGAAAAAAATTGCCAAATATGACAGATATGCTCTTCCCAAAATCACCTCCAAAATTGAGAAAAAAACCTTACCTCTATAGTGCCATGATCATGCTCTGATACCACTTATGAAATAACTTGCACAATAGGAGAATATGATATGAAATATTCTGCAAATACTTGATAATAACTGAGAATAACAAGCCACTTCAAGGGGGAAAACCTCCAAATATCTCTAATGAGAACACACTTCACAACTTGATGAAGAAATACGACTCACATCCTCCTATATATACCTATTTATGCCTAGGATATCACCTAGGCTGACTTAGACACACCTATATAAGTCTTAGGCCAACCTAAACAACTAAATAACAATATAATAATGATAATATGACTTAATAGATAGTTAAGATAGCCACAAGCTGACTATTCATAACCCACTGTACATTAATATTAAGGGCCTAACATGGTGTCAAAGAGGGTGTTAGTGGTTCTATACTCGATTGATTGGTTTACCATTGCTACAAGGAGACATAGTAGATTTGATGAAAAGTTGTGATTCTTATGAGATTGTGATTTGACGCTTGTTGTTGTAGATTGAAATTGTGTTTGGGTGTTTTGTAGGCCTCCCCCTATTGCATCACCTTCCTTCAATACTTTAAAGTAATTGCTCACAGAATGATGTGTAACAATTCCTTTAAAGTGGGGGGCATACATTACCATTAATTCATTTGCATTATTGGTTCTTAGTGCAGCCTTATCCTTTCATATGATGTGTTTGTCACTTTGTGGATGACATTGGGTGTGATTTCCTTCATAAGTGTGATCTATCTTAGCATATTGCATTCCTCTTAGTGGCCTGATGTGAGACACTGCATCCCCTAAGTTGTGAATATTTTATTCATTGATCATTCCTCTTTTGGAGACATTATATACAATGTTCCCTAAGTGACAAACCTTGCAGGAACTTAACAAGAATTCTTTGAAAATCTTTTACATTTTACATTTTACATTTTTACCACCTTGCATAACACAACTTGCATGCATGTGGTACCATCCTCTTTGTTCATGAGTTCTAAGTATATGAAGCTTTTCTTGTCTCATGAAGCATGAACTAACATTTTCCTTTATGGTGCCTTGTTAAAGTTATCAGGAGGTATAACTTTAATATGGTTGAACAAGAAGCCCATTCAGTGACACAACTTTCCCCATAGCCACCTTTGTGTTTGTGAGTGCATACGAACTAGCATATGTACTTCACCTTTTTGGGCCTTCTCACCTAGTGGACCACCATGAGTTATGTTTCCCCAGAGTGAGTGTGAAATTCTCTTTTCCAAACAAACATCCTAGATCTAATTCACAACTAGTTGGACATACGACCGAAGATTTATCCAATTCTTTCATTTCAACATGTGTTCCTTTGTTCTTATGTTTATTTTTCCATGGGATCTTCATCCTGGGGGCTTGATTGTCCCTCTTGATCATTGTTATTCCATCATACTAACATAAGTGCATTTGAACCCTCTTCTTGATATTCATGGCTACATTAGTGTGAGTTTGAAGTAAGTTCATCCTCTCACTAAAGGGGGGGCTAAATGTGCCATAGAAAAATGGCCTCTTGTCATTTTCATGGTCTTTTAGGCCTTTCTTCATGATGTTTGGTCTATTTTTCTTTGATTTATTGATGTAATATGGCTTGAGTATGCACATTTAAGTCCTTAAAATGAAAATAATGGCATCTTGTGAAGCTGTTGTAAAACATTTCTACACTCTTCTAGACTCTATTCATTACAATTCACCTAAAAATCACCTTTTCATCACTAATCAAGTCCTACTTTGAAGTGTTGTAAAGTCTTGTAACAATATTTCACACTTTTCTAGGCTTTTTATCACCATTTACACCTTTCTTATGCTTTATTTGACCCCTTTATTCCTTTATAAGGCTTAATTAAGTGTATTTTTTAATGTAAACCCAACAAGCAACATTAAATGCAAGATAATTCCTAACACCCACTTTCAAGTCCAAGGTGGGACCTGCACCATACAAAAAGGTACCCTTTGCTTGACTCAAGAATAATTTATGATAAATTGGACTTAATGAGGCCTTGATTCAAGTGTTTTGAGGCATTTTATGCATCCACACTAGGTCTTAACCCCTTTTAAATGCATTTAACATCTTGTAAAGGTGTTGTAGAGTCTTGTAAAGGACTTTCACGCTTTTCTAGCCTTAATGAATTTATTTCTTCCTCATTCAACATTATAAAATGTGTTTAATAACATTATCACATCAATATAGAAGGCTTATAAAATAAACTTAATGTTAAACTAGTGTTGTAATGTGTCTTGCACATTCACATTGGTTCTTATGCCTTCCTAGGCTATGTGGACCTCATTTTAGTGTTGTAAAGTATATTTAATCACACTTTCACATTGATTTCTATGTCCCAAGCCTTGCTTGACATTTGCAACATCACTAATAGGCCCCTATTAACCCATATTGTGCATCACAAGGCAACATTTGATAAAATACTGAGAAGGTTACAATTTAAACCTTATTTCCTTATCTTTGGGCATCTCAGCTGTCAAATTGGCCCATGTGGGACCCATTTTCCATGCCTGGTGAATCAATCCCATCCAAGTGGGACCCATTTTCCATTTGTGGCAAATGAGTCCCATTTGACTCAATTTTGACCTTTGAGCGGGAAAAAAGTGAAATTTAAGTTTAATATTGCTTCATGTCAGCTTGTGATGAGGTATTAACAGGTAAAATAGGTGAATTTCCTATAAAATAACCTCTCTAAACTCATTTTCAAATCCATAAAATTAATTCACATCCATTCTTCTTTATTTATCCACCAATCTTTCATCTCAAGTCAAGTGACTTAGGGCTTCATCATTAAAAGTCATTCAAGATCAATTTTTCAGACATTCAAGGGAAGATTCTACATGTATTGTTGTAGAAATTCAAGATCAATCTTCATGGAAGGGTAATAAATTTCATTGTTAAATGTTTCATTCCATTCTTACATCATTTTGATTTAATTACCTAAAAGGGGTTTGACCAAGGAAACCCCCATGCTCTAACATTCAACATTTATTCTTCTCTTCTTGTGTGTTTGTAGATTTAGGTCCCTTAAAAGCTTAGAAATAATTGAAGATCAAATTATTAAGTTGTTCAAGTCTTATCCTCATTCAGCAAGTCAAAATATCAACAAAAACTCATTTTCAGATCCGTAAATTAGAGTTTCAGAAGTGGACACCTATAGGAAGTCAAAGTGCAGATTGGAAGCTGCAAAATCCAATTTTGAAAATCCATAAATTTGAAAGTGGAATCATTCACCATGGGTGGAGAATGAGTCCCACTTCCAGGTCAGTTTTTTATTTTCTGCATTTTCTTATACCCTTTTGTCAAAAACAGGTTTCGGCTCAATTTGGCAGAATTGGGACTGATTTGCCCAAAATGGCGAATGAGTCCCTCCAGGCCTAAAAAAAACATCAGTACCATTTCAAATGAAATTTTTAGTCTTTATCAAGGTTCAAGGTACACATTTTCAATTCGGTTCAATTTTGTTAAGTGTTGCATTCATTTCTAGTTCATTGTTGCAATACACAATGTGTTTTAAAATATCAATTGTTTCTTAAGTTTTGCATACTTAATCAATCAATTTTATCAATTAGCTACACCTATATCATCTCATTTAGTCATATAAACATCATACAATCCTTTATTTGAGTGAACCTAGCTAGAATTTTTGACCTACCTATCTCCTTTTAGGTGAAAAACCCTAGAAGACTTAGAGTCTTGTGGTGCCAAAAATCTACAGTTCATTTTGGTGAACTTGGTTTTCAAATGATTTTTTGACTGATTTGGAGTCCTTTCATCATCATAGATCTATCTTTCATTAGGATTTTCATGATTCACTTGCATGCTAGGTGTTAAATTTTGCATTCATAAAAAGTGCATTTAGATTGCATTGTTGGCATCTAAATTCATTTCCACTCTTTGAAATTCTACATTTTTCAATTAGGTCTGCATCATAGAACTTAGAAACCATAAAAATACCTCAAAATTTTCTAAAAATTCTGAGAAGTGTGCATACTCGGACTCATTCACCTCCCTAGGAGAATTAGTCCCTTCTAACCCCTGAAATAGCCTTTTATAGAGCTGAAAACCCTATTTTTATGCTTATGATTGCTGCCATCAATTATCTATATTACTTGGTTGACTTTTCGTAACATGGATTTCATTAGATTTAGCTTACATTATCTCATTTCATGCATGGTTTAAAGTTCACATTTGCATTCTCATATTGTTACATATCATAATCAATCAATTATGATCTAAAAATTGCATTTTATTTCAGCCTTTTACATTACATTTTGAGTTAGCATATATTGTTCTTTCAAAATGTTAGTTTCAATCTTCTCCAAACTTGCAAAGAAAAAGTTAGTTCATAAACATATTGATCCTTCATTCAATGCATTCCCTAGTTATGAAAGTCTCTTAGTGCAAAAGAATGAAAATGATAATGTTAACCTTAAACTCACACCCCCTCCTATCTCTCCTATCTGTGTGGATGATGTGATAGAAGAGCATAAAAATATACATAACCATGATGATCATATTTTTTCTTCACCCAATACCTCTCCTTTTAGTGATGAAGGTAACTTAGTGAAAGAAGATACAATCATTGAGAATCATGAGGATCGTGTTTTTCCTTCTCCTCATCCCCTTTGGGAAGATATTTTAGCACAAGAAAATGAAATCATAGACACATTCTTAAACATCACCTTACGTAATTTCCATTGTGAGGATAATTTTGAGGAAGATAAGCTTATAAATGATGAGGATGTGTTGGTCTACCACAACCCTCTTTATGATCCTTCCCCAATCTATCTTGTTTTGGAAGACATTCGAGAACAAAGGCATGAAGTTGTAAATGATCATGATAAACACATTTGTGTTTCTCCTAGTATCTCTCGTAGTTGTGATGAAGATACTTTTTTGTTAGAAAACATAACCAATGAGAGTTATGAGCATCTTAGTTGTCCCCTTTCACCTAAAAAAAACTTTATTGAGCAAAAAAATTCAATCATTGATCATCCTCATACTTGTGATGAAGTTATTCTAGAAGAGCCAACTTTAGAATGTCAAGAAAATTCAGTTTGTTGTTCTTTTTGAAACTCTCCTCCTAGGAAGGATATCATAATGTAAGACAAGAACCACCATAATGGTATGGACTCTCACTTGTTAAGGGATGTTAACATTATTCAACCTCAACTCATCCTTTATCCCCCTTCACATAAACCTTCACCTAAACCTGAGTTTACTCTCTACCCACCTTTACACAAACAACAAACTCCAAATAAACTTGAATTCATCCTCTATCCACCTCAAAATAATGTATCACAGTAGCTGAGTTATAATACCATTTCTCATACATATAACACTTGAAATAATCTGCAACCACCAAAACCAACCCCACCCTCTTTACCTTTACCCAACCTGCCTAGTGCTCCTTGCTTCATCTCACACACAAAGGAGTATGATCTTTTTGAACAACTTAAGAAAAATCCTCCTAAGATCTCATTATGGGACCTTATTCAAGCCTCCCCTCACTATCACAACATGATCTAATCTGTCTTGCAACAAGTTCTTGTCCCTTCTAATGAGCAACCAACTAACATTGCAGCCATAATCCAAGGAATAAATCCTCAAATTAAGAGAAATCTTATAGATACTGGTTCTATTCTCAATGTATTCTATTCTCAATGTATGTGTAGTGAACCTTCTCGATAGACTTGGTGTCGGTAGATCAAACATCCAATCCAATTCTTTATCCATCAGGGGATTTGACAACGTAAGTAAACAACCATTTGGTGTGATCAGTTTACCTCACACATTTGGAGTGGCCACATTGGAAACACCAATCCATATTATGCCTAATGATCTTTCATATAACCTTCTTTTAGGCAGGTCGTGGATTCATGTAATGAATGGTGTGCCTTCCACTCTTCATCGTAAAATGAAATACATCTACAACAACAAAGTGTACATAGTCGACATTGATGATGAGCCTTATAGTGTCTTACAACTCGAGCAAACCAAAGAGAACCCCTTGAACACATTAACACCAACCAAACAAGTGGAACCTGCACAACAAAATGATGAACAACATATTGAACATGTCACAATGCTATTAGAAGATCATTGGGGTTCCTTGGATTTCAAACATGACTTCATGGGAGAGTAAAAAATCATCCACAAAAATTCCAATAAGTACAAAGACACAAAAATAATGTCGAGAATCCTCCAAGATCACTTGATCACCCTCCCTCCAAGAACTCAATAGAAATGGTATTCCAAGACTTCATTTTGTGCATATCATAGAGTTCATGGTCACTCCACTAATGAATGTAATTCCTTGAGTCATAAAATACAACATTTCCAAGAGTTGGTATACTTCCCTATGTGGGGGCACCTCATTCCTCTAATTGATACTGATTTTCACTCTTTCCTGCATCTCATCAACCATTTTGGCTCACCTTTGTCTTGCACTCATTGGGGGAAAGGGGTTTGATAGCCTTTTCCCCGTATGTATCTTTTCATTTCCTCCTTTTTCAAGTCATTAACCTTTCATGAATCCATACAAATCAAGCTTGGGATGTCGACAACATGCCTTAAGTTGGCTCACATATGACATACTTCCCTTATTCATGATGTAGCTTATCAGACACATATGACTTGGAATATGGCTTTCTGAGTAAGCTCTCATGTCCTCTTATTCTACTTTAAAGAAATTTATCGTATTACTAGTGTTCACAACCACTTTAAAGTGGGGGCATACATCACCACTCACATTTCATTGTGTGATTTTTTTTTCTTGCAATTTCCTCCATTGGAAGCATTAGGTACATTGTTTCCTAGGATGAGACCTTGCACTTATCCTCTCTTGGAAACAAGATGAGACTATTGGAACTTATCCTCTCTTGGATACATTGGGCATGATGTTTCCTAAGATGAGACATTGTATGAATTAAGAAAAATCCCTTTGAACAATCCTTACACTATTTTGCATTAGCAATGCCTATGAGTGTCAAAAATATGAAGTTTTTCTTACTTCATAGGGCTCAAAACAACATTATTTTCCCTTTTTGGTGCCTTATTAAAGTTATCAATAGCTATAACTTTTATATGGTTGAGCGGGAATCCCATCTAGCAGCACGACTTTCCCTATAGCCACCTTTGTGTTTGTGAGTGCATACCAACTAGTGTATGTTTCTCACCTTTTGGGATTTCTCATCCCGTGGAAAATCATAAGTTATGTGGCCATAGAGTGAGCATGTTGTGTACTTCTCACCCCATAGATGACCTGAAGTTCTGTGGCCCTAGAGTGAGTGCATCCTTTACACCCTGTCTCTCTTTCCTTTAGATATCATCATTGTATCTTGATGGTTTGACTTAGGATCTTTGATCCTGGGGGCTTGGCCACCTCCTTTGATCTTTTTCATTCTTTTCCATCCGCATTCATACACTCGTATCTCTCTTGAATGTCTACTTTAGTGTGAGTTTGAAGCAAGTTCATCCTCTCACTAAATTTGGGGCTAAATGCATCGTAGAAAAAAGAACTCTTTGCTTGACTCAGGAATAATTTATGATAAATTGGACTTAATGAGGCCTTGATTCAAGTTTTGTGATGCATTTTATGCATCCACACTAGGTCTTTTCCCCTTTTAAATACATTTAATGGCATATTGTAAAGGTGTTGTAGAGTCTTGTAAAGGAATTTCACACTTTTCTAGACTTAATGAACATATTTCTTCCTAGTTCAACATTATAAAATGTGATTAATAACATTATCACATCAATCTAGAAGGCTTGTAAAATAAACTAGTGTTGTAATGTGCCTTGCACATTCACATTGGTTCTTGTGCCTTCCTAGGCTATGTGGACCTCATTTTAGTGTTGTAAAGTGTATTTAATCACACTTTCACAACACTTTCACATTGATTTTTATTCCCCAAGCCCTACTTGAAATTTACATCATCACTAATAGACCCCTATTAACCCATATTGTGCATCTCGAGGTGATATTTGATAAAATACCTGACAAGGTTGCAATTTAAACCTTATTTCCTTATCTCTTGGCATCTTAGTTGTCAAATTGGACCCTATGGGACCCATTCACCATGCATGGTGAATTTATCCCACCACGAGGGACCCACTCACCATGTGTGGCGAATGAGTCCCATTTGGCTCAATTTTGACCTTCGAGCTAGAAAAAAGTGAAATTTAAGTTTAATATTGCTTCATGTCAGCCTGTGATGAAGTATTAATGGGTAAAATAGGTTCAAATTTCCTATAAAATTGCCTCTCTAAAAGGTATGTGCAGGATCATGATGGGCCAAAAAGTGGCGATATGATAGGTATGTGTAGGGTATGTGGCTGACGACATTTTTTTTTACCCAAAATTGATGAAACGAAAAAGATTTTTAAAGGATATTCTTAGTTTTCCACCAATATAAATTATGCTTAACTTTGAATTTAATAAATAATTATTATTCATTTTCTATTTGAATTATGACTAAAGTCCTAATTGATAGGCTAATTGAAAAACATTTATAGCTTTCAAATGGTATCACATTTTTTGAATATGAAACATGTGTCACATTCTATGCTTCACATACTATAGGATTAAAAAAAGAAGAAAATTGAATTTCATGAAGTTTTTACTAAGTTAAGGTGGTCAGACATACAAGTTTTTATATTTTATAAAAGTTGTAATAAAAAAACCATAATTAATTATTTACTTATAAAAAAATTACAAAAAAATATGCATCACATCAGGACATGAGTCCTTTACTTATATCTAAAATCTTATAAAAAAATATTATCATTTTATTGTGGTTAGGGTGGTCAGACAACCACCTACTTCTTATTTCTTCCCTGAAATTTAAGTACTACTCCATTGAAATTTCAAATTTTCACCAAATAGATTTTTAAAAAAAATAAATCTAGTAGTTTAGAAACTACATTCAATTTGCTACAGATTCTATTCTTGCATATTTTTTAAATAATATAGATAACTTATTCAAATTTTTATGTCAAGTTGTGTAACTCTAATTTTTCTAAATTTTTTGCCACTTAAGGGAATATTTTTTCTATGATGATCCTACACATACCCTAAACTCATTTTCAAATCCATTAACTTTATTCACATCCATTATTCATTATTCATCCACCAATCTTTCATCTCAAATCAAGCAACTTAGGGCTTCATTATTACAAGTCATTTGAGATCAATTTTCAGACATTTAAGGACAGATTCTACATGTATTGTTGTAGACTTTCAAGATCAATCTTCATGGAAAGTTAATAAATTTCTTTGTTACATGTTTCATTCCATTCTTACATCATTTTGGTTTAATTACCTAAAAGGGGTTTGACCAAGGCAAACCCCCATGCCCTAACATTCAAAATTTTTTCTTCTCTTCTTGTGTGTTTGTAGATTTAGGTCCCTTGAAAGCTTGAAAATAATTGAAGATAAAGTTATTAAGTTTCTCAAGTCTTCTTCTCATTCAAAAAGTCAAAATATCAACAATAACTCATTTTCAGATCTATAAATCAGAGTTTCAGAAGCGGACACCTATAAGAAGTCAAAGTGCAAATCGGAACCTCTGAAATCTAGTTTTGAAAATCCAGAAATTTGAAAGTGGACTCATTCACCATGGGTGGTGAATGAGTCCCACCTCCAGGTCAGTTTTGTGTTTTCTGCATTTTTTGATACCCTTTTGTTAGAAACAAGTTTTGGTTTAGTTTGGTAGAACTAGGACCAATTCACCTAGAATGGCGAATGAGTCCCTCCAGGCCTTAAAAATAGCACCAATAGCATTTCAAATGTAATTTCCAATCTTCATCAAGGTTCCAGGTACACACTTTCAGTTTGGTTCAATTATGTTAAGTGTTGCATTCATTTCTAGTTCATTGTTGCATTACACAATGTGTTTTCAAACATCACTTATTTCTTAAGTTTTGCATACTTAATCAATCAATTTTATCAATTATCTAAATTTATATCATATCATTTAGTCATACAATCCTTTATTTGAGTGAACCTAGCCAACATTTTTGGCCTACCTCTCTCTATTTAGGTGAAAAACACTAGAAGAGTTAGAGAGTCTTGTGGTGCCAAAAATCTATGGTTTAGGACCCATTTTCCATGTGTGGCGAATGAGTCCCTCTTGGCTCCAAATTTAAAATATTTCAAAATTTCTTTCGGGTTTTTATTCAAAATTACTTGATGTTGACCTATGATGAGGTATCAATGGGTTACCAAGGCACAAGAATGTATAAATAAGTTTTTTTACATCCATTATAACCCCCACCCCATTCATCAAGTTCAATTATTCACTCATTCACTCAAGCATTCAAACACTTTGCATCACCTAATCAAGCATTAATCAAGCATTTTGGAGCATCCATTGACATATCTTTAGATTTTCTTCAACAAGGGTTTGTTAAGTTGATAACATTTGCATGTTATTTTTTTATCATTCTCCTTTATTTCATTATTTCATTTAGGGTGAACCGTATATTTTTGGGTTGGGCTTATAGGTTGCTCTTGCACTCTTAAGATGTTTCACTTAAAAGAAGAGAGATAGACCCTACTCAAAAGATCTATCTAGGTTCACTCAAATTAGTATATGTATGATGTTTGCATGACTAAATGAGATGATCTAAGTGTAACTAATTGATAAGATTAATTCATTAATTAATGGAAACTAAAGGAAAACAACTTGTTTGAAAACACATTGTGCTATGCAAAAATAAACTAGAAATGAATACAAAACTTGACAGAAATAAACCAAACTAAAAGTGTGCACCTGGAACCTTGATGGAGGCTAGAAATTACATTTTAAATTTAATTGATGCTATTTTTTAGGCTTGGTGAGACTCATTCACCATTCTAGGTGAATCAATCCTAGTTCTGCAAAACTTAGCTAGAACCTATTTCTGATAAAAGGGTATCTAAAAATGTAGAAAACTCAAAATTGACCCTGGAGTGGGACTCATTCACCACCCATGGTGAATGAGTCCACTTTTTAATTTATGTATTTTCATAAGTGGAATCTGGAGCTTCTGATTTGCACTTTGACTTCCTATAGGTATTCGCTTCCAAAACTTTGATTTACGGGTCTGAAAAATGAGTTTTTGTTTGTATTTTGACTTGTTGAATGAGAAGAAGACTTGAGAAAATTTGAAACTTGATATTCAATGATTTACAAGCTTCCAAGAGTCCTAAATCTACAACCAATCAAGACAAGAGAGAGATGTTGAATGCTAGGGCATGGGGGTTTTCCTTGGTCAAACCCCTTTTAGGTAATTAAACCAAAATGATAAAAGAATGGAATGAAAAATGTAATAATAGAGTTGATTACCTTTCCATGATGTTTGATATTGAAATTCTACAAAAAAACATGAAGAATCTGCCCTTGAATGTCTTAGAAAGCTAACTTGATGACTTGCAATGTGAAAACCCTAGCTTGCTTGACTTGAGATGGAAGAATGATGGATGATTGATGAAGAATGGATGTGTGAGAGATGAGAGAGAGATATATGGATCTAAAATGAGGAGAAAAACAATTATTTATACACATTTGTGCCTTAGTAACCCATTGATAGCTCATCACAGGCCGACATAAGGTAATTTTGAATAAAAACCTAACAGAAAATTTGAAATATTTTGAATTTGGAGCCAATAGGGACTCATTCGCCACCCATGACGAATGGGTCCCACCTTGGACTTGTAAGTGGGTGTTGGGAATTAAGTCATATTTAATGTTATTTGTTAGGTTTACATTCAAAAATACACTTAATTAAGCCTTATAAGGGCATAAATGGGTCAAATAAAGTATAAGAAAGGTGTAAATAGTGAAATTATGCATAGAAAAGTGTGAAATCTTGTTACAAGACTTTACAACACTTTAGAATAGGACTTGATAAGTGATAAAAAGGTGATTTTTAGGTGAATTGCAATTAATAGAGTCTAGAAAAGTGTAGAAATGTTTTACAACACTTCACTACACCTTCACAAGATGCCATTAAAATCATGTTATTTACTTTGCAAAGGTCCAAGATCTAGTGTGAATGCATAAAATGTCTCATAACACCTAAATCAAGGCCTTATTAAGTCCAATTGATCATTAATTATTCTCATGTCAAGTAAAGGGTACTTTTTGCTATGGTGCATTGAGCCCCCACTTTAGTGAGAGGATGAACTTTCTTCAAACTCACACTAAAGTAGACATTCAAGAGAGATCTAAGTGTATAGATGCAGATGACAAAGAATGACATTGATCAAGAAGGAAATCAATCCCCCAGGATCCAAGATCCTAAGTCAAACCATCAAGATACATAATCATGCAATGACAAGAAGAAAAAGATGAAAATGAAAAGGTGGATCAAGCTTCAATTGTTTGTCCAACTAGTTGTGGATTAGATCTAGGCTTGTTTGTTTTAGAAAAAAAATGAATACTCACTTTTGGGTGGCGAAACTCTTGGTTGTCCACCGGGTGAGAAGTCCTCAACATACTCACTCTAGGGCCATGGAACTTTTGATTGTCCATGAGATGAGAAATCCAAAAAGGGTGAAGTACATACGCTAGTTGGTATGCACTCAAACATATAGGTGGCTATGGGGAAAGTTGTGCCTCTGAATGGGCTTCTTGCTCAACTGTACCAAAGTTATACCTCCTGATAACTTTAATAAGGTTCCACAAAGGAAAATGTTGGTTTGAGCTCTATGAGGTAAGAAAAACTTTGTATGCTTGATACTTATAGACATTGTTAATGCAGAATAGTGTTTGGATTGTTCAAAGGGATTTTTCTTTGTTCATGCAATGTCTCATCTTTGGGAACATCGGGCTTAATGTCTCTAAGAGAGGAAAATAGCAAATGGTCTAATCCTAGGGAACATTGTGCCTAATGTGTCAAAGAGAGGAAATTGCAAGAAAAATAAAATTGCACAATGAAATGTGAGTGGTGATGTATGTCACCACTTTAAAGTGGTTGCAAACACCAGTACTGTGAGCAAGTGATTTAAAGTAGAAGAAATGACACAAGAGCTTATGTGGAAAGCCCTATGCCAAGTCATATGTTTCTGATAAGCTACATCATGAAGAAGAGAAGTATGTCATATGTGATCCAACTTAAGGCATGTCGTCCACATCCCAAGCTTTTTCTTATGTATTCATGAAAGGTTAACAACTAGCCAAAGGAAGAAACCACAAGTGACATACGAGGATAAGGCTACATAGCCCTTTTCCCCCACTAAGTGTAGGACAAAGGTGAGACAAAATGATTGATAAAATGTAGGTGAGAGTGAAAATAAATGTCAATTAGAGGAATTAGGTGCCCCCACAGAGGGAAGCATACCAAACTCCTGAAATGTTAGATTTTACAACTCAAAGAATTACATTCATTAGTGGAGTGACCATGAACTCTATGATAGGCATAGAATGAAGTCTTCGAATAGCATTTCTTATGATTTCTAGGAGGAAGGGTGATCGAGTGATATTGGAGGTGTCTCGACAAGAAACCCTTTGATCAATGGAAAAAGGTGGTCTTATGGCTTGCGTCAAAGATACATCTTGCTTAGTACTAGATGTCATACTTACACAAGTTTCTCTAAATTGTGAGATTCCCTTATAGGAAGATATAAAATCTAAAAAATTTAAATCATGAGCATTTTGTGAGATGACATTGAAATTAAGAAAAGGTGTAGTTATGTGTTGCATGTTTGGATGATGTTAAAGACCACTAGTGTTGAGATTTTTAGTTAAGAATAATTTAGGAGTATCTGTTGTGAGATTGTTGATGTTGAGTGAAGGCTTGGTGATCGCTATTACAGGACAATAACCAAGACCATGAATTGTTTGTTGTGTGTTACGGTCGATAGGGTTACGTATACCTTGTTCGTTAGCACCACATCCTTTTCCACTATATCCCACTTGTTTCATGATCTCATACATTTTTCTATAAATCCTTTTCATGGCTTTGGAATTGGGTGGTTTTTTGTTATTGTGTTCTTCAAAGGTTATTGTGTATTTTGTCTCTTTGTCTAAAGTGGTTGAGATAGATGCATTTGAAAGGTTATCCAAATTTTGTGTAGGAGATGTTGATGTGTTTAAGGAATTTTCTTTGTTTTCTCAAGTTGTAAGACACTATCAGGTTTAGGATCAACATCAAGTGTGTGGATTGTGTTATTGTAGATGTATTTCATTTTGCGATGAAGAGTGGAAGGCACACCTTTCATTGCATGAATCCATTGTATGCCTAAGATAATATTGCATGAAATTTCATAAGGCATAACATGGATTAGTGTATTTAAGGTGACAACCCCAACAATAAGAGGCATAATGATTACCCCTAGTGGTTTTTTTTCAACATTGTCAAATCCATTAATGTAGAAAGAATCAGGTTGAATGGTTGATTGATCAATGCCAAGCCTATCCAAAAGGCTCACACTACACACATTAAGTGTAGAACCAGTATCTACAAGAGTTATCTTTATCCCTTTTGTTTTATATTGTGCTATGATCATGAAAGCTTCATTTTGTTTTTGCACATCCAAAGAGGGGAGTTCACTTTGGTGAAAAACAATGTCAGCATTCAATCCTTGAATTATGGTTGCTATGTTAGTTGGTTGTGCATTAGAAGGGACAAGAACTTGTTGTAAGGCTATTTGGATCATTTTGTGATAGTGAGGGGAGGCTTGGATAAGATCCCACAATGATATCTTAGAAAGAGTATTCTTTAGTTGTTCAACAATTGATATTGTACTCCTTTCTAGTAGGAACACCTAGTAAGAAAGGTATAGAGGGGATAGGACTAGGCAAAGGTAGGGGTGTTTGGATTGGTTGTGGTTGTTGTGGGTTATTTTGAGTATTATATGTATGAGCAACGGTATTATGACTTGATTGATGTGACACATTAGTTTGAGGTGGGTAAAGGATAAGTTCAGGTTTATTTTTAGTTTTTTTTTTTGTGTGAAGGTGGGTAGAGAACGAGAGGGTTGTTGGGATATCCCACGGGATATGTATGAGGTCCATTAATCAAGGGGGATCTAATGGACACTTGCACATTCATAACCTCAATGGTATTGGTTTGATGTATCTCTAAGAAAGGGAAATTGAGAATCGTCAATTTATCTAAGGAAGATACATTATTATTGTTGTCATTTTCTAGCACCATGATATTCTCCCTAGAAGGATAGCTTTTAGGAGAAGAAAAAACCACATGTGTGTGACAATTAAAGTTTGGTTCATCCAAAATGGTGTCATCGCAACTAAGGCAGTTATTAATGGTTAAATTTATTTCATAATTGATAGTGGGGAGGTTAGGGGAAGATTCTATTTAATTGTGGGTTGTTTCTAAGGTCTCATTCTTGTGTTTCATATTATCTACCCTACTAGGAGATCTTGTAATATGTTCATCCAAGTTTGAGGTTTGTAAATTAGCTACATAACAAGTGGGAGAGGCATCAAGAGAAGAACCATTATGATTTTCAAATAGATTTTCCAAAATGGGAGGAGCATTAGGGAAGGGAGGATCAAGGGTTTCATGATGTTTAAGTATGTCTTCTAACACCAACCTATCCTCTTTACATTGAGGAGGGATATTAGGAGGGATACAAGTTTGACTATCATGACCATGAAGACTTGGTAAGGTTATGTTTAGGAATGTGTCTAGATCTCATGTTCTTGTTGACTAACATCATCCAAAGGGGAATAAGGAGATGGACAATCAAGACCCTCAAGGCTTGTAACTTCTTGCAACAAGATACCTTCATCACTAATAGGATAGCTACTAGGAGAAGAACAAGTATGATTGTTTTGATTTTCTACACTACCATCCAAACCAATGGGAAATGTAAGATTAAGGATTGTACCAATGGTTTGATCATGTTTCTTAAATTCTTTGTTATGGGACAATCAAAATTGAACTCATAAGAGGGAATGTTGTACTTAACAATCCACTGTTAATGAAATCAAAGCCACATCTTTTGAAAGAAAACATGCTATGATGAAAAAGGAAAGAAATTAAAATGCAATGACTTAAAAGGAAATGCAATTTTCAATTTTTAAGTAAGCTAATTTGTCTGGTTACACAATGCAACAGTCTGAAAATGAAATGTTGTGAATGCAGAAGTGAAATTAAAAAATGCATGTTATAGAAATGTAATTAACTGATATAGATAGGTTAAGGCACCAAATAGAAGCTTAAAAAAAGAGTTTTGAGTTCTGTAAAATGCAGTTTTAGGGGTCAAAAGGGACTGATTCGCCTAGGGTGGTAAATGAGTCCCAGTATGGACTTTTTTCAGAATTTTCAAAAAAAATTGATGGATTTTTATGGTTTCTGAGTGCTATGATGTAGAACTAAGTGAAAAATGCTGAATTTAAAAAAATTTAAATGAATTTAGATACTAAAAATGCAAGTAAAATGCAATATTTTGAAACCTAGCATGCAAATGAATTCATGCAAGTTCTAATGAAAATTTAATGCAAGGCTAAATCTATGATGAAAGACTCAAAAAATAGACAAGAAGGTGTTTGAAAAGTAGGTTCACTAAAATGAGCCATAGATTTTTGGGTAGGGCTTATAGGCTACTCTTGCGCTCTTAGGATGTTTCACCTAAAAGGAGAGAGATAAACCCTACTCAAAAGATCTAGCTAGTTTCACTAAAATTAGGATATGTATGATGTTTGTATGACTAAATGAGATGATATAAGTGCAACTAGTTGATAATATTAATTCATTAATGAATGGAAACTAAAGAAAAACAAATTGATTGAAAACACATTGTGTTATGCAAAAATAAACTAGAAATGAATGCAAAACTTGACAAAAATAAACCAAACTAAAAGTGTGCACCTCAAACCTTGATGGAGGCTGGAAATTACATTTGAAATGCTAATAATTCTATTTTTCAAGCCTAGTGGGACTCATTCACCCCCATCCTAGGAAAATCAGTCCCAGTTTTGTAAAACTTAGCCAAAACCTGTTTCTAACAAAAGGGTATCTAAAAACGTAGACAACTCAAAATTGACCTTGGATTGGGACACATTCACCACCAATGGTGAATTATTCCACTTTTTAATTTATGGATTTTCAAAAGTGGAATTTGGAGCTTTGGATCTGCACTTTGACACTTTTCCTACAGGTGTCTGCTTCTGAAACTCTAATTTACGGGTCTAAAAATGAGTTTTTGTTGGTATTTTGACTTGTTGAATGAGGAGAAGACTTGAGAAACTTTGTAACTTGATATTAACTGATTTCAAAGCTTCCAAGCATCCTAAATCTAAAAACAAACAAGACGAGAGAGAGAGATGTTGAATGTTAGCCCATGGGGGTTTGCCTTGGTCAAACCCCTTTTAGGTAGTTAAACCAAAATGATAAAAGAATGGAATGAAACATGTAATAATGGATTTTATTACCTTTCCATCTTTTATCTTGAATGTCTACAACAAAAGGGTATGTGCAGGATCATCGTGGAAAAAATAGGCCCTTAAATGGCAAAAAATTCTGAAAAATTAGAGTTAGGCAACTTGACATAAAAAATTGAATAAGTTATCTATATTATTTCAAAAATATGTAAGAATATAATCTCTAGAAAATTGAATGTAGTTTCTAAACTAATAGGTTTGTTTAAATAAATAAAAACTCTATTTGGTGAAAATTTGAAATTTCAATGTAGTGGTACATAAATTTTAGGGAAAAATAGCAAGTAGGTGTCTGTCTAACCACCCTAAACACAATAAAATGATAATATTTTTTTATAATATTTTATATATAAGTAGAGGACTCATGCCTCAATGTGATGCATATTTTTTTGTAATTTTTTTCTGAGTAAATAATTAATTATGAATTTTTTATTACAACTTTTAAAAAAAATAAAAAATTGTATGTCTGACCACCTTAACTTGGTCAAAACTTCATGAAATTCATTTTTTATTTTTTTAATCCTATATTATGCGAAGCATACAATGTGAAGAATGTTTTGGATTCAAAAAATGTGATACCGTTTGAAAGTTATAGATGTTTTTCAATCAGCCTATCAATCAAGACTTTGGTCATAATTTGAATAGAAAATGAATAATAATTACTTATTAAATTCAAAGTAAAGCATAATTTATATCAGTGGAAACATGAGAATCTGATTTAAAAACCCTTTTCATTTCATCAATTTTGGGTAAAAAAATAGTCATCAGCCACATACCCATCATATTGCCACTTTTTGGCCCATCATGATCCTACACATACCCAAAACATGAAGAATATTCCCTTGAATGTCTTAGAAAGCTAGCTTGATGACTTGCAATGTGAAAGCGCTAGGTTGCTTGACTTGAGATGGAAGAATGATGGATGAATGATGAAGAATGGATGTGTGAGAGATGAGAGAATGATGGATCTAAAATGAGGAGAAAAACACTTATGTATACACATTTGTGCCTTAGTAACCCATTGATACCTCATCACAAGTTGAAATAAGGTAATTTTGAATTAAAACCCGAAAGAAAATTTGAAATAATTTGAATTTGGAGCCAAGAGGGACTCATTTGCCACCCATGGCGAATGGGTCCCACCTTGGAATTGTAAGTGGGTGTCAGGAATTAAGTCATATTTAATGTTATTTGTCAAGTTTACATTAAAAAATTCACATAATTAAGTCCTATAAGGGCATAAATGGGTCAAATAAAGCATAAGAAAGGTGTAAATAGTGAAATTATGCCTAGAAAAGAGTGAAATCTTGTTACAAGATTGTACAACACTTTAGAATAGGACATGATAAGTGATAAAAAGGTGGTATTTAGGTGAATTGCAATGAATAGAGTCTAGAAAAGTGTAGAAATGTTTTACAACATTTCACAACACCTTCACAAGACACCATTAAAAGCATGTTATTTACTTTGCAAAGGTCCAAGACCTAGTGTGAATGCATAAAATGCCTCATAACACCTGAATCAAGGCCTTATTAAATCCAATTTATCATTAATTATTCTCATGTCAAGCAAAGGGTATTTTTTTCTATGGTGTAAAGGGTTTGATTGCCAGAGTGGGATTTGACCAAGGCAAATCCCTATAACCTAACCCTTAACCATTTCCCCCTTCTTGCATGTGTGTTTGCAGACTTGTGTATGCAGATTTGACAAGCATTTAGGTGTTGAAAAGTGGAAAAGAAGTCAACAAAGTGTTTCACGTCAACTACATTCTATTTCAAGCTTGGAGAAGGTATTTTGTTTGTTTTCTACAGATTTACTTCGGCAACTCGATAAGTAGACAACCTCAGATCTGGTGCTATAGAATTGTCCTTTGATTTCTCAAAATTTTGGGAGAGGACTGATTCACCATTAGTGGTGAATGAGTCCCACCTTAAGGCTAGAAATCTAAGTTTTTTTAGATTCTAGATCCCCACACTCAAAAACCAATTCTCGACAGTTTTCATCAGAACCAATACTAATTCGCCATCAATTGTGAATGAGTCCCATTGGTGATTTTCTTTGATTTCAGACAACATTCAAAAGATTACGAATTCTCCAATCTTTGCCTAGGTGCACTCTGTTTCAACCCTTTTCTTTACTATTTTGCATTTGTTCATTCATAGTTCATTGTTTGCATACCACATTGTGTTTTCCAAAATTACATAATTCTTTGGTTTTGCATACATAATTAGTCAATTAGTTCATATAACTACACTTAGATCATTCCATTTAGCCCAACTTACATCATACATTGCATAATTTGGGTGAACCTAGCTAGCATTTTTGGCCTACCTCTCTCCTTTTAGGTGAAAAACCCTAGAAGAATTAGAGTCTTGTGGTGCCAAAAATCTACTATTCATGTCCCTTTACATCATCATTAATAGGCCCTTAAAACCCTTTATTTTGGATCCCAAGGCTTATTTCAACTGAAATCCCATCAAAATCAACCAAGGCATTCAATTTTCTAACATCCCAACATTTGCTTACCCTGGAAAACTAGGGTGGGACTCATATGCCACCTTAGTCATATGAGTCCCCCTAGGTGGGACCCAAGGAAACCTTTAAGAACCCCGCTGAAGGTGTAAAATCCTAGTGAATCTTGTATACTTCCTAAGAAAAATATTAATTTTAGTGGTGAATTTTTTCATCTTTTGGGAAAAATAATCTCAATTGGTGAATCTTTTCTAATCAGTAGAAGTCTGTGGAAAATCCTAGCAAATTGCCAATTTTTTTAAACAAATAAAATATTTTCATTGGCAATTGAAATCTATTTCAAACCTAGAAAATATTTCCATTGGTGAACTAAACTTGTTTTCAAAACAAAACAAAAACAATTTTGTTGGCGATTAAAATTTTATTTCAAACCAAAAAAATATATCCATTGGTGAATTAAACCTATTTTCAAATGCATAAGAAAAAACATTAATGAATCAATATAACTGTAACTATTCAATGAATTTTTTTGTAGTTGTGCTCCAAAAGTAAATCTTTGAAGCACTAGATTTTCAAATTGAAACCTGTGGAAGAACACTAGAACTGTTAGATGAAAACATGTGGCAAGATCAAGGGTCATCAGTCATCATGGCAATGAACATAAATGGTAGAATTATGCGTATACATAAAATTTATTTTAAAAGAGGGGTTGTTCAATGAATTTTTTATGGATGGCTACAGTTGCATTCTGGAAGTAAATCTCTAAAACACTAGATTTTTGAATTGAAACCTCTGGAATAACACTAAAACCATTAGATGCAGACACATGGCAAGATTAAGGCTCATTGCTCATCACAATAATGAAACTGATGGGTTGAAGGATTTTGGCGATGACTCATGAGAAATAGAAGAACTTAAGTGGAAAAATTATGCACATGCATAAAGTTTGTTTTAAAAGAGGGACCGTTCAATGAATTTTCAATGGACGACTATAGTTGCATTCCAGAAGTAAATCTTTGAAGCACTAGACTTGTGAATTGAAGCCTCTAGAATAACACTAGAAACATTAGATTTTTAGAAATCAACAGTTGAGATTTTATTAATTATTTAGGTTTATTAGTCATCGTGCTCTTGTTTACTGTTTAATATTGCCTAAGTCAGACCAAAATATTTTATGACAAAGCCTTAAATCTTAAGTCTTTAATCCTGAGGGTCAAGTCTTGTCAACCTAGCACTTTTTTTTAAGGATTCAAGTGTTGAAATAAATGTTAACTATCACATCAATGATAGTGGTGAATTTAAAAATGATAAGTGTGATGTCATACTCATTGTGTTTGTGCTAAATTCTATATATACTTCACTAACTTGATGCTCTTCATATCTTTTATAATATATTTGGCTTTGATTTATTTCTTCTTTATTCTCAATTTAACTAAGATATTATGGAGTCTTCATGGCGTGTCATGCTACCCAAATTTTTTGGGAGAAAAGAAGGGATGATGCATACGATAGATGAAAGTTGGGTATGGTTTTTACAATTCCTTGTGTGTAGGTTGAGGATGCTATAAGAATAATTGTGGGTAGGGAATTACTTCAAAACAACCCTCGTGCTCTATATTCTGAGGTAGCTTCAACTTTCTTGTCCAATTGCACGAACATTTTTCTTGATAAATATTTGGTGAAGACAGTCGCAATATGTTATTTACAACCTTTTATTTACTTTATTTCTTTGTTGCAATTGGCGTTGGAGCATTACAATTTTGAAAGTGGGTTAGTGCCTATTGGTGGAATCTTCAGGAAAGTGGAATTGCATGCTTCTACAATGCAAGCTCTTTCCCTAGTTAATATGAGATGGGGTCTACTATGAGATACGAAAACTGAATTATTAAAGAGTCTAGAATTTTGGAGGAAGGTTTTGGTTGATTCATTTTTCTTCTCTGTTGTTATTTTTTAAAATTTGATTCACATTCTACTCAAACACCTGGTTGATGGCCTCAACTAACGTTACAAAAAAAAATAGTAATGAATTGTGTGATGTGTCACGTGTCTATATTCTATTTTACAGTGTAACAGTTCTTATTATATGTACTTTGAGATTAGTTTTTTGTCACAGTTAGTGGCTTTTTTCCTTTTGGCCACACTAGTTATGTACTATGTACTTTAGTATTTAGAAGTACCTACTTAAATTAAAATGAATTTCATGGCTCCATTCTTGTAAATACTTTTTTCTTTGGTCAATATAAAAATGTGGCTTTTAAAACTAATAGTAATTATCAACATATAGTGCTAATCATAAGTGAGCAAAATTTATTGTGACTTATTAGTGGAAATTGATAATGATTAAGGTAAAACAAGACATTTAATTATCTCTTTTCAATGTGTCAAATTACTCTACCTTTCATTTATTCTATTGAAATTCTCAATCTTTTTAAAGAAATTTTGGCTATGGTATTGCAGGTAGCAGTGCAGATTAATGCCATATGAATAGCCAAAGTGATTGATTGGATAGATTTATATTGAAAATTGCACGATGTACTATAGAATTGTAGATGATGATGTCAATAATCTAGTGATTTAGTGAAAGAATATTTGTAATGATTTCATATCGTTTGACTGGCACTAGCGATTTTGAAAATTGACAGCTTGTCAACTTGAGGTACAATTTGCATGTAGCTAGGCTTTCAAAGTCGAGACGTCAATCAAATTAAACATTTAAATTTTAAATGTTAGGCTTAAGGAACACAAATCGATTAATTTTGTTTTTAGGTTTGCACGAATCACAATTATGACTATACCCAACCTCACACATGACACGTGTGAGGTGTACATAGGGACTAGGCTAATGGTGGCACTATTGGTGGCACTTTTGGCCTGTAAATAAGGATAGTGAGCACAACTGAAATCATTCATTGAATTGTCATAAGGTTTTAATTTTTTAGGGTTAATAACTCAATAAGGATTTAGGAAGAAGATGATGAGGTATTGTAGACACGCAAAATTAGCATCATGCATAATCATATTCCATTCAATAAATAAATCAAGTTTATTTATCAATCTCCTAAAGTCATCAACTTAAATCAAATAAATCAAACATCATCCCTTTAATTAAATAAACCAAAACTTTATTTAATTAAATCTCCAAATCCATATTTCATCCTTTTCTGATTTAAATAAATAAAACATTTAAACCATGAAAGTCAAACTAACATACTCATCATTAATTTAATCTAACCATGATTAAATGCTAATCTTACCCACTTGCATTCTCTAGATTATGCCACTTGCACAAATAAATCCATTTATTGATTTATTTAAATCATCATTTTCACTCAACATAGCATTTATGGGGAATATTCCCTCAACTTTGAAAAAATATGACAAGTTGATTTGTCCCTCCAACATTGCATTTATTTCTCATATTCTTGTCCCGCTCTCATAATTTATTGCACGGATTTGAATTTAAAATTCCCTCTCATGGGCACATTTCACAAATATTTCACATCCCTTGGCCTATCACAACTTGACAAGTGGCCTCTTCCTATTGGCTTGATCTTTGTCCCACATTCATTCATTTGGCCAATCTCTCATCAAGAAAATCTTTAAATAGAGGCATCATTCTCCACAAATCATCCACAACTTTTATGCAAGGTTACTCTCTTGGTTTGAGAACCGATCTTGTTCTTTATCTCCATTGCATCTCATCATTTTGGCTTCTTAGCAAGGATTGGGAAAGGGTCACTTGCACATGTGACACCAATCCACTATGGAATAGGTAACTTGTTATTGCTTTCATAATGCTTTTTGTTTTCTCTTGTCATGTATTGCATTTGGAAGTATTCACAATGTATTTCATAGGAGTGTTCTTGAGAGATTTGTAGGTACTAACCCTTGTTTGAAGTTAGTGTTTGCAAATTTTAAAAGCATGCTCACAGGTATTATTGGGGATACTCTAAATTCTCCTACCTCTAGCTATGTAGTTACAGAGTAAAAGACCAATTTCCTTCAAGTTCAAAATGGGTGGAATTGGAAAGAAGTTGATTTCGTTCACCAACTTCTTAGATAGGTTTTGAACCAAGATGAGGAGCTCTAATGGAGGGGCAAGTGCATGAAGATAGGTAGCCAATTTGTGGCCACTTTTTTTAAAAAATTTAAAAACTCATAATGTGAATGTGTTATAACACACTCACATTATGGCTTGGGGTGTCAAGCCTGAGGCTTAGCCACAACAAGCCCATAATGTGAGCATGTTATAATGCGCTCGCATTATGACCTATTAAAAAAAAATGAATTCATTTTTACTTGTGACTATGTTTTGTTTGTTTCCCACAGCCAAAACCCCATTATTTCACACTTGCGTCCTAGGAGGAGCTATTTTGTGAATTTCTTCATCAATGGTTGTTGTTTCATTACCAAGATGTCACCACAGGTGTGAGAGGTAAGGACTATTTGCTTTTTGTTTTGAATTTGTTAGTTTTAGGTTGTATTTGATATTTAATTTTTTGAATTTGTAAAAGATGCAAATCAACCCACAAACCCTCAAAATCCTCAACAAGCAAAGGAACAAAATCCTCAACAACAAAAATATTCAACAACAAGATCCTCAAGTTAATCAACCACAACAACAACCTCCTCCACCAATCCCTCAACACCTTCCTAGCACTTAGCAAAATTTAATGAGCGAAATTGAGAACAATAAGAAACAAATTTAGGATTTAATCAGGAGGTTGAGCAATGCAAATGGTTCAACCACAAAAAGAATGGCCCTGGCAACTTCATTGAAAGAAATGTTAAAAAATGTAGATTCAATTAGCAAAAAAATAACTGGATGGCAAGATAGGAGGCAAGCGGCTAGGGATGATTGCATGGATAAATTATCATATAAAGATGTAAAGGATTTAAAAATTACAAAAGGTGATTTGTGCTCATTATTCACTAACCCGTGCACAAATCAAAATCTTACCCTCAATGTGAAAAGGTTTCCTATTCATTAGTGCCACCACCAACAGATTAGGTTTTTTTTATGATAGGTGGTACATAGTTTTTGATTACCCATCATGCAACAATTGTGAAGTCAAGTAGTATTTCCTTAGGAAACTATATTGTGAGTTCATATTGAACAAAATCCCAAATTATTTTGATATGTGGGACTTCTAGGGGAGAAGTGGGGGTTTGGCTCAAGATAGACCCAATGCACAGCTGGATCCTACATGGAAAGGGAGATGACCTCTTGCTAGTCCACCTCATGAGCACATCATTCTCCCCTCCATTGCAAAGGAGAGTGCTGATGTAGAGACTTTGTAGGTGATCAACTCTTTGACCCAAAGTGTCATCCAACATGCCAGCCCTATTCTACAACTCCATCTAGGGGAGTCTTTGAGTGGTGGCCTTTGAACCCAACTATGTCAATCTTGTAGGGCGACTTGTTCATATGACCTCACTGACACTCAAGAGGTTGCTATGCAGGATTTTTCTACAACTATGGAGATGGAGAGGGAAACTAACATTTTTCATCAAGCATATGACATTGATTCTTAGGTAAAAGTTAGCATGTTCATTGAATTTAATTTATTAAATTTTTATTTTGGAATGCAAGATTAACTAATCTAGTTTTATGATTTTAATAAAATTATAGGGTCACAATGTTGATATTGGATACACTAGCCCTGCACCTACTTATTTCTCCACTGTACCTACCATTGAGGTATGTAACTAGTAAACAATTATAAATTTATTACATGTTAATAGAATTTTTTGTTGAATGGTATTTTAATATGTGATTTTGATATTGAATAGGCTAATATTGGAGGTTTCATAGGAACACCTCCTAGTGCCAGTGGATTTAGTCAAACCTACACACATGTAATAGAATAAAGAGTTTAACTAATGAATTGTGCTTAATAGATTTCTATAGTTTATATTCATATCGTTGATTACATTGCATTGCACATCTTTCAAACTCAAAGCATTACTTCACATTCCATAACTAATAACTTGATGTTGATAAATGACAAAATTTCAACTACAATATAGTTGTTTAGAAATTCAACATAAGTAGTGATGCAATTAGTTCACATAGCATAAGTAAGAAGTAGGAGTAGCTTCCAATTGCATTTTCTTGTCATGGAATTCCATGAGACCACTTTTTACTAAGGCATATTTTCAAATAGTTCACTGCCTTGTCTATGCTATGGATGCTTGGAAGGAATATATGAAAGAATAATAGTAAGAAATAGCATAGACAAGGCAATGAGTTGTTTGAAAATTTTCCTTAAAGAAATGTGGTCTCATGGTGATGTCCATCACCATGAGACCCAATTTCTTTGAGGCACTTTTTCAAACAACTCACCACCTTTTCTATGTTACCACATTTTCCATACATGCCTACCAAATAATTTTATCAACTAGTTCATTTCCTCATTGCTATGGCTAAAAGCTTTAAAAAGGTGTTTTCCAATAAATTTTGGATGCTTGGAAAAAATCTATCAAAGCATAATAGTAAGCAATAGCATAGACAAGGTAGTTAGTAGTTTGAAAAAATGCCTCAAAGAAATGTGGTCTCATGGTGATGGAGTGCTATTCCATCACCATGAGACCACATTTCTTCGAGGAATTTCTTCAAACAACTCACCACCTATTCTATGATACCACATTTTCCATACATGTGTACCAAAGCATTTTACCAAACTACTCACTTCCTTGCTGCTATGGCTAAAAGCCTAAAAGAGGTGCTTTCCAACAAAGTATGGATGCTTGGAAAAATTTCTATCAAAGCATAATATTAAGCAATAATACTATAGAGAAGGCAATGAACTATCTAAAAAAATGCATGAAATAAATGTAGTCTTATGGTGATGGAATACCATGACGTGCATTTTTTTTTGTAATGGCATTCCATCACCACAAGACCCCATTTCTTTGAGGCATTTTGTCAAATAGTTCACTTCCTTCTCTATGCCACCATAGTTATTGTACATGTCTATGAAAGAATTTTATCAAATGGTTCATCGGCCTGCTACTATGGGTAAAAGCCTAAAAAACATGTGCTTTGAACAAGATATGGAAAGAAAAAATAGTAACATGATAGTCAAAAATATATAGTTTAATAAGTACTAAAAATTTTGTTCATTATCTCATACATTATAATTCTTGATGTGGATCGCTATTGTATTTTTTGTGATTGAATAATTTGTTGTTATATTTTTAGATGTTGCAAGCGGAGACACCTCTAAATGTTCAGATGGAAATGGACATCGGTGTTTCATCTGCTATAGAATCCTCGATGGCTCTGATAGGAGAGGTATGAGGAAAATTACTATATGTCAATTTACATTCGTTGTTATAGATGTTAGTGAAAAATAAAGCCATTATTGATTTGTAGTTTAATTTATATTTGGATGGTTTATACAAGGCTTTAGCACACCTCAGCACGGGAATTTGAATATTTCCCTCGCAGAGATTGATCATCAAATGGCAGTACGTGATTATTTTGTTAAATATATCATTTTTTTAATGTAATTTCTATATATTAATGTCTTTACTTCTTATTATAACAGATAAGACTTGACCAAGAACTAAACCCTAGGAGTAGCACCAAGAGCACTCCTTAACCGCAACATAAACAAGTGATAGACCTATCGCCATTCGATCGACAAGAAAAGGGTAAGTGTTTATTTTGAGAGCATGGAGAGTGATGACTTTTGATTCCAGAGCCCTTTGTTGTATGCCTATATGGCATTTTTGTACATATTTTGTATTGGATATATTTGACATTAGTATGCCTATATGGCATTCTCATAAGCCTATATGGCTATTTTGTACCTATATTTTATACTTATATCGACATATATTGATGTATAGCTACATGGATATTTGGTTAATACAAATCTTTTTTATCGATGGTGTTCATATTTGCATTATAAATTCATGGTTCAATAGATATGAGTTACATGTATTCAAGTGTGTGCTTTACAACTTATGTGTATAATTTGTGACTTACATGTATTCCAATGTATACTTTGTGACTCACGTGTTTTCATGTGTATAACTTGTATTCATACATATACTTTGTATTAATTTGTGTATATTATGTATTTGTGTGTATACTTCAAGGCTTACGTGTTTTGAGTACTTGTGCTTCCCTTATTCACACGTACATGCTTGAATTATTCCTTTGTATACTTATTAATTGGTTAGACCTAGCATTGATTATTGTTGTCCTTCATGGTTTGTCTTGAATATTAATTGATTGATGCTAAACAACTTTATCTAAAAGTAAAAAACATTTTTTTAATTGGTATTCCATGAAATGATTCATAAAAAGATTCCAATATATTTAATCATTTGATTGGAACAACTCAATTAAGAAAATGACACATAATCTTCACAACACATGTTTAACATAATATTCATAGTAGATGAAGTAGTTAACTTCTTGAAACATTATCATAAAAACATTTATCTTGAATAGTCTTTAAACATTTTCACAGCATAGTCCTCATAGTGCAGAATGAATTGTTATGTTATTGATCCATCGCCATATAAACACGAACTAAAAGATTTATATGTCAAATTTTTGCAATATTATTTCTTGTATAGGAAATAGACTCGGAAGAAAGCAAGTTATAATTTATAATACAAATAAGAAATGTACTAAATAGTGGAAACTTTATTTATCACACCAAATAATAAATGTACGTGAGAGCATCACTTGTTTCTCTTAGACTCTAATTTTCAAGCACAGAAAATCATTTCAAATGAAAATGACAAAATGCTTCACAACCAAAGTTGTTAATTGAGGAAAAATAAAATGTCTCGAAGTTCCACAATTGTACACATTTGAAAATTTTCTTGCGCTTGCTAGACTTGAGGATGATTAATGTAATGATAGGGAGGCTTTCAATCCACTTTCACAATACAAAGAACTTCCAACCACTTTTCTTCCCCCAAATCACTATCTTGGCTTTTTTTTAGTTTTTCACCTAGTCTCTCCAGTAGGTCAGTAGACCTACCTTTTTTGACATAACTTTCAAATTTTCTAAACAATCTCTCCAATCCTCATTCTTTTTAGAAACCCTTTAACACATACTTTCACATGGCTAAAAATCACATGAGACTCTTTTGAAACAAAACCCTCAACCTAGTGCTTCAATGTTGTCCTAGACCCCCAAATAGGTCTATTTAACAAAGCAACACCCTCTCAATCACTCTTCAAATTGCAAAACAACATTGGGTAGAATTTACTAGTCTAAAAATCCACAAAATCCATAATTTTTAGGGTGTGATTGGCCCTCTAACCCCACTATCCTCTAAACCCTCACTTTTCTCAAATTTTACTAGGGTTTATTGAAAACCCCATATCCAAACCTCATACAACCTCAAAACCTCTTCCAAAAATCTTCATTCTTCCTGCACAAACTTAATTGACCACCAAATTATTCTACCCCCTAACTTTACCCACTTTTACTCCCTCAAACCTCTCTTTTTCATTCAAAACCCCTATTTTCCCAACTAGGGAATCATTACATAACATAATTTTTATCTCCCCTATCCTTCTAGACCTTTTGAACACATCAAACTCCAAAACCTCACCCTATTTCCAACCTATTCTAACTTATTCTCAAGAAATTTCTTCTTTTCACCTAGTCTAGCCTTGCTTTTAAGGCCTAAATTTTGAATTTTCAATAGGGGAAACATTAGTAATCTCTTCCAATGCCTTTACCAATGCTATTTTCTAATTCCCACTCCTATCCTAATTACATAATTGACTCAAATGACCCCACACTAACTCAAAACTAAAAGAAGCATTACAAATGGCAGGTATCATGGCCTTATTTGACATTATCATGACTAAAACCATTGAACTAGACCTATTTCATCAAATGGAGGAATAAAGTGCTCTACACCAATGATCATACGCTTTTTGTGTGGAAAAATCAGACTTCTCAACCATCATGTGTAAGTTTTTCTTTTCGATTGTTTTGCATGCCATCATAACGGATCAAGCTGGTTGAACATAGTTCAGAGCAATTCCTCATGTTTGGGTGTGAAAGAGGACCATACCTAGTGTAAACCTACTTATCAATATATGTTGGAGTAGTTTTTTTTGTCACACGAATTGTAAAATGAAAGTTGCACCACTTTGCAACTTTACACTGCTTATATCTAACACTTTTCCATCATGTGAAAAATGGACACCATGGGAAAATGACTCCAAGATAACAAAAACTGAGAGATTTTATTGTAGAGGGGACCAACATGATCCCATAGGCTTAGATAGAGAGTTCGTAAGCATCATGTTTTTTGAGTAATAGGCAGTCAAAATTTTCTTCCCTTTGCACTTTGGACCCTTAAGGGATCAAGCCAATTGAATGTAGATGAGAGCAATTTCACATGTTTGGGTCCAAAAGAAGACCATTCCTAGTGTAAAAATACCCATATGAATGCATTCAAAACATTTTTTTGGTCACACAAGTTGCAAAACGAAAGTTGCACCACTTTGCAACTTTCAACTACTTGAATTTGACAACTTTTTTCCCAAGTGAAAATTTTTCACTACTGTAAAATTCCTCTAAGATAGCAAAAAATAAGAGAGGTTAGTGTAGAGGGGGGCCAACGTAATCCTATAAGATTAGACAAGAATTTTATAAGCATCACAACATCCGAGTAACAACATGCTAAAGTTTGCAGCCATTTTTCACTTTGGACTCTTAAGGGATCAATCTAGTTGAACGTAGCTCAGAGAAATTCTACATGTTTATGTGTGAAATAGGACCATGCCTAGTGTAAACATACCTATTTGGATGTGTTGGAATAGTCCGTTTGGTCACACGAGTTGCAGAATAAAAGTTGCATCACTTTGTAACTTTGCACTGCTTGCATTTGACACTTTTCCATCAAGTGAAAATTTGCCACCACAGGAAAACCACTCCAAGATAACAAAAACCAAGAGAGTTTATTTTAGAGGGGCCCAACATGATCCCATAGGATTAGATGATAATTTTCTAAGTATCACGGTATCCAAGTAACAACATGCTAAAATTTTCAGCCATTTTGCACTTTTAACTTTTAAAGGATCAATCCAGATGAATGTAGCTTAAAGTGATTCCACGTGTTTGGGTGTGAAAGAGGACCATGTATATTGTAAACATACCTATTCATAAATTTTGGAACAATATTTTTGGTCACACGAGTTGCAGAATGAGAGTTGCACCACTTTGCAACTTTCAACTACTTGCATTTGACAACTTTTCTCCAAGTGAAAATTTGCCACCACGCAAAAATGCCTCTAAGATAGCAAAAACCAATAGATTTTATTGTAGAGGGGCTCAATTTGATCCCATAGGATCAAACAAAATTTTTCTAATCATTACAGTATCTAATTAACAACATGCTACAATTTCAGCCATTTTTGCACTTTAGACTCTTAAGGGATTGATCTAATTGAACATAGCTCAAAGCGATTCTGAGTGTTTGGGTGTTAAAGAGGACTATACATAGCATAAAAATACCTATTCAAATGTGTCTGAACAGTTTTTTTGGTCACATGAGTTGCAAAACCATAGTTATACTATTTTGCAAATTTCAACTACTTGCATTTGACAACCTTTTCCCCAAGTGAAAATAACCCACCATGGGAAAATGCCTCTGAGATAGTGAAAAATGAGAGAGGTTATTGTAGAGGGACCCAACAAAATCCCATAGGATCAAATGATACATTTATAAACATCATGGTATTTGAGTAACAACATGCTGAAGTTTGCAGCTGTTTTGCACTTTGGACTCTTAAGGGATCAATCTAGTTGAACGTAGCTTGGAGTGATTTCGTGTGTTTGGGTGTGAAAGAGGACCATGCCTAGTGTAAAAATACCTATTTGGATGTGTTGGAATAGTCCATTTAGTCAGGCGAATTGCAGAAAAAAAGTTGCACCACTTTGCAACTTTCAACTACTTGCATTTGATAACTTTTTCCCCAAGTGAAAATTTGCCACCATGGGAAAATGCCTCTAAGATAGCGAAAACCAAGAGAGGTTATTGTAGAGGGTCCCAACATGATCCCATAGGATTACATAATAAGTTTCTAAGTATCACGGTATCTGAGTAACAGTATGTTGAATTTTGGAGGCATTTTTCACTTTGGACTCTTAAGAGATCGATCCAGTTGAACGTAGCTCAAAGCTATTCTGTGTGTTTGGGTGTAAAAGATAACCATGCCTAGCGTAAAAATACCTATTTAGATTCATTGGAATAGTTTTTTTGGTCACACAAGCTGTAGAATGAAAGTTGCACCATGTTACAACTTTCAACTACTTGCATTTGACAACTTTTTTCCCAAGTTAAAATTCACCACCATGGGAAAATTTCTCTGAGATAGAGAAAACCAAAAGATATTATTGTAGAAGGGCCCAATTTTATCCCATAGGATCATATTTTAATTTTTTAAGCATCACGGTAACTAAGTAATAGCATGCTTAAGTTTGTAACCATTTTGCACTTTGGACTCTTAAGGGATCGATTTGGTTGAACATAGTTCAGAGTGATTCCACATGTTTGGGTGTGAAGTAGGACCATGAATTGCATAAAAATACCTATTCATATGTGTTGGAATAGTCTATTTGGTCACACAAGTTTTAGAATGAAAGTTGCACCACTTTGCAATTTTGTATTGCTTGCATTTGACACTTTTTTCATCAAGTGAAAATTGGATACCACGAGAAAACCACTATAAGATAACAAAAAATGAGAGAGGTTATTGTAGAGAGGTCCAAAATTATCTTGTAGGCTCATACGAAGATTTGGTAAGCACCATATTTTCTGAGTAATACCCTGTCAAAGATTGTTTCCCTTTTGCACTTTAGACCCTTAATGGATCGAGTTGGTTGAACGTAGCTCTGAGTGATTCCGCATGTTTGGATGTCAAAAAGGACCATTCCTAGCATAAATTTACCATTATTAATGTAAAATTACCATGTACTTAGAAGAAGATCAATAAAATTCATTGTTTCCTTGCAATTTTCTATATTTTTACCAAAAATTTGATGTTTCCTTAAATTATACGATTTTGTACAGGGTGATTGTGCTCTCTTTTGGATGGAATTTTATGGGAAATAGACTTAACTCCATTTTAGTTTTTGTTTGGTTGGATTTCAAGTGATTTTATGCATTTTAGAAGCTAATTACTGAGTGTCAATCTGTATACCCTGTTTTAAGGGTTTTGAGTGCATTAAAATGTCATATTAAGCCTTCCACCCAATGTATGCTTATGTAACTCAGTGGAAAGGCTTAGTTAGGTTTATAAAACATGTGTGCAATTTTTTTTGTGCAAGGTAGGTGAATAGAGTGTTTTTAGGTGATGCCCTAGATGTCAAATGGTGCATTTTTTAGTGGAAAATGGTGGTTTAGTGCTAGGGTATGAAGAAATATTTGGGGGCAGCAATATGTCTTGAAATTTTAAGCTTGTTCAAACCAGTTTGAAGGTGTTTCAAGCTTTGGTAGGCTGTGGAAAGGTTTAGAGTATAGGTTTTCAATAAACCCTTGCTTAACTTGTGAAAGAAGAGGGTTTTTGGGTTTGTTATGTTAGAGGACTTATCATGCCGTAAAAGTGGAGGAATTGGTGGTTTGGAAGATTGGTTAATTCCATGCAATGGTGGTTTTCATGTAATAGGAAGAATAAACGGGAGTTGCTTTGCTAATTTGGCCTAATTGGCGTTGTGAACAACATAGTTTGCTTCTTTTGTGATTCTTTTCCAATATCTTTGTGCTTCCACAGACCCAATACATATTTAGAAACCTATTTTGATTTACTAATACATAACAAAAGCTTTGAAGAGGTTATTTTGGAAAGTTTTTAAGAACAATACACTGTCTGCTAGAAAGTGCCTCAAATTAGGTCAATTTTGTGAAGCAACTATTAATAAATCAACTCCAAACCATAAAATAACCTTGGGCAGTAGTGTATCAAGTCTCAACCTTCAAATCTTCTAGTTTTATAGTTTAATAGTTTCAATATAACATCAAACAACAAAAGCCTCCTCAAATTCCCTTATAGGCTCAAGAAAACTGAGGTTTATTAAAAACCCACTTACCAAACCTCATATAAACTTGTAAATTCCTTAGAAATGTTGTAATATGTCTGCATATAGTAATCAAACTACCATCAAGCCTCTACAACTTTCATTTCTCAAAACCCTAGTCTGTAGGCACCATTTCTTGTGTGAAAACTCAAAAATTTATATGGAGCAGCAACAAAAATTCACATTCCTATCTTCCCCTAAATCTACACACATAGTCAAATCAAAAAACACCTAATTTCAATCCATTCCACTAAGCTACTTAACCCTACATCGGTGGAATGGAAATCTTATCACTTAATGGACTCTCAAAACCTTGTTTTCAGGGTTACAAACCAGTTATGATTAAATTGTTTTTATTTCCTCAAATATGAGTTAAAAGACTTCAAAATACTTTCAAAAGTAACCTAAATCCTTTCTCTAAAGAAAAATAATCAATAATCAAACTATAAGGTGTTGTAAAATCCACACAAGCTTCAAATAAAAAAGGAAAAGTGTTGCAAATACAAAAAAAAGGTCCTTTATTTACTAATTTCTTCAAGAATACAAGAGCTCCTCTTTTCCATGCCTTTACAATGCTTTATATAGTTATTTCAATCAGTTATGAATGTTTCCCCTACATATTCCATTGACTAACTACCCTTTCTAACAAGAGAACTCTTCATCTTCTATAATTTTGCAATTGTGCAGCTAATGCAAATTTTGCATTTTTACACAAAATGACAACTTTTGTGCAATATCACTTCTCTAATCACCTAATGAATTTTTTAAGACTTTGAATACATTACATATGACCTTCACATGACTTTTTCACATTGTTTACATTTGAAAATTCAAAGTTTGCAAATTTTCCTATTGAAGGCATTTAGAGAACAAGGTGCTCCTACACCAAACATGAACTCCAAAATTTCAATATTTGAGTAAATATCATCACAAGTAAATCTCATTACAATGCCTTAGGTAATTTGTTATCACAGATCTTTTAAAATTTCACTCATACATTCAAGATTCTCTTTTAATGTCTACATCATAGGTGCTCATTATGAGGTTAACTTCAAATGAGTAACTTGAGATTCCCTTGCTAGGCTTCACACGCTCTTTTATAATGGCTTCAAATAAGAATTATGATTTGTCAAGATCATCAAAATAAGGATGTTGCATTGCTTTTTTGGCTGAGATTCTCTTTGATGGCTCATAAATCAACATTTTTTGCAATGAGAAACCAATCAATTTTTAGTAGTTTACTTACAAATACACAAAGTAAAAGACTAAAAAGAAAGAGCATCCAAAATGAAAATGAAATGAAAATAGATGGAAGGAACTTATAGATAGGCATGCCAATCTCTCAACTTAGTCACTCTTGGTCATACATCTTCACTGGGAGTTCTAAGATACCTATTGCACACAACACCTTTCATGAATAGAATAACTTAAAATTCGAGATGCTCTTATAATGTCAACATCATAGATGATCATGATAAGGTTAAATTCAAATGAATAACTTGAAATCCCCTCACCAAGCTTCGCACACACTTTTGTAATGGCTTAAAATCATAATTGAGATTTGTCAAGATCATCAAAATAAGGATTTTTCATTGCTTTTCTGGTTGAGATTCTCTTGGATGGCTCATAAATCTATTGGAAAGAGACATTACATGAGTCATTCGGTGTTTTCATTGATGGAAACCATAGTCAGTAATCTCATCTGCACCTTAGTATTTGCTTATACAGGAAGTTAGATTGAAGATATGTGTTAACTATCAAAGCTAAAATAGGGAATCTGACAAAGTTGTGTACATTAACTCATATGTAATTTCCTCTTATCATTTTTTGTTGTGGATATCAAGGAAGGTCTTTTGATGTATGAACTATCTTATCTTTGAATCATAGGGCTTCACATTGATTGGTTTGCAAGTTAGAATATCCAGTTTGATTTTTAGTCTAATAGTACAGAAAGGCCGACTAGAGGAGTATTATGTGTTGCGGATCTTCGAGGCATAATTTTTTAAGGTGTTTCATGTTTGATACATGTTGTTTTGGGTCCTTAATATATTTTTTCCAACATTTTTTTGGTCTACATTGATAATTGTTTATGGATTGGGCCAACAGTTTGTACATGTTTCATATTTTGTTAAATCCAACATGTAGTTGTTCTAATCTCTAGTTGTGGATATATATAATAGATTATTCATATCATTTTGATATATGATGCGAAAGATAGAAGGATTATAGATTCATTGTGCATAGTTTCACTTGAGAAGAACAAAGATTGGTGATTTGGATTAAAGCAGACATAATGTGAAGAATGCGGTCAATTTGCTTAATTGGAACTATAATCGGGCATTAGTAGATGTTATCTCATAGTTTATCTACTCCAGTTGTCTATGTAATCTGAATGTGACTATAAGATAATGAGTCTTCTTTTGGAAAGTAAGCCTTTTGTATTTGAGCAGTGTGCTCTAGGAAGTGTGACTGAATGTATGTGCATTACCCATTTGTAATACTTTTAATAGGGTATAATCTTGTGGATTAACCTCCACCATGGTTTTTCCCCTAATAGGGTTTCCACATAAAAATCCTTGTGTTATGGTTTTTTGGTTGATTACATTGTGTTCTTTCATCTTTCTTTTGGTTCAATGCTATAAGTGGTTTAAAGATCAAGTTAATAAAGTTAAATTTTGCAAAACATTGATTCACCGCCCCTCTTAGTGTTCCTTGATTCCAACAATTGGTATCAGAGCCTAGTTCCTCAAAAGAAATTTAATAGCTTGGGGAAGATCCAGAAAGGTGATTTAATGGATTTTGACATTCTTCATCAAAAACTTTTGCTAGCACTAATGATCTTGATCAGTCCAAATCCGATGTCTGTGAATTGCAAGAAAACCTCATGAATGCTGAGAAATTCATTCAATCATTGAAAGATCAAATTAATAAGTCCAAGGAAAAGAGAAAGGATCTATGTGATCAGCTCAAGTAGAAAGAGAGTAAAAGAATTGAATATGATCACCTAAGTCAAGCCTTGAAGGAAAAGAGAGAAGAATGTGAAATGCTTGTTGGACTCAATCAACACTGAGAGTTGGGGATGAATCAGTGTTCAATTTTTAACATTATTAATATGTTCTCTTAAGTGTCTAAGGTATTCAATCAAAAGAAAGATGCATGAACATAGAACAATAAACCACAAAACCATAACACAAGATTTTTTACATGGAGACCTAATTAAGGGAAAAACCATAGTGGAGGTCAATCCACAAATTTTGAGTACTCAAAATATAAGTATTTTACAAAATGGGAATGCACTTGCATTCAGGCACACTACATAGAACTCACTGCTCAAAATGAGGAAGGCTCACCTCCTTATAGAATATTTGGATTACATCAAATGGTTGAACTAAGAAAATAGCATCTATAAATGCCTAATTATAGTTTTGGTTAGGCTCATGGATCAAATTCTGGACCTTATGTCTAATTTTGCACTTTGCTTTACTCTTCCTTAATTTGATTCACAAAAATCCTCTTATGCGAAAATGAAAATCACTTAACTACTCTTATAATATTTTCAATACACATCCACACACATCGAACACTTCACAAATGCATCAAAATGAATTTACCGATCTCATATATATATATCCACTACCAAGAATTCAGTTGCTATATGTCGACTTTAATAAAATAGAAAATATCTTCCAACTGTTAGCTCAAATCATGAACAATATTTAATGCACATCCACCAAAGTTGGCCATAGCATTGTTAGGACCCAAAACAAAATCTCCAACACAAAAATACTTCAAACAATTTTTCCTTACACATTTGCAACACCCAACATTCACTTAGTCAGCCTTTATATACTGATGAACATAAAATAAAACTACCGGATCTCCTAACTCGTACACTACCCAATGCGATAGCAAAAAAATTGAGAATAACACATTTCATATACCCAACGACTTTCCCTGAGATCCACAGCCAAAAACTATTAGACTGATAATGAAAACCACGTGACAGATTCAACTTTAGTCAAATACCCTGTTCTTCACTCTATCTTTTGGTATAGTCAGATACTGCAGTGTAGACTGGATCAATGACTTTAGTTTCCATCAATGACAACACTAGAAGCCATATGACAACAATCTCCCCCTTTGGCATTGATGGCAACACTTAGTGAAAAATGACTAATTGTCAGAACCTTCAAAAATTCAAAATGCCATAGCTGACAAAACTCAACAAAACTCCCCCTAAGTTTGATAAGAAATTTTTCATTGCTCTCTCTCCCCTTTGACATCAATGAAAAAAATATATTAAAATATTTTATCTCTATCCCTATGAAATGTAACCAAAAACTTACTTATGCAAAAACTTGAAGAAATACAACTGCTATTTGAAGATTATTTTGTACTTTTCCTTCATCTTTGAAAGAAATTTCTTCGAACTTCCACTGCAATCCCAGTGATTATGATCATGTTGTTGTTTTAAAATGTTTGATTGATAATCTTGATGAGGGATTCTGGAATGGTAAAGGAATCTTCCAATACTTCTCCCTTCCTTAGTAACTCAATCAATTGTTCCAGCTTGCATTCGGTTATATCCTTCACTTTCAAAAGGCGTCAACAATCCTATTCTTGGTGTTCTAAACATTTGTATGCTTTGTCTGTAATTCCTAAATTCTTTTCTTGATTGCACCATCATGATCTAGAGACATGTTAAAATTTTGTCCAATACTGTTTAGCTCTATTTCAATTTGTTCAAGCTTCTCTTTGAACTTTTTGATTGCATGAGGCCATTGAAAACAATAGTTATAAAATGTTGTTTTTTGTGCTTATACATTGCCTTTGTTCATTCATGTGCTTCTTTAGCTTAGTAAGTGATAATCTATATTGCTTCTTCAGGTGTAGGATCACTTCTTCTTCCTTATTCTGAGACTCAAAGTCCATGATTTCCTTAATATATTCAATCATCTTTTCTGGAAACTTATTTTGCAAACTCTCCAGTTTGATATGATTGTGCACAAGATGAGCACTTACTATGCTTAAGATCATGTCCTACTCATATTAAGGTCTGATAGACCATATATTCACAATTTTCTGCATTCCATCTTCCTCGTGAATATGCTGCAATAAATTTTCCTTGGTCGGATCACTTTTTCCTTCACTTCCTTCTTTATTTTCCTTTTCTTGTTCTGGTTCAGCTATTTCTAGTTCTTTTCGTAGGGTTTCCTTAGATTCCTTATCAGATTCCTCATTTGGTATGTCCATAAGTACTTGTTCTTTCCCTTTCTCTTCAAATTTTGAAGTCTTGCATGCTATTGGTGTACATGCATCAATTTATTTTGCTCTTCTCTTCTTTCTCTCTATCTCACTGGAGGGGGAACCAACTTCAAGTCCTCTTACTAGAATGGAAACACCAATTGATCCAAACTTCCTTAATAGGCCCTTAAAGAAAGTTTCATATACTTGATCATATTTTTTCAAATTGTTAGAGTATATGTGAATTTTCTTGCAAACTGATTCACTTTCTTCCCACATTACATTTTCATTCAGGGGTAAGCAATTCTAAAAGTACATCACAAGACATATAACCAAAGTACCAAACCTAAAAGGGTAACCTGTATCCTTTTCCAATTGTATGTTCTCCATCAATTGATCTTTCAATAATCCACAAAGATCAAAATCTTGATCTTCCATTATCATCTTGTGTGAAATGTAAACAACACCTTCTAAAGTTCCACCTTCTCTATTTTTGAAAATGATTTTGTAGGATATTCCATGCACAATGTACCTTGTCACTGAATCTTTAATTGTGGATATTATTAAATTCCTTTGTTCTCTAGTTACTCCAGTTGGGTTTTCAACTTATTTGTTTTGAATTGACTTCTTCTTTGGCACATCCCCAACTTTGCATAACCTGGTTACAGCTACAATTGCTTCTTTCGAGATATGATAGGGTTTACCTAGAGTTAGAATCTCATCATTCAATCTATCCAAAATATACTCAATGACTTTTGTACTTCTGAAATAGGGAAATTCACTTAAAATATCCAAGCTCTTGTGTTTTTCCTCTTTCAACCATTTCAATTCATTGTGCAACAGCATATTTCTTTTGGCTCTAATCTTCTCACTACTATGTTTGTCTAATTTTATCATCCCTTTGATTTGTTCCATTTTCCCTTCCATACACATGACCTAAAAATACCAAAGAAGTTCTTCAAATGCACACCAAATTAAAATTTCTCAATTTAACAGAAGTACCTAATGGATTAGGGTTTCGCCACCAAATTCTCTTCACACATTCAAAATTATGATGCAAAGCACTCTCCTTCTTTTCTTCGACAAAAAGTGGAAAATGATGGTTTCAAGTTGCCTTTTATAACTCGTACACTTAACTTTTGTTGTAATAAATTATTTTTCCCTATCTTATATGGATACCCTATTTTCTTAGTCTGTGAGAGATAACTCTTCTGTGGATCTTTAACTCAGCATAACATCCTTTCCAACTATTCCAACATCTATAAATCATTAGTGTAACCACTACACTCATCCACATCTTAGTTTCATTTACCAGTAGGGTGGTTTGAAATATTTTCTTGACAGCTCCCCCTAGGCCAAAGACCTAGAACTAATTCCTGAAGGAATTAGCAGAAGTAGTTTTTGGTACTGGCTCATTTTCTACAATGGAGGGACACTTCTTCACCCATGTCTTATTCATCTGATCTCTTATTTCATCCGCAGTCACTTTCCCTTTTCCTTTATCATCTTTCTGCATATTTCTACCTTTGTATACTAAACCTCTTCTATCCATATTCCTATTTCTGTAGAATCTTGCAATGTGACCATATTTGTTGCAATTGAAAAACACATTTCCTTGTTTTGTCCAGTCACTCCATTGATTTCTTCTTGATCTGCACGGATTAGCAATATGCCCAAATTTTTTGTATGTATATCATCTAACACTCCTTCTATTAACAGAGTTGTTTGACACATTTCTACATTCAATTGACTTGTGACCTAACTTATTGCAATTGAAACATTGACCAGAAAATGATGAATTATTGGATTTCATTTTACTTCTTCATTGAGCAACCATATGAACAAATTTATTGCAAGAAAAAAATATCCATTAAAATTTTGAGCATTAGGTTGTCTTACCAGAAGCCTTTTCATCAGATTTCCTTGCTTAAAATTCCTATGTCCAGATCTGAAACTTTCTCCTTTCTCATAACCAAGACCTCACTTATCATTTGCATTCTTTTTTATTCGAGTCAGCTCATCAAGCTTAATAGAGCTAATCTTGAAATTCTCTTTGTAATCATTTGTAGTAGTAACTTCATCTATGAGAATAACAAATTTCTTTTCAAGCTCTTCTTCATTGTTTCTAGTTGTTGCAGTTTAATTTCTAACTGAATAAATTCTCCATTAATTCTGCTACATTCATCATATCTCTCTTTTAGGGACTGGACAAGATTTTCCTCATTCTACTTTCTTTCTTTAATGTCCTTAGTCATCTGCATCGCCATAGACTCCATCTCATGCTTTAGGGAAGCATTGTCTCTAGCAAGCTTTTCACATTCTTCAGTTATTTCCTTCAAGGTTTGATTTAGGTGAACATCATCCATGATTTTTCTCTCCTTTAGTTTAATATGATCACATAGATACTTTCTCTTCTCCCTAAACTTAATAATCTGGTCCTTTAACTTCTAAATGAATTTCTCAGCATCCTTAATATTTTCTCTCAATTCTAGGACTTCTCCTTTAGACTGATCAAGATCATCAAGTGCCACCAAAAGTTGTTGTTGAAGACTACCAAAGTCCATTACATTCTAAGATCCACCTCTTGTTGTAAAACTTCTTCTGAGGAACTCAAGTTTGATACCAATTGTTGTACTCAAGCAACACTTAGAGGGGGGGTGAATCAGTGTTGTGAAATTTTTAACATTAATAATTTGTTCTCTCAAGTGTCTAAGGTATTCAATCAAAAGAAAGATGCATGAACATAGAAAAATAAGCCACAAAACCATAACACAAGGATTTTTTACGTGGAAACCCGGTTAAGGGAAAAACCATGGTGTAGGTCAATCCACAAATTTTGAGTACTCAAAATATAAGTATTTTACAAAATGGGAATGCACTTGCATTCAGACACACTTCCTAGAGCTCACTGCTCAAAATGAGTAAGACTCACTACCTTATAGAAGATTTGGATTACATCAAATGGTTGAACTAAGAAAATAGCATCTATAAATGGTTGATTATAGTTCTGGTTAGGCTCATGGATCAGATTCTGGACCTTCTATCTAATTTTGCACTTTGCTTTGCTCTACCTTAATTCGCTTCACAAAAATCATCTTCTGCACAAATTAAAATCAATTAACTACTCTTCTAATATTTGCAATACACATCCACACACATTCAAGAACACTTCACACATGCATCAAAATGAATTTACCAATCTCATATATATATATATATATATGTATATATCCACTACCAAGAATTCAGTTGCTATATGTCAGCTTTAATAAAATAGAAAATATCTTCCAACTGTTGGCTCAAATTTTGAACAATATTTAATGTGCATTCACCAAAGTCGGCCATAGCATAGTTAGGACCCAAAAAAAAATCTCCAACACAAAAATACTTCAAATAATTTTCCCTACACATTCACAACACCCAACATTCACTTAGTCGACCTTTATATACTGATGAACAAAAAATTGAACTACCGAATCTCTTAACTCATACACTACTCAATGTGACAACACAAAACTAGAGAATAAAAATTTCATATACCCAATGAGTTTCCCTAAGATCCACAGCCAAAACTATTAGACTGATAATGCAAACCACTTGACAGATTCAACTTTAGCCGGATACTCTGTTCTTCACTCTATGTTTTGGTATCATTAGATACTGTAGTGTAGACTGAATAAATGACTTTAGTTGCAATCAATGAAAACACTAGAAGCCATATGCCAATAAATCTCACCAGAGATAATACAAATAATGCTTTCCTAAAGCATGAGATGGAATCTATTGTGATGAGGATGACCAAGGAGCTTGAAAAGAAAAAGAAGAATGAAGAGAATTTTACTTAGTCCTTGAAAGAAAGATCTGATGAATGTAGCAAAATTAATGGTGGATTCAATTAGCTGGAGCTTGAATTGAAACAATCCAAAAAAAATGAAGAAGAGCTTAAAATATAGATTTTTATTCTCAAGGATGAACTTGCTACTGCAAATGAATACAAGGAGAAGTTCAAGATTAGCTTAGCTAAGCTTGATGAACTGATTCAAATTTAGAAGATTGGAAGTCACAAACAAGGTCTTAGATATGAGAAAGGAGAAAGCTCTGGATCTAGTCAAAGGAAATTTAGGTCAAGAAATTAGATGAGAAAAGCTACAAGGTATCTGGTAAGACAACCCAATGCTCAAAATTTCAATTGATATTGTTTTGTTTGCAATAAATTTGGTCATATGGCTGCTCAATGTAGAAGTAGAATGAATCCAAGTGTACCATCATTCTTCGTTCAATGTTTCAATTGCAATAAGTATGTTCATAAGTCAATTGAATGTAGAAATATGACAAACAACTTTTTCAATAGAAATGTCAGATGTTATGCCTACAATAGATTTGACCATATTGCTAACCAGTGCAAATCAAGAGAAAATCAATGGAATAACTGGTTTGGACAAAGAAATTTCATGTGCTATAATTGTAACAAATCTGGTCACATTGTAATATTTTGTAGAAGTAGTAAGAGTCTAGTAAACAAAGGGAGAAATATGCAAAAGGATGATAAGGGAAAAGGAAAAGTTACTTTGGATGAGATCAAGAATCAAATGAAGAAGACAAGGGTGAAGAAGAGTGTTTCTAATGCATGAAATGAATCCACACCATAATATAATGCTAGAAATTCCTTTGGGAATTATTTTAAGGCCTCTAGCCTAGGGGGAGCTCTCAAGAAAATATTTTACCCCCCTACCAGTAGTTGGTATTGAAATGTGGAAAGTTGCAATGATTGCATTAATGATCTACAAATGTTTTGGGAACACTTATGGAGGAAATTTATCCAAAATTGAAGGTTCGTAGAAGAATTTTCTTTCACAAACTATGAAAATAGGGTATCTAGAAGACCTAGGGAAAAAGCATTTATTGTGATAAAAATTTAGATGTGTTAATGATAAAAGGTTACTTCTATTCCTCCTTGGTCACATTGCATTTCCAAAAGAAGAAGTTTCGAGAGCTTTGCAAGTGAATTTTGGTAAGATACAAGTCTAAAGGCGATTCAACGAACAAACCCTAAACTGGTGAAAGGTATTTATCTACAAAACTTGTGAACTTGAAATTTCTAGAAATGGTCGCTCCATTAGTTGTTAATATTAAGGATAGACCCCGCCCAAAATTCAAATGGCACCCATTCAAATCCATTGAGACATAACCATTAGGTGCATTTTCTTCCATTTTGTATGGTATTTTGCACATTGAAGATATTAGGGAATATATTCATGCAAATGTTGAGGAGTTAGGAAGCTCCCAGTTGGTAAATTTGTACACAAATCACATTGTGGGAGAAGATCTCTGTGTAAGGCCTAAATTTAAGACTTTGGAGGAGAAGAAGTTCACACAAATTGTGAAGTTTCCTGTGCTTGATGAAAATGAATGGGTTTGGTACATAATAAGCAACTACACATGTTGAGTTCATGTTGTTAAATCAACCCTTCAAGATCACAAGAGAAGCTATAAGCATTGTTACTGGTTTGAATTCATCTAGTGGGTTTCCCACATTGAAATCTGTGAAGAACCAAATAGTCACTGAAGCAACTAGTTCCACTTTTGACAGAAGAGCCATGAAAATTAATGACATCATTGAATTGGATGTAAAATTTTCTTCTATGGTTATTGGATATAAAGTCTATCACTCCAACCGGGATAACTTTGTATCTGATACTACAATCTATGTAGCTTATCAAATGATCAAGGAAAATCTAGAATATGAGTTATGTGAGTTACTCTAGAGCTAGCTAATTGAAAATATTGGTAAAATCAAGAAGGACAAGAACTCTTTCAAGTATGGTAATCTACTATTATGTCTATTCTTATACTTCACGAATGAAGTTTTGGGAGTTGCTAAAGTGCAATGGGAAGGTGATAGACTAGTAGTTGTTCAAATCAAAGACATCTCATATAGAATTGGTGATAGCAAAGCAAGGAAAACTAATATTTGGGGTTACTTCAAAATCTTCCAAAGTGAAATGCAACCTAGGCAAAGGATTCCTAAATCTATTGTGGAAAAATATAAGGAAACTATTTTCTTCATGGTTGACATTGATCAGTGTTTGATGGAAGCAGCAAAACCTAGAATAGTTATGATCATGCATATGGGATATGAGGTTGAAGAACACATTTTGGAGTTGTATGCCCAACATTTGTTGAGTAAACCTCAAGATCCAATAGAAGAAAGGTTTGGTACCTTTGAAGAGAAGAATATGCAAGTGCATGCACAACTGAAGAAACCTTTGATAGTCTAAAAGGAGAGAAAGTAAGTTGAAGCCTTTGTAGAAAGCATCGTCATATCAATTGAAGCAATGAGGGAATCTAAGAAGAAAAGAGAACAAGTTGAAGAAGGGGAGCCTGCTAGAACTAAGTTAGCTAGTTTGGAAACATCATCTTCCAGATCTAGATCTACAAGGAGCTATGCACCCTCATCTAGTCCTACAAAGAAATCAAGCCCAGTAAAAGCTCAAGTCAAGACATCTAGAAGAGAAGGAAAGAGGAAGAAGGATAAAATCACAATTCTATGTTGCTATTGAAGATGATGAAGAAACTGAATCAAATGAAGAAGTAAGAGAAATCAAGCATAAGGGCACAAAAGCATCAAAAATCTCTAAGGACAAGCCCTCCAGTGAAGAAAAATCCAAGAAATAGGTGAAAACTAATAGATCATGTATGACTGTAAAGGAAGTGGAAAAAGGTTTAATTAAGGATGGTAATCTCAAACCACTTTCTGAATGGTATGACACTTTTTATAGTGTCAGTCAGAGAACTCTTGAAGAAGCCACAATAAAATATTCAAATATTTTCAATATGACTCTCATAGAAATAATGTCATAGTTACCTAAAGGGTTATATGATGTCTTAGAAATGAGGAGTTTAAATGCAAGAGCTAAATATGAATGAATGAGAGAACACATACTTGCCAATCTATGTCTAGTAATGTCAAAAGAAGAAATGAAGAAACTCCTCAATGATGCTAAAAGGATTTTAAGAGCAAATCAAGGGTGAATAAGCTTATGATCGGGTAGATTGAGGAAGTAGCAAAAGACACTGAGAAAATTCTTAAGGTAGTTTTGTTGAAGAACATATACAACATTGTCTCTAAAGAAACTCATGATGAAGATGTTCCATCTGGTCTGGAAGTTCAAGATGTTCGTGATAATATTGAAGAAGTGAAAGAAGACACAATTGAGGACACTTAAAATTGTCTAGATATGCAAGATATTGAAATTCTCATGGAGACTGAAACTCCTAAAGATATGTCAGTTGAAGAAATAGAGATTCCCAAAGCCAAGCGAGAATCTATGATTGAAGAAAAGAAGGTTGAGGCAAAGGAGGTTGCTATGGAAGCAAGAGACACTACAAAGGCAGTAAAGAAGTTTTTAGAAGAATAATAAGAGGTGTTTGACCCTGAATTGGTTGAAGGTCCTATCAACTTGGCCACTCTATCTCTTATTCAAAAACTAAAGGTAGCATCATTTTCTTAGGCCAAAGCAAGGAAGGAGATATTGAAATCTCACAATGAGGACAGTGAGTTGCTAAGTCTTGCATCTAGTATCTTGGAGAAGATCAGGCCCAAACATGTCAAGGACTCATCTGATTCTCCCTCTAGTTAGTTGAAGAAACTTATCAACTCTGTAAGTGCTCACTTTGAGTCTCTTGAAAATTCAGCTGAGGATAAGGTCCAAAAAGGATTTGATGCAAATAGGTTCAGTCGATTGAAGTGTATGATTGCTAATGATAAATCCTTATTAGATACCTATGAAAAGAACATTCAAGGTGCATTATCTAAGTGTGGAAATATCTACAAGTCATGCTTATGCTTGTCAAAATTCACTGAGGTCATTGAGAAGAAAATTAAGGAATATGAGAAACAGTTAGCAAATTTTTCTCAAACCTTTGATCCTTTAACCATTTCTATGGGTAATCAAGAAGGTCAAGTCATATCCCTACTTGAAAAAATTAAAATTTTGAAGCATGAAAAGGATAGAATTGTTGAAAGGGTATGTGAGTTTAGAGGACTAATTGGTCCTAAAATGGAGAGAATGCTTAGTGCATTAAAGGAAGCATAGGGTGCTATGGCTGTCAGTGATATGGAAAATCTTGAGTCAACAAAGATGCAAACCTACCTATTTTGCAGTCGCATGACTATTTTTTAGAGTCTCAAAAAAGGGTTGGGACACAAGTTTAAGCCTATTGAAGAACCATTTTGTAGACATATTCAAGTCGATTTAAGTTAGAAAAGCATGTTTGTACATATACAATTCTTCATAGAAATTTTGTATTATTTTTGGATGCAGATTCTCGTCTTTACCATTGATGTCAAAGGGGGAGTGTAGGATAGTGAAAAATGTCATATTCGTCTTAGGGGGAGTTTTGATTATTTATTTTTTTAAAGTTTTGAGAATTGCAGTGTATTCATGTTGGTACCGATTCTGACACTTAGTCATTTTTCACTAAGTGTTGCAGTCAATGCCAAAGGGGGAGTTTGTTGGAAAGAGACATTGCACAAGTCATCTAGTGTTGTCATTGATGGTAACCCTAGTCAGTAATCCCATCTGCACCTCAATATTTTCTTATACTAGAAGTCAAATTGAAGATATGTGTTAACTATCAAAGCTAAACCAGGGCATCCGACAAAGTTGTGTACATTGACTCATATGTAATTTCCTCTTATCATTTTGTGTTTTCGATCTCAAGGAAGGTCTTCTAACGTATGAAATATCTTATCTTTGAATCATAGGGCTTCAAATTGATTGGTGTGTAAGTTATAAGATTCGGTTTATTGATTTTTAGTCTAATAGTGCAGAAAGCCCAACTAGATGAGTATAGCGTGTTATAGATATTTGAGGCATAATTTTTTAAGGTTTTTTGTGTTTAAGACATGTTGTTTTGGCTGACATTTTTTGGTGAGCATTGATAATTGTTTATGGATTGGGCCGACAATTTATACATGTTTCATATTTTGTTAAAGCTGACATGCAGTTGTTCTAATCTCTAGTTACAGATATATATAATCGATTATTCATATAATTTTGATATATGATGTGAGAGTTAGAAGGATTATAGATCAATTGTGCACAATTTCACTTGAGCAGAACAAAGATTGGTGATTTGAATTAAAGTAGACAGAGTTTCAAGAGCAGAATCAGATAGAATGTGAAGAATGTGGTCAATGTGCTCAACTGGAACTATAATCAAGCATTAATAGATGCTATTGCATAGTTCATCCACTCCAGTTGTCTATGTAATATGAATGTGACTATAAGACAATGAGTCTTCTTTTGGGTAGTAAGCCTTTTGTATTTGAGAAGTATGCTCTAGACAATGTGCTTGAATGCATGTGCATTCCCCATTTGTAATACTTTTAAGAGGGTATAATCTTGTGGATTAACCTCCACCATGGTTTTACCCCTAACAGGGTTTCCACGTAAAAATCCTTATGTTATGGTGTTGTGGCCTATTTCCTTGTGTTCTTGCATCTTTCTTTTGGTTCAATTCTATAAGTGGTTTAAAGATCAAGTTAATAAAGTTAAATTTTTTAGAACATTGATTCACCCCCCCTCTCAATGTTCCTTGATTGTAAAAAAATATTCATTTTTTGCAAGGGCACACCAATCAATTTTTAGTAGGTTACTTAAAAAATAGGAAAAGTAAAAAAAATATGATAGTATTGGCATCAAACAAATTAATGTGCATACAATTATAAATTAATAATAATTGATGTGCATACTTACAAATTAATCTAACAAACCATCTGAGTCTTCCCTACTCTTTATTGTGTCAAGTATTGCCTCATGGTCAGACTCACAGACCTTCCACAAGGTCTTGTTAAAAGGTCTATCCCCATATTTGGTCAAACAAACATTGGATGCCATGACAAGGTTTGAGTGATGAAGAATCTTATGATGTGTGTCAAAATCCCAAAACAACTAGTGTTTAATACTCTTATGTGGGTACATTCTAAGCCATGCTCTAGTAACAACAACTAAGACTATAGGGTATTTGATGTTTTCTCCATCTATAACTAGGGCCTTCAGTTTCTTTTTTGGCCTCAACATAATGACACAAGTAATAGTTTGTTCCCTCTTCATTGTCTTCATATTCAATAACTACATAAACATGTCCTGCATTGATATGTGTAGCAAATCTCTTGAAATTAGTCAACATTACAAATACACTACAAAGTAAGATAACAGTATGGAATTTCAAAAAATATGCAAGAAGATATATTACCTAGTTGAACTAGATCTAATATGTGGTCAAAATCGACTGATGATTCCATTTGTGTTAGTTCTAATGCCATTAGTGGGTGATATGTGTGAAGTAGGCTAAGATAACTTGTCAACCATTTATCAACCCACTCCTCTGAATCACAATCATTCTAGGCTTGCATTGTACATGAATAACAAAAGCATTCCATCTTTCGTGTATCGATACTCCATGAATCTACATTTGATCTAAGGAAAGATTCTACCCTCTATCTCTCTCCCACTCCCTCCCTCTCTCTCTCTCATCTCTCCCTCCTACCCACTCTCCCTCTATCAACTTCCTCTCACTCACTCACTCACTTCTATCTTTCTCCCCTCTACCCTCTACTCTTAACCCTTACACCCTCAATCCTCTACCCTCTACCTCTCTCCCACTCCCTCACTCCCTCTCCCTCTCTCTTTTGAGTCTCTCCCTCCTACCCCCTCTCCCTCTCTCAACTCCCTCTCTCTCACTCACTCACTCCTTCTATCCCTATCCCACTCCTAAACCCTCAACCCTTAAACCCTCTAAACCCTCTCAACCCCTAAACCTAAATCCTTTCTTCCATCATCCTTTAATCCCTCAACCCTCAATCCTTAAACCCTCAACCCTCAACCCTCAACCCCTATACCCTCTACCCTTAAATTGGACCTCAACCCCTAATCCCCCAACCCTTAAACCCTTAAACCCACTTAGTAAAATCTCTACCCTAATCCCTCAACTCTTAAACACTAATCCCTCAACCCCTATACCCTCATCCCCCAACCCATTAACCTCAATCATCTACCCTCAACCTTAAACCCTCTACCCTAAACCATCTACCCTCTACCATCTACCCTATAAACCCTTAAACACTCAACCCTAAACCCTAAACCCGAACCCTTAAACCCAAGCTACCCTCTACCCTCTACCCTAATGCCTCATCCCTTAAAACAACTTATTAAACTCTCTACCCTAATCCCTCAACCCTCTTGACCCTTAATTCGTCAACCCTTAAACCCTAATCCCTCAACCCCTATACCTCTACCCTATACATTGGACCATCAACCTTAATCCTCCAACCCTATACCATCAATCCTCTACCATCAAACTTAAACCCTTAGCCCTTAAACCCTCTACCATCTACTGTCTAGCCTATAAACCCTTAAGCACTCAACCCTAAACCCTAAGCCCTCAACCCTTAAGCCGGAGCTGCCCTCTACCCTCAATCCTCTACCCACTACTCTCAACCCTAATACCTCAACCCTTAAACCCTTAAACCCACTTAGTAAACTCCCTACGCTAATCCCTCAACCCTCTTGAATTTTAATCCCTCAACCCTTAAACCCTAATCCCTCAACCCATATACCCTCTACCCTATACATTGGACCCTCAACCTTAATCCCCCAACCCTGTACCCTCAATCCTCTACCCTCAACCTTAAACCCTCTACCCTCTACCATCTACCCTATAAGCCCTTAAATACTCAACCCTAAACCATAAACCTTCAACCCTTAAACCTGACCTACCCTCTAAACTCAACCCTAATCCCTCAACCCTTAAACCCTTAAACCCACTTAGTAAACTCTCTAACCTTAATCCCTCAAACCTTAAGCCCTAATCCCTCAACCCCTATATGCTCTACCCTATACATTGGACCCTCAACCCTAATCCCTCAACCATATACCCTCAATCTTCTACCCTCAACCTTAAACCCTCTACATCTACCCTCTACGATCTACCCTATAAACACTTAAATACTCGACCGTAAACCCAAAACCCTCAACCCTTGAACCTGAGCTACCCTCTACCCTCAACCCTTGAACCTTTAAAACCACTTAGTAAAATCTCTACCCTAATCCCTCTACCATATACATTGGAACCTCAACCATAATCCCCCAACCCTATACCCTCAATCCTCTACCCTCAACCTTAAACCCTCTACCCTCTATTGTATACCCTATAAACCATTAAACACTCCACCCTCAACCCTAAACCCTCAAACCTTAAACCTGAGCTACTCTCTAACCTCAATCATCTACCCTCTACCCTCAACCCTCATCCCTCAACCCTTAAAACCTTAAACCCACTAAGTAAACTCTCTAACCTAATCATTCAACCCTTTTGACCCTTAATCCCTCAAACCTTAAACCCTAATCCGTCAACCCCTATACCCTCCACCCTATACATTAGACCCTCAACCCTAATCCCCCAACCCTATACCCTCAATGCTCTACCCTCAACCTTAAACCCTCAAGCCATAAACCTTATGAACCCTTAAACACTCAACCCTAAACCCTAAACCCTCAACCCTTAAACCCAAGCTACCCTTTACCTCAATCCTCTACCATCTAACCTCAACTCTAAACCATCAATGCTTAAAACCCTAAAACCACTTAGTAAGCTCTCTAGCCTAATCCCTCAACCTTTAAAACCTAATCCCTCGACCCCTATACCCTCTACCCTATACATTGGACCCTCAACCCTAATCCCCCAACCCTCTATCCTCAATCTTCTACCCTCAACCCTTAAACCCGAGCTACACTTTACCCTCAATGCTATACCCTCTACCCTTAACCCTAATCCCCCAACCATTAAACCCTTAAGTCCACTTAGTAAACTCTCTACCCTAATCCCTCAACCCTCTTGACCCTTAATCCCACAACCCTTAAACCCTAATCCCTCAACCCCTATACCCTCTACCCTATACATTGGACCCTCAACCCTAATCCCCCAACCCTATACCCACAATCCTCTACCCTCAACCGTTAAACCCTCTACCCTCTACCCTATAAACCCTTAAACACTAAACCCTAAACCCCAAACACTCAACCCTTAAACCCTCTACCCTCTACCCTTAATCCTATACCCTCTACCCTCAACCCTAATCCATATACCCTTAAACCCTTAAACCCACTTAGTAAAATCTCTACCCTAACCCCTCAAC